>CM023450.1:128482009-129182009 GCA_013339765.2 Haemaphysalis longicornis | reverse complement strand
AGCAAAAGAGGGTGCGCGTTAGAATCGTGAAAATACGGTAGCCCATTTTCCGTGAACCCCGCCGCTCCCCTCACCTCGATTCTTTGGACGGGGTTCATATAAACTCGGACGCGTCGAGGTAAGCTGAACCCGCCACTCAACTCACCCCGCCCCCGTCGCGTCCATGTACACGGGGCTACTGCAGAGCAGTCGACGCCAATTCGTCACGGGGCGCACGGGAGACGGATTGTCTGGCCCACCTCATACCACAAGGGTAATCCCCCATTGAGAAAGCAGACAGCGCCGCCGGATTCCAGGAACGTCTGCTCGACGCGCGGAGGTGGTGGGATTACCGGCGTCGGGACGAGCACCGCACGGGTCTCCATTGTTGTCGCGCCCTGGTCAGCATGACGCACTGTCCCCGTCTTTCGCTTTCACCCCGCGGGGTCGCACGAACCTGCTCGTCTGCGGGCGTGCCGTTGACCCGAAGGTGGCGGCGCCTCAATGAATATTCCGTGGCGTGCTGAGTGACAGCTGTCTACGTGAATTTGGGCACTCCCATACGCGTGTACGAACGCTACAGGGTGTTCCCGAGAGAGGGTGATCTCGAGGTTTTATAAGGCCGAACGTGGCCGTTTGAAATCGTTCTCGCCTGAGCGCCGAGCTGGGCAGTTCCCGGCGGGACAAGGAGTCTCGACCGTTAAAGCTAGGTTGGGATTTGTGAGCCCCCTAGTCGAGGTTAAGATCGCGTAGGAGGTTAAGGGTACAGCGCCGTACCGGGCAACTAGACGGATCTTGCGGCGAGACAGGGTCTCGGCCGTTGTTTCTCGAGCGGTTTGTGTACGCTCCGAGAATAGGAGAGTTAGACGAAGTTGAGGAGCTCGAGTGATTTGTGCGCACTCGGAGCTAGCGTCTAGCTGAAGTTTGAAGTTTTTCGTTTTATTTCTCATCTACCCAGTTTTCGTACTGTAAATAGCCGTATATAAACTCTTCGGTTCATTTAATCAACCACAACGCCTCGAGTTCGTCAATTCGACCGCCGTCTCCAAGAACTTCAACACCAGCGCCCTGCCAGCCTCCTGCCAAATCAACCGGAGCTCGGGCGATTGGGTTCTTGATGAGTTGCTTTAGTTTCTACCGACGCCAGGTACGAAGTATGATCACGTTTGTGCAATATTTTACATAGGGCACGTAGGCGCCGGAATTCCTGAGCAAACTGGTTGGCACCAGAGCGCTTCATCTTTCTGTGCGCACGTTCCTTGAGTTTCAGGACATCCCGCAATTCAGAAGAAAACCAGTGTGGAAACTTGAACTTCTTCGGTAAATATTGCGGGATGTATTCCTTCATACCCGAAAGTGGCATCTCAGTGAAACGGTCGACTTGTTCATTGGCATCAGTGTGGTCAATGACGGTCGACCAAGGGGTAGCGGAAAAGTAGCCATACAGCCCAACATAATCTCCCCGGGTGAAAGCGTAACGAGGTTGCGTGTTGTTGGAATTTACGGAACGGTGGAGCGATGAGGGGAGGCAACAGGAAATATAAAGAGGAGGATGAAATCTGTCGGGTATTACTAAAGAACAATCAGAGCGCGACACACTAACACCATCAAAGTTCGAAAAGCACAGGTCCAGAATATTTCCACTGCAATTTTTTATGCGATTACACTGTGCCATAGAAGTAAAAGCCAAAAAATCGAGTAACCTATAACCCTTCTGTTCAATGTGGTGGTTATAGTGGGAACAGGTTAGCTGGCTCCACTGAACGCCAGGAGTATTAAAATCTCCAAGGAGGAGGACCTTGCGGTTGCAATGAGTGATAAGCACCTGTTCAATGGAGGAGATTAACTTATTGAACGCGTCAGGAGCTACATCAGGAGGAATGTAAAAAACCCCAACTAGAAGTTTTTCAGTTTTAGAGAAATTAATTTCGACCCATAATGACTCATCTGCGTTATCAATATCGCTACGTAGCACACACGGGAGAGATTTGTTAACGGCGAGAAGGACCCCGCCCCCTTTTTGTTTGCATCCCGTTAAAGCACGATCATTGCGATATACATGGTAATTTTGAGGAAAATAATCACTGGATAGAATATCAGGGCACAACCAAGTTTCAGATATAGCTATTAACGGAAAGCAAGAAGCCAGAACATTACCAAAAAATTCAGTCGCCTTAGTTCGAAGACCTCGCACATTCTGATAAAAAACATCTAAACTAGTCATGATTGTTTTTCTTATGTGATGCGCTCAGAGCTGTGAAGCATGCCTTCGCGAAACATGCCTCGAAACTCCTTAAAGAGGCAGTCTTTCGGCCAAACAGCGGGGTCATTTAAGCGCTCGAAACACTCTTCACTCAGGGAAATATAAAAGGATGCATACGTGTCGAATTTAGTCTTCAGTCGTCGGCAGCTCAAGGGCGAGACACCTAAAGTTGACAGATGGGCATTGAGACTAGCAGAGGTGGTGGTCGGAGAAAGCTTTGAAACAAACATAGCTTTGGGGCGCTTCGGCTGCGAAGCGACGACAAGTCCAGATGTGTTCGATGCACCCACATATGCCCGGCTCTGGCGCTTCTTCTCAAAAATGGGAGGGTGACAGTCAGGCACAGACACGGAACGCACCGGGGAAGGGGTGGACGGAGTTGGAGGCAGTGTCGGGGATACCGGAGACACCGCCTGCAGCGGAGCCGACGTAGCCGACGAGGATGGCACTTCCTTGTTGACAACTTGGGCGAAAGAAGGCTTCCCCAAGCTGCCGCGCACTCCATCCTGCAAGGCAGCGGGGCGGCGAAGCAATTCGGCTCGCAAGGAGCAACCTAAAACCTTATTTAGTGACACTAGAGCAAACCTCTGCACGCAGGGAAGCGACCAGCTTCACATAATGGGCGCGGTCTCCCTCCCTCTCCTGACGTAAGCAGTCAAAAGCCTGCGCGTTTTTATAATAATAATAATAACACAATAATAATAAAATAAATAATAATAATATAATAATAATAATAATAATAATAATAATAATAATAATCGCCGTTGCCGTCATCGTTGTCCTATTTATGTCCACAACAGCAGTACAAAGGCGACTCCCACGGACATCTAAGTGCTCCTTTACTGCGCTGCCCTCATCTCTTCCCCTTCACCGAGTCATCGGTCTTTCTCTACTTCTCCCACCTCTTATCTGTTACTTTGGTGATCACCAAGTTATCAGTTCGCCGCATTACATACCCAGCTAAGCTCCGCCTTAACAGCGAAACTGTTAGTAGGTGGACCCTTTTTGTCCGTCAACTGAATCTCGTGCGTAATGCAGGGGTAGGAGCAGGTTCTCAGACCCATCGTTAGAGGGCGCAGTGGATTCGCAGGAAGGGTTCCTCTCCTTCCCGCTAGGAGGAAAAGATGAAAAGGAGCCTCCCGCCGCCGACTATAGCTGCCGATTCATTTGCTCGAACCGTAGAACTCGCGGGGCGACGGCGCTGCCGTTGTCGGGCGGGCGGACGTTAACTTTCGAGCCGACACGAGAGAACCACACCTCCGCTGTTTCAGCAGATTTCAGACTGGGTGGAACTGGGTTTAATTTTTTTTCCAAATATGTGCTAATTTGACGTCTACCTGAGTTTACTTCATAATGCAAGTGCACCTTTTTGCTCATGCGGTTCCCTCTATCGAGTTATCGGTCTTATTCTACTTCTAGTCGCATCTCACAGTAGCCATGCCGTTAGACGTCCACCTGAGTTTAGTTCTTAGTCCTAGACTTTCGCCGGGCCGACCGAAGTATTCTTTGTGGTTGTCAGTGAGCCCTTAAGTTTATAGCCGATAAGTCATTCTCGGGGGTACACGTTGTTTGTATACCTTTCCTTTTACGGGCAAATGTAGTATACGGTTAATTTCTTCAGAGTACTTGCCGAATCGCCGCTAGCCGGGTAAACCCACTCCTGGTTTCCTACCTGTGGTTTGATCGGATTCATCGGAATCGCTCCGTGTGGGTATTAGCTACCTGCCCAAGATAGGTAGTTACATTGATCTGCCCCTTCTAGCATTTAATTGCGGAGGCTGAAAGGTGTGCTTTCTGCATGTCTGTTGGCAATTGCTTTAGACTTGGTAATATTTATCGGAAACCCTAGTACACAGATCTTTTGTGCTGTTCCTTAAGCACTCGTTGCGGAAGAATTTACACCCCCGTACATTATCAGCAAAACGTCGATTGCACCGAGTTTGGAGGAAACAATTTTGATGGGGAAACATTTAGAGTCGTAAAATTTATAAATTGTTGGAAAGGCTTTTATAAACCTCAATAAGTGCGATTTTCTTCTGTAGCCAAGTGAACAAGGTGCAGTAGTCGCTCTATAATTGAGAAAAAATGCGGAAGCAGACTGGCGTTGTAATCGTGCGCTAAGGAGGGGTGGCGGGGTTCTTTCGAGAGAGTGCGACCACCTCCACGTCCTCGACCGCAGTGGCCCGACAGTCCATAGCCCTGATCTTCCCTACCCCGGCAAAGATGCATGTCAACAACCCGATAGTCGTTGTTTTTCGTGGCGAAACTCATGGCTTGTTATTGTCGCAGGTCAGTCAACCCGCCATGGAGTACCTCAACAAACTCTACGCTGAAATCGGCAACGAGCGGCTCAGCCTCCTCACCGCCTGGGAGCTGGTACGGACGCTATCACCTTTCACGGTTCCTGCGGTGGCCCACCGGCACAAGAAGCAGTCGCTGCAAGAGCTGTGCCTGGACGCCGTCCGTAATGCCATGGAGGTGCCATTACTCTCTTGGTACCTGTTCCCGGAAGTGACGTCAGCCTCGGTGGGCATGGCCTTAAATATGGCGACCCACATCAAAGCAACTACCCTGGAATTGATCAGGCGCTCGCCCTGGCTTGACGGTGCCACCAAAAACGCTGCTCTGCACAAGCTATACGCCATGACTTTGCACGTAGGATACCCCAGGTACTTCAATTCCACCAGGGCTATAGACAGAACGTACCGCCAATATCCGGACATTGCTGGAAGCTTCTTCAAACCTTGGCTGGAGGCCATGAACATGACCATCACTTGGATCACCACGAACCACTCCAGCATTAGGTTAGTGCTGCCTAATTTCCCAAGACGTGTCGGGGAAGCAACGACAACGTTAACTGTGGTTTAAGGGAAAATCGTGAAAACTGCATAATCTGAATTTACAGGGTGATCAAAATTAAGTCGACAGGTTTCTTAAGAATTAGGCGCTGAGATTTTCGTGAACACCACCTCTGCAGTGAGGTTACACGCCCAGGGTGACACAGGTGGTAATTATTGGTGTCGGTGGCTTAATTAACTAAAATTGAATAATTAACTTGTTAGTTGCTGCAGTAAGCACGCATGTTCGTATTCAAAAGTGGGAAACAATCGTGTTTCTACGCAGTTTCATTTGGCAGAATTCTTCTAGCGCATCCGTACTCCGAGATATGAAACTGCGAAGTTTAATTCCGTTTGCATGATTACGCTTGCTAGTGAGCGAAGACCGGCGCAAAGCTCCTCCCTTATGTGACGTGCCTGCTTTGTAGGGTGTTTAGTTTGACAACGGGGGGAAGGCATAGGCAAAAGTGATAACCGGCACCGTTTACGTCTTGGCTGGCATTATCGCAACCTGCCGTACTTGGAACCGCTATCAAAACACAGAACGAAAGGGAGGAGCTTTGCGCCGGTCTTCACTGTCCAGGATGTGTAATCACGCGAACGGCAATTAAACTTTGCAGTTCTATATCCCGGAGTATGGATGCGCTAGAGGAATTCTGCCCAATGAAACTGCGTAGAAACATGATTGCGTTCAACTTTCAATACACACACGGCAGCTTACCACAGCCACAAAAAAGGTTAATTGTTCATTTCTAGTTAATTGAGACACCGACAACAATAATTGCCACCTAATTGTGTCCCCCTGGGCGCATGACTTCACTGTAGGAGTGGTCTTCACGGAAATATAAGTGATTAATTAAAAAAATTGGGCGCATCTCCCCACGAGGGGGGACTCGAGTAAATGCGTCGCGTAGGGGGTGGGTGTATTGCGTTAACGTTAGTGTTTGGGGGCTGGTGGTGGGGTGGTAGTGAATGTGTTAACTATTATTGCTTATTACTATTATTATTATTTCTTTCATATATTAATTATTATTTCGTGATTTTGCGACTCGAGTCCCCCTCGTGGAGAGATGGGCCCAATTTTTCTTTTTTTTTGTGACGCAGAAGTGAAGGCAAGGAGTAGGGTTTTTGTAAGTCGTTATTTATTTATTTGTTGCTGTTGTCGTTGTATTGGACGCTGAGAACGACGGCTTTGTGGTCGCTAAAGTGTACTGTTAAGGGGTCTTTAAGCAGTGGTCGTGCGTTGCAGCAACTGGTGAAGACGAGATCGATGCAACTGCTGCCGTGTATCAGCAGCTCTTGACGTAGTTTGAATGAGTCAAGGATATAAAGGGGCGTCGTAGCCTTTGATTCTGTGTCGGTTTTATGGCGCAGTGGGAAGAGCACATGTATCTCGCGTTCCCCCCACAGGGTCGTGGGATCGAAACCAGGCGCCGATAACTATTATTTTTTTATAGTGTAGGGGAGGGGTGCGGACGGACAACGCTGCACCTGTTGTTGAGAGCGAGGGGGGTACGGGGGGGAGACGCGCACCTGCGCCTCGCCGCGACGCGCATGCGCAGTGAGCGTGTGGACGCCGCCGCCGACGGTCGAGGGACATCGTGCGACTAAGAAACGCTTCGCGTTTAAAAAAACGTAGACCTAATTTTGATCGCCCTGTGTGTTAGGCGATGCCCAACAGCTTTTGATCAAGTCCAGTGAAAAAACAATTGCTTTGTGTGTCGTGAAATACTTAGAAGAGCGGTTCTGGGTCTTGTGATGTGTTCGAGGATGTGGTAGAGGGTCGTCAAGTCGGGGGATGGGGACGGGTGTGCAGAAATGAACTTACGGTGCCTATATATTATAAATGTCAACTATAAATAATAATTGTTTTGGTTGCAAGCTACAGATCGGGTTCAGGGGATTCGGTGTCTGGTCTCACCACGACGAGCAGCCATTTTGCAATATCCCTGAAGAAAAACCGGAGTGAACAGAACACCTGTAAAATCATGACGCGTACGCCACGCTATCCCAAAAATTTCCAATATTTTTGTTTTGAAATATTATATCATTTAGACGTTTAGCTTTTTCGCGAGTTGTCATTGTTCTTGCTTTTTCTTTGTTTTAATATTTCCCTCTCTCTCTTGCTTTGCTTCACCAGGTTTAAGTTCAAAGCCAATAGCCGAAATTTGACGATTTACGTCCGGCCATTCTGCAATGGTGCGGGTGATGCCGCGGAGGCTCAGTGGCCTTGGCGTTGTGCTGCTGAGCCCAAGGACGCGGGTTCGACTGCCGGCCGCGGCGGCAGCTTCTCTGGTGAAGGCGAAAAGCAAAAACGCCCGCGTGTTCGAGGTTTCGTCGCACGTAAAAGATCCCCAGGTGGTCAAAATTAATTCGGAGCCCTCCACTACGGCGCGCCTCACCGCCTGTGTAGCGTCGGCGCGGTAATTATCATAACCAATCAAATCAAATAAAATCAAATCAGGAAGAGCATTCAAGGGCCATTGGATTTTCCCGCCATAACCACATGAGGCAGGCTGTGCAAACTTGCAGGAAAAATGGCGCATGTGCTGAGTCATGGGCGGGCAGCGTTTCAATCACGTGAGTTTTCCTCGGGATTTGAAAAAGATTACAAATGCGAGCGCTTCACAGTTATGTATACTTACATTTGCGAGGACGTTGGGTGAACCAACTGCTTGGAGGCAATACAAGACATGTCAGGGCTATGTGTGGTTAGTGTTTAATCCTAACCGGTTAAATACGCACTTGGGCGAAAAAGATTCCTTGCCCCCTTTTCACCGTACTTACGGGCATTGCGCAAAGCTTTGTGAATGTTCACACACTATCAAGGAGGAACTGAATGCGCTACGCCATGCGTAGCTGCGGGAAACATGGAACGTACTGAGGAGCAGGATATACCTAAAATTAGTGGGTTGATTTCGGCGTTAGAACCAAAATTTTACTACTAATTTTAGACAGCAGAATACGCGTGTTTGTTGGCTAGTAAAAAAATCGATTTATGCCCCATTTTTCATTGTCAGTGGATGGCGTCCATGCTATGGGAGATGCACGCTTAAATTTTAAGGGAAGCAAGTTAATCACAGGGTTTGGCCAAAGTTAGCAATACAAGCGCTCGATGGCGTTATATAACCGTTACACTCATTTTAAGTCTGCTCCCTGGGTTTCAAAGACGCGTGCTCGAACTCTCCTTAGTGTTTGCAGGGCAGGCGGATGAGCTTGCAGTAGTTCCAACAGCGTTCTAAAGTTCGCATTACAACAACATTTTCAACAAGTCCTAAAATTAAATAACAAAATCGCAGACGTCTACCTCATCCAGTGCCTTCATGCGAATAATTCAAAAATGAGATAAGAGAAACAATACTAAACAAATAAACAAAAATTTGCTTACTTCGCTGCAAATGCTGGGAAAGACGATAGTCCTTTGCCTCCCTTACCACATAAATGCGTGTTCTCTTTCCCGTTCACTGCTCACACTCTTCCCCTCCCGCCTCGCTTCTCCCACGATAAACACGGTGGGTGTTTGCTGAATTAAGTTCACTCAATTTTCCCGAGTTCCACTTCTCTCTTGGTATCTACTGGAACCCTTCGTTACTGTTGCGCTTGTGGGAATGCCACCACGGAGCCTACGCTCGCGCGAGAGCGCTTTTTTTATTTTGGGATGAAATCATTGTTTTTAACGCGTATTTTTATTTGCTAACGAAAAAATGAAGCAGCCATGCATTTCGAATAAAAAAGGAATGCCAATGGTAGCTATGTATTGATGTTTTGCTTGAAATTTGCCTCATGTTTTCTCTTCGTTGAAAAATGTTGACAAGTTCGAAGTGTGTTAATAGATTTAGTGGGTTGGAATAGTTCTGCCTACCCAAACTACGCGTTCAGGAATTTTGTTATGACCGGATGGGAGGGACAGACAGACCGAGAGATAGACAATTTTCTTGTTTATGTAGACCACGAAAGTCCTCAAAAAGGAGAACGTTTCCTCAATGCCACCAAGGAAACAGTAAGGTTAATGAAACGGCGAAGCGCCGTCGGAAGGACGCATTAGTGTACGTTACTCAGTACAATTTTAACAGTGGAGCTGTTGTACATGACGTAAGTTCGCCGTTGCAGGAAAAAATACGAAGAAATGCCGAGCGCTCGTGAGCGCGCGCTTGAGCTCGCGGCGACCGCCGAGTGCCCGCGGCACCTGCCGTGGCTTTAGCAAAAAAAAAAAAAAAAAAAAAAAACGCAAAACTGGCAAAAACCTTGAGGAGCGAGGAACTGGCGAGCGCTCGAGAGCGCGTGGCTCGCGACGACCATCGAGTCCCCGGCTCGCGCAGTGGCTTTAGCAAAAAAAGAAAAAAACTTCCAGCGCTAATGCTAAAGTTGAAAAGACACCCTGCTTGGGAGAGGTCACCGCGGCCGCCGCATTCTCTGGAAGCCGTTATGGATAATTTGAGACATTGCTATGAGTGTCTTGCAGATTACTTGCAGATCCTCCCACCACTGCTTCGAGTCGATGACGAAGCGCTTGTGGAAGTTTACAAAGCTGAGGATGACTTTGCATCCACTACTCGCCGGGAAGAAGATGGTGACCGCTTCGATGCGTACTACGACGATTACTAACACCGCAACTAGGCAAATAAACAATGATAGTGCAACTTAACTATGTGCCCGGCAAGGCTCACCTACAATACCTTCGCCATTCAAGTCTTGCGCATGAGTGCAGCTCCATCGATTTTTTTTTTGCCTTTATCCTTTTCATGTCCCTTGAAAAGAGTGGGTTTACAAGGTAGAAATCCCGTCTAGGACAGGGTATTTCTGAGTTAGTTCAGTCTTTTAAAGCTGCCTCACAGGTCTAGTGAATCTCCGACACGCTACAGTGCAGGTTGTAATGCGTGCTCTGTGATGGCGGCGTCGCAGGTACTCGCTGGTACACACCAACGCTGCGTTCTGGCACATGCGCAACATGATCGTGGTACCGGCGACCATACTGCGCAATCCTATGTTCTCCCGGACGGCGCCGCCGGCTTACAACTACGGCGGCCTGGGTCACGTGATGACACACGAGATGATGCACGGCTTCGACCGCTCGGGCAGTCGCTGGGATGCCCACGGCGAGTTTCGAAACTGGTGGTCCCCTGATACCCGGATAAAGTATGAGGAGCGCATCAGCTGCCTTCGACGCTCGCACAATGCAAGCAACGTAAGCAAAACCAACCGGCATTCACGTGCATGCGTCTGAGCAGTTCGGTATCAAACGCGATGCGGCGAAATATCTAGGGAATTTGACCATCACCTTCTCGAGGGTGACGGTTCGACGCGTGTGGGAGCGGCCGCCCTTCCGGTTAGCTACCATAATTCGCTGCCTGCCTTGGTCAGCCCCTACGACATGGTAGAAGCGTACTCACGAAAGTTTAAGTCTCTGGGTCCAGCAGTTGTCGTTGTTGTTTTGTTGAAAATTTTATTTTGAGCCTGGTGATGTGGGAGTGGTCCCTCATTCAAGGAGACCATGTGACGACCGCGCTGTCTCAGCCCTGGACACCAAGAGTTGCTGGGCATCCAAGCTGGCACTGGCCGTCAGGTTCTCCCACAACTCCGGGAGGGAAAGGGAAGTGGGTAAAAGTGGAAGGGCTGGGGGAAGTGCGCACCCGAAGATCATACGAATGAGGTTACATGACTGAGGGCAGAATTAACATGTGGCAGGGTATTGGGTCGGGTACATCCGATGTAGCCAAGTTTAATGAGAAAGGTGTTTGCTTGGAGCTTCCGGAATATTACTTCTTCTCCTTGGCTGAGGAGGTGGGAAATATTGTCTTGAAGTGCGGTGATGTTGGGTGATACCTTAAAATGTCGGCATGGGAACAAGGCCTGGTGTTTTCTCAGGGGCCTGGGGGGAAAGTTTGCAGGTTTGTCCTTGGCGAATTTGTTGCCTGTTACTGAGGAGTGCCCGGGGTCCACACAATGTCGATATTCCGATGGGGGCGTGTTGATCGAGAGGGTTCCCCGTAGTAGAGGTCACGTTACCGGCTAGAAAGCTACGACAAATTGCTGGACAATCCGAAATTATAATTGTTGCGGGAGTTCGAGTGATGGTGTGGGCCACGGCAAATTCCTCCCCGGCCCAGATGATGCCTTGGGTAAGGTGCAGATGAGTATCTTGTCCTTGGTGGGTATACCATGGCCAAGTGATGGAAGATATTGGAGTAAGTGCTGGCACCTGTGTGTGAAAAATTGGGATTTTGTTCCGTAAATTCCTTCTTCGGCTTGACTACGGGTGTTGAGACGACTGGAGAGCAAAGCAAGATGCAAAGTTTTGGGAGAGTGCGGGTGCGTATGAATTGACGCCAATTATGGGGAATAGATTTTTTTGTCCTTGATCTGAGGGCTTGGCATGTTGCGGTACTAGTGCCAGTCCTGTTGGTGTCTGATTGATGCGAAGACATTGACTGTCCAGAGAGATTCCCTTCGACGAGTTTAGAGACAGAGTTGTGAATGTCTCATTGGAGTAGTTTAGTTGTGGCGATGGACATAGGGAGATTAAGAGCTTTTTTATAACTTTGCGGATGAGGCAATCGATAACTTCAGTGTCCCTTTTTGTGAGAGTAAGGTAGGGGGCGATGTAGAAGACTCGTGATATGAGAAAGACGTGGACATGGCGGGTGAGGTCTGCCTTCTTTTTACCGTGATGTCGATTGGCGATGCGGCGAAGCAGATGAGTGACTTGGTGAAAGACTGTAGTGAGCTTTTCTTGTTATTCATTTACCCTAACGGTTCTTATGAATGCTGCATGAGGTTGATGTGAAAAAGAAAACACATTGTTAGATTAAAAACAGCAGCACTCATGCAAATGCAAATACAAACGCTTTCATGTCGAAATGCATAGTTGCAAAATAAGGGTACCCAAAAATGGGCACAACAGTTGTCCAATTTCAAAATGGTTCAAAATGACACAAACTTGGTCATTTAACGGATCCCACAGGTTCAAAAATGACACAATCATTGAAAAATGGTTTATACATTGAGGCTCTTATAAATGAGTCGTGGTAACTAAGGGTGACGATGTTACCTGGGAGCTAATTCCAGTGTCTAATAGCAAGTAAGAGTGGCGAGAAGAAAATAGGTTAGTACGTGCGAATATTGACTGGACGTTGAATGCATGATCTAAACGGGGAAAAACGCGACCAGCGGGTTTTATGTACGAGACAGCGAAAGAAGACTGGCTGTGGTATAGTCCATGAAAAACCGATAAAAGACTATGAAGTCGGCTTTGTTGTAGAGGTGGAAAGCTCAAGCTATTTTTTTTTCATTTCTGTTACACTTTATGTTCGTGAGTAGTTCCTCAGAATGAATCGGGCAGCTTTATTTTGGGGTGCTTGAAGTTTATTTAAGAGATACGACTGATGGGGGTTCCAGATTAGTGCTGCATATTCTATCGTTAATCGAATTAGTGTTTGGTAGGCCAGAAGCTATGTGGATGCGTTAGCTGAATGCAGGTTGCGCCTAATTAACCCGAGGGATTTAGACGCTTCGCTGGTTATTGTATCGATATGATTGTTCCAGGTTAGATCAGTCGTTATGTGGACCCCCAAGTATTTTACGATGGTTACGGCTTGTACAGGCATACTATTGAGAAAATAGTGACGGGGCTCTGACGCGCTAGTTTTGGTAAATGTTATGGCGTTAGTTTTGGGCACATTTACTTCCATCTGCAATCCCTACACTATTTCGTCAGTTGATTAAGGTCTGCTTGCAAGAATAAGCAATCTTGAGTTTTTTTTTTTAATTTGCCTATAAATGACGCCGTCATCCGCAAATAATCGGATAGTAGAACAGATGTTGCAGTTAATGTCATTGATATATATAACAAATAAGATCGGACCCAAGACTGAGCCGTGTGGGACACCGGAACTTACTTGAGCTAAAGGGAAGAGGAGGAATGATCATTATTGGTCACTGACTGATACCGATGGGTTAGGAAGTTATTGTTCCACCTGTTAACTTTGGTGTTGATATTAAGAGTGGTAAGCTTTTTCATCAAGTGGATATGAGGGACCTTGTCGAAGGCCTTGGCGAAATATATAAATATAGCATCTATTTGTGAGGACGAATGTACTGCATTATGGAGATCAGTAATTAATCCGAATACCTGAGTTTCACCGAAACTCCTCTAAAAAACTATGTTGATTGAAAAAAAGAAGCTGCTTTGTTAGGTAGCTCATCAGGGCAGATGATATTATGTGTCTTGGAAGTTTACAAACAATACTGATTAAGGAAATCGGTCTGTAATTAAGAGGCACAGATGGGTCACCTGACTTGAAGGTAGGAATGACACGGGCTATTTTCTAGGCAAATGGTACGCAGCCTGTCTCTATGGATCTGAAATAGAGCAGCTAAGACCGGGGATATGGCCCGTGTAGTCATTTTTAGTAGTTTATTGCATATTTCATCGGGGCCTGGTGAAGGGTTGGTTGGGAGTCTATCAATGGCTGCAGCAATGCCTTCATGAGTGATAAGCAAGTCATCCATTGCTGAATCTAAGGACTGTATGATAAGAGTGGCTTGTAATGGGCTTTTATTCATAAAAACCAAAAAAAATGAATTTAATTCCTCTGCAGCTTCTGGCGAGGAAAGCAGTGTACCATTTTTGGATAATGATATGGACGAGAATGCTGAGTAGTTTGGATTTATCCCTTTCCAAAGTTTTCTCGTGTTGGTCAGCAGAGGTCTGACATATTGTTGTTGATGTGCATACCGTCTTATGGTTCTGCGTGTCAGCTTGTACAGTAAGACCAAGTATCTTGAGTGAAGCCGTGGGACATATTAGCTGACCATCAAGGGTAAGTTGAACTGATCTTTCGAGTGATGCAGAAGACTTTTTCGGACTATGATGAGGTCAGATTTGTTAGGGTAACAGTGAAGGCCAATTGATGAAGCGTATTGTGTGTCACGGTGTCAGTGGTTCATTGAAGGGTATCTCGAACTTCACTTGAAGAACCCGTGTCAGTTCAAAACTACACTGCCACCCACATGCTGGGTGTGATGAACACAGGCACTGACTTGGAGCTGACGAGGGAGGCCTAGAAGAGCGATATTAAGCAGTAATGGTGAAAGAGCAGACCCTTCAGAAGTTCATCGATCTGCTAGGGTGATGGTATCATGTTTGACACCGCCTGCTGTTATGATCGCCTGTCCGTAGTGAGAAAATCGGCAATGCAAGAGTAAGTTCGCAGGCAGCAGCCTATGTCGTTGAAATTGGAGAGGGTGGCGGAATGAGAGACGTT
Organism: Haemaphysalis longicornis; assembly: GCA_013339765.2. NCBI lineage: Eukaryota > Metazoa > Arthropoda > Arachnida > Ixodida > Ixodidae > Haemaphysalis > Haemaphysalis longicornis. The sequence continues at coordinate 129,167,667 of CM023450.1, read as the reverse complement.
ATCGAAAACTTCCTTTAGGCCCAACGCAGGAATGGCACGAGGTGAATTTCGTGAGGCTGGTATGAGAACTTCTTCCTTTATGCGAAGGAGGATGTCCTGCACGCACGGAGTATTTTAGAAAGGCGTGCATAGTATTTCGGATGAGATCTTTGGCTTCTGGATAGGGTTGTAGACTTTGGAATAACATGAGTTTCGCTAACTTTTCGTACACAAGATGTCGAAAAAATAGGGCGAAGGTTGTCGAGGTGGGGAGACTTGTTAGGCCTCTGGATAAAGAAGGTCTTGCTGTTTTCCATTGTAGGGGAAGCTTTCTGGATTTTGAATGTGAATTAATATGCTGCAGAAGATCTTCTATTGAGTCATTATTTAAGTTGGCGAAGAGAAGGTGTTACATGATCCGGGCCAGGGGTGGTGTTTTTGTCGCATCCGGAAAGAGCTGTGCTGAATTCCTAAAGTTGTCAATCTCGGTCAACGTCCGGATTCGTGAAATTCGGGGCTGTGTGGATATATTTCGTTTCTAAGAAATCCATGAGGTCTTCAGAAGAGACATCGAAAAAATGAAGGAATCTGGTCAGTGTTTGATGATACTCGCTCCTATTAGATTGGGGGTCAATACGATGCCGGAGCATGTGACAAGTTCTTTTGGTTGTCAGGGTACCTTGTAGGCAGTCACGCAGCTGTAACCAATTTTCTTGGCGTGTTGCTAAAGAACCGCCATTCGGAGTAACATTTTGTGGTTGTTCCAACGCTTGTTGAAGCTATGTCGTGCCGTAGGTGGGAGCCACGTTTTCGGTGGTTAAGTGTACAGTTTGGATTAAATCATCGATCTAGGCTGATAGGATCTGTCTCGGGTCAATGGGTTTGATGGGAAGTGCCTCTCTGAAGGCATCCCAGTTGGTACGTCATGCCACCACCAGCTGAGCACAGTACTTGTAGTTTTTTATTGTTAGTACTATAAGGTAGTAATTACATCCAGATCTTCATTTCGTGAGAAACCAGCAGATATCCAGGGAGCCTAAAAGGAATGTGAGATCTGCGGTAGTATACCTGGTTACGCTTGTACCAGTGGGCGTTGGGGAATCGGGATGGTTGAGAAGCAGAGGTTAGGTCGTCGATAACATTGGCCAGAAAGGAGCCCCGGTGGTTTTTGTAGTGGTAGCCTCCGTTAGGATGAGCAGCATTATAGTATCCTAAAATAAGAGGTCTGCTTTTTTTTGTGGGGGCGATTTTTATGGCATCTTTTATCGTGGCTTTAATGTCTGGGGATTTTCGGCAAGACTAAAATTTATGTTAAGTATGATGAACAAACTGGACTTCGTTTTAGTGGACGGAGAGGGAAGCTCCAGAAGGGTGTGGTTACATCTGTGCAGTGACGTGACGTAACGAACCGTTGGTGGGGCATTACTGACAAAGGTTAAAGTTGGGTAAGTGTCGAGGATCCATACAATATTTAGTAAGGTAATTTTATGCACTTATTGGCTTCTTTAATGCCTATAACAACTGGATTTTGGTCGAGGGTACAGCTGAATTGATGGGGAGCTGCTCCTTTCTATTTGATGCCTCTACAATTTAACTGAAGTAAGATGGTAAATTAAGCTTGAGGGCGTGTCCCTGGAATCTGGAAGTGCGGATGGTAGGGCTGCATCGGAGTTATGCGAATAAGAGGGAGCTCTTCCGTGGACACGAGTCATGTTTGTAATGGGTATTTTGGCGCGAGGACTACAGGGTTCATAGGTGCGGTCTGGGGAAGATGTGGTTGGATTGTGAATGCTGATTTCATGCCGGAGGGCTATTTCATCAGCCTGATAGGATTGGAGTTCTTGTTGAAGGCTCTAATTTTCTAGGATGATGACTTGAAGTTCTTGAGTTATAACACTTAGTTGGCTTGTGAGGTGCGAGAGGGTTTGGTCAGAGCAGTGGAGTTTGCGGTAGTTGAGTATCGGGAGGAGGATTGGGTTTCTTGCGTTTCCCATTAGAGGACCTTTAGAGTGCTCGACGGCCTCACGACAGGCCTAAAGAGACGTGATTAAAATAGTTTGTTCCTCAAGGACACGGGTTCGCTTTTTCCACTCAATGCAGGAACTTGTTTTTTGTGTAGCGTGACGAATTTCCTACGCTCACTTCAGCGGTTAAGCCCTACATTATTATTGGCACAGAGCCTTGACCTAACAGTTTGGTCGGGACGCCGACATTTTCTCGCCTGGCTTTGATGTATTGTGTAGCGACAACAATACACAAGCTGGGGACGTTTTCCTGTGGACACAGACATCTTCTCTCTTGGCTCCGATGTATTGTGTAGCGACAACAAAATTTTCCCAAGCTGGGGGCGTTTTCCTTTTGTCGATGCTAGCTTACAACTAGTTCACTAACAGTGTCTTTGAATTACGCGAAATCTGTCTGTTGTAACGTTCACTTAAACAAGGAACGAGTCTTTACTATCAGGTCGTATTAGCGTTCGTCCGCATTCGCTGATCCAGGACCCTTCATTCCTTTATCAGATTTCCCGCCAACATTAGAACATGATTACGAACTCGGAGGTGCGTTTAACATGACGGAAGTTCAGTGGTTGGACCAAAAATGCATTCTAAGCGACTCGTGTGCTCTGTCTGCTAGGCCTCAACACGGGCCTAAAGAGACGTGATTAAGATAGATTTTTTTCCTCAAGTACGGTGGTTCGCGTTTTGCACTCTATCAAGGAGCTTACTTGTTTTTTGTGTAGCTTTGGTACGAGGGGTGGGAAGTATTGGGTTTGAGCTGTGGGAGAAACCGTCTGAGCTGAGCTTACTTGTGCCGGCCGGTCTAGTTGATTCCCCCAGGCGATGTGGTGCTTAGGCTCCCATGGGCTTGCTTCAGGAACTGTTGCTGTCAACAAGCGTAGGTGAAGGGTCTCGTGAATGACTGCCGTGGGGCGACAGGTGCCGCGATGTCCCGAACGATTCACTTCGTGCCTGTCGGAGTCTTTGCGGCTGTTTATTGATGAATCAGTCAGTCAGTGAGTAAGTCAGTCCGTCAGGCACTTCTATTTATAAGTATTGATGAATTTTTCGTGTTTAACGCCGAAGCTACACCTGGGCTTTGAGGCGCGCCGTAGTGGAGTGCTCCGAAATAATTTTGACTGCCTGGGGATCTTTGACATGCGCCGAAAAGATCCCCAGATCAAGATAGCCAACTTCGCACTGCCCTTGAGGCGTCCACCTGACTAAGTGGGGGTGGCACCCTTTTTTGTAGGCTAACGAAGACACGGAGAACACGGCCGACTTCGCCGGCCTCGTGTCCGCCTACAACGCCTTCCTGGAGCTGGTCGATAAGGAGCAACTGAAGCAGTACGCGGAGCTCAACTACGGCGCCGAACAGTTGTTCTTCATTGCGGCTTGTGTCAAGTATTGCTCCCAATCGAAAAACCAAAGTTTCAGTGGATACGCGTCGTGGCAGAACCGCTGCAACGTCCCGATCCGAAACCTGGATGCTTTCGGGGAGGCGTTCAACTGCCCCGTTGGGTCTTACATGAGGCCTAAGCCGGCTGATCGCTGCGCTTTCTGGTAGATGGCGTCGCAGACACGCAGTAAGATGCTGATGATATTTAACGCTGCAGACGTCATTGTTTTGATTGCGATAAAATGCATTTCAGATCCCTTCTCGGCTATTTTGTTTTACCACAAAGTGCCATCTACGCCTGGCTGTAAACTTTTTTACTTTGTTGGAACATACCGACTTAAAAATGCGGGAACACCTCAGCACTTATTGCGATGTTGTAGAAGCGTCGAATTGCTGAGTGCCGAATTGCTGAGCGTGTACTCTCATCGTCATCATTCTTTTCCCTTCACATTGCATCTTTTACAGCGAAGTTGTCGCGCGCGATATTCGTGACCAAAATTGTGTGCGTCTATCCGGTCGCGACGACAAAGAATAGCGCACGCTTGCTTCAGAGCTAGAGATAAATGCTCTATAGCTTTCAATCTAGTGTAGCATCTTAGAAATAATTACTCTGAAATGGGCCGCTAAAACGGCTGTATTATTCCGTAGAATTGTATTTGCTTATCACAGTTCACAGCGAAGTAGTAAACGTTACTGGTTTCCCGTGTGATATCAATACATGACAGTCTAGAATGTAGAGATGTGAGCGGTCAAAGAAACATTTAAAACTTCGGGAAAAACAAGTCTTCTGTTTTTTTTTTAACTCGGATAAAATTTTTAAAAATAGACAACAGCTTCCCTGCGGAATTTTATTGCGATGCGACTGCTTTCGGCGTGCTTGACAGTTTTTAGTTTAATTGGTAATCGAGCATACCATTTTTGTTTCCTTTTTTCCTTCTCTCCTATTTGTCTCAATCTCTCCTATTTGTCTCACGTGAGAGATAAGCTTGACTAAGTCTAGCCAGGCCTTGTCAGCAGACATGTTGGAAGTCCTTCGTTCCATCTAGAGGGGGACGACAACGAGGCTGGAAACTAGCTCCTTGGCGCAACAAGAAGACTCACATAATACCTGAAATAAGCGAGCGTGAGGTTTTTTTTTTTTGTGCGACCTATTCCCATCACTACTACTCTCCCAGAGCCAAGGTATCTTTGCAAGAATATTGGCGCCGCGCATATTGTAGCGCCGTTTGACTGGATTCCTAGTCGGGCAGAGCAACGTAGGGAAACTTCTGTCTAACCTGGTTGCAACGTTGGGCCGCCCTGGTTGATCGTCAGCTTCCGCTGCTTTTCCGGCTCTCCCTTCGAAATCAGGAGGCGAGTACATTGGGTGGAGTTGAGTCGCACCTTCGTCGGACATGTCCACAGCGTCTGCCACTTCGTTTCCACACTCCGACGAGGAATGTGATGAAGGAGCACTTCGAGTGACTGAAGAGCGCTTGTAGATTTTCTCTTATTGCAATGACGTCAATCTGATTTTACGCCGGGTTACCCAAACTTGCCAACAATGATAAGCAATTCCTGTATACGCACACTGATGCTCCGTGAGTGCTGTCCCGGAGATAAACAGTTGCTTGAAGCGGAGCTATCACCTACGCACTAAACTAAATGCGCTTGTCGCAAACAGGACGCGAAACTTCCGAGCAGCCATGGTATATCCCCTAGGACCCTGAAAACAGAAGAATGCCGCACTTCCTGCCGATGACGCATAAGTATCGTGAGTGTAAACGTGCGGTACTGCATCTCTCTGCTGAGTCTTCATGGTGAGTATCGCCCACTAGGGAATGGTCAACAGGTGCGGGCACTGAGCGGGGTGAAAGGTGAGTACCGGGGTGGAAGGGCAGTGAACGTCAATGTAATCTTAAGATATCCCAGCTCCAAACTACCTTTCTCCCTTCAGGGGGGTCTTCGTCTTTTCGGTACAGAGCGGTTCGGTACAGGGCGTTTCGGTGCGGTCTTTTCGATGCACGGGCATTTCGGGACACGGGCGTTTCGGTACAGGACATTTCGGTACAGAATGGTTCGGTACAGGTCGTTTCGGTACGAAAACGAATTCGAGCGAGTGTTAAGCCCGTTCTACATGGAGCGAATTTCGCCTGCGATTCCGCTGGAACGAACATTCGCACTTGCGAAGTTCGCAATGCCTGGAATTGTCGTCTACATGGGGCCTGCGAACGCCGCGATTTTCGCATTTCAGATGCGCCTTGTTGCAGACTGAATTAAGTTTGCCACCAGCAAAGGTTGTTGTGATTTTACAAGGGTGGTTTTATTTTACTTTCTTGGCAAGTTGTTTCTGCCTGGTTTGCGGTAAATATAAGTTTATTTGCGGTTTTATATAAGAATCGCCAATTCTTTATCAATATACGTACACACAGCAGAAAAGACAAACGTTTTGGTGTGCCCGCGCTTTTGTCGCGCTCTAGAGTTCCTGTATATGCTCCCTACGGGTAGGGAGCATATACAGGAACTCTATCGCGCTCATACAAGCAACGCCATCTGGTTTCCAAGCGTGCAAGTGGTGCCAAGCTGTGCTCCTATTGGCCGCAGCTCCGGCCCCTCTACGGCGCACACGCCACACGAGCGGCGTTGCTCGACCGCTTCAAATGTTCGGCACTTTGCCGCAGCAACGAAAAAAGGTGGTTTTGCCGCACGAGCGGCGCCGCATCAGCGAATTCGCAGGCAAATCGCTCCATGTAGTACGGGCTTCAGAGGCAGCGAAATTCGCGTGCGTTTTTAACATGGGAGTTGCAAGCACGCAAATTGAACTTGTTTATTTTAGCGGTTGTTGCTCAAATTTCTGCTTTAGTTTACCCCAGTAAAAAGTTGTGGCCATGCCAAAAAATGTCTATTCATTTGCGTAACAGTACCAGAAAACGTATAGCTCGTTCATTACTTCGTCTCTTCAGCGACAGTATGATCAGGTATTTTTTCTCGTTCATTTTATCAATAATCAGCGACAGTAACTATTTTTCGCACTTTCCAGGAACTAAAATAACAGCTGAGTAATTAAGCGCCACCGCAGGGGCAATGGAATCTGTCTTTCAACGTGATGACGAAGATCTTGCAATATGTTGGCATTCCGTATTTGTGGGCGTTGCTTTCTCCTGATAACGCAATGCACATACCGAGTCATTATCAATTCATTACCGTAGGCACCTGTTGTACATTGTCGCACGCTTCCGTCCCGGCCTTGTCGTCGTTAGCAGTTACTATGCTGGGTTTAGTGTTTTTTGTGAATTGGAAGTTGAAAAGGCTCTTGTATAATATTCAAAGCTGTCTTCAATGTTTTCTGCAACCTGCATATATATATATTTTTTGCAAGGACTGGTCGCTTGTGATTTTCAGACGGTTATGCCCGAAATTGTACTTGCCATAATTTGGTCGGCTTTTATTCCTATAAGAGGTAAATGGTACGCCACCATCAGTATTTTTTAGAGGCGATAGTCTTTCTTTGGCTCATTAAACGCTCCATGCACGCTCCTTCCCTACTTCCCGTGCGTCGAGCGGAATTCGGAGAAGACAGGTGGCTCGCTTAAGCAAGGCCGCATTACAACATCTGGTTGAAGAATTATCAAGTGATGACTGGATTGAAGGTTTCACTCATCAAGATATTGCTACACCAAGCTCTCTCAACTCGTCATTAGACAGATTTTACTCTAAGCTGGACTGTCTCAAAAGAAAGTTTGAGCGGCTTCCGAAGCAGCACAAGGGAAACATGTGGTGGAGTGATGCCATTGCGAGAGAGAGATCAGCCGTGCGAGTGTTGCGCCACCGGTGCCAGCAGTGTCGCGACCCCTTTTTACGAGCGGAGTACAAATTCATTTACTATCGGCGACTTGCTGCGTACAGGGAAAATATTCAGCTTGCAAAAGACAAGGCTGTGCGACAGGCATGCTCGAGAGCGTCCGGCAAGAACCTTTTTGGACCACCTTTTAATGTGGCGTTTCACCAGCTTAGAGCGCCCTCTGTTTTCACCTTCACTACATGTGACGGACGACACTTCGACAACATCCACAATACAGTCGGCGGATCTGCTTATGCGGACTCACTTTCCTGTTGATGAACGTGATGATACCCTGGCCCACATGGCAATTAGAACCATAGTGGCTTCAACTCCATACCCCGTGGAAGAACAAGATGATGCATTCACGCTAGAAGAACTGCAATTGGCCTCTCGAAATTTAAATGCTAATGCAGCGCCAGGTCTCGACGGTGTCACAACTCCCATGGTTCGTCTTTTCGTTCATCATATTCCTAATTTTTTACTGTGTCTTTTCAACTCTTGTCTCGCGAATGGTCACTTCCCCCCCCCCCCCCCCCCACTGGAAACAAGCACGTGTCACCTTTCTGTTAAAACCAGGACGCTCACCCACTGCACCTTCTTCGTACCGGACAATATGCATGACATCTATGATTGGCAAGCTTTTGGAAAGAATGTTAAATGGCCGCTTATATTATTTCCTACAACGATCTCGCCTACTTCACCCACAGCAATATGGTTTCACTACCGGTCAAAGCACGACGTCTGCCTTATTTGATTTCCGCAATCGACTGCAGCAGCATAAAGACAGTGGGGAACTTTCACTCGTAATCTCACTAGACTTTACAGGCGCATTTGATAGCATCTGGCATCCCCGATTATTATATTTTTTCCGATCTCATCATTGCCCCCACAAAATCTACCAGCTCCTGGAATCATTTCTAAAGGGTCGCACCGTCTGCTTTGACACATTTTCAGGAAGCACTACCCATGCCACTTCAAAAGGCTCTCCTCAGGGCTCTCCTATCAGCCCACTTTTGTGGAACGCATATGTGTATGATATGCTTTGCCTGCCCATGCCTCAAGATGCATACATCCAAGCGTATGCGGATGACACCGTGATCATTATTCATGGTCGTACGCGTCGACAATTGGAGGCGACTGCTGACGTAGCCCTCTCTAGTATAACTACTTGGACTGGAGCCGCGAAATTAAAGTTGAACCCCGCTAAATGCTCCTGCCTCCTTGTCCCCAAGGGTGACCGCGGGGCTTTAGGAAACCAACCATCAAGCTCAACGGCGCAGTTATCAAGCAGGTGACGGAAATGAAACTCCTCGGAGTGATTTTCGACAGTCACCTCACATTCGTGGCGCACAAAACCCACTTGAAATTCATAGTTGAAAAGATGGCAGTTTCGCTCACAAGATTTGCCCGCATGCATACCATAGTCAGTCGATCTCATCTCCGTCAGTTACATCACCTTGTGGTCTTCCAGCAGTCTCATACGCACGCCTGCATGGTGGCACATCAACCAACACCATCTACTAAAGCCCGAGTACACTCGCTGCTAAGATCTTCATTATTCGCCGTCACCGGGGCGTATACTACCACACGGACCGCCGCCCTCGAAGTCCTTGCCGATGCGCTTCCGCTTCACATCCACCTAGACATCACAGTGCGCATGTTTCTCTTGTTTCATCACCAGAAACCAGTGACCTTCAACAGGGCATCGTTCGACCTTCTGATGTGGACTTGCCCATCAAGGTCGACACACACCCTGCGCGACGACTTCGTGTCCGTTACGACCGTCTCACCAGAACGGAAGCAAACCGCAGGCTGCACTTCTCCACTCTGCATGCCTTCACAGACGGATCACACACGTCGACTGCATCAGGAGCACCCTTTTGTTATTTTGAATGGCGCAGACCATGTGTATGTGATGAGGAGGTTCCGTCTGGCGTGTCCAACCACCTCTTTTGATGCCGAGGTGATTGCCATGCAACAACTCGTACTGTTTCTCTTGGACGACAGACCTTCCTGCCCCGTCAGTTTCTATTCAGACAGTCTTTCGCTTTTATTGGCTCTCAATAACCCATTTAATCAGTCCGCTACCATTCATCACCTAAAAGAGAATATTTCCCTGTCTCAAATTTACTGCCTGTATCTATATACCACGTGCCAGCTCACTCTGGTGTGTGGGGGAATGAGCTTGCGGATACTGTCGCCCGCAGTGCTGCCACAAGAGGAGAGGAGGTTCGGGGAAGGTGGTCGAGAACCAGAGTGCGTTCTTTGCTGATGAAGGTCGGTCGCTTGGTATGGCAGGAGACGTGGAGTATAACAACTGCGACACTGAATTATATCGATGGACCCCCCGTGTATTGACCTTCCTTCCCATTTTCCCCCCTTCCAAGAAGCTAGCTCCGTGATAAACCGGTCGATTTCCTCATTACTTTCACCGTCTACAACTCACGCCAAACTGTCAGTGCTTCTGCGGTGCGCCTGCCACTTCGGTTGGGCACTATTCAACAGAATGCCCGAAAACGGCCAGCTATATTCAGAGTCGGCTGTCGAGTTCACCGTTACAGCCGCCACAGCTTCGTCACCTTTGGACAGTTCAACAGCCGTGAAGATTCTCATAGACCTCACCGATTTTTTTTCCGATCTATGCCCGAGGTGTGACGCTTACGGTGTTCAGTGACTTTTTTTTTTCTCGGTGTTTCTTTTATACCTTCACCCCGCTTGCCGCCTTTTTAGTTGAACTAAACCTAGATACGTGCCACCCATGGACTCCACTTCCGCGACATTGTGTGCCCAAGGTCCTTGTGCTACAGCGTGTGACGTGGTGTTGTGAGAGTTGATAATGCCGCCTCATCTCTGACTCGGGCTTTCTTTGAGGGTGCTGCACACACTTGAGAGTGGAACTGCTGCGTTGTGCGATCTTTTGTGCCGAACTGACTTGAGAACGTTCTTCCCTATGCTTCGTTTGATGTTCCTTCGCGTTTAGTTATCCTTTTAAACTTTGCTTGGACGGCCTGCTGTTTCGTACAGCGGGGATTTTTTTAATCATAAAATTGGGTTTTTCTTAAAAATGTTTGTTTGGCTTTTCGCCCTATTTGTTTATTTTATATTTGGCTTTAAACCTGCCATAGCCTAGCTGGAGCAGGTCTCGTTCCCCACATTTTTTTTTTTTCTGACGGGGAAGGGGGGGTACATGGAATTGGAATTGGAATTGGCTGACCACCAGGGCGAACGTCCATCCGGACTCAGCAGCCCCTTTCCAAAATCTCGGTCCAGAATAAAAAAATTAACGGGTTTTAAGAAGTTTTCAGAGTGCGAACATATCAGTTTTTGTTTGGATTTGTCTTTGGACACGATCTTTAGGATCTATTTTTTTAAGACTGCGTCTGTGCTCTTATTTGTGATTATTTAACGCCTATTTACGAATCCGCATACTTTTCAAGCGATTTCTCCAGTAAATATTTGTGGAGGATAGTTCCTCGATCCCCTTTCATTTCTTTTTTTACTTTTCACATAAATTTTCTTTGAACCGATTATTCAATTACTTAGACATTCTTCTAAATTTTTTCGGAGTAGCGAATTTCTTTTTCACAAAAGTACCGAATGTGAACTTCAGAGGTACCAATGAGCGGCGATCCAACGTCGGTCCTACTCGAGGACGCTGCTTTGATGTGCATGTCCGCTGCGGGAAATATTACTTACGCACTAAGCGCCCTACCGGGCTGTTAAACTAAGTAAACACCTATCTTTTAAATAATAATGAAGTGGTTTAACAGTGCAGTTAGAAACAAATTATTAGTCGGAATAGTAGCGCTAAAGTTTTACACTGGAATTTTCGCTTACATCATCCCAAGCGATTTGACTTGCAGCGACTCATTATAACCTGCAGCATGCCTGTTGCAGTCGGCACTTGTTTTTTTTATATACCATGTAAAATTTCGCGCCGACACCTGCTTCTGCGAACATCATTTTACTGGTGTGCGGATCAAAAAAGTACTGATGATGGGGAGCTGCAGGTGACATTCGTCTCAGATCACGACAATATTATGGCAATTATGCTCTACAGCAAAACGCCAAGAATTACAGATGAGCAGTCCTTGGGAAGGTGAATAACTCGAAGTATGCTGCCGAAAACATTGCAGAGTGCTTTTAACGTCGTTACACAGCATTTCCCAAATTTTTTATTCACAAACACAATAAACCCGCCGCAGTCCCTGCTAACTACGAATAAGTCGGGACGGAAGCGTGCAGCAATTTACAATAGGTCCTTCCGTGATGCATTGCTAATAACGCCTCAAGTACTTGCGTTATCAGAAGAAAGCAACGCACAGAAAAGCAGAATGCCAAGAAATTGCAACCTCATCGTCATTATAAAATCGGCCTTTATAAAATAGTCATTTATAAAATCACAGGTTCCTTTCCCAGTAAGGTAGCACTCATTTACGCAGCCGTTGTCGTAGGGACTCCACAAAGTGCAAAAGAAAATAGTTAGTCTCATTATTTTCGAAAAAAAAACGCAATTGTTTAAAAAGTCGTCAAAAAACGACTGAAAAACACGATACTGTCACTGATTTGTTAAGTGACAAAATGTCCTATGACGAATGATCCTATGCGACCAAACGGCCTATAGACCTTATGCAAAAACTGGCGTCCTCTTGCGGGAACCGCGTGCGCTTCCGCCATGTTGGGGGATTCCCGAATCTCCGGATACCGCTGTGTAGTACATGATAGCCCGGGGTTAGCGACGCGCACGTCGGCATTTATCGTTATCCAAGATGCCCAAATACTTCCGTGTAACTTGCTGTGCACAAAGATGATAAGAGGACGACCACGGAAATAGCGTACACATTTTTTTTTATTTCTCAACTCAAGCATGACTCGAGCCCTGCGTGAAGTCGCTTGCGGGTGTCGACTTCCCTTCGCGCAGTAATATTATAGCTAGATCGCACGCATAGTCACGAAACGAATAATATCTGCAGGACTAAAACGGTCCCAAAGTGAACTATTTTCTAGCCCTGTATTTGCCGCCGAGCACTCCTTTATCGCGCGGGTAGAGTTTTAAGTCTGCCATTCGTGCTTTGCGCGCCCGCGTTTTCTTTTATTCTGGTCGTTCGGTACGCTTTTATGGAAGTACGACGCATTCTTTCGTTTGCCAAACGTTACAGGAAAAAGAAAATTGGGCCCATCTCCCCGCGAGGGGGACTCGAGTAAATGCGTCGCATAGGGGGTGGGTGTATTGCGTTAACGTTTAATGTTTGGGGAGTTGGTGGTAGTGAATGCGTTGTATCAGCAGCTTCTTGACGTAGTTTGAATGAGTCAAGGATATAAGGCGCGTTCGTAGCCTCCCATTCTGTGTCGGCTTTGTGGCGCAGTGGGTAGAGCAACATGTACATTGCGTTCCGCCCGCAGGGTCGAGTGATCGAAACCAGGCGCCGGATAGTATTTTTTTTATATAGTGTAGGGGGAGGGGTGCGGACTACGACTACGGACGTCAACGCGGGTGACATCGTGAGTTACTGAAATGCTCTGCATTTAATAAGGAATCAGCGAGAGTTGCAACCTTCACGTAGCGCCATGAGTCGCGCGAGTAACGTACGTAGTAATTCAGTGTATCGGTCATTTACCGCTCGTCGCCTCCTGTTCGACCGTAGCCTATTTTCCCAAGATCAAATTTTTCGAGCGGAATTTTCTAAGCGGTAGTGTGCACCCATTTTTTAAATGCAGAGCATTTCTTTAACTCACGATGTCACCCGTTCTTGGCGTCCGTAGTTGTCCGCATCGCTCGCAGGTGCGCCCTCTCGGCGCGATCGTGCCGTGATAAAGGCGGGTGTCGGCGAGGCTGGAACGCACTCATCGCCGCGCTCTCTTGTCAGCCCCGCTCCTCCTCGCCTACTCTCCGCTCGCATCGCGCGCTCTCTCCGCTGTCGGTTCGCGCCCAACAGATGGGGGCACGCGCGTCGCGGGATCAACAACATCTGTGGCGTGATCGTGACGTCAGCATCGCGCGAGCGTGGCGCGATCGTGGCGTGATAAAGGCGGGTGTCGGCGAGGCTGGAATGCACTCATGGCCGCGCTCTCTCGTCAGCAGTTGCCACAAGTGCAACAACATTAACGTAACGCAAACTACTTAACGTCGTGCGCCCCCAGAAATGCTCTGCATTTGATCGTTCCCCTCGCGAGGGGGATGTTTCTGCATCGCTTCCCCGTGGACATCGTTTGCAAGCCACAATTTTTTTTTTTTGTCCACGGCGCGAGCAAAGGACGCTGAGCGGTCGTTGCGAGGCACGCGCTCACAAGCGCTCGGCATTTTCTCGCTCTTTAAGGTTCTCACAGTTTTTTTTTTTGCTAAAGCCTTTGCGTGTGATGGGGACGCTCGGCGGTCGCCGCGAGGAACGCGCTCACCAGCGCTCGGCAATTTATTGGTAATTTAAGTATTCATTGGCACTTTATTGGTAATTTATTGACAATGTTTAACGCGTTACACGCCACACACGTTACGCGCCACACATTACGGCCAGCTACAACAGCTCCGCTGTTAAAAAATGCAAGGTATGCAATTTATTTGGTTTTTTTGTTTATTTTTTTTTTTTTTTGCAGGTTTCCTCTGCGTCCCAGAGGATCCTTCGCGTATAGCTATATCGCGAGTGCCCCCCCCCCCATTTCTTATTTTGGGAAAAAAAAGCAATTGATAATAAGTCGTCAAAAAACGACTGAAAACACGATACTGTCACTGATTTGTTATATAACATACTGGTGATTACAAGTCGCTAAAAAGCAAAAAAAAAAAGGAACAATAAGGTTTTATGAATGCGGCAAATATCCTAGCTAATATTTAACACATAAACCTACGTTTTTTTCCGGCAAGGCCGTATAACCATCCCCTTTCCTGAAGTAACACACAACTGCGAACAAGAACATAACGCGCGCAGCCTAAACCGTTCGCCAGAATTCGTATTTGCACCGAAACACCCGTGTCCCGAAAGGTCCGTGTCCCGAACCGCCCGTGCCCGAACCGCCCGTGTCCCGAAGCACCCGTGTCCCGAAAGGTCCGTGCACCGAAAAGACCGTACCGAAACGCCCTTTAACGAAACTTCCTGTACCGACGGCTCGTTCGTCACATGGCCTTCCGTCATCGGCCGGTTCGTAATAGACCGTTTGGTCAAATAAGGGTCATTCGTCATAGGCCGGTTTGACAAATTGGAAAGTTCGTTAGGTGCACAAAATTAATGTCCACGTGCTTTTTTTTTGTACGCATGTGGGTCTCAGAGAAGTAGGTGGGACAGTTCTTTTCAAAAGTAAGAAGCGAGGCATACATGTTTTCTTTTTTCTCTCTTTTTCGGGGGTACATCTGGGAAAGTTCAGCAAAGAATGCAAGCCAGAATGGGCAAGTAGGGTGACCTGGGTTAATCAAGAATATGGATAGAGTTCGAGAACCCTAGATAGAAAAGTCGGGCAGGGACGTAGCCTAATAAAGTTCTTGGAAGACGGGCTGCATGAACGCGCATCCCCATTTTCAGTGTTGCGGCCCTACATGGGAACAGGCCCACTCGTCACAACCGACTCGTCATGAGAAAACTGGTCAAAGAGGCATCTGGTTCTAAGTGGTCCCGTAATAGGGAAAGGGTATCACCTACGTTCTCGTTCTTGAAAATTTCGTTTGGAAGTTTCATTTTGGGTGGATGTCGAGAAGGGGGGGGAGGGGTGTTAGCGGCTTCAACTCTGATAATTTATACCAGGTTGTGCCTTTCGCATTTGGTGGGTTTGCTTTGTTGTAGGTGGTGGTTGAAATGGATTTAGTTTAGCACACTGTCTCTTTCTTGTCTTCACCTTCCAAAAGAAATGCGTCACACGGGTAGGGAAAGATGTGGTACAAAACTTCTTAGCTCCACATTGCTGAAAAAGGATTGCGAGAATCACGTAGTTTGTGAGAACAACGTGTGCAAATTAGTTATACACTTTCTTACTCAGTAACCAATACGCAAAATGTACAAACGATTATCAGTGATGCCTAAAAAGACACCGCAAATTTTGTTTTACCGTTCCTGTGACGAACTTTCCTAAGTGACAAAATGTCCTATGACGAATGATCCTATGTGACCAAACGGCCTATAGACCTTATGCAAAAACTGGCGCCCTCTTGCGGGAACCGCGTGCGCTTCCGCCATGTTGGGGGATTCCCGAATCTCCGGATACCGCTGTGTAGTACATGATAGCCCGGGGTTAGCGACGCGCACGTCGGCATTTATCGTTATCCAAGATGCCCAAATACTTCCGTGTAACTTGCTGTGCACAAAGATGATAAGAGGACGACCACGGAAATAGCGTACACATTTTTTTTTATTTCTCAACTGAAGCATGACTCGAGCCCTGCGTGAAGTCACTTGCGGGTGTCGACTTCCCTTCACGCAGTAATATTATAGCTAGATCGCACGCATAGTCACGAAACGAATATCTGCAGGACTAAAACGGTCCCAAAGTGAACTATTTTCTAGCCCCGTATTTGCCGCCGAGCACTCCTGCCTGCTTGTAGTTAAGGGGCACTGCATCGGTCAGCTCGTACTTTATCGCGCGGGTAGAGTTTTAAGTCTGCCGTTCGTGCTTTGCGCGCCGCGTTTTCTTTTATTCTGGACGTTCGGTACGCTTTTATGGAAGTACGACGCATTCTTTCGTTTGCCAAACGTTACAGGAAAAAGCAAATTGGGCCCATCTCCCCGCGAGGGGGACTCGAGTAAATGCGTCGCATAGGGGGTGGGTGTATTGCGTTAACGTTTAGTGTTAGGGGAGTTGGTAGTAGTGAATGCGTTGTATCAGCAGCTTCTTGACGTAGTTTGAATGAGTCAAGGATATAAGGCGCGTTCGTAGCCTCCCATTCTGCGTCGGCTTTGTGGCGCAGTGGGTAGAGCACCATGTACAATGCGTTCCGCCCGCAGGGTCGAGGGACCGAAACCAGGCGCTGGATAGTATTTTTTTTTTATATAGTGTAGTGGGAGGGATGCGGACTACGACTACGGACGTCAACGCGGGTGACATCGTGAGTTACTGAAATGCTCTGCATTTAATAAGGAATCAGCGAGAGTTGCAACCTTCACGTAGCGCCATGAGTCGCGCGAGTAACGTACGTAGTAATTCAGTGTATCGGTCATTTACCGCTCGTCGCCTCCTGTTCGACCGTAGCCTATTTTCCCAAGATCAAATTTTTCGAGCGGAATTTTCTAAGCGGTAGTGTGCACCCATTTTTTAAATGCAGAGCATTTCTTTAACTCACGATGTCACCCGTTCTTGGCGTCCGTAGTTGTCCGCATCGCTCGCAGGTGCGCCCTCTCGGCGCGATCGTGGCGTGATAAAGGCGGGTGTCGGCGAGGCTGGAACGCACTCATCGCCGCGCTCTCTCGTCAGCCCCGCTCCTCCTCGCCTACTCTCCGCTCGCATCGCGCGCTCTCTCCGCGGTCGGTTCGCGCCCAACAGGTGGGGGCGCGCGCGTCGCGGGATCAACAACATCTGTGGCGTGATCGTGACGTCAGCATCGCGCGCGCGTGGCGCGATCGTGGCGTGATAAAGGCGGGTGTCGGCGAGGCTGGAACGCACTCATCGCCGCGCTCTCTCGTCAGCAGTTGCCACAAGTGCAACAACATTAACGTAACGCAAACTACTTAACGTCGTGCGCCCCCGGAATGCTCTGCATTTGATCGTTCCCCTCGCGAGGGGGATGTTTCTGCATCGCTTCCCCGTGGACATCGTTTGCAAACCACAAATTTTTTTTTTGTCCACGGCGCGAGCAAAGGACGCTGAGCGGTCGTTGCGAGGCACGCGCTCACAAGCGCTCGGCATTTTCTCGCTCTTTAAGGTTCTCACAGTTTTTTTTTTTTTTTGCTAAAACCTTTGCGTGTGCTGGGGACGCTCGGCGGTCGCCGCGATGAACGCGCTCACCAGCGCTCGGCAATTTATTGGTAATTTAAGGATTCATTGGCAATTTATTGGTAATTTATTGGCAATGTTTAACGCGTTACACGCCACACACGTTACGCGCTACACATTACGGCCAGCTACAACAGCTCCGCTGTTAAAAAATGCAAGGTATGCAATTTATTTGGTTTTTTTTGTTTATTTTGCAGGTTTCCTCTGCGTCCCAGAGGATCCTTAGCGTATAGCTATATCGCGAGTGCCCCCCTCCCCCATTTCAACCTCAGGACAGCCCGCAAGTTTCGAAGCGTTTGAGGAATGGCCTCCTGAGAGAGAGAGAGAGAGAGAGAGAGAGAGAGAGAGAGAGAGAGAATTTTATTTGCCCTTTAGGCTAAGGCCTCCTCTTCCAGGGGTCTAGCCGGGAAGGCGGGGTGCCTATGGTCTTTTGGACAAAGCTTGCCAACGATAGCTGCTGCTCTAGCGTGGCCGGTTGAGTCAGCCACTCCCTGCGGATACTGCTTCTATCTACCTTGGGGCATAGCCATAACATGTGCTCTTGATTGATCGGTACGTGGCATTCATCACACTCTGGCGGGGAAGTGTTCATACAGCCTTTGTACATGTATACTTTGTCGGGTGTGAGTAGCGTTTGCGTTTGCGTCAGCCTTATAGTGGTTTGCTGTTGCCTGGACAATTTCTTGTGCGGAGGAGTGAATTTGCGTTTGCTGTCTGCGTATTCTTTAAGCTGCAGTTTTGGCGGTGTCACGGGCTTTTGGGTTTGACTAGCGTCACTAAATAAAGGCTTTTAGAGTATCCGAACTCTTTTCTCTCATTGTTATGTGCCGCCGGGATTTCCATTGGTCGGTCGGCACCACGTGATGTTTGTTTACATATGGGCGCAGCCATTTTGTTTTTGGGCGCCTCTCTCTCTCTCTCTCTTGGCTGCGCGGGCGCTAGAGCGGCCGGTCGCACTCTGCCCGTCACAACCGGAGGCGGTTTCGTTCGGAGAGATGGCAACACTGCAAGCCAGAAACAAAATGGCCTTCAGACGCCTCCGGGTGCGCGAAGTGGCGGTACTCTTAAGCGTAGCTTATTTAGTGACGCTAGGTTTGACCACAGTTGGCAGGTGCCCGGAGAAGCGCTTCGCGGGTGAGCAGGTTTGCTCTTTCATTTCCTGCCAAACCTGTGTGTCCCGGTACCCAGTGTACCCTAATCGTGCCTTTAAGGTGCTTAAGCTCTTCCAAAGCCGGTTTGGGAATGAAGCCTTGTGTTACAAGGGTGCAGATTTTCTTGCAGTCAGTGTATATGTTGGTAAGAGTGTGCTGTGTCGCAGTGCAGGCGGCTGCCCAAGCTATTGCAGTGGCCTCGGCTTCTTCGACGGAATAGCCATTGCCTTGGTTTGTCCCTTCCTGGCCTGAACTGCTCGTGAATGCAATGCCATAGCTATATCCTTGCACTGCCGCGTCGGTGTAAACATGGACCTGATGGGCGTCTCTGGTGGCTTTCTTTGCGTTAAATTTGGCCGGATGAGTCGTCTTGCTGGTTGCGTTCCTTGTCCATATTTCTCGGGATGGGTGCTGTCTGAATGAGGTTCGACAGTTCTGGTGGCAGTATAGCCAGTTCTCCGGTAGGGGTTCGCAAGGGGTTGTAGCCCGCAGCACGTACAATGTCCTGGCCTTGCGGGGATTTTCGCAGTCGATCCAGTTGGTTATGTCTGTGGACTGCCAATACTTCTTGGAGTGTATTAATGGTGCCTGTGTCGAGTAGCAGCTTGGTACTGGCGCACAAAGGTACGCCGAGGGCGATCTTCGTGGCCTTCCGCAAAAGCGTGTTAAGTTTGTTCTCTTGAGTCCTATTGATATTGACGTACGGTATTTGATATCTGATTTTGGACGGGATGAGAGCATCTCTCAGACGAAGGAGGTCGTCTTCTAGGAGTCCTCTGTTTTTGTTAGAGATTCTCCGAAACATGTGCAGAATCTGTTCTCCCTGTCTAATAATGTTATTCACCGCCATGTGTCCTCCTCCGTCACTCTGTAGTGGCAGTCCTAGTACCTTGATGTGCTTTCCCGGGACGACGGTGTGCCCGTTCAATAACAAGCGAAGTTCTGGAGGTTTCCATCGATGACTATTGACTACTATGACCTCCTGAGAAACCCGCAAGATGCGAGCCAACACGGATGTACTTTCAATGTTTGCATTCTCAAAGCCAAAAAAAGAAAAAAGAATAAACGCGACAGCATCCAACAGCTTCCCTGCCAGTGCCTCCCTGACTGTTTTCGATGCATAATGCGTATTTACGAAGTCGCCCGCAAATGTGGGCAACGGAGAAAGGTCCACAGATCACTCGTCGCTAATTGTGCTGCGCTTAAATCTGAATATAAAAGAATCGCCAAGCCGAGAAAGCCCGTCGCACACTCCGTGCCAAGCAACGTTCAAGGAATCCCGCGACCGCCATCCCGCAACATGGCGTCGCGTGCTCGTTTCGTTTTTCTTCCGGTAGATGGCGGCACTTTTGCATAACGTCTATTACGAACCGGCCTTTGACGAAACACCATGTGACGGACGGGCCTACACCCGTCCTCCAGGTGGGCTACACTGGGGCCAACGAAACTGGTCATTGTGTCCTCGGGAGCTTCTTCGGTGGCTTTTGTTGCGCACAAAAGAGATTGGGCCAGCTCATGGGGCATGTATAGCTATAGCACTGCCAGGCATCCGGACAGAGAATCGACTTCGTGGGGCAGCCATCGTCGAGAACGAAACACAACTGCAGGAAGGGGCTTCTACTTGAGTGGTCGAACATTCGGCGAACTTCACAATACCTCAATCCCAACCTTAGAAGAACTCTCACCTTTGTGTACACGCATAGGCTGCCCCCCGCAGAGAAGGGCTTTGTGAGATATCTAACCCGGGCTCAAAACGCCGGGCACCGGCGGGCCCAAACCTGAAAGAAGGTTGGTCGGAATCGGGTTTCGTCTAAGGGACCAAAATTTCTGTTTGGGTTCTTTTTTTACAGGGAAAATTTCATTGCCCCTGCGGTGGCGCTTAATTGCTCAGCTGTTATTTCAGTCCCTGGAAAGTGCGAAAAATAGTTACTGTCGCTGATTATTGATAAAATGAGCGAGAGAAAATACCTAATCATACTGTCGCTGAAGAGACGAAGTAATGAACGAGCTATGCGTTTTCTGGCTACTGTTACGCAAATGGATAGGCATTTTTTGGCATGTCCACAAATTTTTACTGGCCTAAAATAACGCAGAAATTTGAGCAACAACCGCTATAATAAACAAGTTCGATTTGCGTGCTTGCAACTACCATGTTAAAAACGCTTGCGAATTTTGCTGCCTCAAACGCTCGCTCAAATTCGTTTTCGTACCGAAACGACCTGTACCGAACCGTCCCGTACCGAAATGTCCTGTACCGAAACGCCCGTGTCCCGAAACGCCCGTGTCCCGAAATGTCCGTGTACCGAAAAGACTGCACCGACACGCCCTGTACCGAACCTCCCTGTACCGAAAAGACCTAGAGCCCTCCCCTTCCACCCCGGTACTCACCTTTCACCCCGCTCAGTGCCCGCACCTGTTGACCATTCCCTAGTGGGCGATACTGCGAGTTGGGCCTGCCATCCGTGGCAGGCCCAACTCGCAGATGGGCACGCTGCTGAAGCTCTACGAGGAGAACATCGTGGTGCCGCAGCGGCCCCGTCTGGAGCCGCCTCCGCCTGGCACGGGGGAGGCCCTGCAGATCGCCACCAAGCTCCCCGGGGTACGCAGCAAGCGCACCACCCCACACGCGGCCATCTACCAGGAGGTGGCCACCCTGCTGCACGAGGGCGCCAGCGGACGCCTACATGTCTACACAGACGGCTCGGTACTGCCCCACACGGGCACTGCGGCAGCTGCCTGCACGGCTCCTGCGCTGGGCGCCAGCCGAACGTGCCGCCTGCCCTTCCCTGCGTCGTCAACCACTGCGGAGCTGGCTGGCCTGCACTAGCGTCACTAAATAAAAGGCTTTTTAGTGACGCTAGGTTTGACCACAGTTGGCAGGTGCCCGGAGAAGCGCTTCGCGGGCGAGCAGGTTTGCTCTTTCGTTTCCTGCCAAACCTGTGTGTCCCGGTACCCAGTGTACCCTAATCGTGCCTTTAAGGTGCTTAAGCTCTTCCAAAGCCGGTTTGGGAATGAAGCCTTGTGTTCAAGGGTGCAGATTTTCTTGCAGTCAGTGTATATGTTGGTAAGAGTGTGCTGTGTCGCAGTGCAGGCGGCTGCCCAAGCGATTGCAGTGGCCTCGGCTTCTTCGACGGAATAGCCATTGCCTTGGTTTGTGCCTTCCTGGTCTGAACTGCTCGTGAATGCAATGCCATAGCTATATCCTTGCACTGCCGCGTCGGTGTAAACATGGATCTGATGGGCGTCTCTGGTGGCTTTCTTTGCGTAAAATTTGGCCCGGATGAGTCGTCTTGCTGGGTTGCGTTCCTTGTCCATATTTCTCGGGATGGGTGCTGTCTGAATGAGGTTCGACAGTTCTGGTGGCAGTATAGCCAGTTCTCCGGTAGGGGTTCGCAAGGGGGTTGTAGCCCGCAGCACGTACAATGTCCTGGCATTGCGGGGATTTTCGCAAGAAGTATTGGCAGTCTGTGGACTGCCAATACTTCTTGGAGTGTATTAATGGTGCCTGTGTCGAGTAGCAGCTTGATACTGGCGCACAAAGGTACGCCGAGGGCGATCTTCGTGGCCTTCCGCAAAAGCGTGTTAAGTTTGTTCTCTTGAGTCCTATTGATATTGACGTACGGTATTTGATATCTGATTTTGGACGGGATGAGAGCATCTCTCAGACGAAGGAGGTCGTCTTCTAGGAGTCCTCTGTTTTTGTTAGAGATTCTCCGAAACATGTGCAGAATCTGTTCTCCCTGTCTAATAATGTTATTCACCGCCATGTGTCCTCCTCCGTCACTCTGTAGTGGCAGTCCTAGTACCTTGATGTGCTTTCCCGGGACGACGGTGTGCCCGTTCAATAACAAGCGAAGTTCTGGAGGTTTCCATCGATGACTATGGACTGCTATGACCTCCTGAGAAACCCGCAAGATGCGAGCCAACACGGATGTACTTTCAATGTTTGCATTCTCAAAGCCAAAAAAAGAAAAAAGAATAAACGCGACAGCATCCAACAGCTTCCCTGCCAGTGCCTCCCTGACTGCTTTTTCGATGCATAATGCGTATTTAC
Organism: Haemaphysalis longicornis; assembly: GCA_013339765.2. Lineage (NCBI taxonomy): Eukaryota > Metazoa > Arthropoda > Arachnida > Ixodida > Ixodidae > Haemaphysalis > Haemaphysalis longicornis. The sequence goes on along the minus strand of CM023450.1, from coordinate 129,145,358 downwards.
GAAGTCGCCCGCAAATGTGGGCAACGGAGAAAGGTCCACAGATCACTCGTCGCTAATTGTGCTGCGCTTAAATCTGAATATAAAAGAATCGCCAAGCCGAGAAAGCCCGTCGCACGCTCCGTGCCAAGCAACGTTCAAGCAATCCCGCGACCGCCATCCCGCAACATGGCGTCGCGTGCTCGTTTCGTTTTTCTTCCGGTAGATGGCGGCACTTTTGCATAACGTCTATTACGAACCGGCCTTTGACGAAACACCATGTGACGGACGGGCCTACACCCGTCCTCCAGGTGGGCTACACTGGGGCCAACGGAACTGGTCATTGTGTCCTCGGGAGCTTCTTCGGTGGCTTTTGTTGCGCACAAAAGAGATTGGGCCAGCTCATGGGGCATGTATAGCTATAGCACTGCCAGGCATCCGGACAGAGAATCGACTTCGTGGGGCAGCCATCGTCGAGAACGAAACACAACTGCAGGAAGGGGCTTCTACTTGGTGGTCGAACATGCGGGCGAACTTCACAATACCCCATCAAATCCCAACCTTAGGAAGAACCTCAACCTTTGTGTACACGCATAGGCTGCCCCCCGCAGAGAAGGGCTTTGTGAGATATCTAACGCGTTGATAGGCTATCAGACGCCGCAGCAGCCTGGGCCCAGTTACCCTTGAGAAAGGAAGGTGGTCGTAAAACATCGGGTTCTCCGTTTATTGTACCATTGTTTGCAGTGTAATAATAGCTTTTCATATGTAACCTCCCAAAGAGGCAGGTACGTCACAGTCAAATGTTTACTTTCATTGTATGTGTTGCGGCCCTAAAATTTGGCTAACCCAATTCCGCTTTGGTTTCGCTGAATGACGATCATACTAATTTGCGACACCCCAAGCCTGTGTGCATACGCACTTTTACAGATATTCTTAGGTCCCTCAACCCGCGGCGCACAAAAAAGCAAGAAAAAAAAAACTGACATGCCTTCGAAAACTTCGGTCACTTTTCTTCGCGTTTTGTGTCCTTGGGCACAAGCGACAGCGCGCTTTGACTGAACACGGGAGTGACTGTGAATGAATGAATTTATTGTCAAAGAAAAGGAAAGGAAAGATTTTCGGCATTTTCAGGGGCCACAGAATATTTGTAAAGTTGCTTTCTTGCCATTGTGGGAGAGTGCCTTTTATTTAGAGGAAATTACTTGCAAAATTCATCGTAAACACCGGCTGATTTCGTTAGCTGATGAGCATGCGGCAGACAAGAGCGATTCTACATTTAAAGTCTTGTCGTAAACTAAGAAGGTCTGCAAAATGATTTAATTAGTTGGCTGAGTAATGGGTGTTTCCTGAACAAGATATAAACAGAAATATAGAATTGTTTAATTTACACAAGTAACTACAAAAACCAAACAAGGTATCTATGTAGGTCCCCAGACAGTTTATCGAACGCCGTTTTATCGGAAAAATGCCTGTTTTATCGAACGCCGTTTTATCGAAGGCCGTTTTATCGAACCACCTACGTCCTTTTTATCGAAAGTGGTGTTTAGCGGCTTTGATTGTAATTTTCGGGGTTTATTTTGTTTAACTGGCCATCGCGTTAACCTAACCTGCAGTTAGCTTCATTCTACATTGTCTCTGCGGTGCATTGCGTACAAAAACCTGCCTATATATGTTGACGTGTCTTTCCCATGTTTTTGATCTCCTTTGTTTCATTCGAATTAAAAAAAAAAGTTTGTGTCTTCCTTAATTGCACTCAAGCATGTATGTCCCCCTTGTTTATATTACAGAATTCGCAACTATAGTAGTAACTATTATAGCAACCCCGTGCGCAATATTCCTTACATGTACAGTATCGGTGTATTTACGTTGGTGTTGCCAAATGCCCTGCGCCATGTTTCATCATTACGTGATCCAGTATTGTCCTTCCCCAATTTTTTACGTGGTTTGCACACGAATCCTACTCGGACCATGTGGTTACATTGTTTGTATCTGGAGAAATATCGTGCCAAGAACTTCGGAAAGATTACTGCTATAGAATGGGGGTGGGGGGGTCCGACAGTGAAATTAAGTGAGGCCCCAACAGAGGTGGTAAAGTCTAAGAGATCTCGTCACAAGTGAACCCGTCACGGCCAACTCGTCATAGGCGAACTCGCTGGAAATAAAAGCCAACTAGTACAAAGACTACAAATTCGGTTAAACAGGCTCGCTTCGGAGACAAGATTTGCAAATTACAGAGCGAGGAGGAAACTAAAAAACGTACTGCAAATTTTGTTACAAGAAAAGGCCGGAAAAGAACACTTTCGATAAAACGGCGTTCGATATAACGGCGTTCGATAAAACGGCGTTCGATAAAACGGCGTTCGATAAACTTTCCGGATCCCATCAAGGTCAATGTGCAAGCACTGGAGTAGATTGTTGGGTTCCATAAGCCAAGTTACGCGAAAATATAGAATGGCTGTTTAAAACAAGTAAGCACCAGATGATTCGTTTGCCGGAATGATTGCGCACCGAAACGTCCGTGCACCCAAATGTCCGTACACCATAATGTCCTAGAACCGAGCGGAGAGGGGGAGGGAGGATAGCGTTTACCGCCATCGTACTTTGAACACACATCTAAATTATCGCAGCTAAGGAAAGAAGTAATAACGCCCCAGTGATACTTCGGGAAAGCGGCAGACCCAATTATTTTCTTGAGAAGATCGTCCAACCTTACTTTGCACTAATTAAAAAAAAATTACAGTCACTGAAAAGAAAATGACGCGCCGTAATATCGCCCCAGGAGAATGGGTCCGGAAAACTGGCATCAGGGCAAATGGCACGCGGTGATTATGGCGCGGGGCTACTGCACGCGGGGCATATGAGACACGGGGCTAACGTCGCGGGGCTTTTGCGACGGGGATTCTGCGCACGGGACAATCGTGATACACCCAGTCGTTTCATCAGTCCAATGAGTTTTTTTCATGTCCGATTAGGCTAGCGGAGCGGAAAAATAAATCAAAATGACTGACAGGACATCTAAAGCAAAAAAAAAAAAAAAAGAGAACACACAATTTCGATAAAACGGACAAAGGTAGTTCGATAAAACTGCGTTCGATAAAACTGCGTTCTATAAAATGGCTTTAGAGAAACTGTCCTAGAACTCAGTCCAATCGCACTATTTTCTTTGGGACAGTTTAAAAAGAGCACGAGTAACGGGTGTGGGAACAAAAGGTCCCGGAGCTTACGGTTGCGAAAGTTAAGGTCCCTGATCTATCTTCGCACAAAATGACCCCACTCAACAACTCCGAGTGCGCTCTCTGTTTAAATTTGCTGTATCTTGCTGGAGTGCATCAGTAAAAGATCCATTAATTTTAGTAGAGTCCTTCAATGCTGTTCAACGGTATTAAGAGACTCTGATTTTAGTGACCTTATTACCCATAGTTCTATGCGGTACAAATCACCCACTGAGTAAATAACGGTGAAGAAATTCTGTTCACGATTGCATTTCGCATTTTGTGCCGTTCCTTGCAGCGTTAGCTAGGGACAGAGAAAAAACAGAGCACGATTCTCCTCTCATGGGTGACTCAAGCGTTCCATCCCGTTTATGAGGAATGAAACAAAGAGGCTGGTCAACGACTTAGGGCTATGAAAAACATCGAATGTCTGTTTTTCGTTGTTTTTCTTCATTGTGTTTTCGTCCCTGCCTCGCTGGGAATGCAACAGGGGATTCTTCTCCTCATTGCCTTTGAAAATATAGACCATGCGAAGCCCGGCCTGGGTCCTGTAAATCATGAGTAATTGCATTGTAATGCTTTCAGCATTGAAAGGTATTCCTGCTTGGAATTGCAAGGCGCAACGTTTCGACCACGGTGTAGTTTCCACTAAGCTATCCTCACCTTCTCCCCTTTATCCAACTTGCTTTCTGCGTAAAAGGACAGATTAGCAGGCACTTCGGTACTTCCCACCACCCGTAGGAAGGTGCCCCGGTCTCCTACCGCAACTAATTGCAGGAAAAGCCTTCCTGTCCTAAGCCCCCCCGCTCCCCCCAGTGCAAGAGAGATTGCTGATGGGAGGAGATGACAATGACTGTGGGCAGTGACGGCCCCAAAGACCTTGCAATAGACAAACCCGTGCACAAAACCCGTCTTTCCCGGTCCCCCAACTCGTCCCCCTTCTCCTCACGTGGACGAAGTTCCTGGGAAACAGTCGAGCTACCTCGAGGAGCCGTCTTGAGCGAGTGGACTGCACGGAGAAGGGAAATCGCTGTTAACAATATCGGTGGCGGGCACGACGGAGAGTTCTTCGCTTCCTCGTCATAGTTGGAGCCTCACGACCCGGACAACCGTGTCCCAGCATCCTCAACACGTAAGCCTGTACCTCACACTTTACGTTTGGTTATAGCGAAGAGAGAATTTAGCTCAAAGTTCTCACAGCGACTTAGTTGTATATGTGTGATGGAATATTTAACGAAGGGAATTGACGACGTTATTGCAGTCGGCCGCAGGTTTTGTACAACCAGAAATTGCTTTCCCCGTAAAATTTTATCTTGCTTATCTGCTGCGATTTTCGATGTTCAGATAACAATTGAAAAGTACTTTGACAGTGTGTCTATCTCGAACGCGAAACTTGTTTAACAGCGGGTGCTCTTTGTACTCTAAAGTGCTCATATATAGAAAACAACGCGCAGGAATATCATTAGTGCAGCCATTTACATATGCTGTGTTTGAACCAAAATGTAGCGCTCGTAAACAGGCTCGTGTAGACATCCCTACTCAACCTCTGGGCCGCTCCTCGTACTTTTACCGTCTACACGCGGTCTACACCGTCTACACCGTCTACACCGTCTACACACGGCATCTTTGGGTCATTTTATTCAAGAGCCAGTCCGAACCAGTTGCGTTTAGTCATTGTGACAGCATGTCCTTTCCGTCTCTCTCTCTCTCTCTCTCTCCTCTCTCTCTCTCTCTCTCTCTCTCTCTCTCTCTCTCTCTCTCTCTCTCTCTCTCTCTCTCTCTCTCTCTCTCTCTCTCTCTCTCTCTCTCTCTCTCTCTCACCAGGCTCTGTCTGTGGTCACTTACGCGAAATTCGCTCCGTGTCGGGTCCAATGCATACCACAACTTACCTGAATGAAAGGGCTAACTATCTTGTAGGTATTCGTTGCTGGCTAGCCTCCTGCAAGCCGTGTGACGTATGCATGATTTCGCGGACAGAGCTGCCGCAAACTTAAACTTTTCGAATGCTGTCCTGACACCCGTCACAACTGCAAGCTTCCTTTTCCTCGGTGTCCACTGCGCGATGTGGTAGCTCCATGCGGCAGCGCAGGGCTGCCACATGGAGATCTTGGTCATTTCTTGTTTGGCTGCTGTGTTTTCCCTGTCTCCAAACGACACATAAGGCTACTTTCTCTGGCTCTTTATCAGTATCTCTTCCCTTAATTTTGGGCTTTTCAAATCGTGTCTAGCGTGAAAAGGTTTGTGGTACAATTCCTTTTTCTTTCTTGCCATATAGGGTCAAAAAGCTTTCTTCTTGAGGGCCACATAACATATATGCAAGGCAGTTGCGCCACCATTTCTGCTCTTTCGCCAACTATTTCTGCGTGGATTCTATTATTCATTTTTGTTTTTGTTGCTATCCACATTGACATCACTCTGCAGTTTTGGCTAGTCCTCAGAGTGAGTACGCGTTATGTCATAGTTTTGTTTGTGCAGCTTTCTGTATAAATATATTATTAAGATCGGAAACACGCGTGGCTGCGTATTGCCAGCCAGTTTTAAAGAAATTTTGATAAATAATGTATAAAATGTCGCACTTGCTTTTTTGATGCAGTTTTTATACAGAGCAGTGTTGCATATACAGGATGCGTTTAGTGAGGCAAATTTCAGAAAAGGTCACCTAGGCAATGTAGACCGACACGGACAGGAACGGCTGAAACTCACTTCTTGCTGTCGTGTGCTTTGTGGGGATCGCAACTTTCATGCGAACCAATTTCGTTTAGCTTTCCTCAGTTAAACACTCTGGGAGGCGTGCGTCAGCGTGGCTGCCATCATGCTCTAAAAAAAAAAAAAAGAAGCAGATAAGAGACTCGGGTTGAAGGCATGTCTGTTTCACGGACACCAAAACCAGTTGAAAGTTCAACGCAGTCCTCGCTGTGTTGTCTCCATCCCCGTCTTTGTCTTTTTGCGCTGCTATCTATGACACATACAACGCTATCAACTGTAGCCTGTCCATTGGATTTGTTAGGAGATTTCCGATACTTTATGATAGCTGACACTGCAGCGGAGCGAAAGCGAGAAGCTGACGTGGTCTAGTGAGTTGCCTTACTCGTTAATCGCCAGCTCCCGCGGAACTATGATAGGAGTATCGTATATTGATAAGCCCTTTCTACGCCCGACTGCTGTGTAGTTGCAGAGCTGGCTCAGGGGCAAGTTGACGTGAGCTTGCTTTTTAAATTTGGCGAAGGAGTGCGAAAGGAGCAACGTACGTATGACAATACTTGTTTTCTTTTGTTTTTAATGGTGAAGGCCGTGATTTATTGAGCCTCGTACTGGTTGGGAGATGTTCGCTTTATATTTTTGCTAATTTGGCTCCGTTTTCGTTTGACGTCGTAACCCAACGCGCATGTGGGAAGCTTTAGGGTCGAACACATCAGCGAAAAGCACGCGTCCCCGCACGCGTCTCATCCCCGAGCAACCGGAATGGCTGCCGGATGACCTGTCGCGTCGGCCGCTTCGGCGCGCATCCAATCTGCTAGATATTTTAAAGGCGGCGCGCCGGAAACCGGATTGCTCGGACGGACATGTGTCTCCCGCTTTTGATCTTTCTGGGCGAGTTAATGAATGACCTCTTCCCCTGGTCGCTTTTGAACCAATTCCTATGCCACGCATTTTGATTTATAGGAGCTGTGTGATAGGCATGAAGGGTACGTGTCAATTGGAATATTGTTCCCCGTATTCAAACAGCCATCCTTTGTATGGTGGTAGGGGAAAAAAATGGTCCCGGGAGGAATGGTCGTAGGAACGAATCGCTCTGGCCCCCGTCTTTAAAGCAAAGGAACTTCATAACACAACTCCACAGGTGCTCTTTGTTTAGGCCTTGATGCATATTGCCAGCTGTAGCGTTGCCCACTCTCACAACTGCCAGAAAAACGATCCGTTCATTTTATTTACCTTACTACACATAGTTCCAGGAGGGTACGAAAGAAAAAATTCCTGTCCGACAGGAACGCAGGCAAAGGGAGTTTTGCGGGTTCAACTCCCCCTCCCCACCTTCCTACGAAGAGAATTATGGCTACGACGCCGCTGCTGTTCACGATGATAGCTCGCTTTTTATGTTGTTCCTTGCAGCCTTAGTATGGGACGAAAAAAAAAAAATAAGGGCCATCTCCACTAACCTGAAACCTGGGGAGGGGCGAAGCATGCAGCGCATAAAAGTTTATTCAAAGATTATAACTCTCTTTGTGTACACACGGCGCGCGCTGATATACGCGCCATCTTAATTCCGAAGATGGAGGAGAAGAGCAAATCGAAACGGAGAAGTTCAAATTTAAATTTAAAGGGGCCCTGCAGCACTTACCATCGACTACTCGGAATGTATTTTGGGGGTAAAGTCTATTGTTCCCAGCAATCTCCTCCCGCAAGAGTTATGAAAAGCCGTTCACTACCACCGAAACTACGCGCCATGAGAGATCGCGCATAATCGTTCCCTCCCAACTCGACTGCGGACAAACGCGACGAAAGCTGCGCGCTCACTACCGGAGAGGGGGGCAGCTCGCGGCGTTTTTTTTCCCGCGGCTTTCGATATGTCACAGGCCGAGGAGTTTTCTCCTTTTTCTCTGCAACGTGGAGGGGTCTATTTCCGGTCTGGTGCCACAAAAAGCAGGCATAAGTGCCTGCTCGCAAGCGCGCGCTCCGGCTGGCAGGGCGTTTTCGAAGCAATAAACGTTTGTTGTCGAGCGGTCTGGTTGAAAGGAAAGTATTGAGCTCATCCCTCAAACTCCGCGTGCACTCAAAACACAAAAGAAACAGCAAAACTGTGCTTACAGGTTCAGGCATTGAAGAGGTTTGTACACAGCGCCGACTACGGCAAATCGTCGCAGGAAATTCCAGAAATTAGCCGCGAAGTTGACCAGTGACAGCCGATCGGACAGTCATGGCCTCAATGACGTCATTTAGGCCATGCCAGGGGTACATAATGAAGAGAACTGAAGATAGCGCGGTTGGTTTCTCCGCGTCTTTCACAGCGATTTGCGCGCTCACCGCTTCACGTGCATGTGTAATATTTGGCTCAGGTATTTCTGTTAGTGTAAGCAAAGAGTCCCGCAGGTTTACTTGCACTGCTCAAACAGTGTTGCACGGTCCCTTTAAAGCGAGTACGGAGAGAAATGGAAGCAAGCAAACGACTCAGATTCAAGCTTGAAGGCTTTGCGATCAAGTCGCAACAGTTTTAAGGCTCCTGATTGTGGTTTGCATCCCTCAACTTTGGATGAAAACTGGCTGAGGCCCCTTGCGCCCTTTCGCCAGTCCATTTATGTTTTTCCGGCTGCCTAAAAATATTTCCCTTTAGATACTCTTTAAGGCCACTTACGACGAAGCGACGCGATTTTTGACGAAGCGACAAAAATTGGCCAAGACCAAACGACAAAAACGATCGCCGGGTGACTATAGATAGGGGGACACATAAGGGGGACACAGGGGGCACAAGGGGTACTTCGAGCAGTCCGGTTTCCAACACGGCGCATCAAAATATCTAGCAGGGGCGGTATTCTCGTGTTTTGTCCGTTTTTAATTGTGTCCATTTTGAGCGAGTCCTGATTGGCTAGAAGCGAGCAACCGGATGTTACGTAACGCAAGCGTGGGGGAGCAAGTCGGCGGCTTCTCGGAGCAGTCGATTTGAATTTCAAAACGACGGAAGTCAATCATGAATTTTCCGGTTGTCGCCTTGTTGACTCGCCGGCGAAACAAGTGGTCGAGAAGTAGAATGTACACGCATTCGAAATACCTACACATGCATTTTTGCCTCTCAAAGACGACCGTGCCGCGTCTGCGCTTCCAGCTCTGGAACGAACTTGGCCGGCAGCAGCGCGGGCTTAGTGTTGAAGACAAAGTGATATGCGCCCTTTGTTTCTTCTCTACCGGTGGCTTACATTCAGCGGTCGCTAGTAAAGAACCGATATCGCGGTCACAGCTCCCTCCGCGAGCTGGTGTATACCCACGCCGTCGCTATCACGCAGTGAAATAAACGATCGTCTGCGAGCTCGATAGGTGGCGAGCAGACGACCACAATTACACAAGCACTCTGGATGAATTATAATTTATTTATTTATATTATTTATTTATCTTATTTATTTATTTATTTTGATACCCTCAAGGCCAAAGGCATTACAGAGGGGAGTGGGGGTAGAATACAGGTAAACAAACAAGGAAAAAATGATGTACAATGTAAGCTAATTATACAATATTAGCTAGATCACCGAGGAAAAAAAAAACAACGCACAGAAATACCAAGAAAACAGACGTTACAGAGCTCCTATTTATACAATTCGAGCTAGAAAATTTCGGAACTGTTCGTGATCATTAATAGATACAGCTAGCGTCACTAAATAAGCTACGCTTAAGAGTACCGCCACTTTCGCGCACCCGGAAGCGTCTGGAGGCCATTTTGTTTCTGGCTTGCAGTGTTGCCTTCTCAACGAAACCCCCGCTGTTGTGACGGGCAGAGTGCGACCGGCCGCTCTAGCGTCAGCGCAGCAAAGAAAAGAGAGAGGAGAGGCGCCCAGAAACAAAATGGCTGCGCCCATATGTAAACAAATATCAACGTAGGTGCCAACCGACCAATGAAAATCCTGGCGGCACATAACAATGAGAGAAAGAGTGCCGATACTCTAAAAGCCTTTATTTAGTGACGCTAGGATACAGCGCTAGAAGGAAGGCGATTCCATTTCCTACTACACTCGGTGACAACTTAAGAACGGCACCGGGAATTGCCGCTGTACCTTATCACCGTAGCCGTATGTTTTCTCCGCGCGGCGCAAGTAGGGCGTTACTGGGAATATTTTGAACATGGCGTGAGCCGTTCCCGTGATTTTTTGGACTTAATATGCTTATAAACGACTCCAGTGACGACAAACAAACTGCGTGAGACAAGGCAGACGATATCACGCATTCATAGCAAACCCCTTTCAAAACGCGCGCGCACTGACGTCACGGGTCCGGCGCTTTGGCGGAGTGATACACTACATAAGGTGGTGCCGTTCTTGAGTTGTAACCGAAGTATAGTCTTGGAAAGAAAGAGTGAAGGAAATGCTGGGTGTTGCAAATGTCAATTCCAACTTTGTGGCTGTGGTCGATACGATCAGATCGATAATGGGGTGTAGCGATAAACTGGTCATGCAGAACATGGTGATGATACAGTTTGTGAAAAAGAGTTAGCCGGGAAATTTGACGGCGTGCTGACAGAGATGGAGGGCAAGGTTAGATTTCATCGCAGTAGTACTGGCTGTTCGATTATAGTTGGACAGAATAAACCCGAGTTATTTTGAACAAGTTCTAGGGAATTTTAAGTTTATCCTGACTTGGGCCCCATACCGAGCATGCGTCTTCCAGTTTGGAACGTATAAGTGTTCTGTAGATCATTAGTTTAAGTTGCGATGGCGCCTTATAAAAACTACGACGTAAGTAACCGAGCATGCGGTTTGCGTTGCTAATTACATATTCGGTGTGAAGGTACCAGGTTAAGTTAGTAGTAACATGGATACCAAGGTATTTATGAGATGTAATGGATTCTAAATGGACACTGTTAAGATAAGAGGGTGGTGGGATAGTCTTAGTCTTGGTGCGGGAAATACGCATTACTTTACATTTATTAATGTTCAGTTCCCTTGACCAGGCTTTGGACCAGTTAGCAACAGCATTAAGGTCAGACTGTAATATAGTGGTGTCATTGTCACTAATTGTTTAACTAAAAATAACACAATCGTCTGCAAATAGAACATTCGAGTTTAGAGGAGTAGCCAATTCGTTGATATAAATAAGGAACAATAGCGGCCCAAGAACCGATCATTGGTACTTGACGATTACACATCCAGCTTAACGTTCGTAGGCTTCACACGCAATAGGTACGTCGTCAAGAAACGAAAAGCTTCACCTCTTACACATTTTTTCACTTGTAGAGCACAACAGAAACGTCAAAGGCGTAATGCACCTTTCTAGGTTTTTGGAAAAGCTCGCGTCAGCTGGCCGAAAGTGCGTCGATGCCGAAATATGTAACAAGAGGGTTATCTTGATGTACGGTCATTGTCCCTCACCTTAAAATGAACAAAGCGCAAAAAAAAAAAAAAAAACGGAGTAGCCGTATCACTGCTTACATATTACTGAAACAGCAAACAGCTGCCTGCAGCTGCCCTCTTTGGACGTTCGTACTCTTGCTTTCAATGTCATCACAAAAAGATCTTATAGCGATTAGATTTTCAAAACACGTTCAAATAAACACTTAAAATATAGTTTTACATGGTTTCAGTTCGTTAAAATGCGTTTGCAAAACAATTACGGTAATATCAAAGGCCCTCTGCCTATCCGGCAGTACGTCACCATGAAAGGGACACATAACGGACGTTTTCAAAACAGACAATTACGAGAATTGTCTGTTCGATGTGTGCGGAACCGGTCGGTGCGGCGAGTAATTCGGCAGCCAAACCGGTTCTCAGGGCGGAGCCGCGTCCCTGTTCGCTCATGTGTTCGACCCTTTAAAGCTACAGAAATCTCGTCACTTCGTCTCAAGCGCGAACGGGCCTGTATGGTTGTAGCTATGCTCCAAAATTATGAACCAAAATGGTAATAACACCAAAGAGATTGAGAAGCGAATGTGGGGCATGAAATGCAGGTCACAGCACCGTATACAGTCGAACACGGTATATCGAAATTATTATTGTTTATATCGAACTCATAAATTATCCCCTTGAAAATTCTGTGTAAAAGTATAGGAATTCGTACGTCTATATCGAACCGCATTTTTCGCGACATTGGGTATATCGAACGCCGCGCGAGCTGGAAAGTGCTCTTCGGAGGTCGCTGCACCCCCGATTGAGGTTGAGAAGGATGTGGAGGAATGCGCGGGCATGGCGAAGACTGGCTGCGGAACTAATCCCCCCCCTACCGGAACGAATTTGCGCTTGCCCAGTCGGGCCCCGCTACCGGCCGCCGTAGCGTTAGCGGACGGAGCCCGGTATGCTAAATCTCTCTAGGCACACAAGCCCGAACGCTCGGAAAATGTGACAGTGCGAGGTAGGGATGCCCCGAATGCGCACGTCATTTTTTTTTTTTTTGCGGCTGCGTACGTTCCCCGGCTTGCCGAAAAAGAGTTTTGTTTTCTCTCTCTCTGGGTCTGTCTTCCCCCGATGTCGTCTTGGGAAGGAAGAGGGAACGAGTGTTTTGAACGAAGGCGCTGGCGGCCTTCTCCTTCTTTTGCATTTTGCTGCTGTTGCTGCTGTTGGGCGAGTTGTCCCGCACCTTTCGGAGATCACTGTTTCTCTCGGAGATGACCATCGCGAGCGCTTTGTTGGAGTCCGTTCAGAGAGCCTTGGAATTGTTACCTTCAAAGTTCTTGTGGTACGTGCGCGCTGTTCTTCTTTTGCGTGCGTGTTGTGCATGGTGTGCGAAGGCGCAGCGTACTGCTGGAATTTTCTAGTTGTGCAGCCTCGAGAAGATCGAGACCAGCGTCTTTAATTTAATTTCCAGGACGAAGAAGCAGGCCAAGATCAGCGATTTTTTTTTTTCACGGAAATAAAGCGTCCTGTTGCGTCGTGAGTGCTGAATTAGTTGTCATTCTTGAATGCGACGATCGGTAAGTGATCGTCCGCCATAGGTGAGGTCTCAGAGCCCATATATTTTATATTGAATTTTTCATATATCGAACTACTTCGCGGTCTCCTTGGAGTTCGATATATCCGTGTTCGACTGTATCTGTCAATCTTTGGGTGCAGAAAGGTGAATTTTAAGACAATTCAGGCACTTCGTTTAACAAATGACAACTGTTTCGTACAAAGTTGAAGAAATATGAAAGAACTTCGCGTGATGATTTCGAAATGTTTTATTAACGTACTCTGAAGCGACATTTTAGCCAACTGGGGAGAGCAATAATAGTGTTGTCATTGCCTTCCACTCGACTTGGCTGGGCGATTGACGAAAAAAAATAAGAAAAAGGAGTTCACAGATATATCGCTCAGATGTGTGTGAACTGGCCCGCTTACAATCCATGCATGTTATACCCGCAACAATTTAGACAAGGAAAAGTTATTCGGCGATTCTTGTATTGAACTTTTCCCTGTTGCTCGTTGAGCCTTCCTCGGCCGGAAAGTTGGGGGAAGTTCATCTGTAAAAACTTGGTCCAAAAGATCATTCGCACTGACGCAAGCTTTCGTGAACAACGCCTCCTTGGATGCAGTAAAGATGGTCCTGTAGTTCGTTTCCCCGAAGTCCGGTGTCGATCAGGAACCCAATCGCCCGGGCTCCGGTTGATTTGGCAGGAGGCTGGCAGGGCGATGGTGTTGAAGTTCTTGGAGATGGCGGTCAAATTGACGAACTCGAGGCGTTGGGGTTAAGTGAAACGGAAGTTTATATACAGCTATTTACAGTGGGATAATTGGGTACATGAGTAATAAAAAGAAAAACTTCAAACTGCAGCTTGACGCTAGCTACGAGTGCGCACAAATCACTCGAGCTCCTCAACTTCGTCTAACTCTCCTATTCTCGGAGCGTGCACAAACCGCTCGAGAAACGACGGCTGAGACTCTGTCTCGCCGCAAGATCCGTCTAGTTGCCCGGTACGGCGCTGCACCCTAAACCTCCGACGCAATCTTAACCTCGACTAGAGGGCTCACAAATCCCAACCTAGCTTTAACGGTCGAGACTTTTTGTCCCGCCGGGAACTGCCCAGCTCGGCGCTCAGACAAGAACCATTTCCAACGGCCAAGTTCGGCCTTATAAAACCTCGAGATCACCCTCTCTCGGGAACACCCCTGTAGCGTTCGTACACGCGTAAGGGAGTGCCCAAATTCACGTAGACAGCTGTCACTCAGCACGCCACGGAATATTCAATGAGGCGCCGCCATCTTTGGGTCAACGGCACACTCGCAGACAAGCAGGTGCGTGCGACTACGCGGGGTGAGAGCGAAAGACGGCGACAGTGCACTGTGCCGGCCAGGGCCCGTTAACAATGGGGTCTCGCGCGGCGCGCGCTTCGACGCCGGTAATCCCACCACCTCCGCTCGTCATGTCGACGGTTCCCGGAATCCGGCGGCGCCGTCTGCTTTCTCAGCGGGGGATTATGCCTGTGGTATGCGGTGGGCCAGACAACCCGTCTCCCGTGCGCGCCGTGACGAATTGGAGACGGCCGCGGCGTAGAGTCCCCCGTGCTGTGCCCCCAGACAGAGTGGTGGGTTCTCACGCGCAGCCCGGGCCGCTGATCTCATAAGTGGACCTTACAGATGCCCTGAAACACCCTCCCAATTCGAATTTTTGCAAACAAAAACAAAGCGGTCGAGGTCAACATGGCTCTCACATATGCACACACACGTGCAAGGTCCGTTGCGACCATGCAGCAGCAATTCGCTGTTGCCATAAGAAATGAATGCTCCATTAGGTAGGATTCGGGAGTTCGAATCTTATCTTATGCATACAAGCTTTCTTGCGTTCGGCATTGAGCTTGCCGAGCGGCGCAGCAAACAAAGCCTTGCCTTACCCGATTGTTTCGCGCAGCTATATGCACAGCGACTCGTCATCTCGTAAGCGTCATGAATTGTGGTGAGAACAGACCGTACGAGAAATGAAATACCCAGCTCAAAAGTGCCGCAAAATCACCGTATAATACCACTGGCGCACACAAAAGAAAAACGAGATCTGCTGCACCTTCGGAGCCCAGCTTGATCGTTCATAGCGAACTGAAAAAGGAAAGGCAGGGCGGAACCGGGAACCTCTCAGCGGGAGCCAATAGCAGCACGCGTCGGCACATCAATAGTTGTCGCTACTTAGCTCAAAGCCGATGAAAGGGTTTTAGTCCCAAGAGGACGGGCAGTTAACCCAGCGCTCTACTAATGCGTAGCATCTCTAGGAATATTGTCTTTATTGAGAATTAGTTTTTAGATCCAGATTTTGCTATGAGTGGCCAAATACGCTGGATTTTTGTATTCTAATTTCTTTTTCACTGAAGACATGCATTTACATCGGTTTAGCTATCGATTCTGTGCCTCAGTTTTGCCGGTTAATGATTTTTTTCCGCTGGTGCAAGCCAAGTTCATGGTAGGTCCATTTTCGAGATTTTTATTCATCTTTCGTTCGGTTTTGTTTTCGGCATTTTGATTTTCGTGGGCATTTTTGGGGGGTGGTGTATTAGATTCCTATTTTTATCTGGTAACATCTCCTTTATAATTTTATTATTGTTCCTTTTTTGTAAGCTGTTTTATAGATTCCGTTCGACTAGTTCTCTTCATTTACGCTATTATTGTATTTCCAATAATTCTGCCTTTTCGTGCAAAGGCAGGGCGTTGCATGGTTGGCCCCTTTTTTTCTTGTCTCTATTTTTTCCCTGTCATCTCACTGTATTCACCCCCGCCCGGAGCCGCTTATGGTCACTAGATCCAACGGGTCATTAGATCCAACGAGTCAGGAGATCACTGGTCACGTGATGCCCGAGTCAGAAGATCCAATGAGTGAAGAGATCCAACCGAGTCACTAGATCCAACGCGTCAATTGATCCAACGGTAGCAAAGCTCCGGTTTAACGTACAGAACAAGTTCACACATGCGCAGTTGAGTTACGGTATATACTATATAATGCGCTAACGGTATAGTGTAGCGTACCCTCCATGCTGTGTTCGCTGGCTCACAGGTTATACAACTCGAACATGCGAGCAGTGTTGCAATGGGGTACATATGGGTTTGAATGACTCCGAAATAGTTCCCAGGCAGTTTATCGAACACCACTTTAACGAATGCCATTTTATCGACCCACCTACGTCTTTGCATTATTGTAGTTGGGATTTTGATGCTTTCATTGACAAGTCTGCTTTTAACTGCCCATTGTACTAAACTAATCGCAAATATTTTCATGTACCTACAGTGCCTTACACGCAAAAGGCTCCATGTATATTTTTGACGTTCTTTTTTTGCTTTTTTGTTGTTTGCACCATCTGGTTTTATTGGAAATTTTCCGGGTGTTCAATTGTGAATTTCAATCATGTTTGTATCAATTTTTTATGCACAACATTATTTAACGCCATATTACCATTTACCCGGTCATAATATTTTTGGTGTTTATCAGAGTAATCATGTTAGTATTGCCAAGTGTATTTCCGCCACACCGTTCATGATCACGCATACCATCCGGTGTCTTTTCCTCCCAATTTGATTGCCTACTGTGTCATTAGTCCGTTTTCAGGTTTTATTTTTTATTTTTGAGTAACCAAGTGAGGACCCTGGATTACGTAGACCTTTGTGTTATTGTTACCTAATTTCGAGCTTTTTAATAGAATTACTTAGTAGCGGACACAAAACGCTGCTTGGAAGACATTGTGCTAGGGGTGATGTAAAAGCCACGAAAAAATGTGAAGGTCGCATGGCCTCTATGTATCGTCATGGAGCGGTATACTACAAGCCCCTTTAAGTTGGCTTCGCTCGTCCCAATAGTCATGATTAGCTGCTACCCATTATCTACATTAAAACATTACAAAGCTTAAATGTGTAACTTTACCCGTTTACATTTATTTTGCATATGTAGGCAGTATACGCTAAAAACGTCACATCTTCACGGTGCGGTCTTCGCCAAATAATGCCTATCCATTAAAAAATGACCTTTAATCCTATGGTATACATAGGTTGTTTGGCGAACGGGATCGCTAGCCCTGAAAAAAATGCTATCTTGAGTTATTTCTACAACTTTATATCAGGCTATCAGCTATATCGGCCGCTACCACTCTTGAGGCGGCCCAGGTGACTTGTTACAAACCTTCCCTCTCCAGAAGGGTGAGCAACTACATCCAACGTGCCGCTACATCCAACGCGCCACCAAATCCAGCGAGCAACTACATCCAACGAGCAGCTACATCCAAACGAAAGTCTGTACATCCATCGTGCCATTACATCCAGCAACATCCAACGAGCCAACACATCCAACGTAGGATGTAATGGCCCGTTGGATGTACTGGCTTGTTGGATGTGTTGATTCGCAATCGCTGCCGGTGAGGGAGTAACGAAAATAAAAAAAAAAGTAAAAAAAGGGGAACTTCTGCTACTGAAGATTAGTCACGGGAGTGCGCGCCTGCTACCATGACATTCATGTGAAAGGACTGGTCGCGGGTGTGTGCGGAAAGGCCCGTTCCCACTTGCGACGAAAGCGAGTGAAACCTGGGGAAATTCAGTCGCTTCGTCACGCGATTACAGAAATTGGTCACGGCCATTCGACAGAAACGATCGTCGCGTGAAAAAGCGAACGAATTCCTGTCTGCTTTTGCTCGCTTTCGCCGCAAGTGTGAATGGGCCTGAAGGAACTGCAGGACCAAGATATTTTGTGCACGAGTTCTCCGAAAGCCTGACTTTTTGGGGTGCGTGCCTTACTGCCATTTTTAGTTCGCTGTGGCGGCCGCTAGGAGGACCGGTACTGAAAAAAGGTCCATTAAGATTAGTACGTGCTTTGTGAAAACTGCGCAGAACATGGGACGAAATGAATTCGACTAACAAACGCTGGCTATATATAAACTGAAAACTTCGATAGTCTCAGCGAGTCAGAGCCTGCGGGGCAACCCAGGTCAGATACGTGACCGCTCTTTTTTCCGCTGAAGTAAGATCTCTTTACTGCCAAAGCCGGTGGTCGCCTCTGACCGGCGTTCTTACCTTGTAAATTCCAAGTGCTAAATATATTCTTATTGCCTCTTTCGCGCGACTGGCATTTTGCGCGATCTTTATGCACCGAGCAATTGAAGTATGTATTTTTAAAAGAAAGTTTGAATTAAGCTACCATCCATTAAGTATACACAGCACGCAGACACGCATGTAATAGCATATACAACTTGCTTTTTAAGTTTTTCTACAGTAGTTGACCCCTTATCTTATTTAAAGTTTGTTTACACTGATGTGATATGCCCTAATTCAGTCAGAGGTCGCTGATCTTCAATAAACCACATAGTGTAGGATAACAATGGTAGCCAAAACAAAATAAAACTGATCGTGTATAACCACCCTGGCCGTTTTTGTGTAGTACTATAAGCAACTGCCCTTCTCCGCAGCTATGTTGTTGATTGCGCCTGTCTGTGACGTATTTGCAGCCTTGGCATTCTGCTTTTCGGTGATCGCCAACCTCGACTATCAAGAACAATGGCAAGCGAGAAGAAGATGGACGGAGGTGTAAGTGTTAACCTCACATATTCTGGCCTGCGCAGTTCATGTGGCGTGGGGTAGTTGTACTGGAGCCTTCCTTTTAGTGAGCATCACTTTGGCGCCCGGTACAGGGGTTTCGCGGCGGCGAAGGCGAAAGCGGCGGAGCCCGGTAACCGAGATAGCGAACGAGGCACCCCAGGCAGACTAGAAAACTGGGGCAGAGCGGGTGAAAGTGCGACTGAAGAGGGCGCACGCGCTGCTAAGTCGTCATCTCTCCAGCACGTCGCCACGGCTCAGTTCTCTCACTGCCTCCCCCTGACACTTTCGCCAGAACGCTCCTCCTTCGTTTGTAGCTCATGCAAACCACGTGACATTTGCGCAGGAGGTTCAACACTATTTGGCAACACATGCTCGGCAGCAGCGAAGCGCTCACCCGTGCGTTCCCTGGTCACGCGATCCCTTCCTGAGAAGCAGCAGATACGCGCCGTGACTAAGAGCAGTTCGCACTGCGCACTAATTGCCGTTAAGGAGTATAATAATCGTCATGTGACGTTTTACCACAGAATATGATCATGCATGCACCGGTAAACAGGTATTTTCAAAACGAGTCTTTCTTGGGCTACCTAAATGCGAATTATGTCTGTCTGTCTGCCTGTCTGTCTGTCTGCCTGTCTGTTCTGTCTTCTGTCTGTCTGCCTGTCTGTCTGTCTGTCTGTCTGTCTGTCTGTCTGTCTGTCGTCTGTCCTCCCTTCCTTGCCTCCATGCCTGTCTGCCAGTCTAGCCAGCCGCCCGGCCCAAAGCGAAGAGAATTCATTGAACAATATTAAATAGGCGACACCTTTCCAAGCTAAGAAATCTGGAAGCATACTTCATAATTCACAAATTTAAAAATAAATCAGGGCTAGCCTTCTGTGTTATTTCATGGGTAAGCAGAGGAGACTCCGGAAAGTTAGCCTCACCTCTGTCTCCCATTCCCCAGGTTTCACGATGCCCCGGACGTGTAATGTGGGTCGTGAGCATGCGGGGCGTTGCACAGTCGCCGAGAGGGCGGCAGGTGGTGATAAAGACGCGCCCGTCCCTTGCAGGAGGACTTGCACGAGCTCGTGCAAAAGGTGACGCTTGACTGCGGCAGCGACGACCCACGAGGTGGCCACCGACATCATGGAAGGCCGTCTCCATGCTCCGCTCGATATCTGCGGGGACGGCTGTAACGACGCGGAGCTGTCGGCTGGGAGGACGACAGCGAGGTGAACCGAGGCGGATAAGCGTCCGTCGTAGCTCGGGGTCCGGGCATGCATTCCTCTGCGCGTGTGTTCTATGCGTCGTCATCGTGAGGACTGGAAAGCTGGGTGGGATCACGTTGGTCACGAGGGACGGTTTCTTGGTTCCCCATTCGCGCAGGTAGCTAGAGTGGGATACACACCGCTGTTCCAACTGTTCGTAGGGGGTACTGATACGTTATCTGGCGCAGCAAGCACGGGAATTAGTACAGCCCATCCACCGGCACAATGTTCATTGTGTTCTTCGTCTCAGTCGAATCGACTTGAGGACCAGTGGGCAGATGTTTGTGTGCACATAAATTCCCCCACCAACGTCTCATCACACCCCCCTAGATTCTTGGGGAAATTCCTCGAAAGGAAAGTGCGCCTGAAGTAGTATTACCTAAGCTGAAAGTGGAGCGTGAGGGTCCATGATGGTCAACGCGAGAGACCAACCATTGACAAATCTTGAATTGCAATAGAGATCAGAAGCCCCTTCGGAGCGAGCGTTTTTGGTCCGTTTGGGGCGAACACTTCCAATGGCAGATCAGGAGCAAGGTAATCCTGCTCCAATGGCAGATAGGGAGAGCCGCCTAGAACCAAAGTCGCTCCGTGTAGCAAGAAAACTTCCGCTCCCCGAAATCGAAGGAGTCGGCCGGAACTCTGAAGCCCGTTCTACATGATGCGATTATTTCTGCGAACTCGCAGAAAAAACCCGTCGTGCGGGAAACCGAGCTTTTTTCGCTGCTGCGGCAAAGTGCCAAATGTGTGGAACGGGAGCACATCCCCCGCGAACGTCACTCGTGTGGCTTAGAGGGGCCGGTTCTTCGGCCAATAGGCACACAGCTAGGTGAACGTCACGGCGTCACCATCTGCACGATTACCAGCCAGATGGTGTTGCTTGTATAAGCTTGTGTAGCACTACTAGCAGATAGCAAACAATGTCTGCAACGGCTCACAGATATATGCCCTGAAGAAGCCACTGAACTGGGGTTAGAGTTCAGCACAGCGAAGTCGGGAACTCTGGTTTTTAATGACGACGCCCGTAACGAATCGGTATTCGTTCAACAAGCAACAAATAGCGTGTGTAACGAAATACGGATATCTGTGTATACGAATAAACGAAGGCCAGGCCTATTTATAGACTCATGAGGAGCATTCAAGAATGAAAGAAAAAAAAGTAAATCAGAGGGCGGTAGGTCCATTCGCATTAGGAGCACACAGTAAAACATCAAATGAGGCAGTGCAGGGAGACATGGGATGGGCCTCCTTTGAAGTGAGAGAAGCACAGAGCAAAATATGTTTTGAAGACGACTTAGAAATAGTGATAACCAGAGATTAGCAGCCAGAATATTACGGTATCTTTACATGAAAAGCGTGGACATGCAGTGGAGGAAAAGAAGGCCCAGAACAAAGTATGTGAAACATGAAAGTGCAAGGGAAACGACCAAGGCAATGAAAATTGAAATGAAAGAATCAGAGACAACGACCTGGACAAAGAGGATGGACGCAAAGAAGTCCTTAGATATCTACAGAATCTGGAAGCTGTAGATCACGAGGGAAAAATTCTTTGATAATACGAAAGGGAGTGCGTTGCTTTCTGAAGCCCAGGCGCGTTGCTTGCTGAAACGCTTATCCACGAGCCAGTACAGGAAGAACTTTGCGCAAGTTCCGGCAGGGAGCCAGAAACCACGCGGCATACTGTATAGCAGAGTGCAATTGTATCCATCCAGTTTTCGGAATGGATACATCCAGCTTCCGGTATCGCTTGGCTTTGAGGTTAATGGAAGAGTGAACGGGAAACAGCAGTAGATGTTAGTAAAATAAGGTTAGAATGTTGGAGGAAAAAGTGCAGAGAACAATCTAAGAGGACGTGCGAACAAAGTCAGACTAGCACAAACATTCCATCAATTTTTTTTTTTTTTTGGTGAGGTGATTGCACAGTGACGTTACGACTAAGGTCGCGGTGCAACGCCCCCCCCCCCCCCCCGTTACAAAGGGGAAGCCGCTAAGCATGGTCATCATCATCATCATCATCGTCGGCATAACCGCGGGCGCACCAAAACAAATGCACGTGCGTTGACATTACCATGTCGCGCTCCGTTTTCTGCGACGGCTTAATCGGTGCCCGCGCAAGTGGCGGACATCACAGCAGAGAAGTACATAAGAACCCAAGAAGAACCATCCGAAGTATAAGGTGTGCTATACACGCACATGCGTGTATAAACGGTACAGGCGAACCCAGTGTTGGTTGCTGTTTTGTCTTCTCGGCTGTGTGTGCGTATATTGATAAATCGTTGGCGATTGTTATATACCGCGAATAAACTCATATTTACTGCAAAACAGTCTGAAACAACTTGCCCAGAAAGTAAAATTAAACCTTTTTTTTAATCATAGCAAGCTTTGCTCGTGGCAGACTTAATTCGATCTGCAAACAATGTGCCTCTGAAATGCGAAAATCATAACGTTCGCACGCCATGTAGACGGCATCTTCAGGCACTGCGAACTTCGAAAGTGCCAATGTTCGTTCCACCGACTTCACAGACGAAAAACGCACTACGTAGAACGGGCTTCAGTGAGCTCTCTCTTCTCTCGTTACATCGTCGCCGTCTGCTTCCGGTTCACTCGCCTCTTCGAAACTTCACGGTGTCTAAAAGGGGTAAACAGACGCTGAACGCCCTGTCGCGCTCGGGCTTGCCACATGACGAAAGCGAGCGCAACCGAAACAGCTCAAGCAGCAAGAAGCCCAGCTCCAACGATGACTCGGTGGAAAATGCAACTTATACGCTTTCTTTTTTTTCTCGCCTGCCTGTAAAAAGTTCGACGAAACTTTCGTCACGGGCCTGCGCGCCTAACCTTCTCTGATAGAAGTGAACTTGTCGTGCATTCAATGACTTTGCGACGACTATTTGCGCCCAAGACCATTTTCTTTAAACGTGGTACGCGCACACAGTACCACTGCGCCAACTTTCTCTAGTGTGAATTAACGTAGGCTCGCTTTTCTTGCACCCATGGCTTTATTGTCCTGTGTGCCAACAACAGTACTACCAAAGGGGGGATGCCCCACTCCGAAAATTTCGGGGCCCGTGATCCCAGTACGTCAGCGTGGAAAGCCGGCATCAGCCTGCGTCACCCCAAGTGGTTTTGCGTCCGCCGTGACGCCGGCGGTTTTATCAGCGTCAGACCAAGGCAGACAGGCGTAGGGATAAACAAGAAGGCGTACGAGCGCCGCCTGGGGAACACTAGACAAACTGTTAATTATTTTGCATACTTGCCGAGAAGCGGCGCTGGCCGGCATACATGAAAGCACGCAGGAAGGCTACAGAGCGGGAAAGGGTAGAAGAGAGCAGCAGAACAGTGGCTGTTTGGCCATTTTTCGCTCACGCGTTAGGCAATGATTATACAGGCGGCGTTGTCTCTGCTATCACACCCAGGCATTCCTTCGGGGAGCCTGGAGCAGTCAAACGCGTCACCTGGGCATGAAAAATTGTCGTAACGAAGCAAGGCGTCATTCAGTGCTGTCGTGGCAATTGACCCGCTTCACCAACAGGAAGTGCACCGACGAAAATGTAAGGAGACGTTTTGAAGACGATAGTCTTTCTTAAGCTACCCAAACCCGTGAATTGTCTGTATGTATGTCTGTTTGTCTGACTGTCTGTCGGTCCCTCGAAGAAGCCCGCCAGCCAAATGTTAAGATTAGTCCTTTAAAGAGTTGTTTATGCAGGCAAACCGTTTACAATGCAATAAATCTAGAAACTTGCTCCATATTTGTCAAGATTTTTCTACAAGAAGATACTATTAGGCTTATTTGAGGAAGGACGTCAATACGTAACTGTTGCTATCAGTGTTCCTTTAATTATAAGTAGCTGTATGCTCATTTCTCGCGTGAACTACAAAAACGCGGTGTAAAAATAATTTTTTAACCAGGAAGAACAAATAGGGCTGCCTCCCGGAACTATCGCTCATTGCTTGAGCGCTAAGTCCGAACAATATCGAGCTGAATCGCCGCGTTTCCAGTGCTGCGCTGTCTGAACGGGTTCCGGACATTTCGGTGCACGAACTTTTCGGTGCAGGAAGTCTCGGTGCGGAGATTTCGGTGTACGGTATGTCCCAGGCATTCTTTTAACATTTTAGCTTTAATATTTTAATTTCATCAGCTGATATGATTTTACGTTCGAGAGTTGTGTTTGCGGCGCTTTGCGAACACTAAACCGAACCGGAGCATCAGCGCACAAAAACCCAATTTAGGCAGTAAATATTAAAAATTAACGTGGTTAATTTACTTCCCTTCACCCCTTTTTTAACATTCACGTGAACACCCCTAATTAAGTGTTATCGAAGCGCTTTGATTTTACTTCGCCCAACTCTGCAAGACGCTGCTGCTCCATTCCTATCTATCCTCCCCCCTCCCCGCCAAACCGCCGCGAAAAGAGAGAAGACAGGAAACGACCTAGTTTAAGCGCGTGTGCATTCTTTTTTAATTATTTTCTCTATCGGTCTTGTCTTCGTTACATTGGGTGTCGATTCTACTTAAAGGCTAACCAACGGTCGTACTTACAGTGGCGTTAACAACGGTGGTTCTATCTCACTACTCCGGACAGTCGCATTAACGGCTGTAGCATCGCAACACGGCGGATAGTTCACTACGGCAAAAGTGCGCCACGGGTGAACGTCGCAACATGGCAGAAGGGGGACAGCTTTAGCCGTTCAAAGGATATGCAGCTAGTTTCATTCGGCATTTCGCAGCGTGCTTACGTGCAAGAGCCTGCATGTATATGTTGAGCGTCTTTCATCGTTTTCGGGCACTTGTTTTGTGTTTCGTGTGTAATTTTAAGGCTGAAGGTGGTGGTACGGTTAAATGTGCGTTACAGCTGAAAGCCGCTGTAACAAATCACCAAGAGCCTACCAGAAAGAACCAAGAACAGCAAGGTGAACCTCGAAGAGAAGCCCTAAACCCGAGCCAAACCGATGAGCACCAGCGGGGGCGGATCAGACAGGCGGCAGCCTCTCCCTCCCCTCGATTGCCCGCCGCGGCGCGCTTCTCGGATGGAGCAAAATGCGAAGGCCTGTGTGTTCTCCGAGATTCGGCACACGTTAAAATGCTCGGTCCGCGCCGCACAGTCTAGATTTTGAAACGTCATTTTATGCAAGTCAGGCACTCTTGGCGCATGTGCGTACCTTACCGCCGTGGCGCAGCTGTAGTGGCTTCATGCTGTGCTGCCGAGAGCAAGATTATTGGGTTCCTGGTCTCCCTGGCCGTGTTTCAAACGAAGGCGAAAGTAAAAACACCGATAGACTTTTGGTGCACGGCAAAGATCCTCAGGTGCTCAGAACTTTAAACCGGAGTCCTAGGTACGGCGGCGAATCACCTTGGAGCGTCCCCATATGAAGCTCAGTCAGGTCTGTTGTGAGTACGCATTAGCTTTACCCAGGCTAGTGTCCTCTGGATCTCCCCTTCAGAACCCGACTGAACGCCTCGAAGCGTTGCATAGCGAATAGGGTCTTTTTGAGTTCGAAGCAACTTGAGTTCTTGAGACAAGCAATACGAGAACAGTCATATGGGAGAGCTAGTCAGGTACACTCTTTTCGTTGTACGAGCTTTCTGACGCGGTAATGCAGTACGGTATGGGGAAACTAAGTGCTGAAGCGAACAATAATAAGGCGGTGAACAAGGGCGGGGGCTCTCAGGAATGCTCTTTCACTCGATTATTTGCCATGTGGCTGGGGAACTTCATCTACTCACCATGAAAACGTAACTTGGTCAAGTACGTGTACCACATGTTTCACGTTCCGGATCGAACAGGCGCAGTAATGGTGCGGAGTACACCATGCAAAAATTGCCTCCGGGCGGCTTCGCGAGAAGTCCTGTTTGTTCTTTTCCCGGGAACCTGCGACGTTCCACTCGTGTTAATTTACCATTGGGCAGCCTGTCATCCGTTAAAGCCACTCACGTGCGGTTCCTTGGCCTCACCCTGGACAGCAGACTGCATTGGCGACGGGCAGTCGACAATTTTGGCTCTACTTCCCCGTGTGAACTTTATGAGGAGGATTTCTTAAGCTAAGCGGGGGAATCACACGACGTCCATGATTGAGCTGCAGTCAGGTCTGATTGTGAGTCGCATTCTTTACCACTTGCCTCTGATCTCCCCTTCAGAATCCCGGTATGAAGCGCCTCGAAGCGTTGCATAGGAAAGGGCTGAGGATAGCAATTGGAGTTCTTGAGGGAGCGGCAAACGAGAAGGTCATACGGGAGAGCCAGTCTGCTACACTCTGCTTGATGGTGTCAGAGTTTACTGACGCAGGTAATGCGTCTAGGGGAAACAAGTGCTGGAAGAACAATAATAAGGCGGCTTCGAACAATTAAGGGCGGCCTCTCATGCGCACACTGCTCTTAACACTCTGACAATATTGTGCCATCAGTGGCCGGGGAAACTTCCCATCTCAATGCCGCCATGGTCTTACGGGAGCCTTCAGTGTCAGCTACGTGTTACTCACATGAGTCAAGCGAAATACGCCAGTGGAAGCAGCCAGATTTTTGGTTCTTGAACATTTGGAGAACTCTTATCCCAATCACCTTCAAAATTTTAGGGTTGGCTCAGTTGATCTGCACAGAGGGGTTAGTGCAGCGGCGTATGTCCTTCCTGGTGCCCAGGTTTCCTGGACAGCACGCCTGGACCATGTGGTGTCCTCCACCGAATCCGAGTGCATTGTCATCGCGGCTGCTTTGAGAAAACTTAACTCATATAAGCCGCAGGAAGTTGTAATTCTGACTGACTCAAAAGCAGCACTACAACTTTTGCAGCGTAGGATCCCTACGAAAAACGACTGTTAGCGTTCCGTACGGCTTGTGCAAGAACTCAGCAGCAAGTGCGGTTTCAATGGATTCCATCTCATGTCAGCGCCCAGGGCAATGCGACCGCTGATCAGATGGCACGGAGTGCGCTGCAACTTGCACCGACTGTTTCCCCCAATCACTGGAACGACTTCAGGCGAACAGTGGCCAAACATTTCAACTCCTTGGGAATTTCTTATCACGAGCCTTGCGTCACAAAGGGAGTTACAAGATCGGAGGCAACATTGCTGTGCTGCATCCGAACGGGCTCAGCGAAGACCACAGTATGGCTATTCAAGGTGGGCCTCGTGCGATCGCTTTTGCGTTTGTCATGTGCAGAGATATGGGTGTACACCACTACGTAAGGTGTTGGCCAGAGCATTATGTCGAGCGGACTACAATGCTCTCAGTGATTCGAAAGCTGGCAGCCCCACACAGCACTCTGGACAACATCGTCTTTCCAAGGGGACATCGGATGCTGCGCAGAGACGTGTCGCGCCTTCTCCTAAGCCTCCTTCAGGAGACGGAAATGGCGAACTCGTGGCGAAAGGACACTACCGCTAATTAGGAAAAGCTTGGGCGGAGCAGTTGCCGGCATATCCAGTCAAACTAACGCCGCCTTATCCCACAACAACCACCCTCACCACGTGAGATGTCAAATATCCAACTGGACAGTCGCAGGGGTGGAACTACTGCGCCAATTGCGCCATTGTGCGCCAATTTGCCCTGCTGCGCCAGGCTGCGCAGAAACGGCAATTTGCGCGATTATTGTCAATTGAGAGCATACAACGCCAAATTTAGCCGAGTCTTGTCTTCGTTCGGGCAACACTGAGCGCTGGCTACACAATAGACGCAGCCGGATCCACGCCGCATCCATAGCCACGGCAGTTCCGTGCACTCGTGTTCCCTCGTGGTGTTTATCGCAACGTTGTTATCGCCGCGGCTTTCCTGGAAGGCTGTCACCAGCATGAGTAAAAGTAGTTTGAACAGTTATCTAGTGATAGAACTTGAGGCATGGCCTCTGGAATTTGCAGCTGCTCGAAGTAAGACGAAGGGCCCTTTCGCACATCATTCGCATCAGAGGTTCTTTTTATTATCATTATTGCGCGAGTACGCAGTTACTGTGGTGATCGAAGTCTAATTTTTCGGGATTTGCACGAACCGGGAACTGCATGCGCCCGATAACGCGAGCTTCCGCGCGAAGGGCTCTTCTACGATACTGAGCGCATGCGCACGCTCCTCTAGAGTGTTGCGGCGGCCGCTATCACTTTCCTTTCCGCTGTCGAGTGGGTATTGTGGGTATTTCGACAGCTGCGCGTTCCTCGGTGGGAGTTTTCGGCGCGCACAAACCCCGAACTTACGACCGAATTTTTCGCGCTGCTTTAATGAAAGAAGTGGTGTAGAGCTAAAACAGTTGCGTGCAGCGCGCCACACAGCCGCCGTACTCGTTCGCGCGCCGACGAGGCGTGACTCGCCTACCACGGGTAGACGAGCACGGGTAGACGAGTCACGTGGTAGACGCCTTCCACGGAATCAGGCGTCGTGAAATCGCCATCTTCGTTCGCTGCCTGCCTTTGCCTGCCTTCTCGGTCGACGCGGCGGCGGCAGCTTGCTGCGAATACGGCATCATATTGCACGGCGCCCGTCTTCGTGTTGGGGAATATCGATGCGAGGTGATGCGCGCTCGGCGAGCGTCGCGCGGGTAGGGCACGTTCACGACGCCTGATTTCACGTTTGCGGCGACGGCGGCAGCGGGGCGGCGCACTGCACGCGATTGTTTTAGCTCGAAACTATTTTACCAAAAAAAAGCAGCCACCCTTAGTAACATAGTGTTGATTATTATACAAATAAAGGCCAAAAAGTCGCTTCGCTACATTTAAAGGAATTGGCAAAAAGCAGGTTTCAGTCCCGAGTAAAGGGTAATATCAAGGTACCAGCTCCTATTTGATTTATTGCACTCCTTCTAAATAATTCTGGCCAATTCTATTTCTCATGCAGTTTTTGGATTAGTTCCTCTTAAAAGTGCTCAGCCGCATTATTTGAGACCGTCAGTGTCCTCCAAAAGCGCTCCGAAATAGCCCCTAAATTGCTCCAAACCTGCTCCAAAAGGCGATTTTTGCTGCTCCAAAGCTGCTCCAAAATAAGACTTTTGCTGCTCCCGTGCCTGCTCCAAAAAGTTAGACCCTGCTTCCACCCCTGCAGTCGGTAAAAGTTACTCCAATGTCTGCATTTCTACGTCTTTTACGGCACAGTGTTTATTTATGGCAGGTTACCAATTCTTGCCCTACTGTACGCAACGGCTTACTTAATCGGAACTAATGAGAAAGAAATGTTACAAAGTTAGTCCCCGTACTGCCGGTTGGTTCGTCTTGATCTCTCTCCCCCTCCTCCCATGCAAACATGTCACGGGTTTTCAACACACAAGCTTCCAATTTCTATATCAGGCCACCTGTTCTTTTTTTCTCAGTGATATCTGTATTCATGGTGCAGTGCTTCGGGCCTATGGCAATGCTGCTGGCCACTTTAACACGTTTTTAGATTTTGAGCCCGACTGTAACCAGCACACAAATTTTAAGGCCACCTTTTAGCAAAAAAAAAAAAAAGGGTAATGGGTGTTAGAATAGCGAAAATACCGTGCTCCTTTTCTGGGAACCCCTCCAGTCCCCTCACATCGTTTCTTTGGACGGGGTTCATATCAACGCGGGAGGGGTTGAGGTAGCTGAACCCGCCAGTCGACTCGACCCTCCCTTGTCGGGTCCATAGCCACATTTGCATTAGTCCCGTGTACATGGACGTGACGGGGGCGGGGTGAGTTGAGTGGCGGGTTCAGCTTACCTCGACGCGTCCGAGTTTATATGAACCCCGTACAAAGAATCGAGGTGAGGGGAGCGGCGGGGTTCCCGGAAAAGGGGCTACCTGATTTTCACGATTCTAACGCGCACCCTCTCTTGCTAACAGGTAGCTTAATATTTGTGTGCGCGTTACAATCGGGCGCAAAACCGAAATAGGCTTTAAAGCGGACAGCAGCATTCCCATGCGCAACGGACACTAAGTACCCGCAAAAGCCAACTCAATCCAATAAAAACAATCCGTCAACATGAATTTCGGCGCACTGATTCCTCAATGGCATGCCGCATACCCTGGTCAGCCGTTGCACATTTTTTTGTGCTTCTGCTTAGCCCCTAACGCTTAGAATTATGAAGATCAAGGCACTTGAAATCGCAGGCAGCTTCAGTGTTCCCCGCTATAACTTTATTTCCAGCAGCAGCTGGATAAGCAACCTTGTGAAGCACAATTCATTATTGGCTTCCAGAGCTGCATACGCCAAATAAAATCTCCCTCTTCCAGGTACGTGGTGTCATGTCTTTTCCATCTGCGCAGTACCGTCAGTGTCACATTTTTTTTTTTTTCGAATTTTCCTGCGCGAAGTTACCCGCGCGTTACGATTGGGGGCGCGTTAGAACCGCGCAGATACGGTATTCTGCTCCCCGCGGCCCGCCAACTCAACCCGACGAGAGAGCTAACCCACCCCCTGCCTCCGAGTTGACTGGACTCGCCGCGACGGCTCTCTGACCCACCCCGTCCGCTTATACATGGGGGGTCGAGTCCAAAAAACCTGTTTATTTCGACTCAACGCGCCCTCGTCGGGTCAATGTAAACAGGGCTACTAGCCCCGTTTACATTGACTTGACCCGACGAGGGCGCGTTGAGTTGAAATAAACAGGTTTTTTGGACTCAACGTACACACGCATAAGCGGACGTGTTGAGTCGAAAAGCCGTCGGGGCGAGTCTGTTCGACTCGCAGGCAGGGGGTGGGTTGACGCGCTCGTCGGGCTGAGTCGGTGGGCCGTGAGGATCTGAATACCGTATTTGCACCATTATAACGCGCCATCGAGTGTACCTCCGGGGAAGGTTTTCAGGAGAAACAGAAAATCATATTACTGAAAAATAAATCTAGGAGAGATTCAAACCTAAAGACGTGGGTGGGGACGGGGTGGGTGGAGGCTGGGCCAACGAATACATACGAGATGAAAGTACGCGTGCAAACATAAAATGAGGGTTGGCTTGCCCGAATACGGGAATGAGTGGTGTTTGTACGCACAACCCGTACGAGCTTTATCAGCATAGAGATGATAGGTTTTCAAAAGGCCCGTTCTTCGTCCATGACAATATCATATAGACTTGTCTGTAAAAACCTAGCTACATCAGTGTTTACGAATTCATTTTAGAGTGACAGAACAGCCTACATAAAACTTACTTTCCATGAGATTTTCTGCATTTTCTGTAAAAACCGAATGTTTGTAAAGCTACTTTCTATGGATAGTGAGGGTGTGACTTTCATTTAGAGAAAACTATACATAAAAATATGACACAGTCGTAAACACCGGCTAATTGTCTTAGCTGATTTGCGTGCCGCAAAAAAGAGCAACTATAAATTAACGCCTTGCCGTAAATCACAGAAAAAACTTGCAAAGTAATTCTATCACTTGGCTGCATAACAGGTGTTCTCAGAACAACGTAGTAAACGAAAATATACAAATGTTCAATTTCTAACAATAACTGGCAAGAATCAAACACGGCGTCAATGTAAAGATGCAATCACCGCGCTATATTATGGTCCATCACTGATCACGTTATGCTGAAATAAAAATATGACTGCTGTTTCAAACAAGCAAGCGCCGAAAAGTCTGCGCGCCGAAAAGTCTGCGCACCGATATGTCCGCGCCCCGATACGTCCGCGCAGCGTTAGTTTTAGCAGTCCGTCCGTTCCCTCCGGTACGTATAGTTCATACCACTAGCTAGGTGCAGCACTGTGGAGGCTACATTGTTGTCGACAGGCACGTACCCAGGATTTTTTTTCGGGGGGGCCCAACCCAAGGTAACTTTTCTATGCAAATCAGGGGAGAGGGCGAGGGTACCCGCCGTTACTAGTACAAACACGATAAACGCGCAGCGTTTACCATAAATGCGCGTAAACCTGCATAGAGAAATGAAATTAACTGTATCCGCCCTTGTGATGGAGGCGAAAAGTAAAAACACTCGTATGTTCGAGATTTCTGCGCACGTTAAATATCCCTACGCGAAGTTTCCAAAATTAAAAAAAAAAAAAGAACGGCAGTAATTACAATATCTACGGGAATAAATACGCGTACTGCACAGTAACTATACATTTCCGGAGCATCCCACACGTTATACGCAATGGAAGTCGGCAGAAACGGAAGTGCATAGGCACTCGAGAGTTCAGATCTCCGTGGCAACCCTCTTGCGCTTCCATATTTTTCTCCCAACAAAACATGTGGCTACTAGTTATGAAGGAAGGAAACAAAATGATAGGTAAATCGGAGATGTCACACGCCTAATTCCGTGTGTTATTACATTAAACAGCCTCCGAGTTCGACGTTTAACGGTCTGCCATTCAAAGCACCAATGATTCAGGCCTCGGAAATTGCAGTATCAAGACGCACTGGACTGCAGGAAATGTAGATAAAAAAACGGTGGCAAGCGCCAGCGCGTCAGCGCTTACCTCTGGCAGTTTTGTAAAGAACCTTGTTATATCCAGGGATGCGCCTTGTCGCTTCCTCGACTTTGCAGCGTGGCTTGTCCTGCAAGGCGGGAATGAGCTTCTCCTCTGTCCTCTCGTTCGGCCCGTTGGTGAAGTAAACTCGTTACTCTCTGCCGACACCTTGACGATATTCCGACATCGCGAATTAAGCTATCATATGTACCCGGGTTTCATAACCTCTCTAATACAAAGACACAGTTCGCAGTCCAATTTTAAGCCGAAATTTCTCTCGGCCAAAAGTCTGGTTGGGGTCCGTCGAGTGTCCGGCCCGGGTTCATTTTCACCGTTCACCCGCGGCACCTCGTCTCTCTCATGTTGACCATTGGCCCCTTAGACTCCGTGCCCTTCCCCGCAGTGAAGATTCGTTTCCCAGAAGTCCGGTGTCGATCAGGAACCCAATCGCCCGGGCTCCGGTTGATTTGGCAGGAGGCTGGCTGGGTGATGGTGTTGAAGTTCCGGTCGAATTGACGAACTCGAGGCGTTGAAGTCGTTTAAAAGTAAAACGGAAGTTTATGTACAGCTATTTACAGTATAAAAACTGGGTACATGAGAAAAAAAAAGAAAAACTGCAAACTTCAGCTAGACGCTAGCTCCGAGTGCGCACAAATCACTCGAGCTCCTCAGCTTCGTCTAACTCTCCTACTCTCGGAGCGTACACAAACCGCTCGAGAAACAACGGCCGAGACCCTGTCTCGCCGCAAGATCCGTCTAGTTGCCCGGTGCGGCGCTGCACCCTTAACCTCCGACGCGATCTTAACCTCGACTAGGGGGCTCACAAATCCCAACCTAGCGTTAACGGTCGAGACTCCTTGTCTCGCCGGGAACTGCCAGCTCAGCGCTCAGACAAGAACGATTTCCAACGGCCAAGTTGGGTCTTATATAACCTCGAGATCACACTCTCTCGGGAACGCCCCTGTAGCGTTCGTACACGCGTATGGGCGTGCCCAAATACAGTAGACAGCTGTCACTCAGCACGCCACGGAATATTCATTGAGGCGCCGCCACCTTCGGGTCAACGGCACGCTCGTAGACGAGCAAGTTCGAGCGACCCCGCGGGGCGAAAACGAAAGACGGCGACAGTGCGTCATGCTGACCGGGGCGCGAAAACAAGGGGAGACGCCGGTAATCCCAGCGGTCCGCAGGGCGTTCCTGGAATCCGGCGCCGCCGTCTGCCCTCTCAATGGGGGATTATCCTTGAGGAATGCGAAGGGCCAGACAATCCGTCTCCCGCGCACGCCGCGACGAATTAGCGGTGGTTGCAGCGCAGTGTCGGCAGTGCTACGTCGCCAGACAGAGCGGCGCGTTCTCACGCGCAGCCCGGGCACCTGGCCGCTAACTCATAAGTGGACCTTACAACTCCCCCCTTTAAGAGGGTTACTGGGCCTCTTGGTTCAGTCAATCCGAAAAGAATTTAAAAGGGCCACTCGTTTCAACTCTCCTTCCGCAATAACAGCGGGATAAACAAACAAAGAAAAACACGTGGAAGGAGCTAGGTATAACCACAAATGAGCCCCCTCCCATTTCTGCAGCTGAACCGAACTCTCTCTCGCCTAAACTTACAAACACAACCTATTCCCTAGCCGTTCAACAGGGACGGAATACTCTAGCAAACCGGAAACACCCCAAAAAATGCTAAAAACACTAAGTGCGGGTAAAAAGAAATTGGGTCGTGTCTCCGGAGCGCGTAAACGCCACGAACAACGAGACAACTCAACCAAAAACACTGATGCGCGCTATAACCGCAAACACGCACAATACATTCCGGCACTCGACAACAAGAAAAAAAGGGGAATAAGAACTGGTAAAGAACGCGGGCAATTTGCAGTCAACAAAAATAAAACGTTAATAAAGTTTGCATTGCCACTATGCGCACGCGCGCAAATTTTCCTCCGTGACGGCGTAGCATGATAACGTTCCTTCAAGAATGTTCGGCTGTGCTTTCGCTCACTTGCGGTGCACAGAAAGTTCAGTTCGGTGCGCGGATCGATCAATTCGGTGCACGGATCGAGCACTCAAGGCATCTCGTCGCGCACAACCGCGGCACACACACACACACACACCACCAACGAAAAAGGACGGGTGAACGGGAACGTTCACGTCCGTCGTGGCGGTGTTAAGGCTCGGAGGCAATTCAATACTAGCCTCCCCAAGCAGCAATCTGAAAGCAGGGGAGTGCATTCGCGTACTTCCCACCCCCTCTGCAGATGATCCAGACCGCGTAGCGTTGCAATGTCAACGCAAGTCTCGACAATTTAGCCCCATGAGGCGAACACAACTTCGGGGAAGACGGAGTGGTATCACAAAATGCGACTTCGCTTCCTGTCCCATAGGCCAAGTGGCCATGCCTCTCCAATGCCCCAACGTAAGGCAATGCTGCGCGCTGGCCGCGTGAGCGCAGGGTTGATGCTGGAGCGTAATGGCGGCCCGCGAACGCGACGACCTTCTCGGGATCATTCTTTCCCTTGCGCGCTGACTGCCCCACCACCACAACCTCACAAGCACCTGTCACTACCAAGAACCGCTCGTGCACGCTGGGTGCATTCTGAGCAGCGGCCTGACAAAGACAGTTTTTCGGCTGTCCCAGCACGCACTCATCCTGGCACAACTCAGAACTAGGGCCTGTGACACACTGCCAGGTCGCAGAACTTAGTGCGTCAACCCATCCAGCGCGGCTCCCGACTAAATCTCGGTAATGGCCGCAACCAACACTAAAGCTACGAAGCTCTATCTCAGCCACCGGTTCCGCGAGATCGCCGATTGCGTCTCGTTCCTCTGTTTCAACGGTAGCTGCCTCCTTACATGGTTTTTCCCTCTCCTTCGCAACCTCCTCGGGAGCTCTCATTCTTGCTTTCGCAGTCTCCCCGCATGCGTTTTGGTGTTCTCCATCAACCTCCTCGGTTACACTCTCACTATCAAGACTACCAAACTCACGCGACATCTCCGTATCGTTAACTCCGTCTCTTTTTCGCTCCGTCTCGTCACATGCTTTCTCGTCTTCTATCTCCTTTCTCTTCTGGGCGGGCTCCTGAACGCCCGACACGGAGTTCGCTTTCTCGTGCAACTTTCGAGCGTAATTGGGAGCGCGGCGGCCCCCAAGACTTTCCTGCGCGACTCCAGTCTCCTCCGGTCCACCGATTAGAAATTGGGTACTGCCCGTGCCAGCAAGTTCAGCATGAATTAGCGCAGTGCCCAGTGCAAAAGCGGCTGGCGGCTCTACACCCGCGACAACGGGGCTACCCCTTGACTCTGCTCCTATACCGGACGCGCTCGCTTGAACACTCCGCGTGCTCGCCTCCCTTTCCATGCAGCTGTTCACGGCTGAGCCGCTCGCTTCCCGTGCGCAGCCACGGCCGCTTATCTCGTCCTCGCGCGGCTTCGAATTGAAAAACAGGCTGCCCCCATTCAACTTTGCTGTCAGCGCGTAACTGGGCCTGTTCGAAGGGTTCTGTCTCATGCGCTGCAGCTCTATTCTCAAACTTTGCCTGCGAGGCTGCTCGTCCTGTTCGAGCATCACTTCATTACACCGCTCTACGGTATCACCGGCCGCGCCTACCTCGTCGCTCCTCATCCCAATGTCCATCTCCGCGCTTTCGACATCGGCGGAAATGCTAGGCTCGTGTAGGGAGTCACGGCTGCTTGCTTTGTCATCGCAATGTACAACCTCCAAACACTGGCCGGAACCATTCAACTTCGCGGTTGCTATACACCTAGCTGGGTCTGTGCCCCATTGTTTCTGCTCGCGGGTGTCCGAGCGCACGGGCGTCTGCCTTCTCCGCTCCAGCTCCAACTCATACCTTCGCAACCGTTCTTCAGATTCGAGCTTCAGCTTTTGCATGCGCTCTTTAAATTCACGCGCTCTTTTCTCCTCTCGCTCTTGAAACTCCAACTCCATTCGCCTAATAATCATTGTTTCGGACTCCGCTTGGACCACCCCTCCTGCCGCCATGTTCGCCAGCATGCTCCGCGTGACTACCATGCAACCCAAGACTCAGCCTACACCGCCACAACGAAGCGCAAGAAATCCCACTCACCCGCACCTCCGGTGGTCGGCTGCCGCGTCGTTGGCCCCGTGCGCTGGCTTGGCTCTGCCGCAACACTCCGCGCGGGGCTCGGCTGGTGCCGATGAAGATGGGCTTGCGTCCGCTTGCTGCCCTTGGCTGTGGCCTGGTGTTCTCTTCTGCCAAATCCTGTCGGCTGCGCCAGTGAAGATTCGTTTCCCGAAGTCCGGTGTCGATCAGGAACCCAATCGCCCGGGCTCCGGTTGATTTGGCAGGAGGCTGGCTGGGTGATGGTGTTGAAGTTCCGGTCGAATTGACGAACTCGAGGCGTTGAAGTCGATTAAGTAAAACGGAAGTTTATGTACAGCTATTTACAGTATGAAAACTGGGTACATGAGAAATAAAAAGAAAAACTGCAAACTTCAGCTAGACGCTAGCTCCGAGTGCGCACAAATCACTCGAGCTCCTCAGCTTCGTCTAACTCTCCTACTCTCGGAGCGTACACAAACCGCTCGAGAAACAACGGCCGAGACCCTGTCTCGCCGCAAGATCCGTCTAGTTGCCCGGTGCGGCGCTGCACCCTTAACCTCCGACGCGATCTTAACCTCGACTAGGGGGCTCACAAATCCCAACCTAGCGTTAACGGTCGAGACTCCTTGTCTCGCCGGGAACTGCCAGCTCAGCGCTCAGACAAGAACGATTTCCAACGGCCAAGTTGGTCTTATATAACCTCGAGATCACACTCTCTCGGGAACGCCCCTGTAGCGTTCGTACACGCGTATGGGGGTGCCCAAATACAGTAGACAGCTGTCACTCAGCACGCCACGGAATATTCATTGAGGCGCCGCCACCTTCGGGTCAACGGCACGCTCGTAGACGAGCAAGTTCGAGCGACCCCGCGGGGCGAAAACGAAAGACGGCGACAGTGCGTCATGCTGACCAGGGCGCGACAACAATGGAGACGCGCCGGTAATCCCAGCGGGTCCGGGAGGCGTTCCTGGAATCCGGCGGGCCCCCGTCTGCCCTCTCAATGGGGGATTATCCTTGAGGAAAGCGGTGGGCCAGACAATCCGTCTCCCGCGCACGCCGCGACGAATTAGCGGTGGCTGCAGCGCAGTGTCGGCAGTGTTACGTCGCCAGACAGAGCGGCGCGTTCTCACGCGCAGCCCGGGCACCTGGCCGCTAACTCATAAGTGGACCTTACACCCGCTGAAGCCCGGTGTTCTCGAGGACTGTGCATAGGAATGCAGCTCGGGGTCCGTAAACCCGCCAGTATAGTTTGGTTCGTTGTTGAGGTGGGTGGTGTCGTCGTGGAGGATGGTGAAGGACCCGATGATGAGACGAGGCAAGTAGATGATGAAGAAAAAGTCTATTTACACTTATTTACAGGAGACGACGAAGCATGAACATAAGGTGACACATGGTAATGAAAACTGGATTACAATTAAAAGGTGCCGCAGAGCATAAAAAGGGTATCGCGGCATGATCCCTGATGGGGGCCCGGGGGCCGAAACGGGTGCCAAACCGCCGCGCGGTTGGCGAGAAATTCGTGGGGCTCTGGCGCGCAGAAACTGCCACGAGAGCAAGTCTTCATGCGACCGCTCTTGGCCGCAGCTCCGGACAAACTCAGCAAAATTGCGCATGCAGCCCGCAAGCGAAGCAGCATCCACACAGCAACACACGTACCAATTAGGATTTTGACCCCCGCTCCCCCCTGTCCGCCGCCCCAGAAAGTCGGGAGGAAACGAGTCTTCCCAAAAGACGCGTAGACGGTCGCCGGCAAGGCCGTCCCAAAGGGCTGCCACTCCGCCGACGGCTTGGGGGACATGGCAAAGCGGCGAGAAGGGAGGAGGGTCATCGCCCCGACGGGGTCCACCGGCGCTGGCATCACTACACCGCCGTTGTGCATAGCCGCCATTAACCACAATGGCTGTCAATCAACAGTGCCGTTGTCACTGCCTTTAGTTGTCCAACGGAATGCCGCCGGTGTCTCTTGCCGCCGTACAACTGCGATGCGCACCTTCACTTTGTCATCCTGCCGTCGCCGGGCTTGGTAACGTTGTTGCGCTTCATTTTTGAGCGATCCTTCTTGTCCAGACGGACGTGGCGACTGTGGAACAAGGCTTTTGTACTCCCACGGTAGCTGTCCCTAAGCGGGCGTAATGTTAGAGGCGCCGGACGGTGGGGTCAAGCATCCCCTCGCGCCACTCCGCTCGTCGCCATCCTGTTCCAAGCCCTTGTGTCGCCTTGGCTTGTTCGGCAGACGCTGCACACGTGCGCGAGCCAGACGTTGGAAGGCATTGCGCAGAGAAACCCTACAGCGGGTTTCTCGGCGGCAAGAAGACTTCTTACCCTTCTTACCGACAAACACAAAAGCAGCATTTCCACGAAAACTAGTGAAAAATGCGCTGTGAGTTCGGCTCAGGGAAGGAATTCGTTGAGCCACAAACACCAGGCATGGGCGATAGTGTCGTACGGCGCGCTAGGATGGAGGGAATTGTTGAATGCTCAAAGACAAACATTTTCTTCCCCACCAAAACACATGCGACCCGAGCCGCTGAAACCGCCACCCTGGCGAAACAAGCGATACGTTACTGCTGTCTGAGAGAACCGAAGCACCAATTGCAGACAAACAGGGTAAAGGGGGTGCAGCGAATTGCAAGTGGCAGGCTGGCAGCAGAGCACGAAGCCAGTGTACAGCGGTACTGGCTTCCGCGTAAACGGAGCAAACATACCTCACCTGTATTTTTTTAATCCCACGTTGACCACCAAATGATTCATCTTTTTTTTCGAAATGAACCTAATCCACAAACCAAAACTAAGTCAGGTAAAACTGCACTGCCAAGAAAATCCGGGCAACTTTCCCCTAAAAAAATGTTGCAAATAAATAGTTGAGACAATTCCCTGCAAACGTGTACGCAGATCTTACGTCGCGTGGAAAATGAGCCAGACCCTGCTGTGGCATGGATCAAAATGAGCCAAATTCATTTGCCCAATGGGCTTTCGCGTTGGTGTGACGTTTCGGGCTGTTTTGTGCGTTTTTGCGTAAATTCTTTTTTTTTTTTTTGCTTTTGAGAGCTGGCTTACCATGAGTTCAGACAGCAATGAGGAGATCGGCAAATGATTTGCCGCCACACGACTACGATAACGTGAACGGAAGGGGAAGTGAACGAAATCTGGTTATTATTATTGTTATTACTCCCATATTTCCCATTTACGTACCTAACAATTAGCTGCCTCTTACAAGCCATGGCATGCCATGGAAGAGCAGGCTTCTTGTAAAGCGTTTTGGAAATTTATGGCAAGGCAATGAAGAGCTTCATGAGTGTTTTCAGGCGTGCCCAAAAAAGTACCATACTAAGCGATTCAAAAAGAGCTGTTTTTTAAGCTCTGTTGCATGTTTATTGCCTTTTTTGCTTAAACCTGTATCGTACCGTTCTTGAAAGTCGATTCCAAAGTAGTTTTCATAAGAATGCCGCACCAACTTGTCTGTTTCAAATGAGTGCGAGCCAAATCTGAACTTATCTTAATATTGCTCAAATTCTCCGCATAATTCTTAATTTCTTGTCACTATAGATTTCCCCTAGCTGACATGTGAAACATAGTGAAAATTTAAAGCGCAACAAATTTAGACACAAAACGAATGACACAGGGACAAGCGCTTGTCCCTGTGTCATTCGTCTTGTGTCTAAATTTGGTGCGCTTTAAATTTTCACTATGCAGTACCAACTAGCTCGAACCCTCACGTTGTTATGTGAAACATGTCATTTAATAGTTTTTACAGCACTGCATTTAGGTCCTGTTCCAAACTTTCATTTTTCCCCCTCAAATTCTCCTTAGGTGGATTTGGCTCATTCCGAAAAAAAAAAAAACGCCTGAAATAGCTATCAAGCCCAGGATTTGTATGGCGTCGATTTACAATGTGTGCGAGGGACGATGAGAGGTGGCGCGGGAAGGGGGGTATGGCCCAAAAAATTTCGGGGGGGGGGGGGGGGGGCCCGGCCCCCCGGGCCCCCCCTCTGGGTACGTCCCTGGTTGTCGACAGTGCGCCCACTGAGGGCGCATAACTCGCCGTGAAGCGGGCCCCGAAAGGACATTTCCCTCTCCTCGGCAGGGGGAACAGCAAGGCCCCGGCGTCTTTTGTCGCTTCTTTCGCGGTGAGTTGGCCGCCCTGAGGGGGTGGGCTTTTGACAACAATGTAGCCTCCACAGTGATGCACCTAGCTTGTGGTATGAACTATAGTTAGTGTGTTGACCGGGACCCGTCTGGGCACTCGGGCATTCGTCATGGTAAGGGGATTAGTTCCGCTGGCCTGCCTTCGCTATGTCCGCGTCTCCACGACCTTCCTCCTCGCCCTTCCGCGCGCGCAGGCGCAGACGGGGCCCGGCAATCCGGTAGCAACGTACGTGACGGAACGGACAGACTGCTAAAACTCTGATATGTCCTGCACCGAAATTCCTAGACCCGTCTCAACAGGCGGCGCAGCAACGGGAACTCGGAAATTGAACTCTAGGAACCGTCAAGGGGTGGACCGAGACGTTGGATTTGGACTTTGGCTGAGTTGAAGTAGACTTCTGCTTTGGACATTGGCACTTTGGATTATGGACGGCGACAAGGGGGGGGGGGGCGCTCAGGTTTATTTATTTAAAATACCTTACAGGCCCCTTTACAGGGCTTTAAGTAAGAGGGTAAAAAGGTGAGAGGTTACAGAATCATACAGAATTATTTCACCGTGAGGGGTTCGTTAGTTGTCATCTGAGTTTCCAGTTTGTCTCGAACGCAGTTTGCGCTTTGATCGTTGACGCTTGGATTTCAGCTTTAAGGCTATTCGCATTTTGACAGTTGACGATTCGACTTTGGTTGCTGCGGCGTTGATTTGAATTTGACACGCAAAAAAATCTTCGTGTTTCAACCATTGCCGTCATTAGACGGGCGGATTCGAACTTCTTTTTGATTTTTCCAAAGTAAACTTACCTGCGCGTTAGAATTGTGGAAGTGCGCTATGTGTAGAAGCAGCCATTGCTGTGCGAAGCCTAATGGGGGCCATTAGGTTAGAAGGGAAGGGTGGCTGTTGCGCTGTGCAGGTCACCGCGCAGCTATGCAAGTGCGTGCAGTTCGTCGGCCAACCTCGACATCTGTGTTTCTGCAGTGGAGACGTGGCTTTTCGAGCGACGAGGACAGCTCAGCGAGCGACTCGTTGGACGAGTCATCGCGGAGTGCGGCGGTCTACGAGCACGTATTTGTGTTGAGCGTGACCAGCACGGACGACGTGTGCCTCCGCTTCCTGAGGGATGACGTGAGTAACGGTTGCTGGAGATGGGGTGGAAAAACTTTTTATATCTGCATGGTAGCTTTGCATGCGACTAAATACACCTTTTGCAAGGGTGATAACCGCCATCACAACACACGCACACACCGATTTAAACAAACTGTGGCACGACTCACGACTGCATGCACAAAGGGCCTTGATGACGATGTGGGCATCTTGCTTCTTGCATTGAAAGCATTTCTATGACAATTTAACGCTGATGTTTGAATTTTGGTCCGTGCCAGCTCCCTTTTTGACCTCCCTTTGTTAGCGCCTGCCTGTTTTTTGGTAGCGAAAATGGTCTTTGTCAATTCTTCTGATTGTCGATCAGCATGGATAGTTTGGTGATTTCTATTACGGTCTCTATGGCTTTGTGCTTTTTGTAGACACTGATCCGCGTTAGGGCTGTGTGATTTGAATAACGGTGCACGTTTTCCCGCAGTGATTATGCCCCTGATAGTTCTTTATAGACCAATTCCACGAGAGGAGGGATGGGCATATAGTCGCTGGCCAGGGTTAACTAGGCCACACCAAAGCAAAAGAACGAAATCCTACGCTGTAGACTATTCAAAGTGTCTCCGTGCAGCAGAGTTACAGGGAGGGGGGGGGGGGGGGGGGGGGGGGGGGTGGACTGACTAGGGTTTAAATTTCGGCTAGCTGGCTCTTCATTATACGCTGAAAACAGCGCTTGCACGAGGACAACAAAAGAAAGATGTACACAGACACGAGCGCTCCTGTTTGTGTACTTTTTCTGTCCTCGTTTAAGCGCTGTTTTCATTTTATAATGGAGTTGGACTGATATTTATGCTCTGATTGATTGGTTCATTGATTGATTGGGGAGTCTAACATGCCAAAAATACGCCTATGCTACAAGGCGCATTGTAGCGGAGGGTTCTGGATAAACTTCGGCCTCCTGGGAATCTTTAACGTGATCCGATATCTCGACACGCTGGCGTTTACGCTTACTTGTATGATGGGGCGTTTGTATGATGGCTGCTTGTATGATGGCTGCTTGTATGATGGGGCATTTACGCCCCATCATACAAGCAGCCACCGCGGCCGGGATTGAACCCGCGTCCTTAGGTTCAGCCACACAATGCCATGACACCTGAGTCACCGTGGCGGGTGATATCTCCCTTTGAACACTTCATTGGGTTCTAGGGGAAATGCTAGGCCTGTTCAGACGCCTCGGAGACTGGATTTGCGATTTCAAACAAACTCAAGGCTAGCTTTCCTTTTCATTTCATGCGCAAGCAGAGGACAATCCGGAAAGTTTGTCTCACCTCCGTCTCGCATTCCTAACTGCACTCCCCATCATGTTGCGCGTTGCCGCGGATGTTGGTTGTGAAGCGTGAGACACAAGCACGACGAGAACACGCGACTGGCATGTGGGTGGTTGTGACGACAGCCGGACAGCACCGGCTTTCGCGTCGTGAGCTAGTCGTACGAGCCTCACGACGTGTGACTGGCGAGCCAGGTGCAATCGTATGGTCGTTGCGGCCGTCGTGCGGCCGCAGCTAATGAGAGCATGAAAGTGTTGTGATAATAACGTCACTGTGGACTCTTTTTTGAAAGCAGTTGGAAGTGTTTTGAGGGGAGAAGCTTTTTTTTTTCTGCCCTCCATATTTCTTCTTTTCAGAAGTTGGTTGTCTTGGTGAATTAAATTCTCATGGCTGCGCGTAGTTGCTGGTGACAAAAAGATCCAGCGAACAACTCGGAGTAGCAGAGAAGATATACAGAACGCGGCACGTGCCATGCATGTTATTGGGATTCCAGGGGCTGACTCCACTGTTGGGAATTTCACCGCTGACTCCACTGTTGCGAACCATGGTAGCGTGGTCGATGTGGGCCGAGGTTGGTGAAGTGCCGGGGCAGTCATGATGGGCAAGTTGACGAAGAAGAAAACTTTATATACAAGTATTTACATCTTGGTATGAGAGCGGGCAGTGCGCTCCTGCGCGCGCGAGATTAAATAGGCACGTTGGGTCCCCTCCCCCTTCACCCTTTTTCTCCGGCTGACGTCAGGAGGCACCAATCACGGAGGTCGTGGCACTGATAGGAGCGCCACCACGCAAAACACACGCGCACACGCACGAGACCCCTCCTCTCCTGGGCAGGTGAGCGCCAGGTTGCTCCCGCCGTGGCAATCCGCCGTGGTCAGAGCCTTCCTTTGTCCTGGCGATGTTGCACTACCACGAAGACGCTTTGCATCCCTCGGTGGAAATATTCTTCGAGTGGCTTATTGAAGACAACGCGCCACAAGAGGGCATGACAATGAGGCGCGGGCACGCCGCCGAGGCTTGTTGTGCAGGGCGCCCAGCATTGCTTTTGTTAGCACCCCCGCTGGCCGGTTGGCGCTTTTCAGAAGCCACGAGGTCGCTGAAAGGCGCATAGTTCAAGTAGGCGCAAAGTTCGACACTGTGAATACTCCGGTTCGTGGCAAGTCGATGACGGAGGGTCAAAGGCAGGTTTTCGGGGAAGCAGTGTCGCAACAATGTACAGCGACAATACAGACACCTGACACACATGTGGCCAGCGGTACCAACAGCGCGGACGAGCGGAATC
The DNA here is from genome assembly GCA_013339765.2 of Haemaphysalis longicornis. Lineage (NCBI taxonomy): Eukaryota > Metazoa > Arthropoda > Arachnida > Ixodida > Ixodidae > Haemaphysalis > Haemaphysalis longicornis. The sequence continues at coordinate 129,101,517 of CM023450.1, read as the reverse complement.
GTCGGTGCTAGACGCCCCCACACCGCTTTACTGGACGTATAAAATAGTGTACAATGTAGTCTACTCCTTTTTACTTCACGTTAATAAATGTTTTCGTTTCATGTTCGGATTTCTCTTGCACGCATCGAAATTGGCCGGAGTGCGCCCAAACAGGAAGGCAACCATGGAACGAAAGCAGTGGGCGGAGCGACGCCGACGACGCATCGCACACACACATCGGAGCATGTGTCTCCAATTCACGCCCACGACTCGTTGTGGTAGCCATATTTCCAACCAGTCGTGCATCGCCTCGGACCACGCGCGGTCGTGCATGTGTCTCGCGCGTGCGGGCGTGCGCAGCTGCCAAGAGGGTGGAAGACCGCGTTCAAGTCGACGCGCCTCGTCGCTTGCAGGAGGAGTTCCGCGAGCTGCGGGAGAAGATGGCACACCACTATGGCAGCGCTGAAAACGGCGAGGCGGCTACTGACCTCACGGTTGGCCACCTCTACGCCGCGCAGTACCAAGACCGTTGGCACCGGGTGGAGCTCGTCTGGAGGCAGGACGGCAAGGTGAAGTCGGCGGAATCGCACTCTTAACAAAAAAGCTCGTAAAAGGGTAGTAACGGCAGTATTTACTAACTCCTTACGGAGTTTACTACCCCCAAGAATGGTACGTAGGTCCTGCCACTAAGTGTGGAACCGAGACCGTCCACTTAGTAACTCCTGCTGGTTTGATACTAACATTCGCTGAAGTAACAAAATTCTATGAAATATTGAATATGATAACTACAGCTCTTTTTCCACACCAATCACGATTAAAAAGTTTTTGCAAATCCACAAGCTGTATTGTATATGCTCACATTAAAATGCATAATTCTAAAATTATCGCTACAATATTTGATTTTTACGACAAGCCCATAGACTCTCTCAGGGGACCTTCCGCTGCTGGCTATAAAAGCAAGAGCAGATGTATTTTTAAGGTAACAAAATTATACTCTCTCTCCTCGTGCATCCCGGTAGCTTTCTTGCTCAATTCATTTGTTGAGTGTCCACGTGTGATATGTGCGTGATTAATGTGTCCATGTCGCGCTGCGCACTCCGTGGATCCACATTGCTGCGCGTATCTTTTTACTAGGTTATGCTGGACCAGCTAGTAAAAGCAACTAAGTACCTAGTCAATACTGGGACAAGTAACTGGTTAGTGTTCTGTTAGTAAGTGCGCCGACCTTTTTTAAGAGTGCGGGATAGAGAAAGCGAACACATTTATCGAGCTTTTAAAGTGGGTCCTGTAGCACTTTGGGAGTGGTTCCTTGCACATTGGAGCACATGTGACGTCCTGGCTGCCTGCGAACTCTCGACCAGCCCAAAATGTGCTGCCAGAGAGTAGCTGGACAAAAGGATCTCCGATTTATTTCTAAAAAAGAGGGCGGGGGGTATAAAGGAGGGGTGGATTTTCTGAGAAGTCACACTCTTCGATTATGTGTTCGAGTGGTCCTGGGGTGTACAAAATATACATTCGACAGCGTACTGATCCAGGAGCGTGAGGTGTAGTTTTGTTGGTTGGGGGCAAGAGCAAGATAGAATGAGGCGAAGGACTGTTCGTTGCTCTCTAGAGATATGCTGGGGTGAGGTACAGGGAGGGCCCCTTTCTAGCCAATAGCGCTGCGTGATTTCCCTGAAATGTGATATGCGGGGTGGGGGGAGTGCGCAGGCTTGTTGGTGGGCAAACTGGTTGGATTACATAACTGCGTGAGCGGGTGTCCACACTAATTTCATTTTTTTTTAATTTGGTGTTTGGTTTTGTCGCAATCTAAGGGTCGATGAAGAAATCCAACCCGACTGCAGTAGCTCCGGTATCGTCACGCTAATCGGTGACGGTTTGTGCCGGCGTCTGTGTGAGGGACAGAGAAATAGCCATCGCGCCTTCTGCAATGTCTGCGACACTTGCGCTCACAGGGAGGCTGTTCCTGGTTGATGTGCTCGTTGTGTATGGCTTGCCAGTGCGCCAGTAGGCGTTGTTGTGTATGACCTTGGGGTCTTTGCGGAACTTCGTGTTGGGTGTTCGGGCTCTCGCTGCTCTTCTGGCCTCGTGATGGGAGGAGGTTGTGTTTCTGGCCTCGTGATGCGAGGAGTCTCTGTCTGTTCAGTGTGTAATTGTAAAATGACTCCAAGGGTCTGGTATTTGCACTTGCGGGATCGCGGTGAAGGTCGTCCACCCTCTTGAGGAGACGGGTCTGGCCTTTTCGCTCGATAGATGGGCTTCGATTAATTCTGCTGTGTCGTGTAGGCCCATCCTGAGGATCTTTGACTGTGGACGCGTGCATGCGCAGTTTTATTGCATGTTTTACTGATGTCGCTCTTCATTAAGACGTACGGGGGGATGCAAGTTGTCTTCAGAATGACGAATGCCTCGATCAAGCGTACGGTATCTGCTTCTTTCATACACCTCTTCCTGGCAGACACCTTCTTAAACACGTGCATAATTTATGGGTGGTTTTCTTCAGTTTTGATGGGATATGTCGCGCTTGGTGTCTGCTGTAGGTGAAATCCGAAGATTTTGGTTGCTGGAACTGGGAATGAGCGCGCGTTCCTCTACTGGCATTCGAACTCTATTTGATGCTCCTTTGTCTTGGGATGGATGACGAGGAGTTCTAACTTCTTGTGAATCTACACTGGAGTCACAGGTCTTGGCGTATTAATTTATGGTGTCTGTTTCCCCTCTGACGAGTGCGGAATTCGCCGAGGGAGCCGTTTCTCCTCCTGAGGGTAATATCGTCGTCGTAAAAAGCACACCTAAGGTTATCTATGATATCGAGTCTTCTGGGAATGTCCCGGAAGGCGACGTTGGATGATAACGGTGACGGCACAGATCATTGGGGAGTGCCTCTATATCCCCCATGGGATCGGATGAGGCGTCTCCTCTCCCTGATTGTGGAGTGTGGTCGGAGACGAAATTGCGGATGTATTCGTACGTCCGTGGTTCGCATTCTGTCCTGTTGAGTATTCTGAGGATAGTTACATGAGTCACATTGTACCATATGCCCTTGAGATCCAGGGGCAGATCACCCCGATTCCGAGTCAAGAGATCCAACGAATCAGAAGATCCAACACGTCAAAACAAGGTCCAATATTGGACCTCTTGACTCATTGGACCTCTTGACTCACCGTGGACATCTTTACCCGTTGGACCTTTTGACTCCTTGTGGATCTTGACTCGACTTTCACGTGACTATTGGTCCTCTTGACTCATTGCACCTCTTGACCAGAAGCAATCGCCCCTAGAGGATGGGCGCGTGGATTGTTTGAGTACCTCTTTGTTAAGTAGCAGCAGTACGTCTCAGCTTCCTAGATGTCTACAGAATCCAAACATTGCCGTGGGTCTTTGCTGCGTGTGTTCTAAATGTTCCTGAAGGTGGTTGAAGACAATCCTCTTTCTGACTTTCCCAACAGAGGAGCTGAGGGATATTGGCTTTATGTTGTCAATGTGGGGAGATTTCCCCGGTTTCAGTATGAGTCTTATCTCGGCTGTTTTCCATTGAAGGGGGAGCTGTCCTGCCTCCGAAACAGTGTTGAGCTGTTCCAACAAATTCAGTAAGGAGTGGTCTCTGAAGTTACTAACGGTCTGTATGTAATGAAGTCCGGTCCGCCTATTCACAAACCATCTCCCGCAGGGGATCAAGCCGACCACACCCCCCAAGCAGCGACGCTTTCACCGTGGCGTCCCTTCCTCTATGTGCGCGACTTCATGCGACGTGGATTTTGTTTTTCCTCGTTTCGGCTGCTTTGCGAGCGGCTGATGGTTTCGCTCCGTGAGCGAGGGCTGGCCTGCGGCGCTGGGGAGACTACGCACACGTGGTAGAAGTTAACCTTTTGGCACCTGAGCCCCTCAGCTTTCCGCGCACCTTCAAGTTGACGCTGACCTCCCATCGTGTTCCTAGATAAGCGCTGGGCTCGGTGTTCTAGAGCTCGCGTGCGTATGGACGCTTTCACGTACATGTGGCTATTTTATACGTTGGGGAAAGCAAACACTCACTAAAGTGAAGACAAAAATTTGTTTTTTGTCTTTCGTGGTCGCGCTGCTTCGCGGCGGTCGGTAATTTCGCTCCGTGGGCGAGCCTGGCGTACGCGCTGGGAAGCTGAAGCACGAAGTAAACCGCTGTATACCTGTTCTTTCTTCTCGCTCCTCCGCTCTCTTGCACGCCTGCAGACGCTCGTCTCCCATCCTGTTCCTATGCTAGCGCTCGGCGCGGTGCTCTAAGTACGCGCGCGAATATCCGCTTTCGGACGCTTTTGCACGTATATGTGCTTATTGTTTACGTTTCGGAAAGCAACCACTCATTAAAGTGAAGACAAAAACGTGTGTTTTTTTTTTTTTTTGGTCTAGGGTGGTGCTTTGGACTCTGTTCAGAAGTGCAGAACGTTTGCTCTCATTCGGTCGAAAGCACACGCGTACGTCGCTTGCTCATCCGCTGCGAACATTCGCCATACTCGTCTGTGTATCGCACTGGCACAGAACTGCCCATCGCAAGATTCGTTTTCATAATTGTGTGCGCTACGCCCGTCCACCACGCATTCACGCGATTGTCGCACAGCTTATAACTTCTGCTTCATGGATGAGCACGAGCAGCCACTAGAGGTCGTCAGAGATGACCTCGCATCAACAGATCACGAGTCTGTGTTCCGCGCGAACCTACCTGACGAAGCAGCAGTCAACGTCTTCATGGACACGTACAGCGGGTACTGGGTAACTGGATTGTGCAAAAGATCCAGAACGTAGACATCCAGATCCAGATCGGCTCGGTGATCCAGAAACGTAGAGAAAGGTACGTTTTTCGATACGAAGCGTTGTACTAGTACCTGAAGCGGCGTTTTGAAACTTGGGTTGAGCTATGTATATTTTTATTCTTGCTATTTCTTATTATACATTTTAATTATTTTTTTTGCGTGTGTGTCGCTTACAGTAAGGCGCAAACTCTGCCGCAATGCGCTAGCATTAGGACATACACCACAGAAATCTATATGTGGTAGATAAAAACTGCTTCGTAGGAAACCGACACAACTGCTCATCCGTCCCCATAAGTGGATCTCGAAAAGTGACATTTTTTTGCCGCTATTTGGACTCCCAGGTCACTAGCCTAACAATAGTGCGCCCTGGAGCTAACTGTTTTTTTACAGAGTTTTATCTATGCCGCGACTACCCTGATCTCATGCTCATACGGAGCTACTCATTAGTCCCATCGAAAAGAATATACGTATCTTATGCAGCGACATCTGTGTGCATGAAGCAGAAACTGCTAAATATACATAATCGACATTGACAACAGTGCAAACGCAGAGAGCGAGAAGCAAGAATAGGTATATGCAAAAGTTTACTTTGTGCTTCAGCTTCCCAGCGCGTACGCCAGGATCGCGCACGGAGCGATACCATCAACCGCCGCGAAGCAGCGCGACCACAAAAGACCAAAACAAATTTTTGTCTTCACTTTAATGAGTGTTTGCTTCCCGGGACGTATATAATAGCCACATGTGCATGAAAATGTCCATCCGAGCGCTCGCGATTAGAGCACCGAGCCGAGGGTTCTATCTCGCTACGGCGGACAGTCGCGTTACGGAGAAAAGTGCATTACGGCATGAGCGTCGCAACGTGGCGGAGAGGCTCACTACGGCGAAAAGGGCGTTACGGCTGAACATCGCAACACTAGCGGAATGAGGACCGTTTCAGGCGTTCAGCCGTTCAAATGATCTGCCACTAGTTTGATACAGCTGAACATCGCAACACAGCGGAAGGGGGACCATTTCAGCCATTCAAATGATCTGCGACTAGTTTCATACAACATTGTCGCAGTTGTGCGTTACGGGCAAGAGCCTGCATATATATGCTGACGCGTCTTTCCCGCATTTTCATTGTTTTCGGGCACTTGTCTTATTTTTTGCGTGTTTCGTAGTTTATTTTTTACAGCTAAAGGTGGTGGTACGGCTAAATGTGCATCGCGGCTGAAAGTTGCTGTAACAAATCACAAGAGCCCACCGGAAAAGTAGAAGAAACAAAGAACAGCAAACCGAACCTCTAAGAGAACCCGAAACCCGAGCCAAACCGAGGTGCACCAGCGGGGGCGGAGCCAGACAGGGAGACAGCCTCTCCCTCACCTCGATTGCCCACTGCGGCGGCCCGCTTTTCTGATGGAGTCAAATGCGAAATGCCCGTGTGGTTGATATTCCGGTGCATGGCAAATATCCCTAGGTGCTCAAAAGTAATCCGGAGCTGTCGGTACGGCGTACCTCATAGCCCATGTGTAGCTTCGGCGCGTTACAACCCAAAATCAATCAAGTCAAAGCTTGTACGTAGTACCCCTGTCACACGGGCACTTTCAATCGCGGATGAGTCGATTTGGATTGAGCTCAATCCGGATCGGGGGCTGCTACACGGCAGTTTCAATCGCGATCGAGCCCGATCCCACTCGAACTGAATCCTGGTTTCTCGAGCGGGATTGAAGTTTCCAAGCGCAATCGGACGAAAGCGGCGATACCCTCGTCACCACTGAGTAATGGCACAGAAGGTGACAATTTTAACTAACGCCACAAACTGTATCAAATAACTTTACTCAAGTAAGCGTGCTGTAATATTTATGTAGTTACGTATAACTACGCCACTGCAAATTTACCAGTCGCCGGCCACGAAGTTCATTTTTAGTGCCACCTGGCGTACATGAGTGCAACCGGTGCAACTTCCCGATCGGGATCGAAACGTGCCGTGTAGCAGAACAGTGCGTCGAGCGCGCTCGAAGAGTCAATCGCGCTCCGCTTAAATCCGGAGTGAAAGTGCCCCGGTGACAGGGGTATAAAATTCAAAAAATCTAACTGGACAGGCAGTAAAAGTCCCCTCCCATTTCTGCATTTCTACTTCTTTAAGGGCACGGTGTTTATTGATGGAAGATTATCAATTCTTGCCCTACTATTCCCAATGGCTTACTTAATTGGAGCCAAAGAGAAAGAACTGAGTTACAAAGTTAGTCCGCGTACTGCTGGTTGGTTCGTTTTCATCCCTCTCCGCCTCTTTCCATCTGAACATGTCACGGGTTTTCAGCCCACAACCTTTCAATTTCTGGCTAAGGCCACCTGTTCTTTTTTTTCAGTGATATCTGTATTCATGGTGCAGTCGCCAGCATACGCCTACTCAGAACAGGGCTTGCTACGATTCTCCCTCCTTTTCCTTGAAGCCGCGAAAGTTTCACTGTAGGGTGGTCGTTGCTTCAACTCGTTGAGTGCGCAGCCTCATCTTGGGATAGGGAATTATTAGTAGTTGATAACTTGCCATCCAAACCTGGCCTATTATGGGGTGTCGTCCTTTTGGCTGCACACGTGGGAGGACTGCCGGGAGTACTCCCAGATGCCCTGGCCCGGAATCGAATTCGCGTGCTGGGGAACAGAAGCGTTCAGCGTTCACTGCAGGTGAAACCTTTCAAGACACGTACTATCGCGCTCACTATGGTCTGCAACGCTCATAAGTATTCAGGAGATTATATCGTCAAAACAATAATACTGGCATAAACGTTAGTATAAACCTTGATTCATTAGGACACTTGTCCTTCTAATGCGTACTTGATCCGGGCCCCGCGTACCAGACGAGGGTTGTGTAAACCGGTAAATACTAATGAGCGTCGCAGGTAATAGTGATCGTGACAGTACATACTTGTGGATTAGAACTCAGCACCAAAAATTTCAGCATACCAACTTTGCCGAGACAACCACGTGACTTTGCCAAGAATCTGGTCATTAAAGATGATGGTATCTGTGATGTACGATTACAAGCTATTATTACGCCGATGTGACGTGATCTGCGTGGAAGTACGTGCACTGCTTAAACCTAATTTTTTGTATTTCAATCCTAGACGTGCTGTACAGACTGGAGGCTCCGTCTGATTGTCCGCCACGAAGACAACCAAATATAATAGATTTCCTGTAACGTATACACCAGTGCCTGGTCACGCACACGCGGGCCCTCCTTAGGCCTAAAAATAAATGACCGGGTCCGGGCCAGGCCGGGCCTGGGCTTTTCACAACTGGCCCGGGACGGACCCGGGTCAGGTTCATTTATGGACGCCCGGGCCTTACAATCAGGTCCGTGCAGGGCTGTAAGGCTTACACAAGAATCACCTGAGCTAAAAGTGGAGCGCGAGGACAGCTGGCTAATCGGTATTCCGTGATGGTCACAACGCAAAAACCGACCATGGCTGGAGAGACGGTTATGTGTTGTCCCAGGTCGTGGTCGATCTCACATACCGTGACGTTTTTTTAAATGTATATTTAACGGCGTGTCTTTTCCTCTGAACCTAGTTGAACGTCGTTGGTTATTCATTGCCCCTCAATTTGCCCATGGTCCGTCTGTGGGCTGTGAACGTATAAAGGCATTATTTTTCAATCGATCGTATTTGTGAGGGTACAGTTCCATGTCGGGTGAGTTAACCCCGTGCTTCCTGACTTCGGCTTGTGTCGTAGGCGGACTGCTACTTCGTGGACGAAGGCTTCACGTCAACGTTGAATGAAGATGATCTGATGCGCCTTGCGGATGACTGTGCGGCACTACGCATGCAGGTAGGTGCACATAGCCTGCAGTTGCAGTCTAGCATGTTCGGTAGCTAGGCGCTCGCCCATCTTGGCATAACTACAAAAAATTTGGCAGGCCAGGGTGGCAACTTTTCAGATGGAGGTGACGAGGGCAATGTCCGTGTGTAGATTTTGGCACACGTTAAGGATGGCAAGGTGTTCAAAATTATTCCGGACGTCCTCTCTAGCCCAGGTGTAGCTTCGGCATGTTTGATGCCCCAAGATTTGATCAAAGCCCAAGGTTTATTAATAAAAACGACATCGGTGAGACAAAGGAAAGGTGTAATATACATTGTGAGGTGCTAAGGTAGGCATCCACGGCTTATCTGCTGCAGACTGCGATGGGCCATTTTTGAAAGCATACTGGAGAGATGGGTGAGCATTTTCGAAAAACTAGTCACGTCCAGGTTTAGTGTGCCTTCCACGTCTGGATAATATCTAAAGAGAGTAAAAAAAGAGGGGGGTGCGAACATTTGAATAGTATAACTGTGCGAATGATTCAGTTCGAATACCCAGTGTTAGATTTTAAAACTGAGCAGTCAGTTTTTTTCCTCTGTGTTCTCTTTTCTCAAACCTCAGTGCAGGCCTGCGAGCCTAATCTATGGAATTGAATTGCACTAAGTGTCTTCGCGAAAATTATTGACCCCAAGACCATTTTCCTTCAACGTGGTACGCGCACACCGTACGGCCGCACCAACTTTCTCTTAGGTGAATAAACGTGACCTCGCATTGAACACCACCTGCAAGCAAAGGTCGGAACCTCCATACCCAGAAGGGAGGCAATGGTGGCTACCCGAAAGCGTCATTGTCAATTAACTGCTCAAAGCGGGGTTTTTGACCCGTGATCCCTCATTGTCGGCACAAAGCGCATTCGGTTTGGCGTGACAGGTGTGGCTGCAGTGGCTGCTCTGAAGCGCTGTGCTAAGCGAAGGATGCTGATGATCCCTCTCTCCCTTTTCCTTGGCAGGCAGAGCCGTGCCAGCTTGACTGGCCTGGTGCAGCATGCCGGGAGCGAGGCCGCCCTTGAGATACTCAAAGATGTCCTCCTCGGAAAATCTCTCCTCGCCAAACGCGTCGGCAGGTCAGGGTGCTGTCCCTTTGGCATACGAGGCGGGCTGGCTTCTAACATTTGCACAATAATTTTGCCAGTCATTGCGTTGTGATTAAGAAACGTGACCCCTTGCGTAAAGGTGTTTGAACCTACTGGCACACGCTATGTTTAATTCTACCTAGGCTAAGTTTACATGCGGTTGTTGGTCGCTTTATTATGTCATGGTCTTTGTTATGTTAAAGCAGCTATATTGAGGTTTAACCCTAGGCATTTTTGCGGCAGGGTTCATGCGGATGCTTGAAAACCCTGGAATTCGGGAAAGCCTTGAAAGTCCTGGAATTTCTAGAGACCCTTGAAAATCCTTGAATTTCAAGAATTTTCATTTTCAATGAGCATAAAAGCAACAAGGCGCTACGTAAGGACTGCGGGAGGATTTACGCTTGGTTGATCTTCTTTGCATTTGGTAACACACTTAGTGCTTATTTCAAGGGGTGTGCGAATACTCGAATATTCGAATGCGACTCGAATTGTACCTCCGGGAATAATTCGATTCGCGAATCGAATATCTACTATTCGATTTTTCGAATAGTCGAGTGGAGTTTTTGAACGTTCCCTGGCTTTGCGAAAGCGAGAGCTGCCGGAGCCCGCTAACGCACTGCCGCTACACCGTCTGTCCGGCAAGTTTCATCCAAATCGCGCTTTCGACGATCGCGCGTTGCAGAGGCCGTAAATTCTATCCCGCTCCACGGAGTGATCTGCGATTGCGTCGAAATATTTTTCTTCCTTGCCGTCGCCGTCGACTCTGGCCACCATTTTGAATTAATTCTATGACCGGATGTTTGCATATTAGTGCAGCTCCATGTAAAGACCACACCCGTTTTAACGGCGCTTCCGTTAATTTCAAATCAAAAGCGGTTCTGGCTGTTGGTGTAATGCAGTTGGTGTATAATTACTGCGTGTTTGCTTGCTTTTTAGATCACAGTGGTACAGTGTTCTAGCAGGTAAGGTGTGTCGCGCGGGGAAAAAATCTGCATAAATTGAGCGAAAAATCTATTGACGCGTAGCATTGTTATGCCGCTCGTCTGAATGCGAGTTTTTACAAAGTTTTTGGTTTTTCTAAATCCTGTCCGACCAATTATCTCCATTTACGCTATTACAACTATTACAGGTGACACTTTCGCCAAATCTGCGTTATTGTGGAAATGCCACGCGGTGTATACCTTTTGCCATTTTCCTTAACTATTTTACCTTTTTCTCTTATTTTTCAGTTCGAAATTTCATTCCACCAATTATTTCCATCTACGCTGTTATAACGACTACACTTGGAACTTTCGGGAAACGTGCATTCTTGTAGAAAAGCAGGGTTCTGCACGGTTAGCTATTTTCCGTAATTTCTGATATTTTTCTTATTCTTTTAGTGATTCAAATTTTTTTGTACCAATTATCTATTTCACGCTAATATAAAGATTAGGGGTGGAACTTTCGAAAAACCTGCATTATTGTAGAAATGCAGGTCGTATTTCCCGTATTCTTTCGTATTTTTGTTATTTATGTTTTCAAAATTTCGTTCGACCAGTTTACGAAATCCATTTACGCTAATATCCATTTACGCTATTACAACGACTACGGGTTGAACTTTCTCGAATCTGCATTATTGCGAAAATGCAGGGCGTTACAAGGTTCGCCATTTTCCGGAATTATTTTATATTTTTCTTAAATATAATTTTTCGAAACTTTGTTCGACCAATTATCTCCATTTACGCTATTATAACGATTACAGGTGGAACTTTCGCGCTATGTGCCCTATTCTGGAAATGCCACGCGTTATACGTTTTGATGTTTTCCGTATTTTTACTATTCTTATTTTTTTTTTTAAATTGCGTTCGGCCAATTATCTTCCTTTGCGTTATAACGATTACATTTAGAACTTTCCCGAAATCTGCCTTATTGTGGGAATGCAGGGCGTTATACACGGTTCGCCAGTTTTCGTAATTATTTTATATTCGTCTTTTTTTATTATTTTGCAAAATTTCGCGCGACCAGTTATCTGTATTTACGCCATTACAGCGATTACAGGTGGAACTTCCGCGATATCTGAATTTTTGCGGAAATGCAGGGCGTTACACGGTCCTGGCTGTGGGTGTACTCTGCAAAGAATGCTACGTCGCATTAAAACAATGCAGAGCGAGGGTCTCTTTTCGCGACGAAAAAATTGTATGGAGCGCAGGCGTTCCACAGAGAACTTCCGTTGCAGCCAGCGCCACATATAAGCTTTTTTAAAATCAAACTAAACAGTTATTTGACGGTTTTTATAAAGTATTATATCACGAAATAAAGAGAGAAGACTATTTACGTTAACAGAGGGGGATTGATTCAACAAACAAAGCTTGTTCAACCAACTGGTAAGCAGCGGGGCCGCAAGGAGCGCTGCTTACAACAGGAGTTTCTCAGCAGAAATTTCCATCGCAAAAGAGACCCCCCTAATCAGTTGCAAACGACACAACTCGCTCTTCTAGTACACTGGAACAGTGGGTAACTCAGACTTGTCCACGGCGACTGTAGTGCGAGCTTTCCTTCCATACGTATTGTTCACGCTTCGCGCTACCCATGTGCTTCTGAAGAAGTGCCTCATCGTGGTCCGTGATCGTGGTCGTGCCGTGTTTTCGTGTTTTCATGCCTGCAAAGTGCTCGGTTCTGAGTTGCGAGGTGCTGTGTAGTGGTTACCTATGACTGGAGTACAGCAACTCCAGAGCAATCAAGAACGTTTCGCGCCTGTCCGGATTCCTGGAGTACCCCCGATGCGAGTTGAAAAGTGTGTTTGTTCTCCGAGTTAGAGAAGACCGTCGCGTCTCTTAACCATGTGAAGTAGCGTCTGCTTTTGCGCAAGAACCTTTGAAAAGGGTATGCTGACGGGCCAGTTGGTACATTCTTAGACTAAGAAAAACAGCGCAAGCGACGGGACGAAGAAAGGTAAGACTAAAACCACAGGAGCTGGTTTAGTCTTCTCACCTTTCTTCTTCGCGTCGTTTGCGCTGTTTTTCTTAGTCTAACCTTTGAAAAATCGAGGCCTGCAAAAATAAAAATGAATATTCGATATTTGATTCGATATTGGGCTTCTCTCCCGAATTCTGTTCGATATTCGATTCGAAAGTTATTATTCGGCATTCGCACACCCTACTTATGTTATTTGTGTAACTACAACCAACGATGATGAGAAATCGTCGAAGGAAATGTCGCTGGAGCCATCGTTTTGATAAAGGTACTTGTTTGAATGCGTGTCTTCTTGTTGAAACATTGGGACCACCAGTGTTAACATTTTCCGCCAATTTATCATTCTTTGAAGCCTCCATTTTACCCTGAACATCGGTCTTGCTTTTTAATAGACAACGAGGTCCTTAAAAATCCACACAGACAGCTTTGAAAGTCCCTGACTACCCTTGAATTTTTGTCATATAAACCAGCATGAATATAAACCATGTTCCTATTGTGCGTGCGAGGTCTCGGGCTCTAGAATGAGGCGAATGGCTGGTTGGTTGTCTGATAGAAACCTATAATAGGGATTCTAAGAGCATGCTAAATAGATGCGAGGGAAAAGGTTTGGTACGCTTTGCTGATATATCTATCCGTCAAACTTGCAAGGGCTGGGAGAATAATTCTCTGTTCTGGCGGCGCTGACAAATGTAGAGTTTGCCGGTAACCTTATGTGCGTTGCAAGTTACAGACGTCAATGTGGTGACCTTTATGAAAAAAATATTTGGAACATTTCTGTGTTGAATACGCTGGCATTGCACTAGAGTTCGGGGCTGAACAAGTGTCTAAGTCATCCAATTTACGAACGAGGCTCTTATACTGAGTCTTTTCAACAGAATACTGGCCACCCTTCGTGCATACTAGCTGCTGCAGGGGAAGGGTCACGCTTCTTACTTAGGGGATGTTGGGCACCATCCACTTTCAGGTGGAGAGTGCACCCGATCCCGGTGGTGATGTTCGACAGGCGGGGCTCGGAGCTCGTGGACCTGAACAGCGAGATCTTTAAGCGGCTGACTACCAACAGCCTGCCGGAGGAAGGGTGCGCATGTGAAACCTCGCTGCTCTCCGTCTTCGGCAACGGCGACATATCGCTTAGCACCAGCAGGCCGGGCTGGCAGGAATATTTCCTCTTGGAGTGGGACCTCAACAAGTACTGCCAGGTAAGGGTGGTGCACGCTAGAGCCACTAGATAAGATTTCAGAGTATCGGCACTCTTCTGTCATTTTTGCATGCCGCCGACAGCGGCCATTGGTCGAACTGCATCACGTGACATGTTTACCACGGAAGGCCCATGGACGCTGACATTTTGATGCCTCTGTGTTGCCCGCGCTCTTCGATAAGTCGTGATTTTCGGAGCGCAGTGTGGCTGTATGACACGTTGAGAGTGCGTTTTTAAGCCACCAGACAGCGTTGCGATGCCGTGCTGCTCTGTACCGGGCTGTTTTTCAACCGGTGAGAAGGAGGAAAACGTCTGCCTCGCTTTTCTCTGGCAAATAACGGCAGTGGCTTAGCGTAGCGTAACCTGTAGCCACTTAAAAAGCGTGGCCTAATTACTGGCTCTAGCGTAACCTAGAGCCACGACATAAGCCACGCTAGCGTAACGGAGCCTGACCCTAGCGTACTGGCGCACTGTCGCAAAATCTTCAAAAAGTAAACACAGCTGTCATGGTTGCCAAAAGGCTCCCGGACCAATTCTACCCGTCAATGTCATCCGCAATAGGACGCATAAAGCTGGCCACACAGGCGTCAGGCACCAAAATGGCTGCCGCCGTGCGTCAGTGTCTTTACTCTTAAACGTAGCTTTTTTAGTGGTTCTAGTGCACGCTATACTGCCCGTGCGTCTTGCTACCCAGTCTTTCGACGCGTGCAGAAACACCCGGCCATGGTGGAGGCGCCCGTCATGGACAAGATGTACGCCTGCCGGGAATACGGAAGCGCCAAATTCTACCACCGCGCCGTGCTTGTGTCGCCAGAAGCGCTGCCCTCGGGGAAGGTGGGTCGCATCGTGTTGCTTCTCGCCGTCTTCCGGCGGATAGCCGTCGGCTCTGGTTTTCGCCAGTCTTATCCCCCAGCTAGGGTGACATTCACGTTTGGTTTTTATAATGCAGTGGAAATGGTGCTGCGGTTTATAGCTGTTTAAAGTGCGCTAGCGCCAGTGATATTCTAATGAGAAGCTGAATTGTGGGGCGCTATGCAAAGAGAAAAGGACAGGAGCGATAACGGCCACAGCCACAGCGGTTTTAACAGCAGAGCTGTTTAAGCTCGAGGTTGGTCCGTTGGCGTTCGAAAAAAGATACGAAGAGAAAAGTACCCAGCGCACGCGAGCGTGCCCCTCAGGAGGAGCGCCCGGCGCCGTCCTACTCGACCTTCGACAACATTGCCCAGCGTTTGTGGCATGATCTCTCATGTGCTCTTCCCTTCACCAGTTCACGTGCGTTCGCGCCTCAAGTGGGAAGCACAGAAAAGGTCGCGGTAGAGACGCCGAGTTCCCGCAGCTGGTTGCCGCCGATTGTAGAGCGTGCTAACGCGGTCCACTTTGGGGGAGATGTGAAAGCCTGCGGACAAAACGATCCGGGCCTGCCGGTCATGGAGAACTTTCAGCGGCAAGTTCAGAAATCTATGTGAGGGGCAAGAGGCATGTATCCTACGAAGGAAGAAAGGCCGCCAGCTCTGCTGTTTTTTTCTTTCTTTCTTTAGTGTCAGTTTCGAACATCACTGAAATCCATGCTACATGTAATAAAAAAAACACTGGCTTTACCTAAGCCAGCGTAGCATACCTAAAAGCGGCGCGTAACAGCTTCTGAACTTGAGGCAGCCACTCAGAAGTACATAGTTGGCGTTTCGAGATCTCTACAGTGCGGCGAACACTTTCGCAAAAATACTGCCTTGCTGACCTTCCATCAACGCCCGAGTATCGCGCCCCCATTTGAGACCTCCGTATTCCATGGACGACCAAAAACACCAGAAGAGTACTCCATTATCGTTTTGAAGCCGGAAGCCAGAAGCCGTATGCGAAGAAGATACAGTGGCAAATTATTTTTCAAGTTTCTCTGCTGTTTCATCCGTCTTGCACCACTAATGGACGCTGCGCCAATTTTTTTCAAGGCGACAGTCTTTCTTGGGCTACTCAAACACGAAAATTGTATGTATGTATGTATCGCGCTGTGTGTGTGTGTGTGTGTGTGAGAGAGAGAGAAGATAAATTTATTATCAAACAATCCTGATATAATAAAAAGTAACAACCAGAAACAATAAAACAAGTCCAGCGCCTGTTATCACAAAACCCACACAGCCCGAAAGCTAGCAGTTACAGACACTTACAGAAACACACAGAATTTAAAAGTGGGCTGCAGCCAAAAAATCAACACAAACAATTCAGAGCTTAGCACGCGATTAACACCCCACGGCAACCAGGGTACAAAAGCATTCGCTACAAATACAAAAATGCAACAATATACGGTACAAGGGTGGCGTTAATGTCATAACGAAAACTGCACAATATCAACCAATTTTAACAAAATAACCAATTGTAAGAACAAAACTTCCGAAGGGCATAAGTCTGGAAAGCTGGCATAAATAAAAACCTTTTTTTCGACACAGCTAGAAACCGGATAACCAACCCAGCCGAAAGTTACAATGAATTCTTGAAAGAGACGTTCAAATTTTCACTCGTAATAAATATAAAAATACCTTCCAAATTTGTCAGCATTGTTGCGTGCTAAAATATTAGGCTTATTGGAGGAACTCGAATACGTAACTGGGGTATGCATTCTTCTTTTAAAAGTAGATACGTGCTAAATTTTTGCGACTGCAAATTAAAAAAGACCGCGTTGAAAAATCTCCTAATCCTCTGAAGCAAATAAGGATTGCAGCCTAGCCTCGCGCTCGTGGCTCGAGCGCAAAGTCCGAACAGTTCCAACAGATGGCGCAGCAGTTCGAACGCGGCAAAACTGAACTCCGGAAACCTCCAACGGGTGGACCGAGACAGGGGAAGAACGGCGGCGTAAGCGGGCGCAAATGAGACAGGAGAAGCAGTTACGTGGCAAGGGCGGCAGGGTACTATCGTCTTTCGACGACATTTGCAGCGGTGCGAGCAGAAGCGTGGCCATTTTTGTCCTCTCTTCTTTATATAAAGTACGGCCCACATGGAGCGAATATTGAGGGTGGACATTGCCCAGCGGCCGCAGGTGCCGGTACGCACCATGGACATTTCGCTTGCCTAGACCCCACACATCCTAAGTCCTCTGCCACGGAGGACACAGTGCTTTCCTCCATGCATCTAGCCATGCTAGCTCGCCGATTAAGTGACTGCGTGCTGTTGCCGGGGCCACCGGGCAACATTCGCCATTTTTATTCCCTGAAACTTCTTTCTCTCCATGCGGGCCACGCTTTAAGTGTTTCTAGGCTTCAGCCCCGAAGGTTGTTTTTGCCTCCACTAACGCAGGCATTGTTTGCTTTGTTGCACCTCGTCCCCCTCTCTTCCTAAAACAGTTCCAGATAGGACTTGTGGATTCCGGCGTAATGGCGGAGGCGTCCCTCGCGGAGTTCCGCAACATCGATGGTCTAAGCCGTGCGGTTCGCCTTCCGCCCCAGGTGTGTGCCCACTTTTTTTTTCTTCCTTAGAACCCTTTATGCGTGAACCTGATGGCGGTTTGAACCGGTGCTAGCGCACTGGAGCTTGGCACAGGTGCTTGTTGCAGGATGTTCTTGTTCTTACGAGAAAGGGTGTGAACAGCGAATTTTTCGGCACAGGATCCAACAACAGGTTTCATGCGGGTCCTTAAACCCTTGAATTTGGAAATTCTTATATGAAGGCTGTGTGCTTTCTGTAGCCTTTCTAGGAATAGAATAACGCGCCATTGTTTTTCCCATCACTCTCGCACAGCAACGAACTGCGAAGACTGCCCACTACGGGTTCGAGCGAGCCAGGTGTCTCGCCTGCGCCGCGTGTATACGCCTGTCCCTTTAAAGGGAAACTATAACGTACATAGTTGAGGGGTTTATTACGTGGGCTACCACGATACAAAACACCACACTGCACTACGTACCTAGCCCCTGGGCAAATACCCGTTAGCGTCTTCTCAGCCCGGCATCGGGTGGCAGTTAGCGTGTCCGCCTGCGTATATGCGCCGACGCGATGCTCGCTGAGGTAAGAAGAGGGGGGAGGGGGCTCACAGTGACCGCTATACATTTAAAGCGTCTCGGCTCGACCGGGCGGCACCAGAGCTCATCCGCATATATTAGATGGTGCCAGCCGTCACAGTGCGGAAGCGGGCAACCCACCAAAGGCGTGGAGAATTCCCTGAGACTCACCGGACATCCTAGATTACGAATTAGCGCAATCAAGGCATGCGCAAGTCAAAGTGGTAAGTGCCGTGACCCACGCTTGTGGGAAACAACGGCCAATGCAACAAAAGGCCAAACGTGGCCGAAATGCATTAAAGGGGTACTGACAGCAATTTTCGGTGTTAATATTACTACACAGTTCGCTCCCTTTCTCAACAGAATACCCTGGCTGAAATATGAGCGTCCTGCGACGCGTGGAACATAGTTCAATTTGATCTGATTTATCGCGTCTACGGAACAGCACGCGGAGCGGTCCGCAGCAATGGACATCAGCGTGGGATTACTCCGTCGGAGGGAAAAGAAGTGACGTAGCCGTCTGCCTCGGACGCTCGTAAGAAACCGTGACGTCACTTCCCGGGCGGCCCGGCGAGCGGCTTTTGGGCGCTGGCGCGTTTACGAAGCGGTACACGTAGCCAGAACAACAGGTTAACCGCTGCCCAGAAAGGCACTCTTGCCAAAAAAAAGTTCCACACGCAGGAAAGGAGCCGATAATAAAGCCGAGAAGTGCATCAGAAGCCGCCATCAAGTCTTTTAATGAAAGCGGTCATCGCATTTCCGCCGCATTGCTAGGCCTAACCCCTTCAGGCAGCTCATCCGCTCAGCTCCGGCGGTGGGGCGGTCGAAACGCCTCCTCCGGCCTTTGCAGTGTTTTGACGTCCGCACAAAACGGTGAGGTCATTTCGTGATAATGTCACACGCGCCCTCCGGGCTGGAAATGCGGGAAACCAAAACAGACGATTTTTCAGGCCGTTCAAAGTCATTGCACTGCGCTCAATAACTTCAGGGTAATCACATCTGAAAGAACTGGGCTAAGCCGGAAAGCTGCACCTGGTCTTGCTTCATTCAAGTAATTATTATACCAAATTTGTTTGTGAGTAGGGGGCAATGAAGTTATATTTTTACAGTGCAGCTGTAAGTCGCTCGCTCGTGTGCATTTCTACTTTGTTTTGCGACAAAGCCCCAACTTATTCGGGAAACTGCTGTAGGTGTAAATCCAGAGTAGACATCCCGGGAAAAATTATGGTGTGGCCTGACCGACTTATCACGACAAGTTCATTTACTTGTTCTAATTAGGTAATCCATAGAGAAATGGTAAACGCTGAGGAATTCTCGTTTGTTGTAAACATGTGAACATCTACGGGATGAGAATGGTTACAGAAAATGGCTGTAACTCTTGTTTTGCTGAAGAGACCACGAAACATATAAATGAAGTCTGACCTCTGAGACACCGAAATGGATAAGTGAAGTCTGACTACTGAAGCGGCTACACGATCGTGGGAAGTTTTATCTTAGGCGATATCACGGGTCGCAGCTTTACTACGAAGCTTTACTACAGCTTTACCAGTCGCAGCTTTAATACGAAGAACCTGAAGCCGCTGCTTTTAAGACATTCCATTAGCGTCTCGAAAACAATGCAAGAGAACCCGGCTCCGGTCTTTTCCGGCTCCGGTCTTTTCCGGCTCCGGTCTTTTCCGGTACAGGACGTTTCGGTACAGGACGTTTCGGTACAGGACGTTTCGGTACAGGACGTTTCTGTATACGGTCTTTTCTGTATACGGTCTTTTCTGTATACGGTCTTTTCGGTGCACAGACATTTCGGTGCACAGACATTTCGGGACGCGGGTATTTCGGTACTAAGACGAATTCAGACGAGCACTTAGGCTGCGCACAGAGTTGACGTGTAGGTGGCAAGCACGCATATCGTATCTATTACAGATGTTCTTGTTAGCAATTCTGCGTTATTTTACGCCAGGAAATGGTTATGTGGCCTGGACCAGAAACAGGCAGCCTCATGTTTGTCCCTTAGAATAAAACTGCAGCCCTTTCAAATTTCATGACTATATTGAACTGGAAAATAGCTTAAATCGCAAATAAATACCATATTGTTTTCCCTGGGCTCGTCGGGACTATGTCCGTTCAATACGCTCGCAAACAAGACACAATCGACTCTCGATAATTAAAAGGAGTTTAATTAGAATTTTCGCAAGGTTCGTACAGGTCCTTGAAAACCCTTGAAATTGAGAATTCAGTTTTCAAAGGCCTTGAAAGCCTGGAACTTTTCCTTCTCCTTGAAAACTTTTGAATTCTTTGGGCAATAACGAAGAAGCCCGGATATGTGACCTGATTTTTATGGCTTACCATTCTGGCCCTGCACACTCCTCAGTGGCTAAGGCGTTGCGCTGCTGAGCACGAGGTCGCGGGTTCGATCCCCGGCCGCGGCGGCCGCTTTTCTGATGGAGGCGAAAAGCAAAAACGCCCGTGTGTACGAGATTTCGGCGCACGTTAAAGATCCCCAGGTGGTCAAAATTAATCCGGAGCCCTCCACTACGGCGCGCCTCATCGCCTGCGTTGCGTCTGCGCGTTAAACACCACAACCAATCAATGGCCCTGCACACTCCCCATCAAAAACGTGCTTTTACAATTTCAAACCAGCTTAGGAGTACAGGCAGGCTGCTTTGTGCAAGGGCTCGTACAGAATGAAATCCCGGCATTGGACGAGGGGAAATTAACATAGGTCCCCTTCCCATGTTCGATTCTTTCTGCCTTGCCTTGTCCTCCTATTCATTTTGCATATCCTTGTGCCCCAGCTATGCCCCACTGTTTCGAAAATGAACGGTGCTGACATCCCAGAATGACATCAAAAGGAGCACAGATAAGCTAGACTGTGAATGTGAGAACACGGTGCATCAGCTCCCAAGCTATGGTGGAATGTTTTATTTTTACATGTGTGATGGCAGGAAACGCCAGATACCGCACCCCATCCCCACTGTTGAACATACATTTAGAGGATGACAATGGAAGGAGGTATTAAGGCCCAAATTTTAAAACCTTCCTTACCTTTCTAAGGTCGCCTTAGAACTCGCAAGGAGGCCTTAGTTCAATTTCGGAACGTTCCCTACTGAGGCGTCCTTACGAAAAGCTCCCTTGATGTCTCCTTACTGCAAGGTCGCTCGCAGGCTACCTTGATGCGACCTTACCCTCCTCTTTCAACTGGACGCACACTTCTCCGCAGCACTCGGCACACGCCTCGTTAGGCCGCGCGGAACGCTGGGAGTTCCGTAAGGCAGTGCTGCGGGAGGAACGCGACGGCTGTGGCGTCCGAGTTTATTGCTTCGTACGACAGCTGGGCGGACTTTGCTCGGTGTTGCCTGCGGGTGGACGACTTCATGTGCGGCGACGTGTACAGATATCCATCGCTCACGATGAGGCAGCCGCGAGACCGCCTTTACCCGATGGAGCTGTACAGCGACGACGAGTTCTCATTCCGCTACCGTTTCTCCAAGGCAGCAGGGATGAAAATGCTGGAGGAACTCTGCCTGCGCGAGAACTCGGACAGAAGGGGAGCCCCACTACCGACGTTGCTCAAGTTATTAGGCAGTTCCCCAAGACGTTAGGGGAACCCAAACGCAGCGCGCTTGCGCGCGGCGAGTCCCCTACGGCCCACAACCGGCTTGCGTTGCTCGGCTCGGCTCGGGTGTTGGGAACTTTAGGCTTAGCATCGGGGCGGATATTTGATCGCCGCTATCTGTGCAACTGCAAATGACAATCCTTAACGCAACTTTTCACCACACTGGCATCCCTTTTCTCGCATGTGAAAGTTTATTTCAGCTATAATTGCCGCTTGAGCAATCGGTTGACCAAGACTTCTGCCGTAGCCTGTTTCGATGCTTCCGCGCAGGTAGCGCCATCTTTCGGCCGCTCGGCGCACCGCGCGCCGCGATGATTGACAGGTCGGACCAGCGAACCTCCGCGGCCGGTCAGCGTAGTGTTAGCAGTGGTAGCATCGCGGCAGATATCTGATCGCCGTTTTTAAATAAGCGCTGATAACGATCCCTAGCACAATTTTTCATCGCACTAACACCTACTTTCTCGCATGTGGATCTTCTTTTGACGGTTGACGGTGGTCGCGACCTCGTCAACGTTTCGCAGCCCACGGTCAGCAAATGTGCTCTGGGAAGTTACGCAGGCGGTGTGCTTGCGCCTGTTCCCAAAGTGCGTGCGGCTGCCAAACGCAACGAAGAGGAAACGCTAATGAGGCGGAGTTGTTTTACATTCCGCGGGCGAATGTTGGGCATGCTGTTGCATTCGTCGCAAAGCCGCTTCCACACTTTAGGTTTCGCTCGCAGCGACTCGGCGTTGCTCTTCTTGCACTCCACAAAGTTTTTTTGTATTTTAGCGCCAGTTCTTGGAGATGTTCTTTTTTTTTCCTTCAGTGTAATCCACTTTCCCGGACATGGTTATATTGGCCCTACGCTCGCACAAAACGTTGGCTCGCACGTTTCGACGCTAAATGCGATGTTGACAAAAATCAACGTGAGACTGTTGCCAGACTAGATTTGACTTACCAGCAACTGTACTAGTAACCGACCGGTACAACTTGTTTCAAGAACTGCGCAATAAGCAAACATTAAATATATATGCCCGTATAAATGTAAAACACGACAAATTGAATGCCTATCGCGGCTAATAAAGGCACATTTTAAGAACAAATTGCGCTTACCCTCGCACCCATGTGCACGAATGGCTTCCTTGACGGGAGTAAGGGCGCCCTTTGGTAAGGGAGGTTGAGGTAGGCTTTAAAAATGCGGATCGGAGCTGCAAGGTCGCCTCACTGTAAGGGAGCATGAAGGGCTCCTTCAGTAAGGTGAGGAAATGGGGTAAGGTAAGGAAGGTTTTAAAAGTCGGGCCTAAGTTATGTCCCTCGCCATTTTCAGAGGTCGAAAAAGTTCACAATGGCAAGTTTTTTGTAAAGCTCTCTGAATATTTTTCCGGGTGGCACTAAATTTGGCCACTTCCAAAGGGTGGAGTTGTTCCAAAGAGATTTTTCTCAATGTCATTTTTTGTAATGCAAAGAAGCAAATGTTTTGTGTGCGAGCAGAATAGAACAGTTTGGTACATGTTCTCCCCTGCACTTTTGAAAATACCTTGACAGGGCCTTGGAAGTCCTTGAATATCCTTGAATTCTTGTGTTTGAATCCTGTACGAACCCTGCTTTCGGTTAACATGATGTTGTGTTGCGGTCGCCGCAATTATTCGTGCAATTCGATGAAAAAAATTGCCCCATAATTCGAAGCCAAGACCAATTATGTTGATTATTGCATGGTACTTTCAATAAAACTATACTGGTGGCCGTAACTTCTCGATGAAATTCAATTTTTTTTGGCGCCAAAACACCACCGTGCACTGTTATGTCGGCGCCGTCGCAACTGAAAAAAAAAGGCTCGTTGGACCTTTGACGCCTTGGACCTTTTGACGCCTTGGACCTTTTGATGCAATGGACCTTTTGACTCTGCTGTCACAAGACTGTGGGAACTCTTGACTCATTGGACCTATTGCCCAGAAGCGCCTGCGGGGTAACTTGGCAAAGAATGCTACGCAAGCAAAGAAGTGTAGCTGGAGCCATAATTCTGACAAGGGGACTTATGCCGCCGTGTCTAACTAAATGTTGGCTGTAACAACGGTACCATTTTCGGGTATTTCTCATTATTTCAGACCTTCGTCTTCTGGTAAACATGAGTCGTAGGTGGGTTTCTAAGCGGCAATGTGGTCCTCAAAACCTAGTAACAGCGCTAACAACGCGATCAAGAAGACACGAAGAAGCCACAGACACGGCGCCGTGTTTGTGACTTCTTCTATCGCCCATTATACGTTAAAAACCCGTGAATTTCCGTCAAATAAACCAGCATGAACCCTGTTTGAACTAGGGTTACCCGTGGCTGTTAAGCTCATTTCAGGTCCCATTCATAACATAAAGAAAGACCCGTAAAGGGTGCACCCTATTCACGAATATCGAGTTCTACTACTGCTGCCGCTACTACTGTCTGGTTGTAGATGGCACCTTAGCAGGCAAGCGAGCCCTGTAAAATGTTTCATATTTTTCGAGCATTATTGTGCATGTTCTGCAGTCATAGCTGCATGTAAGGCAGTGACGCAATTTGTTACACGTGTTGCCGACAAGCCAGTCAGTCGTTGCTGCTTCGTTGCCCTGGAACGTCCACTGCAAATGCTGTCAATATGGCGATACCGGCCGTTCAACAACTTCTAGGTCATTGCATAGCACTGCTGCTACCAAGATTGAGTTAAAGCAGGGCACGATGGTATTGGATGCAGGTAGGGGTGGCTTCTCACGGGCTGACTTTAAGCTCTGCTGTGGCTTCTATGTGGCCATTGCTTATGGCGACCTCTGACGCCATTGACACCCTGTGCCTCTGGTGTCCGAGTCGTCGGCTTGGTGTAGTTTCCTGTGTAGTGGT
Source organism: Haemaphysalis longicornis (assembly GCA_013339765.2). NCBI lineage: Eukaryota > Metazoa > Arthropoda > Arachnida > Ixodida > Ixodidae > Haemaphysalis > Haemaphysalis longicornis. The sequence continues at coordinate 129,077,254 of CM023450.1, read as the reverse complement.
TTATCGATGTGTGCAGTTTTGAACACTTTTGATCAAACGTGTGAGCTCAGTTTACACCGAGTTTCTAAAGGAATGCCTGGCACAACTTGTACGAGGAATGCGAAAGCGAAAACATGCAAAGATTTTCCGAGTTGCCATTAAGCAGATTACCAGCTCATTTATTTTATGGATTTATTTATTTATTTAAAAGGGAAAAAAATATGGAGGAAAAAAGGTGGCTATCCTAATTCAAAATGTGTTCATAAATGGCGCAACCTTTGATCCTCCGCCGAACCTTCAACTAAAAAGAGCTTGCGCGAATGTCACGATCCCCGGCTGGCTTTGAGATGTCCAGAACCGTTACACTCCTCATTGCACTGGGGCAAACACCTTTGTGGGCACGAGGACCGATCAATACTATGGTAAAGCTCGGGCTGATTAGCTGGCAGGTACAGAACAGGTACAAAAGCGGCCACCGGCCGCGGTGGCCGCTTTTCTGGTGGAGGCGAAAAGCGAAAACGCCCGTGTTTTCGAAATTTCGCCGCACGTCAAAGATCCCCAGGTGGTCAAAATTATTCCGGAGCCCTTCACTCATCGCCTGTGTAGCGTCGGCGCGCAATCAATCATTCAATCGATAAACCACACAATCAATGAATCAATCAATGAACCAATCAATGAACCAATCATTGAACCAATCAGTGAACCAATCAGTGAACCAATCAATGACTCAATCAATGACTCAATCAATGACTCAATCAATGACTCAATGAATCAATCAATCAATAAACCGCACAATCAATCAGCTGCACCAGAATGGAGACAGCCCCCTCCACGTTGCGGAAAAAAAAAACTCCCCTGTCTGTTATATATCGAAGACCGTCGAAGAGAGTGCCACGACTCGAGCCGCCCCCTCCCCGGGAGAGAGTGCGCAGCTTTCGTCACGTAGGCCTCATCGAGTTGAGAGGGAACGATTATGCGCCATTTTTATCGCGCGTAGCATCGGTGATAGTGGGACAATTCACTTTCATGGGACAAGACTATTCCAAAATACATTACAAGTAGTCGGTAGTAAGTGATGAAGGGTCCCTTTAAATAGTGGTGCTGCGCCGCTATCTGTGTGTGTTAACAGGCTCTCCTTCTGAAGGCTCGCGCATCACTGGTGCCCCCCTTCCACGAGCATTTATTCCCTGTAGGTCGGCAAGACACTGTATCGGTTTCAGATAGGCCCATGAGGCATTTCAGGTTAAAAAGTGGTAAGGGAAAAAAATGACCACCGCATCTGCCAGCTTCCTTGCAAATGTCGTCTAAAGACAATAGTCCGTCTGCTTCCCCTGAATACTAAGTACGATTTGAGTACAATACGTGTGCAATACGAACCGTGGAAGGCACCGGCGAAGACTAGCAACACCAGAGGGGCCACCTGGCACTTGCCGTGAAAAACGCATGAATGTGCGCGTGGCCTCCGCAATGGGCTGCCGACGGCGAACCAGCGGCAGCAGATTGCGGAGGCCACGATGTGCGTGCCCAGAACCGCTGCCAGGTGGCGCCACCAGTACCGCAGCGGTGCCGTCGGCGTTGCGTTTTTTTAAAGCAAAGCATTACTACTTTCGTCCAGCGGAGAATGCGCAAATGACCTTTTGACCGGAGACACACCCCCGGCGGCACACCCCTCGAAACGCATCGTGTGATTCGCCGGGCACGCTGTTCCTGCGGGCACCGACAGCGGTCGCCACCGTCGCTGCGGCCGACGCAGCCAACCACACCAGCAGCCTCCAATGCATGCGGCGCTGGGTCGTTTTGGGCAACGTGACTAGTCTCGCGCCCGGCGAAGAGGAACGGTGCGTTTGCCATGAATGAACGCCGCGTTCGCCCGGCCTCCTTCTGTGAGCGTTGCACGGAACCGAACGGCTTTGAGGCGTGCTCGGCAATAAGCTACGTGAACGGTTAACCAAGCGAAACCAAGTCTCAACCAGACTAAGCCAAGCTTTTGATTTGCATATCCGAGGTTAGCGGAGCTATGCGGCAGCCATTTTTTTCTACGGTAAATTTTTATACAGCGGCCGGAAGTTTGCTCTCGCAAAATTCAATCATCCATGCATCTCTTTTATAAAGGAACATTGCAAATGTTTCGTATGGATTGATGTTTTGCCTCAAGTGGGCGTAATGTTTTGTTTTTGCTCAACAATTTCGACAAGTATTTCGACAATTTTGACAACTTCGACATTCCAACGAGAATCAGAAGTTTAGGAATGGCGTTGCGTGTTAAACGTCTTGTTCAACATCTGCGCTAACTTTTGGCCGGCCGGCTGAATCGAGGGACTGCCAGGCAGACGGACAGACAGACCACAATTTCCGCGTCCAAGTAGCACCAAAAAGGCTATCGTCTTTAAAAAGGAAATGACAGTGTGACTCAAAGTAACCTAGTGAGAAGTAGTTGAGCCAGAGAAATCTGTAACTCTGCCAACCGGAACATGGTGCAGTGCAAGCGAGGCGCAGTATTGATGCAGCACGGCCGGTGGCACAAGCTGCTGGAGCCGGATGAGTAAGCCTGCAAGCAGAATGCTTGCAAGAAGGCTTGGAGCATCGCTGCAGTTTTGACTTGGATTTATGCGGCAGAGAGGACGGCCGTATCTCGACGCCCATTCCACGATCACGCCGCTTTACCCTTGGGTGTTGTACGCACCCCCCCCCCCCCCCCCCCCACACACACACACACACATACATTCCAGCATATTTTCTTCCAGGCTATTACCTTCCCCTGACTGAGTGCCGAGTTGGAAGGTGACGTTATGTTCTGTTGCCGCAGGCCGTCATCTGCAGGCTGAGGGGATTGTCGGCGGACGACGGAGTCACCATCACTCCGGCCGCCCGAGACGAGCTCTGGAACCAGGTCAAAACACAGCCGCCTGCTCGTCGAGGTAAGCAGGCTGGAGGAACAGCGCTTCTACAGAGGGCATGCCAGCCAACAGGCATTTGGTGTGGGGAGGATTCCGGTGGGCTTGAGATTACCCTCGGCATTCGCTGCGTGCGAGACCGGAACAGTGTTTGTTGATTGGCCTGTGCTTTATTCCCACAAGCAACCTCTGCTCCCCAGACAAGTCGACACGCAACGATTTGTAGTTAATTTGGGCTCGTCCCTTGTAGTGATAGCAACTGGGGAAAATTGGTGGCGGTGACCATAGCAGAAAAATGCAAAAACCGACACCGCTTATAACGGTAGGAAGGAATCTTCCATTTGCGTGATAAGCTGGTGTTTGTGCTTACATTCCTTGCATGTTTGTGTTTTTATTGGTGCTGCCTGGCTTCCAAGCTCAAAGAGTAGTGTTTTGCAGTGTTGCGGAATAGGAAGCCCCACTCCTTTCCAATTCAACTCCGAGGAATTAAAGGCTCAGTGGCTAAGGCGTTGCGCTGCTGAGCACGAGGTCGCGGGTTCGATTCCCGGCCGCGGCGGCCGCTTTTCCGATGGAGGCGAAAAGCAAAAACGCCCGTGTGTACGAGATTTCGGGCGCACGTTAAAGATCCCCAGGTGGTCAAAAATTAATCCGGAGCCCTCCACTACGGCGCGCCTCATCGCCTGCGTTGCGTCGGCGCGTTAAACCCTACAATCAATCAATCAATCCGAGGAATTAAAGCTTTCCACAATTCTATTCCTTTTATTCCACGGAATGCCAAAATTTTGATCTTTCCCATTCCTGGAATTATCCGGGAGTTCAAGTCCACCCCTGTAATTCATCAACGTAGAAACTACCTCTTAGTGCATGCGTCGCGTTACCTACGAACGCAACACAACGCTGACGGCATCAGACGCGTTAAGAACTCCGCAAACATATCCATACACGTGGCCACAGTCGAGGAATGGTAGGCGCTTGGTGATATGTCAGTGCTCGCAGATGTAGTTACACACGGCGGATATGAACCATGCAGCGCCGTGGCCACGTGCATCGATGCCTTGGAGCGCGTCTCTCTCAAAGCAATATAAGGAAGCGCAATGATCATAAATGTGCTTTGGTTATATGTTGCCGTCATAAAGCATGTCTTGCATTGTTAAATTAGAAGCTCGAACTTTCTGCGCTGCTGTGGTAGAAAGCTATCATCAAAGACGAATCATTCACTAATTGATTGTGGGCCGATGATTTCTTCTGCTCGACGTGCGCCGAAACCACGGACACTCGACGTGCGAAGTACAGAGCGTCCACTTGGAAGTGCCGCACCACGTTCATGGTCGAAACACATCAGCGGAAAGGGACGGCTTCGTGGGCGCGTCTGCGCTTCGGGAATCGGTCTGGGTGCGAGAAGACTCCCGGATCGGCCACTCCGCCCGCACACCGAGCGCGTTTAACCACACTGAAGTTGGGGGTGGTCCAACGGCATCGTCCCACTAGGGCGGACAGTCGCGTTACGGCGAAGAGTGCATTACGGCTGAGCTTGGCAACACGACGAAGAGTCTCACTCCGGCGAAAAGTGCGTTACGGCTGAGTGCCGCAACGCGGCGGAGAGTCTCAATACGGCGAAAGGTGCGTTACGGCTGAATGTCGCAACACGGCGGAAGGGGGACAGTTTCAGCCGTTCAAATGCTCTGCAGTTAGTTTCATGCAACATTCGCGAAAGACGCAAAAAAATAAAACAAGTGCCCGAAAACAATGAAAATGCGGGAAAGATACAGAGGGATCAAGTTAAGTCGACAGTTTTTTTTTTAATTACGCGATTAGATGTACGTGAAGACTACCTCTACCGAGAGGTTATGTGCCCAGGGGGACTCAGAATGAGGTGGTAATTATAGATGTCGGTGCCCGCTTCACGTTCACGCCCGCTTCATGTTCACGCAGTCGCAGATAAAATGCCCGCTTCATGTTCACGCAGTCGCAGTTCGAATCTCCGTAGGGGCGTTGGATGTTTTTTTTTTTTTTTTTTTCCTAATACTGTCTAGCGCTTTTGAGATCTGAAAACTAATGCTTTCAGCACAGGAAACGCCACAGACTCACGAAAAATTGCCTTACGACGTACAACACAAGTCGCTCCCAGTCACGGTAGCATGGACGGTAGTTACGGTCTGCTATAACTCTTAAAACTAGCCTTCCCGGTACGGGCCGGTAACGGGTACCGTGTACCGTACCGGAACCGTTTTTCCGATCTGCTATAACTCTAATTTCTGCATTTCGGCTTCCTTAACGGCACGGTGTTTATTTATGGTAGGTTACCAATTCTTGCCCTGCTGTTCTCAACGGCTTACTCAATACGAACTAAAGAAAAAGAAGTGAGTTACAAAGCTAGTCCCCGTACGGCCGGTTGGTTCGTCTTCATCTCTCTTCCCTCTTTCCATCTGAACATGTCACAGGTTTTCAGCCCACAAGCTTCCAATTTTTGGCTAAGGCCACCTGTTCTTTTTCTTTTTCAGTGACATCTGTATGCATAGTAGTCGCCAGCGCACGCCTAGTGAAAACAGGGCTTTCAGAGACTGTTTTAAATACAAGGCTAAAGACAAGGTTAAAGATAGCTATAGTCCCCTCGTGTTCTGTTGACTTTATTCCCTCCAAATTGATTTTGATACCACTTATTCTACCATTATAAGGCTTTTTTTTTGCGCCGGAGGAGAGAACTGGGATGGTTCTAGCCTGTGTACCGCACAATAGCGCCGGACTCGCTACACATTTTTCTGGTTGCCACAAGGTGTATATTTCACAATAGCAATCTAAATATACTGAACACAACTAAGGGATATTGGGCGCGGGGTTATGGTTGATGGCATAGCGAACATTATTGTAATACAAATACGTAGAATATATATGCTTGAAAGATATCAATTAACACACAACGAAATCAGACAAGTGCCCGAAAACAATGAACATGCGGGAAATACGCGTCAACGTATATGTGCAGGCTCGTACACGTAACGCACAGCTCTGTCAGTGTTGCATGAAACTAGCTGCAGATCATTTGAACGGCTGAACAACTGAAACTGTCCCCCTTCCGCTGTGTTGCGACGTTCAGTCGTAACGCACTTTTCGCCGTAGTGAGACTGTCCGCCGTGTGGCGACGTTCGGCCGTAACGCACTTTTCGCCGTAGTGATACTCTCCCGCCGTGTTGCGACGCTCAGCCGTAATGCACTCTTCGCCGTAACGCGACTGTCTGCCGTAATGAAATAGAACCAACTCACCTAGAAGGGGCCCTGTAGGGAAATTTCCCTCTCCCCTCTTGGCAGGTGGAACCCCAAAACCCCGGCGCCTTTTGTCGCTTCTTTCGCGCCTTTTGTCGCTTCCCGTAGTGGGACGATGCCGGTGAGTTGGGCGCCCGCAGTACGTGGACTGTTGACAACAATGTAGCCTCGACAGTAGGTAGCTTGTGGTATGAGCTACTATTCGCCGCAATATCGACATGTAGGTGGCGACAGCGTCGCGCTGCTATACTCGGTGACAACTTAAGAACGGCACCGGAAGTTGCCGCTGTGCCTTATCACCGTAGCCGGATGTTTCTCTGCGCGGCGCAAGTAGGGCGTTACTGGGAATATTTTGAACATGGCGTGAGCCGTTCCCGTGATTTTTTGGACTTACTATGCTTATAAACGACTCCAGCAACGACAAACAAACTGCGTGAGACAAGGCAGACGATATCACGCATTCATAGCAAACCCCTTTCAAAACGCACGCGCACTGACGTCAGGGGTCCGGCGCTTTGGCGGAATGATAAGTACATGAGGTGGTGCTGTTCTTAAGTTGTAACCGAGTATAGTGTGGATGCTCCGCTGAGCGGCCTGTAAGAATGCATACTGTGGGCGCGCTTCGTGCCTTTTCCCCGCCGTATGTGCGCACGAAAGGCGCAAAGAAGAGTGGTATGCTGTATTTCGGTTCCTCAACGTTCAATGTATAGCATGGAAGCGGCAGTAAGTTTTCATTACACGCCAAAAAAGCGACGACTCATCGCGAATATCAGAATGGCCGTAATAGTAACAATGAACTTGTACGCCGTGGCTCGTAGCAAGCTCGATCTTACCAGACTATGGCTTTGAGCCTTCAATAAAAGCATAAGCAGAAACAAATCATGAAGTCCCGATCTCTGAAATTCAGTTTACAACGGCAATCTAATTCACTTTCACTGGTAGCATGACGCATTCTTGCATTTGTGGGATGCCCTGAAATGGTAACACCACCTACCTGCCCCATTCTTTCTAAGAGCTTACGATATTTTTTGTGTGTTCGAAAGGCAACATAAAATAACTGAATTTTGATCAGCGCAGAGATATAAATTTTAAGCGACACTGAAGGAAGGTTTGGTGAGTAACGGTGTCGGATCACTTATTTACGGCTTTCGTCGCAAATGAACTTGCGAATTGAATTGTCAACGCACGCAGTACAAGCAACATCTCATGTTTAGCTAGGTTTTCGCAAAGTGACAAGCAGGTTTACAGTGTGCAAACGAAGCTTCTAAGACCTCACAGTGAGCACAAATTTTCTGTTACAGCTGCTCTGTTGACCATTTGCGTTCCTTCTAAAATCTAACAGGTGCCTGCAACAGCGAGATACGTTTGCATTTTTGCGTATAAGGTCGCTTACGAACCCTAAAGATGGCAAATGAAGTTGCGCTGTTGCAGATGTAGTAAAACCTTTTCTTTTTATTTCTCGTTGCGAATCAGCGCAACGGGTTCCCTGTAACTACTTTGTTGTGTAAACTGAACATCGCCTTTGTCTTGGCATTTAATTCTTGAGGGTTGGTAAGTTCTCTGTGCTTTTCGTATTTTTTTTTGGGGGGGGGGGGTCTGCCAACGTTTCAAGAGCAGCGAGAAGAGAACGTATGTAACGCGAAAAGCCAAACGTTGGTTATCAGTATAACTTACAATCGAAAGTACGCTAGGTGTCGTATTCTGAAGCTGTGAAAAAGCAGTACTTCAACACGTATTTTCAAAACTGATTAACCTCCCTTTGGCCCGAGATTGCCCAGGAATTGTGGCTGGCCTTTTTCAAAATTGTATGGAAAGCAACCCATGTGGGAAAAAAGAAAAAAACTACCGAGCCATGGCACACACCCCTCACACATGTTGGCAACAGCCTCCATTATATTACGCGATTTTCCCTCTTTCTTCGAACTTAGGTCTCTCTTAAGAGGTTAAGACGTGACCATATTAGGCATTTGGTTATGCTGAGTGAGGTACATTTCTGGACACGGTGATTCATGTCGGGATTTGAAAATGTTATATATGAAAATGACACACGAAATGCCACATGACAGACACAAACTCGCAACTGTTTAATTTTACTGAGAAATCCCCCCTAAATACTCTTGCCCACCCATAGAAACGTATTTTAAATAATACGTAAAATTAGCAACTCAGTGTAAACAACGACTGTACAAAAATGGTATTTATTTTAGAAAAGGTACGGGAAGAACATGATCACACAGGCGCTTGCGGGTGTAAAATACGTCGCCGGTAATGTATGGGCGATAGCGCATGGGTCGTGGGCAGTGTAATTCTTTTTGTTTGTTTCTTCTTGCTATAAGGACACAGCGCAATTTTACAAGGGTGTGGAATTTGCACGCGTATGCACAGGTCTTGTCGCTTCTTACCCGTTTCGCGTACTAAACTTTTATCCTTTAAATAATCGCCACGCCACCTACAAAAAGCACCCTTCGACGTTCCCGAAACGGCAGACGACTGCACTCAACAATAAAAGTGCAATGTGTGGAAGCAATGTTTATAACACGTTTCACACTCAAGCGGTGACCCCGGCGAAGATGTTTCTTAGAATTAAACCAGCGCATTAACCCGCAACGGCCGCTGATTATTGCGTTTCTAGAGGAAAAGCGCAAGCAGAGGTAACTATGTCCTTGCTTACTGTCAAACGAGTACACTAATTGTTGTTTTGTCGTGTGCAGCACGTGTCTTGCGCCGCGCGCAACGTGAACTAGCAGACGACCCGAGAGCGCCATCCACACTCACGGCCGGGCTGGAGGAGCGGCGGGCGCACACTTTCATACGGCCTGCGCTTCGGGTATAGTTCCCACCTTTCACCGCCGCTAGTTCGTGGCGCTGCGGACCAACCCTCGCTAGAGTTCCTGTACTAGCTCCCGCAGGGAGCTAAGAGTTGCGCGACCCTTTTCCACGCGCCGCCGTGATTGCGCACTCCGGTTATCCATGCCGCGCAGAGAAGCCCCCACTACGGCTGCGCCGCAGCCCCGAGCGCGGCGCCCCCTCCAGCCCAGGAACAGCAACAGCTAAAGCGGAGCCCGCCGACCGAAGCGCCCCCACCGCGCGTCGGCCGCCGTCGAAGCGTGGCGGCGAGGCTCCTTCACTCGCGACGGGCGGCTTTCCCGCAGCAATCCGGATAACAAAGATGGCGGTCGCGCGCTACTCTTAGCTCCCTGCGGCTATATACAGGAACTCTAACCCTCGCCGGTTACCGCAAGGGCGGCGTAGGCGGGGCAGCGCGCATTTGCCACTGCCCAGCCCTGCCGTGGTACACGTGATACCTGTCCGTGTAAATTTACATGTGCGCCATTAAAATAGGCGACTCCTTCCCCCTTCTGAAATTCGGTCTAATAGGGTCAAACAGCCTAACATTATCACTCGGAAGCGCTTAATCAAAAAATTAAAGAAACATTTTAACTCGGGGCACATGAAGAAAAATATGCGAGGCCTTCATATCTTATCAGCGACTGTATTATATGAAAATGGTGAGGCAGGCAATAAACGCGGCATTTGCGTGACTGAAATATCAGTTCTTATTTTTCCTTTCGTATGATGCCTTGGTTTGTACGCGCACAGGGCACGACCAGTGACGCGATTGATTTCCCGCCGAGGGAGGTTATCGCTTAGCTAAACGTGTTTCTGCTGCTGACGCCCGGTCGGGCTGAGCGGACCGCTGGCAGCGAGCGCACTGTCAAACATACAGCTGAACTCTTAATCATGCAACTGAAGTGCACAACGAGTCTTCCTTTTGGTGAGATATAGCAGCGAAGGCATTGTACCGGTGATATTCCGCGGCATATCCAAAACACGTGCGGCAAGCGTTGTCGGCTCGCTCGGCCAGAGGCAATGCGTCGACTAAGAAAAAAGAGGGTTGGGAGGGTAGAGGGTTGGTTCGAAGCGCCCTCACTCTGTCAAGAATCTGCTGTATGGTTTCCTTGTTGGGCGCGCAGGCCGTATGAAAGTGCGCGTTCGCCGCTCCTCCAGTCCGGCTAAGGCTGGCTAAGGTGGCTAGTCCGGCCTTAGTCGGGCCGTGCCACACTAAGAGCGGTTCGTCCCGCCGCCGCCAGGGCCGACTGTGTTCGCGCTCGGTGCGAAAAGATATTGTTCCCCCACCGCGCGCGTCTGCCGCGTGGGGCCAATGGCAGCGCGGTGCGCGAACGTCATGGTGATGTTGCGGGCGGGAAACATGCTCTGACGCATGATTCGCATGCCTCTTTTCCCGAAGACACGGCGCCCGCGCCCGCGCACCCTGTAGTCAAACGGTGGCGGTAGAGTGAACTAGAATATTGTAATAATGGCAAAAGCGGCACAGGGAAATTGAAGACAGAAATACGGAAATCCGCTAGGGGCGCCGCTGCTGAATACTGGACGGGATGTAGTGTAGTGGATAGAGTGTCCGCCTTCCAATCAGCATTCATGGGTTCGAATCTCGGTGTGGGACAAGTAGGTTTTTTTTTTTCATATGCATGGAGCACACGAACAAGATGCCTAAACCGCACTCAAGGTCAGGATAATATGTCCTTTTTCATAGCGTAGCTGTATTACGCTACGATTTCATACATGTTCCGGTGCCCTTCGTCGCGGGCACTGCACATCGCGGCGGCCCCATGACCATCCGCCCCCCCCCCCCCCCCTCCTCTTCCTATTTTCCCTCTCTTTCTCTCGATGCCCTCACATCAAGACGCCATGCGGCAAAGCCAACTTTGTGCGCATGTTTTTAATGCGCGAGGCGTCAAAAAAAAAAAGCGACAAGTTCATGGCTGTGCGCCTATTTTTTATTCGCGTGCGTGCTTAAGCGACTTCAGAGGCTTCAAATGCGTTGAAGCGCGAAGCTTCCTGAAACACGGGCTTGAACCCGGCAGTGGCCTAAGGAAACAAGCAGCGGTGTAACGTGTAGAAGACTGATAGAATGCATTTGTAACCGGTAGGTGGAAGGAGATGATTCAGAAAATAAGAACTAATTTTAAACAGAATAAAACACGAAACTATAAATGAAATGAACTTAAAACTTCGAAAACAAACTTCGCTATGCAGTCGATGTGCTTTTCAAGTCATGTTTTCTTAACACGGATTCGTTCATTGGCGCTCCTTCGCGCAGATATCTTTGCGCCCCTAACAAGAACATTTTGTACGATGACGGATCAAATTGTGGTGGAAGTCTTGTCGGAAGTAGGAGTTTAAGCTCTCTTTTGTTGCATCGATTTTAAAAAACAAGTCTCGGTCATCATAAAGATGGGCGCGCCATTCTTCCATCCACCCCCAAGAAAACCAAAACATTTTGGGAAACAGAGCTACCCGTCACCTGTGCAAAGCTATTCCTCCATTAGGTAGAGCTCATCATGCTTTGTGTGTATTTGTCCTTGAAGAAAAAAATGCTCGCGCCTGCTATGGGATGTCACAAGAGCTCAAAAGCCTGAACGCGCATGTGCCCTGAGCCACCATTGCCGCGAAAAAGGCTGCGCGGCCCAATGTTCCTTTCTCTTTACCTCTTTTTTGTTTCAATGCGAGAAGGAAGGCAGGTTGGGAATGCCACAGAAAATGTAGGCTATCCCGAATGAGAGCTTGTCATACGAGATCTTGAGGATAAATTTTCTTCCGAGCGCAACTTCGAGAAGTGAAAGCTGCTTGGGAACAGTTCAGTCAAATATTCCAGATCTTTTACAAGTAGGCGCCTTTGGTAGGGGAAGAGAGGCATTGGCAATTGGGGAAAGCGTACAACCGTCATATCTTCTTACGCCCCACTAAACTACTTTCCGAGAGCAAGACTACGCGACTCTCTGTGCCCAAAATGTAATAGCATTCTTTGCTGAGTACCTCCGCGGCCAGGACCAAGTAACCCCCTGCATTTCCACAGAAATGCAGATGTGTCGAAAAAAAAGCAGCTTTAATTGTTACAATAGCGTAAATGGGGATAATTTGTCGGACAGCATTTCAAAAAACGAAAGAAAAATAAAATTTTCACACAAACATCTCACAAAATCAAAAATATGCATCTTATGATTCATTTCCTCCCACAACCGAAGAATAAACTAAAAAGCCCGCAAAAGAACGTCATAAATGCTAATAAAAATGCGTAAACGGTACGCCTTGCACCTTCGAAAAAAAGTATTATCAGCTAACTATAAGGCGCTTCATCACTCTAGTACTAAAATTTGCATTTATCGATAAAAGAAACAAACAAAACTTACAAAGAATAAAATAAACCAACGACTTTCGCTACTTATACTCACATTTGGCTGCAAAGAACTCACACTCAATGCAAGTGGCACAAGAACGCTAGGCATTAATAGAAAATTCTGTGAATTTCTGCAGATTTTTTTCTCTGCCAATAATCAACACAAGCATTAAATCAATCGGTGTTTAGCACAGAGCATTTGCTTTTATTCGTGTTCATGGGCTTCGAAAAAAAAATGCACATGCTGGGATTCGAACCCAGGGACAAAGAGTGGCAGGCGGTGACTGTATCCACTACACTATTTACCCTCTAGTAATCGATGGCAGCGCCCCTTGCGGATTTCCGGTTTTTCGGCCTCACTGCCTCCCATTTAAAATTCCCTTGCTTTTGCCACTCTTCATATTCTAGTTCACTCTAGTGGCGGGGAGCGGTTTCCGGAGCGGGTACCGCCATGGAGACGCATGTGCGTCATTGAGACCCGGTTTTCTGCGGTGTTTCGGAAACTGCTCCCCACCGTCGTTTGGCGGAATCCGCCACTGATGATGATGATTATGATGATGATCGCGATTGGTTTCCGCTTTCTAACGGGAAACAATTCATTGCGGTGTGGTGCCACCTAGCGTGCCTAGCGGAAGTTCAAGTGGCAGGGTTCACCGGCGTTTCCCCTCCGGCTGCGTTCTCGTTGTATGCACGGCAATCCCACATTACGGCGAGGAGCAGACGAAGTTTTAAAAGACAGTAGTCTTTCTTGGGCTACTTAAACCCAGAAATTTTGGTCTGTCTGTCTGTCTGTCTGTCTGTCTGACTCGATTCATAGATAGGTTCCACGTTCTGCAGCTTGCAACGTACGTGGAGCAGGGAAACGCGGTTCTATAAACGTCAAAAGTAGAGCGCCTCGATTCACGCGCGTCTTCGCCGTACGGCAGCGTTGGCATCGAGACACTCGGTTTGGAGCAGTAGAACGCGGGAAATTTAAAATGATTTAAGCAAACCTTTGGCGTCTTTACCTTGGGAGGAGCGCGACGCAAGAACAACAACACGAGAGGTGAGCGGGAAAGCGAATGGAGGCATTTACCTTGCAAATTCGACAAAGACAATGTCTTTTGACATTTGCAACGAAAGGAGCAGATACGCGACCAATTTTTTTGTAGCGTAAGCTACACAGGCCGAGGTTGAGCAGTTTCGCGTGGGCCGTGAATGGCCGTTCTGCGCAAGCGCGAGGAGCATTGGATTGGATTGGATTGGCTTCACTTGGCTTGGCTTGACTTGGATTTGGACTGGATTAAATTGGATTGTGTTGGATTGAAATCCAATCCGATTGGAGTACGGGTGTGTAGAGAATTGAGTCTGCACATCCGCCGGTCTGCGCATTCCAGAGGAGTGACGTCATAGCCACGGCAGACGCACTGGCGCCTGGCGCGTGCCTAGCTGTGCGCCTCCGTTGCGCAGTAGCCAAGTCTGACGCTGCGCCGGAGCCGCTTGATAGCCGTTTCGCGTGGCTCCTGGAGACCCGTGCTGCGGGAGGAGCCATGTGCTAGGAGCAGTGACGACTGGACTAGACTGGGTTGGGTTCGGATTGGATTGGTTTGGAAATCGTTTTAGCAACAGTAAGCATTATAATCAGCTAATCCTAGACCACCAGGAAACCTAGGAATAACCAGCTGAACCTTAGCTCACGCTACGTATATCCTGGCATAGCCGAGCTAAGTCACTGGTATTTTTTTCTCTGTGTTGGTGCTATAACGCCCTAAGATGACAGCCCCTGGTCAAGTACCAGGTGGCTTTATATCACTGAATGAGGGCTGGCAGAGGAATCTCGGACCGATCCGTGTGAGGTCCGAGCAGCAGAGCTAGCAGTACTTGGGGTCGTCTGGCATGAACTGTGATCGCCAGCTCAACAAAGGCCGGCAGTTCGCACGCGAGGGCTATGTGCGAAATCTGATGCATGCTTTGTTGACATTGCCCTAAAAGGTACAACCTTGCCACAGCCTCTCAAAAATACTGAACATAAGTGCAGTAAATTGCTTAAAGGGAGCTCCAGAAGTGCAGAGCGGTGCTTTGGGTGGCCTGTGCCGCACACGTCCTAAAGTGTAGCAGTCCATTCTAGTTGAAAAATAACGCTGAGAGATACGCGCGCACACGCGGACACGTACACAAACGCGCGCACGTACACACATGCACACGCACGCACACGCACGCACACGCACACAGCGTTATGTAACAGCATACCTGTTGGGCAGAAGTAGGGAAAGCGTGCAGCGCTAGCGAGCTACAAGCATTGCCTACAAATCACTAAAGTCAGCAGCGCTGACTGGATTGATCCGCCTGTCGCAGATAGTGAGACCATTTCATGAAAAAAATACTCAGTACGAGCTTCTACATCTGAGGGATCTCTGCACAAGGAGGTCATCTGCGGCACAGAAAAAGGCATAGTTCTTCCTCCGCGCAGCTCTTACGCTCGCAGTTACCGCATGCTCTGCGCGCATCCATGAAATGTATTGCGATGTTGCTTTTAACCTACCTTGCTCCGATCGCTTCTTTTTAGGTGCGACTGCATCTCATTCACTCGCCTTGTCCATGCAGCGTAGGCGTCGTTGTCGTCCGCCCCTCCCCCATTCTTCTCGCCGCGCGAGCTGCGCTCTCCACCGCTCACCCCCTCTCCTCTCCGATAGCGAACACTCTCTCGCGAGGGGCATTGGATTGGATACGATTGGCTTGGATTGGATTGAATTTGGATTGGATTGGATTAAAGTTGATTGTGTTGCGTCATAGCCGCGCCACGTTGCGTCATAGCCGCGGTCGTTCCAGCACCGGCGTTCCGATTTCCATCGATGCGTTGAATGGAGCCTAACAATTCTGCTATCGCCCGCGCAACCGTAACAAGCACCGATCACTGTGATAACAGGAAGGCTAGCACCACTGAAGACAAGGCTGCGAAGCGGCGTGAACGTGATGCTGAACGCAAACGATTGAAGCGAGCAGCCGATTCCGAACTCACCCGCCGCGGTGGCTCAGTGGCTAAGACGTTGCGCTGCTGAGCACGAGGTCGCGGGTTCGATTCCCGGCCGTGGCGGCCGCTTTTCTGATGGAGGCGAAAAGTAAAAAAACGCCCGTGTGTACGAGATTTCGGCGCACGTTAAAGATCCCCAGGTGGTCAAAATTAATCCGGAGCCCTCCACTACGGCGCGCCTCATCGCCTGCGTTGCGTCGGCGCGTTAAACCCCCACAATCAATCAATCAACCGATTCCGAACTTTGTAAACGTGATACCGAACGCAAACGGTTTAAGCGAGCAGCCGATGCTCGCTGTGGCGTCGCATCTCCACAGGGTTTCCCTCGCGGGAAGGTAGGGTAATTTTCACCGACCGCTATTGCTGGTGCAGAAAGCGGTCAAGCGCACTGCTCCGGCGGTCTCGGTTCCTGACGTGTGCGCAAACACCGACGGTACATAGTCCGGGTGTCACGGTAAAAGCGACGGAGAGCTTGTCCGGAAAAAAGAATGAAATTTAAGTACGGGAATAAATGCCATTATGTTTTTTTTTTTTTGTAGTAAGGTACTTACCAGAAACCAAGTGTTTCCCCCATAACCTGGACGCATTACTCGGCTCCCATGGACGACCATCTTTACTTTTGCGACGGACGGCCTTCATCCATGCCAGCGGCCGTAGCCGATCGCGTGCGGCCGACGGGAAGCTATAAAGCCGACACCGTTCCCTTTTCGGCACTCGGAGTTGCGGCGGAACGCAGCACAAGTTGTGGGCATTGTTCCGCGCACAACGAGAACAAAAACAATAATTAAACGATGTAAATACAACCACGACCCCTTCGCTCACATGCGTGAGCTATGGGGAATGTCGTCTGATGCAACCGCCAGACCGCTTATGAACTTGGCCGCTAGGGAATTGCGCATGCGCAGTGGGGTTGTGAAAGAGGCGCAAAAGACACGGTTCGCGGGCGCTGGCGACGTGCACCCCCTCTGCTCCGCTCCGTTTCGGCGTGCCTGAATGCAACTTTTGGCAAACGTCATCAATGACGCTTCCGCGCCCCGCGCCGTTACTCGCTGCCGCCGCCAGTTAGTTAACTGCGCACGCGGAAATCGCGAGTGCGCAGCGGAAAATATCCATAGTTTGTACTAGTGTCAGTCACTAGTTCATAGCACAAGCTAGATGCAGCACTGTGGAGGCTATTGTTGTCAACAGTGCACCCACTGAGGGCGCCTAACTCGCGTGAAAGGGGTCCTGAAAGGACATTCCCTTCTCGTGCCAAAACGGGAGGGGGGGGATGCCACCTTGTCAGGCATTTTTTCCATGTAGCCTTTTTTGACCATCCTCCTCGACAACTGTATAGCCATTCCTGTACATGTTGTCGCAATCAACTTTCAACTTTCTCCCCTCCCGGCAAGTGGAACCGAATGGCCCCGGCACCTTTTGCGCTTGGGCCCAACACATCCATCGTGCCATCACATCCAACGAGCAGAAACATCCAATTTTGTGCCGTTACATCCAAAGTGCCAGCACATCCAACGCGCCATTACATCCAACGTGCCATTACATCCAGCGTGTCATTACATCCGTGCCATTACATCCATCGAGCAACTTCGTCCAACGCTGTGTCATTACATCCAATTTCGGCCAGTACATCCAATGCGCCACCACATCCAACGTTTCATTACTAACAGCGCGTAATGCCCTGTTGCCTAACATAACTACATTTCTAGGCTTAATTAGACGAAGTCTGACTGAACCCCGCGAATGGAGTGTTTTAGTGTAGCGGGCAGTGTGCGCTATACGCTACGCCTTCTCTTCCACGTGTAAGTGTTGTTTGGTACGAGGAATAATTGCACCCACTACAATTTATCATTTATAATTTGAGTGCCGCTTGAAAACGGCAGGGGGTGCAGACAGGTTTTTGAGAGACTCTGGGGGTGCGTTCCAATTTACCGTTTAGACAGCTTCGTTGCCGTCTTCGCTGACAGTACGCCATGTTAAGCCCCGTTCCAATTCGAATGAAGCAGTCAACGAAGACTGCTTCGAGGAGACAGCATCGAAGTCAGCAACAATGCAGGCTACCTTCCTGTCTAAACTGAAAAGAGACGCCAGCGCCACCTTTTTGCGTTTTTATGTTGAACCAAAAGCACTTGTTCCTTTATTTAAATATTTAGTAAAATTTACTAGTGATGAAGGTGATCTTTCCTAGTTTTTCAAATTACGTAACGTTTGTAATAACCACGGTAATATTAGTTACGAAACTTGCGGCTTGCTCAAGTCAACATGTCTGCTACGACGCTGTCGTCTGCGCTGGTGTTGCATTTGCGACCGCGGCGCCGTTCCAATTTCATTCCTTTAGACGTCCAGTTAGACTGCTTCGTAGACTGTCTACCAAGCTGTCTGCGAATTGGAACGCAGCATGGATTTTGACGCGCGACGTCGGAAACCGGATTGCTCGGATTATGGTCCCTAGAAAGATTTGCTACCCCGCCGTCCGCCGGCCGCGAACGGGGCTCCTCCGTGACGCATGTGGCGGCGGCGCTGCAGGCAATCGGAGCGCGGCGGACGGCGCTCGGCCGTGCTATAGTTGCTATACAGTCGAACACGGATATATCGAACTGCAAGGGGATCGCGAATTAGTTCGATATATGAAAAATTCGATATAAAAAAATATGGGCTCTGAGTCCTCACCTATGGCGGATGACCACTTACCGATCGTCGCATTCAAAAATGACAACTAATTCCGCACTCACGACGCAACAGGACGCTTTATTTCCGTGAAAAAAATCGCTGATCTTGGCCTGCTTCTTCGTCCAGGAAATGAAATTAAAGACGCTGGTCTCGATCTTCTCGAGGCTGCACAACTACAAAATTCCAGCAGTACGCTGCGCCTTCGCACACCATGCACAACACGCACGCAAAAGAACAGCGCGCACGTACTACAATAACTTTGAAGGTAACAATTCCAATTCCAAGGCTCTCTGAACGGACTCCAAAAAAGCGCTCGCGATGGTCATCTCCGAGAGAAACAGTGATCACCGAAAGGTGCGGCACAACTCGCCAAACAGCACCAACAGCAGAAAAATGCAAAAGGGGGAGGAGGCCGCCAGCGCGCCTTCGTTCCCTCTTCCCTTTCCTGAGACGACATCGCGGGAAGACAGACCCAGAGAGAGAGAGAGAAAAAAAAAATCTTTTTTTTTCTCGCGCATCCCTACCTCGCACTGTCACATTTTCCGAGCTTTCGGACTTGTGTGCCTAGAGAGATTTAGCATACCGGGCTCCGTCCGCTAACGCTACGGCGGCCGGTTGCGGGGCCCGACTGGGCAAACGCAAATTCGTTCCGGTATGGGATTTAGTTCCGCGAGCCAGTCTTCGCCATGCCCGCGCATTCTTCCACATCCTCCTCAACCTTAATCGGGGGGTGCAGCGACCGCCGAAGAGCACCTTCCAGCTCGCGCGGCGTTCGATATACCCAATGTCGGGAAAAATACGGTTCGATATAAACGTACGAATTCCTATACTTCTACACAGAATTTTCAAGGGGATAATTTATGAGTTCGATATAGACAATAATTCGATATACCCGTGTTCGATATATCCGTGTTCGACTGTAGTGCCTAGAATATACTGCACTATAGCCGTGCTGCCTTTGAAGGTCTGGGCGGTTTCAGCCTATTTTAACTGTGCCTTTTCGTCCTCTCTTCGTTTCTGTCTACATTATAAATTTCTTCCCACGATCGAGCCAAACCACGAAATCGTGTCGCTGCGCTCATCCTCTATATTCTCTTCCGTGCAAAAGATTTCCATACATACCAGGGGACATCGGAAACACTGTCGGCACGGCATCTTTTGCGAGCTGGACATTACGCGGAATTTCGACTTGTTACCTACGTACACTGCCATGTATATGTAAACGCGTTAAAATATTTGTGTGGTGTGTGGGCGCTCCGCAAATTCTTTTGTGGCCTTCTGGAGCCGTCCTGACTTTTTTGTTTGCGAGTCAATTTTAAGCTTGAACGAGATCTGACCAATTCGCATCGTTCATTAATTAGGCCCCATCGCACGTCTTCGCTGCCTCCTCAGTTCAGTTAGGAATATCTGTTAAATGTATCTGAATAAAAATGTTACGTTCTGAAAAATATCTGAATAAAAATATTACGTGTGCACGCATGCATACGATGTTTTTTGGCACTTTCAGTTAACAGGCAGAAACTGGTGTAGTATCAAACCTTTTATTTCGTGCGCCTGTAATTTTTGTGAATTCCGAGATTTAGAAAATTCGCTAACTTGATTGAGGGACACGCGAAACTTATTTTTAATAGAATCAAGCTACAAAACGGTAACTGCGCTGGCAATGTTCTTCATTGCACAGGGCTTTCTTTTTTTTTTTTTTTGATCGCCCGCATAGTCGAAGTGAATCGCGAGACGCACGCGGAGAAAGCAACAAGGGAGAATATTTGTGTTATGGCCAATCATTTTATTTACGGCAATTTGAAATTAAGAAGAAAAGTTCTTGAAGCTTATTTAATCCAATGACCATATTCTTGCTTTACCCCCCCCCCCCCCCCCCCCCCCCGAAGCCCCCACGGTCCGCCCACGCAAAGGGGGGCCGGAATGGGCGGGGGTGCTCGGCCCTAAGTATTTAGGAACGGGGTTTTTTGGGGGTGGGGGGAAAGCATTTCACTACAGCTTTTTTTGTTTGTTTCGCGAGCTATCCTGGCTGGCTGCATGCTGACCACCTTAAATGCATGAAGTTCGGGGATAACCCAATAGTTTTCCCAATTAATTAGAACCACCACTGCGTCTGGCGCCACCGCGCTCGCTTTGAACGTGATTCACTGTCTCAACATTGAACAAAACAATGGTTCCAGCGGCGGTAGCGAAACGGCTACTCTTGTTGCTGCGGTTTCATCCATCGGTCTCACTCGCGAAGGTGAGCTGCCGCAAAGAGGCTCCGTAGCCCGATTCGCGAGAAAATTCGGGCTGCTAAATTGAAAAGGTCTTATAGTACAGCGGAACCCCGCTGATATGTTCCCCGGACTTACGACGGCCCGCTTCATACGACGGATTGTAGTGGTAACGGAAAACTCCCCATAGAACAATGCATTAAAAACCCCGTTATGAGGCTCGGGAGCATGCGGTCCGCTTCATACCATGGACCCTGGCGCGGACCCGTGGCAGACCAACATGCGTTTTCCCCATATTTTCCACCGCTTCGCCGCCTTGTCCCGACCTTTCTTTATTCTGAACCCTCATTTGACGCTGCTTAATGTGCAAAGGTCCGCATGCGGGCCAGACCACTCGCTGAACAGACGTATTTTCCCCACTCAATCCTCTCGATCACGTGGGCCTTATCTCACTCGCGCAAGCTCGGACAACGTGGAGGGGAAGGGGGCACAATATAGGCGTTTCTTTTTTTCACTTGGGAGTTCATCTAAGGTTCGCAAATCACGCGAGAACGTGCTAACTAAAATTACGCCCACCTCCCCTCGCGGGAACCCTGGTGTGATGCGACGCTGAAGGGGGTTCCATTGTGCGTTTCCGTTGGGCCGATTACTCGAACTGCGTGAGCAATCCGTCGGGTAATGCGAAGAGAGAGAGAGAGAGAGAGAGAAGAGAGAGAGGAGAGAGAGAGAGAGCAAGCGTAGCGCGGACGACCGTCGACTGAGAGACTGGCCGGAGCGCCGGGGTACTCCGCTTATATGCGCAGCGCGCCCGAAGGAGAGGAGACCGCGGAAATAGAGGGCTCTGCACATGCGCACAGCGCGCTTGCGCCGCCCACCGGCGGAGTGAGTGCGCTGTGCCACGCACCCGCAGATGTTGGGCGAGAGTGTTCGCTATCGGAGAGAGGAGAGGGGGTGAGCAGAGGAGAGACGCAGCTGTGTGGACGCGGACGACGACGGCGACGCTGGAAGGACAGGGCCGCCAGCAAGAGATGCTCCTTTCAGCGTCGCATCTAAAAAAGTTTACATAAGTTCTCAGCCCACCTGTCGCGTGATACCGTCTACTAGGCCGGCATTTATCCGCACCCCGGTCGTACGACACCCCGGTCATACGACACTTTGTCGCGGGCCCTTGAAAGTCGCATTATCGGGTTTCCACTGTAGTTCTCTCACAGCTTCAATTGTGAGCTGATGTACCTCGAGCCATTGGATTTCACCGCTCTATCTGCCCGACAAATCCCGATGCACGTCCGCTCTCCGCGGAGTAGCGCGCAGCACTGGCCAGCCGGCGGCCGCTCTATGGCCGCTCTCGCTCCGGCCGCTCCGGCGCTCCGATTGCTCGCAGCGCCCTCTGCGCAGCGCTGTGTGCATCAGCGGCGCGGACACGCCTCCCCGTAGAGAAGGCGCAGGGACGGCAGACTAGCAAATATTTCTAGGGACCCTACTCGGATGGACACGTGTCCGTCGCTTTCAGTAGGTTCGCGCAGCATGAGAAAGGTGCGAAGTCAGCTTTCGCCCGTGGGCGCCATAGCAAATCCTTAGGAAGTTTTAGCATAGCGGCGAGCCTACACTACGCTACGGTCGGCCGGTACCGGAACCCGACTGGGCATGTGCGCATTTGTTCCGCGGGGATGAGAGGCCCGCGTATTAGTTCATTGAGGGGTGGCCCTCCCTGGCCGTCCCCGCACGCGCATGCCTTTGGTCCAACTACACGCCGACCCTGGCGTACTGCACGCTTCCGCTATGCTAAAATTCTCTATTGAAGTTACAAAAGGAAAAACGTACTCCTACAAACGAGAACAGAAAGATACATAAAAACTATGAGGGCATTTAAGCTTTATCTTGAGAAGATGTAGGAGCATTAATTCTTTTCTAAGTTACGTAACCAAGTTATGCCGTGGGCTTTAGTGTCGCTAAGTTTGTTCTCCTGAGTTTAACGTCGCTAAGTGTATGATAACCGGAAACACGCAAGAGCTCAAACAGGGCATATTTTCGTTGTTACCATTTTTTTTGGCCTTGCGTCTTTTCTTTTTATTCGTTATCATCACTAGCAGCCTTGGCCGACCACCCTTCTCAGGCCTATGTTCAGGCTTAGCATTAAGTAATATTTTAGTTCAGTTAAATGATGTAGTACCAAGTGCGTCCAAATCTTCACTTAACCTGCAGGTACCTATTGACAGGGTTAGACTTCAACGCATGACGTTAGGATAAACGTTGGACCGTGGCATACCCGCATCTACCCCTCCCTCTGCTCAGCCAGAAGTTCGGCCGTCATTTCTATCTATTTTCGTAGGTCACTGTCCACTTCACGCCCCGTAAATATTCATGCATACTGAGAGGCCAGACAAGGAGGCTTGATACAACGCGTTTATTCGGTGAACGACCGTCATGAAGCCGGAATGAACCGAGCACTCTGATGATGATCGTGACGAAGATGAAGGTGACTAGTTGCGGCTCTGCGTTGATGATTATTAGCGTGCAGAGGAAACAGGTGAAGTTCGGGCAGATGTTAATAATACCTAATCATTCATGGTTCTTCCTTGTTTGGCCACATTTTGCGCGCCAGTCAATGGGGACGCCAGACCAACGCATACCCGCGTCAGCAACCAATGGGGATATCTGGCGCGACATAAACTCTTTCGGAGCCGGTGCGTGCCCTTGTTTACAGACAATGGGATTATTTCGCCTACACTCCTTGCGTTACTTTGTGGTCACGCCGACGCAGAAACGGCGCGTTTTTCGCCGCCTGAGCCTTCAGCGATGCCCACGCGTTAAAAAGGCTCCCCCGCGGGCTACCCATCCAAGTGGACCGCCTGCGAAACAGTTTTATTCCCACGTTGCACACAGTACTGCGCTCCAAAAGAGACTTGTAAACGTTAACTGAAAAGAGAACTCTTAAACTGCCATGTGGAAGTGTAACGGGGAGACAAATACAATCATGGCACAATTATGTCAACGTTATGAAATAACGACACCGCAGGTATGTCATCATTCTGGCCATTACGTTTTGTTTTCGGGGTGAAGCCCTTTAAGTGGCTCGTGCTGTCGGCTTCTCCTGTCGTCGTCGTCTCACACTACTAAAACAACGGGGCACTCGTTTTCTGACACCTCGCGCTAGAACGTAAGGCATACTAAAAGAAAAGTGTATAATGGATAACACCGGTTCAAAATAAACTAAAAGGGTTTAAAAATTTGTAGAACGCTCGCTGTCCGCTTCAGCAATCGCCAAGCCCAAGCAGAAACTGTTTGTAGATGGGTTATAATTTGCTACACTCAAATATCCACCGGCTGTCGACGCTAAAACTGATCCCGTCGGGTGGTCGGTCGAAGCTATAAAAGACATAATTACCTGGTGCCGGCCGGGGCATCGTTGATCACCGAGGACGAGCTCACAGGGCGAGCAGCAGGACTGCGGTGCGTTCGCGTTGCACTGCGCTCGCGTTGACCCCTGCCACTACCCCAGATTGGGGCAGACCGTGCATGCAAATTACTTATATCCGGTTCAACGCAAGAGAGGGCGCCACCGACTCAGCAAGTGCGCGATTTCTCTTCCCACCGGTGCTTCTCCGGCGCCCAATCAGCGCGCGCCGTGCGGCAAAAGAGACTTACAATCTTTGAATACACTTATTGCGTGCTTCCCTGGTTTCACGTTAGGGGAGATGGCCCAAGTTCTTTTGTTGGGATTGCAGCCGACATTTTAAAGCATTACTTATTAATGTGGCACAGTGGGTTGCACTGGTGAGGTTTCAGTGCTTATAGTCATGTTTGTCTTGAAGCATCAAGCCAACCTTCTTGAATCACATGCTGGCTGCATGCTTTGCCATTCATTCTTGTTGCGTGCACCTCACCTGAAACTAAAAACCAGTGTGTTGTCATAACTGTTTCTCCAGCCTCCTGGCTTCACCGGTGCCCAGCAAATGCAGTTGGAAGTGGTTTCGATTAATTGCTATCCTTTCGACGACCCACATGTGAGCCCAGGCATTGTCGTCAAAGCGTGAGTCTAAGAAGCTCGCCACTTAGTAGAAAAAAAAATACTTGTAGCCCCTCTCCTTAGTGACCATGTACGAGTTGGATGGGAATTTTTCCTACAAGTACTTGTGAATTCGTGGATGCATGCACGCATTTCCCACCAGAACGAACTGGAACTGACAGCCCTGGTGTGGTGTTCTGCCGGGAACCTCCATGACGGGAGATGCTTTGCTTGTTTGTCCAAGTCACAAGTCCGATTCGTGCCAGGGCCTGCCCAATACTTGCTTATTTTGTGCTCTGGGTGATCGCTACTCCTGCCGGCAGGTGGTGAAGGCGGCGTGCGGTGTGGAGCCTGCCGTCGTGGAGCTGCTCAAGGACGAGCCGACCGGCGAACGCGTCAGCGTCAACGAGGCGGTGGTCGCGTTCGTGAGGAGCAGCAGCCAGCCTCAGACTCCTCCCGCGCACTGCTGCTAGATCCACTGTTAAATTAATGTATATAATATTGTTTTTGTGTTTTTCTCCACATGACATTTGTGGTAACAACAACAGTTAACTTTTGATACCAGAACATTGACGTAACTAAGAGTAACGCCTCTGAAAACGTGCATGTCCATCCACGTTGGTGTTTCTGTGGGCCAGTGCTACGGCATGGCGCCTGTGAATGCTAGTACGGAACTCTTGCCGTGAAGTTCAAGTACGGCTTCACATTCTACTTGTGTGGTACGGCTTCTCACAGTTGCACTTGCGTTACGGCACGTGTGCCGTCGCTTACAACTACAGCTTCAGTAGAGTTTTTTTGTTTGATGGATACATACCGGCATCAAGAGTTAGCGGTACTCTTGATGCCGGTATGTATCCATCAAACGAAAAAACGCTACTGAAGCTGTAGTTGTAAGCGACGGCACACGTGCCGTAACGCAAGTGCAACTGTGAGAAGCCGTACCACACAAGTACAATGTGAACCGTACTTGAACTTCACGGCAAGAGTTCCGTACTAGCATTCACAGGCGCCATGCCGTAGCACTAGCCTACAGAAACATCAACGTGGATGGAAATGCACGTTTTCAGAGTCGTTACTCTTAGTTACGTCATGTTCTGGTATCAAAAGTTAACTGTTGTTGTTGTTAGTCGACACACCACAAATTACAAAATAGAAATTAACCCTCCAGGAATTTGATTGGCTCCCTTTGTGTGATGTAATTGCTGCCATTCTTCCTTGAAGTGAAAAAGTAAAACCTGAAACACAAAACATTTATTCACGATATTAGGAGAAGTACTGCTGGGAGTCCATACTAAGGCACGAATTTATGCCACATACTAAATTAGGGAACTCACCTTTACCGGAATGTAAAATATAGCAGTGGGATAGCAGGGTATGATTTCACGGTTGTGCAAGAAAATAAACAATGTTCGGTTGCAGTGCCCACCATGCAAATCGAATGATTAAGCAGCCGAAAATATACTGTTCCAAATGTGACCACAAAAGACCAATAAACGGTTCTGCTGAAAAAAAAATAAAAGGCCTATATCAAACAGCCCTTCACGCTATCTAGAATAGTTAATAGAAGACACAATAAGCTATACAGAATAAGTTGCCGCCCAAGGTTACAACAGAAAGTTGAGTTGTCAACAGTTTTGCATACAAATTTGTCAGAACAAATTTGTATGCAAAACTGTTCCATCAGCGAAACATTGACAATCTAGTGTTTACTAGATATCCAGGTTGCATTACAAAGTCTTACAAACCAAGCTACTGACTTCTAGCACAAGCTACATTTTTTTTTCTTTCAAATTAAGCAGCAGGGCTATATTTTTCGGCGAATAACTTTTCATTGCTGGGCAGAACTGCATAATACTCTTCATTGATGTACCATTCAGAGTGCATCCAATGTAATGGCCTTCCACAATACGTCACTCATGCGCAAATTATGCAAATTTCAAAGCTGCCACTTAGCCAATCTTGTAGCAGTTTTTCTAGCTTAGTGCCTTTTCTTTATATTAGTTCGAATCACATACTTTTACGTTTACTTTGTATGTGGTTTCTCTGAAACTTTGTACTTGCGGCCGTTGTACTTGTGTCTGTACTCTGTAGGCCTTCTGTAACACCTTGTACTTCACCACCTCTACTGTGGAAGACGGTGAAATTAAACACCTCAGGTAGAAGTGCCTACAACGATAAGTGCGTCATTGAGTTATTGCAGGTAGTTCTAACTGAGCTATTGCGTTTATTGTTTTCTGTATCGATGGAAAACTCCCCCCAGCTTTTGGTCAGTAAGTGTTTGTTTTTGCGCAGTGAGGGGTCAGTTCCACCTTCAAAGCAGATGGGAGGGAGGGGAGATGGGTGAATTTAGTTCATCAGTCCAAATCTTTCACAACCAAAAGAATGCTAAATAACATCAGCTGTATTTGGCAATTAGTTTTCCTTCCTTGAAAGAACTTCTTTTTTCACTTGTAATGGTTGTTTTTGTACTTCAAAATACAGCAGTGTTTTCTAGTGCATGAATGACACTGATGTTTGCTTGCCCACTAAGCCATATTTTCAGAACTTGGACAGACACCCAAAAAAGCAGGTGAAAAGGGTGGCTGGTTCGTAACTTCCAAAGCTTTCCAGTTCAGAGAAACTCCAAGTTAAACAAAAAAGTTTGAAGTAGGAGAGTCACACTGTTTGTTGTCTTGTAGACCAGTGGGTCACAAATACAGGTACTGAAAGGTACTCGGCAGAGTGAACACATCAGTCATCACACAAAGCGCAACAGCGTTTTGTTGCCTTTACCCTGTCAAACACGATGTTGATGCAAAGAACTTGGCCTCACAAATTATCTCCAGTTCATAGGCTTCTTTGTACAGCTCAGCCTCTTGTGCAGGGCATAGAACTACATGAAATATGAAACACGAAGCGCAGGTAACAAGTGCCATACCCTTTCATAAACAACACATATTAGGTACTGCCGCACAAAATAACTGAGTTACTATGCAGCCACAATCGATTTTTAGGGGCGAAGCTCCTTTTGCTCACGCCCTGTCCCGGCCGTACACGGCACATTGATGATGACTGTGGCAGGATCCCCCTAGGGATTGGCCTTGCTACCCAACAAGGAGGAGAGGAAGAAGAGGTCGTTCGTCGCCTGCGAGCTGAAGACACGTACCGGGGGTGCGCAACACAAGACGCTCTGCAGAACGCGACCGCCAAGGTGGCTAAAATGTCACACCGAATTCGCCAACTTACCCATGGAGATTCTCATAGTCCCAAGCAAGCCCTACATAATCACCTCAAACATCGACGTTGTCGACGGGCTTGTCAACGGAGCGGTGGAAAGCTTGACGTGTCGAGTCTTTATATGATGTGTGGGCGAATGTTTCACGGTTTTACCGATAAGCATTTTAGCTTCGCCCCTCTCATCATCATTCATTTCGTGGAGATGGCGGGATTTTCTTCCTGAAAACCGACTTGAGACAAATACATTTCATTACTATTGAAGTGTTCTTAAGAAAATTGCTTTCACAACCCCCTATACAGGACAATAACCAATATAGTTTTAACAGAAAAGAAACCCATGCACTCATGCATGCACTGCTCAGAATGTCTAAACGAAATGGATGTGTTTGCAGACATGGGGTACAACCACACCTATTGGACAAGTAAACATGGTTGCAAGAAGCAGGAGCGCGTAAATAACTGTCATGTACCACGAGGCAATGCTAGCAGCATGCTTGATCAGCCACCCTCCCTGCACTATCCTTTGACTATTGATGAACTCCTGCACATGCAGGTACAGCGTTATTCAACTGAAAATACCCTGCAGTGCACAGTAATATCGTTTAGCCTTCTGAATATGCTATGCATATGAGATAATAGCGCGTTTTTTCTCCCTATCAACACCGTGTGGAGCGTTTCCCGGAGTTGCACTTTTTATATCCCGTTTGCCATACTCACCAAAATGTTGCAAGTAAATAACGCGAATATGTTTCCAGAACTGGCTTCAACATGCAAGTAAATCGAAAGAGTAGAATATTTAAAGTGCCCTCAAGTATTGGCAAGCACGTTTGATACAGCACTTACAAGTGCAATCATCATGCATTGGTTAACAGTGAGAACACAAAGCTGCAGCTATGCCGTATTTTTACCACACATGATAATGCATTTCAGCACTGCAATGTAAATGCGCTTCTTTCTGCCCCAAATAAATTCACACGTGTATGTGCTAAGGTTACCAGAAAATCAAAGGCTGGTGCGAAAAAGGGTAACTGATTAAACATATTGCTAAGTTTCGCCCCATGCTCCACGGGCGTTGTTTCCCAGTTTCCAACATCTTGTGGCTGTTTCACAGGTCCAAAGGAAGAAAGTGAACAATAGCGTTGACTCGCCAGTTGTACAGTGAGCCAGTTGCAAGTCGGTTGCTTGTTTTGTCCACCTTCTTCATGCCCGCCTTTTTTGTGTCGTGGCCAGGATGACTGCACCTGCTCTGTAACAGACAAGCTCCTGTATCCCATTTGCATGAAATAAAAGTTGGCCAAAGGTTCTTATTAGGAAATTGAAAAATAGGGCATAGCATCCACAAAGAATCGCCTCGCTTTTTACCAAGCAACCAAATAGAGGTGATTGTAACTTTGTAGTTCAAGCTTGTCCAAATGCAGGTGCTCATCATGTTTGGTGCTCGTGTTGGCAGGGCGAGGCAAAATCTTCATCTTTCGTTTTCGTTGTGCTTCTGGCTTGCCTCTCTTTGAAACACTCTTTAAACCGTGGCAGCGAATTTCTGTTTTATTTACGTTGTGTCATGCTGCCCACGAGTCTCATTTTGGTTATGTTCTGCTTTTAACTTGCCTTTCTTCTTTGCCAATATTTAGCCCATTTTTTATTTCCTGATAAGCTAATCTATATGATGCAGACTTTATTAAAAATACATTAATTCTCGTTTGAAAACTTGTGTTGGTATATTGTTTTCAAGGCTGCATGTATAAAAAACAATTTTACATGAACTGCAGCAGCAGTGGTAGTAATTCAGAAAACTTTTGCTTATACAGTCGAGTCCACTTATAACGATACCGTATATAACAATATATCGGATATAACGATGAACAGCTTTGGCGCCGACAACTTTTGTATTCTGTCTATGGTAAAATAAACCGCTTATTACAATGCTCCAGTACCACGATATCGGATATAACGACTGGATCCGGTTATATTGTGCACAAAAAGTGCACCAGTGATGACTCTAATGACGCGGTTGCGCAGCCTAGTCAGGTAGTGTCTTCGTATGAGGCCCAATGCGTGACACAGTCCCTCGGGGACTTTGTTTCCGCCAAGGACATTTACCTCAGCTAGGTGAAGCACCTATAGATGCTCTTGGAAAAGATTTGTGCTAGCTTCACACGCGGCAAACAAAGGTGACCACCTGTGGATTCTTTTCCGCAAATTAATAGTAGTACGACCTTGCTAGCATGCGAATAAAATGTTTTGAGCTCTCTTCCGTCTTTTTAGTTTGCAACCCGCTTATAACAATTATCGGTTATAACGATGGGATTTTCTTGGCACTTGGATATTGTTATAAGTGGAATAAACTGTATGTACATCATCTTCACTCCCGCTATAAAAAGCCACATGTCACTAGTGATGCTTAGCACCACCAAAAAACGACCAAGGCCGAAAAAGGTTGATTTGAATCCTGGTAACACCAGCTTACTATCCAAATAACATACAGCCCTCCAGCTAACGACAATGAAGGTGGAACACGAAGCTTTCTTGTGACGGATTTTTGGTTGTCCGATATTGGACTTTGACTCGCAGACGGTTTGGATTTCAGATTGCAGTTGCTTTGACTTTTGGCCTTTTGTGATTTGATTTCACAGGACAAAAACTTCGCGTTCGACCATCGTCATTTTTACATGGTGGGGTGCAATATTTTTTGAATTTTTCATTGCCATGCACCCCTCTCTAAATTCAAATGGCTTCAACCATATCAAAATGGAGCAACCGGATAGACGCTGGTTTCATAACACGAGGGATCCAATGACGATTCCGGGCACAGGCAGCATTTTTTTCCAATTCATCCACGATCATTTGTCATCTATAGAGAAAGTTGGCTTTCTTGCGAATGTTTTCACGTTACTCCATCACTGAAAACTAAAGGTTCGCTTTTAAAAAAACTATGCATTAAAATCACCCATGACTTGGTTTCACTTATGAGCTCTGTGCAGACCAATCAAATGGCTTTGTGTGCCTGTAGACACAGACAACTATCCCCGCAGGGGGCACCTTGTGTACTCAAGGTTTTTGGTGAGTAGCACCACCACGGTCCCGAGCTCCGCTGGGGTGCCTAGTGCCGTAGGCACTTGGTGACTTGCAACACCACGGACCCGAGCACATGTGGGTTGGACCCACCCACGCCCCGGCTGTGCGTGGCTGAGCCGCTTCTGGCGAAAAGGGAATCCTGGTGGCTGAGCCAAAGCCGGGGTTGTTTTGGACCTTCACGGCCCCCCGGTAGAGGCAACACGCCACTTTGGCCTCTGCTTCTCGCAGACGGTGCCCCCGGTCTGACCCGCCCGGGGGGAACCAGCCAGTCCCCTTTTCCTGCCTCCCTCTGCGCTCTTTCACCTTCCTGTCTTCTTTTCTACCCCTATCCTGTCATCTCTCCTTTTCCTCATTTCCATACATTTCCAGGCGGCGAGGGTTAACCCTGGGTAAGGAATCAACCTTGAGGACTTAAACAGGGCTATAGCAGCTATGTATGGCTATGGTGGCTAGAGGGGGGAAGTGTGACGGGCGGCAGTCGGCGGGGCGCACAGGGGAGCGATGAATTTCGGAGCGGTGTTGTAGATGGCGCTACTTGACGCTGGTGTGCTGAAGAGAGCGGCGCAGAGCCGCTAGCACGCGCGTCGCGCACACTTTGCGTTGAAACGGAGGAAAACGTTTGAGCGATAAAAAAACAGTGGTTGAAAGTCAATTTTTTCTTAAATTTCAGCTGAAGGACATGTGATGCGCGGGGCAAACATCACGAGCTGTATGCAGCTCAGAGCTGCATAAATACGATTAACTGTAAACTTATTTTAGTGAGAAGATAAAAAAAAACCTATGCGTGATTCGCTAGCTAGCGAACGGCAAGAGAAGCTTAATGTGACAATCTACATACATACATACATACATACATACATCACATACATACATACATACATACATACATCAACATACATACATACATACATACACTACATACAAATACATACATACATACATACATACATACATACATACATACATACATACATACATACATACATACATACATACATATGCATAGTTGCCATCCCACTGCTGACAACCAGTTGCTGCATACGAGCAGGCGTACCCGAGCAGAGCTCCGTCGCCTCCGACATGCCTGTGGTAGCGTGGTGAAGCGAGCGGCCAGCCAATGTTGCTGCCTTGAAGAAGACCAGAAGCCGAAAGCAAACTTAACTTGTTTACTGCATGGTGAGAGATGAGCCGAAGCCCGGCAAGAAGAATGCCCCGACGGGCGAGGTTACAGTACAGGACTCGAGCAGAGTGACAGTATTGATTCACTGCTCCAACAGGAATGAACTTCGGTGCGTTGGACTCGTATTTATAGGGTTCCTGCTCTGGAGTTTTGGCGACGTGCAGCGCCCCTAGCGGCCGACGCCTCTGGGTAGTACAATAGCAGACGACCCTCACCGCCCTCCATGTGTTTTTAATTACAAGCCAGAGCGAAGGTTGGTTGTACTTAATTTAATCACATTGTGGTGCGTTTAAACGACTGCATACTGAATAAAATGGCCTTAAAGTAGTTGCGGAGGCCAAACAAAATATTATCCGCTACAACAAACCGATTTATCGGCTTTCTTTTGAGCGATTTGTCGTGATCGTCGCGGCGTGGGGCAGTATTCTGGGTCGGGTGGTCTAACTTCCTGACGATAATTATCGTTCTTTTTGCTTGCGTTCGGTCGACAAAGGAAACTTCACAAGTTTCATAAACACACAACGCTTCTCATCCTATTCGCGATGAGGTGTTTGAGTGGCCCCCCCTGGCTCTGACGTCAGCTTAGGGACTCGCGCCGCTGTCGTCTGCTACACTCCACTTGTGAGGGGCAGCAGTGCCTCTGCTAGAAATCGTCCGCTTTGATGTTTTCGAGCGTTAAAAAGCGTATTTCTAGTAAATCATTTATTTTTGCAGCTTCTGACATCTGAATAATTTCAAGCTGTATCCTCCCCAAGTTTACAACACACTAGGAGAGAGAGAACAGATTTCTGCAGAGCATCGGTCAGAAAATCGTGTGTAACTCGTCCTTTCTATAGCTTATTCGCGAGGTTCCGCGCTCAGAGCTTTTCGATAAGTATTCAAAATGTGCAGACTTCCCTACACTATTTCTGAAATGCTTTTAATCAATACTCAACTTCGCGCCAAGCAGCGGGCCCCTACACGCGCATCGCACAACAGGAGAGAGAGAGAAAGGACTTTATTGAGATTCCTGCAATCGGGGACGGATCAGGCCGCGCAGGGCTTCACCGTCCCGTAGTCTTCTCCGCTCACCGCGGCGTCGGGCCGACCCCGTGGACTGCGTCCGGTCGGCGCGGGCTACTCGGAGTGCCACCGCGATCGCCCCTAGCCCTCGCTCCCGCGGGAAGGAGGCCGAGAGGAGTGCGGGTTCCCCTTTCGCCGTTGCTTGCCCAGGGCAGCCTCGAGCCGCTGGATGGCCCTCAGCTGGCTTTCGCGCTCCGAGGAGCGGATCGAGTTCGTAACGTCCGGAGGGAGGATCGGCCTCCCGTCACTCGGGTCGTGCTCGTCGCATCCCCACATCAAGTGGGCCAAGTCCGCATTCACACGCGCACAAACACTGCACACCGCGTCTTCGTACATGTCCGGGCACACGTGGCGCGCGAGCGCCGGCGTTAGCACCGTCCCGGTTTGCAACTGTCGTAGAAGCACTGCCTCCCTCCTCACGAGCCCCGGGTGGGGCGGAGGGTAGGCCTGCCTCTCTGTCCTGTACCAGCACAGCGTCGCACCGTACGTAGTCAGGGGTTCTGCGTCGTTGTCCTCTTCGTCGTTGCTCGAGTCTTCGTCGTCGTCGGCGTCCGTCGCTGGCGCGGCCCGGCACGCGGCGAGATCACGGGCCGCAGCGTCGGCTGCCTCGTTGACGTTTCGGTGGCCGTTGCGGAGCTCCCGTCCCATGTGGGCCGGGAACCACCGTACGGTCGTTGCGATGTTCGTGCGAGCTGCCTCCCCGATGCCGGAAAGGATGCGCATCGTCGTCCTGCACACCGTGCCCCTGGCACAGGAAATAAAGCGGCTGTCTTATATTTCTTTCGTTGTTGTTGACTTGCTACAGATGAATGTCTTTTTTTTTTATTTTCTGGGACCAACGCATTAATTTTTCTGCACCGTCACAAACGTCCTATTAGTAGGTTTGGGGATGTTTGGGAGGCTCCCAAAGATCGTGTATATATTTTCTTTAGGTTCATGGCATGTATTCCCTTCTTCACAAATTGTCTTTCGTTATGGCTGCGTTCAAGAAGGTGCACATCCGCAGCGTGCGTTGTTTATTCTCATGCAAATACAAGGAGAAGGTTTGTGCTACGCCACCGCGATCGCGCCCCAGACAACGTTGTCCAGAGTACTCGAAGTCGGCTTTTGTGCTCCGAATTAATTTCTATCGCAACCAGCTATCATAATGAACTGACCGAACATTTATGACGTGATTGCGGTGTCGAAGGCTCGATATACTCGCTAACGAACGCAATAAATAGTATACGCGCACATATTACAAGAAATTCCAACCGATGAATATTTCCAAGCAGCTCTTTATTGTTTTCCAACCGATCCAGGCGTAAAGAACAAATCCTGGTCTACTTTGGATGCGTTATATGAATTAAAAAAAATTACTCTTGCTTTGCTGCCTGGACTGAGCACCCGGCTTACTAACCAGCTCGATTTTACTGTTAAATAATGTTTTCTCCTTCTCCACCTCCTCATCCTCCTCCTGTTGAGTGCAGTTTTCCTATAACGCATATCTGAATATTGGGAAGATATGGCTGTGGAAAATGTAGCGAAATATCTCTCCAAATCTGAGCAAACATAGTGTTACTGTATCTTTACCGTAAGCGTGACTCGTTTTGCTCAATAAATATCCATACTGGTTAGAAGCCTGGTATATCACGAGCACATACAGACAGGGGGTTATTTGGAACCCAACCTACAGTTTTTGCAGCCCATAGTATATGTGTCATACTTTCATGCCATGACAACGTAAAGTGATGTGATACAATACTTTCGAGCGTTTGGCAAGGTTGCGAAAACTGTTTTACCTTACATATGATAACCGAAAATCGTAATGTCTTTTGACAAAGCCGACAGTCGGGAAAGACTGGAATTTGTTTTGGTCCTGTATTTTCGCTGTTGTCGGTTACTAGCAGCTGGCTGTTCCCTTTGTTAGAAAGATTGCTTAATACAGAAGCTGATGCGTGGCTTCGATTCCTCGCGTGCCGCACAGGACCGGCTTTGCAAGGAATGGGGCGACCCGGCAATGTTGCTTCCGTAGCGGTATCCAAAGCTGTACATTAAATGCCTTGAGCTGGTGTATGCAATTCTAAGACTTTTGTTATGACGAAAGGTTGCGCACACGCACAATTTGGTGCGGACAAGCATCAGACGCCAACCGAGCGCGAAGAAGCAGAATGGAGAGCGAGCCCGAATGAAGCAGACGACAAACGCGACAATCCCTAAGCCGACGTCACGGAGGAGCGCTTCGCAACGCCGCCCATGGTCGCGCTCACCGCCAGTATCTTGATGTAAATGGTTGCTTCAGCGAGAGCATATGCAAGAGGACGCGAAAAGCGCAGCCGACTCAGTTGACACAGCTGGCCTGGCACCGCCTTGAAAAGGAGTGGAAATTTTATTTTGTATTTTCGCAAACTAACTGATTCTTGCTTAAGATTTTGCGCCATACGATTTACGAACGGCCGGTACATGTATACCAGAGAGTAGGTGAGGCAATAGCGTCAAATAAACAAATTAAGCGCAAATAAAGGACGCAAAACAAGCACCAAATCGCATGTTCCGCTATTGCACAGATGTGTAATTCTATGCTTCACACAACATTCTACACCGCCACATGTACTGTGCGCGGCCCAAATATTTACATGCGATCGTCACTGACTGTTGGTTATCTCTACCGCAGGGGTAGGCAACCTACAGCCGCAGGCCGAATGCGGCACGCGGGGCTTTATTATGCGGCCCCCAGCACGTCGTCAGAACCCCCACCCTCCCATGTCACTAACAATCTGAACGCCGACACGCCAGTTTTGATCTCAATTAGGGTTTGACGGGGAGACTTGGACAGAAAATTGATCGCATCCAGCTGCATTGTTCCCCATATTCACACTTTGCCAGATTATTGCCAAATATTATTGGCAATCCGCAGAATTTTTTTCTTTTTGCCTTCAAAGCTCCCCTACCCCTCCCAGCTGACTCCAATTGGGTAGAACGCTGCAACAATGCCGCCAAGCAAATGTCCAACCGCAGCACGTGGCGTTTCTTCAGGGCCCTCATCGACCCTAGCCAAACGCGCACAGAAACGCAAAAACATCTTCAAAAACACAAAAACATCTTCAACGCGCGCTCCACGCTTACGCGGGTGACGCGGATAAATTGGCACAGGCTCTTAGGGATAAATATATCTGTGGCCCGCAGGACTCCATCGAACCGGCGTTCTCATATGCAGGCTCGGATAACGGAGACTTGGATCATTGCTTTCAATTCCACGATCTGAAGGCGGCCCTGTCGAAAATGAAGCGAAGAACGGCGCCGGGTCGGGATCAAGTGACGGTTAAGCTTCTAGCCAACCTCCCAAACCCAGCATACCTTCACCTCCTCGACTACTTCAATCAAATTTGGGAGGGGCGCGAACCGCTACCAATTGATTGGAAAACGGCTCTGGTAACTTTTATTCCCAAACCGGGCAAGTCTATCAACATCGAAAATCTACGCCCTATTTCGTTAACCTCGTGTGTGGGGAAGCTTATGGAAACAATGGTTAGGGACAGGCTCACCGATTACCTCGAGGTCGAGCACACTTTTGCCGACACTATGCACGGCTTTCGTCCACATCGCTCTGCTGAGGACATTCTCCTACAACTCCATCGTGACGTCATTGAGCCGATCGAGCATCCAAGTAACGATAAGGTACTAGTCCTCGCCTTAGATCTTAAGGGGGCTTTTGATAACGTTACCCACGAAATCATTCTTACCCATCAGTCCCAAACGAACTGTGGGTATAATGCTTTCAGGTACATCCGTCAGTTCCTGACTGAACGGCAGTCGTACCTCCGCATTCAAGGCAAGGAGCATGGCCCATATCCTCTGGGTACTCGAGGAACACCACAAGGAGCGGTCCTCTCTCCTCTTTTGTTCAATCTCGCCATGGCTCATCTCCCCCCACTGCTGAAGGGTATCCCCGGTGTACGGCACGCTCTGTACGCGGACGATATCACGCTGTGGGCAACCCAGGATTCCCTTGGCAGCATTGAGGCCAGCCTGCAGCATGCAGCAACGGTCGTAGATGAATACGCCCGCCGCTGCGGCCTCGAGTGTTCCCCTGCAAAATCGGAGTACGTGCATCTTCGCCCCAAACCAAAAGACACGACTCAAATCGCACTTTCCTTGAGCACCGGGCCAATCCCGGAACGCGAAGAAATCCGCGTCTTGGGACTCTTCATACATAAGAGCAGGAAAGTCGACACAACCCTGCGCAAGTTACGTATGGTCGAGGATGGTCCGTCGGGTCTCAAACAAGAGAGAGGGGGGGGGGTCTCAGAAGCCGCGATGCTTTGCGCCTCGCCAACGCTTTCGTGACCAGTCGGATCCTCTATTCGACACCATACCTACGTTTGCGCAAATGTGATGTGCACACGCTCGAAGGCATTCTCCGCAAGATATACAAGCGCGCCCTCGACCTACCGATCTCGACGTCTAACCAGCGTCTTGCAGATTTGGGCATGACCAACACGTACGTACGGAGAACTCAAAGATGCCCATCTCCATAACCAGTACCTGCGGCTTACCAAGTCGCACGGTGGGAGATGCCTCTTACAACGCCTCCACATCTCCTACACATATCAGACAGAATAGCGAAGCACAATCCCAGAGGACTGGCGTGGTGCGTTGGATATCCAGCCTCTACCCCAAAACATGGCTAGGGGGACTCACGAAGGCA
Source organism: Haemaphysalis longicornis (assembly GCA_013339765.2). Classification (NCBI taxonomy): domain Eukaryota; kingdom Metazoa; phylum Arthropoda; class Arachnida; order Ixodida; family Ixodidae; genus Haemaphysalis; species Haemaphysalis longicornis. The sequence goes on along the minus strand of CM023450.1, from coordinate 129,039,805 downwards.
GGCGAACTGCGCGGGTTACAGCCATGCAAGGACGCTTTGGGTCCCGGCCTGGAGTATTCTACACGGACGCGTCTGGCCCTCACCACGGGGGGTGGTACAGTGACGGCAGCCGTAATCCATCAAAACATGCCTGTTCAAGGGCTCACTTTTGGAGCACCGGACATTTCTCATGCGGAGGAAGTCGCCATAGCACTCGCCGCAGCGGACCCCGCATCTCGGATCATTATTACCGATTCGCGGAGTGCGTGCCAAAATCTTACCAAAGGTCGCATCACCATTCGCGCTGCTCGAATCCTCAAGGGCTGTTATTATATGGACCGCCCAAGTACACGTTCCGTCATTTGGACTCCAGCTCACGCAGGACTAGGTGGTAACGAGGCTGCCGATGCCTCAGCCCACGGACCCTCCTCGCCCTCCATCTCTTGACGATCCAGAACCTAACCCGGTCAGCTCATTTCGCGACATCACAGCGATGTACAAATTGAACAGGCTCCGATTTCCGCCTCCGGCGCCGGGCCTGACTAAGGCTGACGAGCGCTGGCTCTTACGGCTATACACAAACACGGTATTGTGCCCGGCGATACTTAGCACTTCAATCCGGCCATCTTCGGGAATTGCCCACACTGTGATCATCCGTTTGCGGATACTTTCCACATGGTGTGGGCATGCCCATCCAACCCGGCGGACCCCCAATCACGTCCCCTTCCCCCCCTACCCGTGAGAGCTGGGAGGCTGCCCTGCTCGGCTGCTCGACCTTGGAGGGCCAAAGAGCCCTCGTGGCCAGGGCGCGCGCCGCCGCGGAAGCCACACGGGTCCCGGACTAAGGACTCCTCCTAGAGTTTGTACAGGGTCGGCCCTTAAGGCCGCCCCCTATCTCTCACTTGTACATAGTCTTAATTAAATGTTTTTCACCACCACCACCCACCTGATTTGCCATCCAGCCTCCACCGTGTCGACTTCATGCAGCTCGGCACTACACCTGAATACCTTGCCGACTCTTATTCCAGTCCGTTAAGTGCGAACTGGGGATATATGATGCAAGAGCGTAATTAAATAAAGTGAGAGCAAACCATAAAACAGAACGGCCATTCAGTTCGCCACTTTGTTTTACGGCCACTAGTTTCGGAATCACAAAACAGGTTTCACGCTTCTGACGCTCGCTGCATTTTGTCACTGAGCCACGCAATGAAACGGCAAGCTTACGCTGCACCATCTAGTCGTAACGGCGACGCAAACCAGCAGTGTTTAATGAAAGTGTACGGATACTGTGCATGCACGTACGCAAAAGCGCGGGGCACCGCTGCAGACGAGCCTGCAGTCCGCCGGACTCGCAAACTTTTACGTACGATAATCGCTGATTGCGTTACTTCTTTTTTTTTTGTCGCCTGCTGTTGAAACGTCCATGTCACCAAGTGTATTAGTTTAAACAAGAAGCTTTCACTTCAAATTTTCCTTCATGCGACCATCGATCGGTGAGCTTGCAAGTGGCAGAGCGCTGTCACCGCCCAGCACTTTTGTCGGAGCTGTAAACGTAGTTAACGCTGCAAAGCTTTTTTTTTCTAAAGCCAAGTTGATCGCCGGGAGAGATCGGACGCGTCGGGGATGGGTTGGAGACCATGTCGCAAAACAATCGGGAGTATCGAGCTCATTTTGCTTCTGTCACCACGGGATGCTATGGGACCCCTGCAGCCCAGGAAGTACTGCCCGGAAGTCGGTTTCGCAGCGCCCCCTCGGCAGCGCAGAAGCCTTGTACCCAAAGCGCTAACTGTGAAACAAGCGTTCCCTCTTGAATTTGCACACGACACGAACGGTACAGACAAAAACAACGCTGTTTCCAGAGTTCGTGAGTGGTCGGTAATAGCGGCGCACGCTGAGTCCCAGAGAGGGGAGAGAGGAGGTCTCCGCAACGGCTTCCGCGTCCTTCGGGCAAGTCTATGCATGCCTCGTCTGCCACTGCCGAAGTTTGAATCACGCCGGTAGCGAGGCACCAGTGATCCGACTTTTCCCAGCGTGCTGCGGCCTGTTTGGATCCGTCGGCTGCCGATGCGAGAGAGGGGCACCTACTCAAAAGGCGCAATTAGTGGAGGCTTCGCCACACAGTCGAGGAGTGCTGCACAAAGCGTGAAGAGCGGCGCGCTGATTCGTACAATACATACATACATACATACATACATACATACATACATACATACATACATACATACATACATACAGTTGCTTCAGCCTTCACGACCATGTATCCCGCAACGTCACCTACCTGCACCATCTAGCCTACGTCGCAGGGCACCGTGTGACCTTGCAATGGATACCCGCACATAGGCCTCCTGCGCTGCCCAGGGGGCGCTGCGCAAGCGGTTTCCGGGCAGTACTTCCGGGTAGTACAAAGCTGCGCGGGTCCCATAGGATCCCGTGTTGACAGAAGCAAAATGAGCTCGACGTTCCCGATTATTTTGCGACGTGGTCACCAGCTCATCCCCGACGCGTCCGATCTATTTCAGCGATCAACTTGGCATTAGGGGAAAAAGCTTTGCAGCGCTAAACACGTTTACAGCGCTGACGAAAGTGCCGGGACAGTGACGGCGTCTGCTACTCGCAGGTTCACCGATCGATGGCCGTACGAAGTGAAATTTTAAGTGAAAATTCTAGTTTTAACTAATACTCTAGGTGACAAAGACTTCTCAAAAACAGCCGATCAACAAAGAAGAGGTACGCAATTGGCGATGATCGCGCTTTAAAAAGCCAGCGAGTCCGGCGGACCGCATGCAGGCTCGCCTGCTGCGGTGCGCCGCTCTTTTGCGTACCTGCACACTATGCGTGCACTTTCATTAAACAGTGACTCCTTTGCGTCGCCGTTACGAATACATGGTGCACCGTTAGCTTGCCGTTTGTTGCGTGTCTCAGTGACAAAATGCCGCGACCGTCAGAAGCGTGAAATCTGTTTTGCGATTCCGAAATTAGTGGCCGTAAAACAAAGTGGTCGGGTGAACTAAGAGGCCGCTCGCTTTCCTTTGTTTGCTCTCACTTTACTTAATTACAGCTCTTGAAGCATACATTCCCAGTTCGCACTTAATAGCCTAGAATGAGGGTCAGCAGCGGCCGAATTCCATGCAGCCGACTCGGCGGAGGGCTGGACTGCAAATCGAGGGGGGAGGAGGAGGGGGGCTTTGAATGCAAAGAGAAAAAAATCAGCGAATTTCTAATAATATTTGACAATAATCTGGCGAAGTGTGAAGATGGGGGGGGGGGGGGGGGACAATTCAACTGGAGCACACCAATTCTCTGTTATTGTCTCCCTGTCTAACTCCATTTGAAGTCAAAACTGGCGTGTCGGCGTTCAGATTCGACGACCCCTGCACTAGAAAACCAACACAGTCAGTGATAATCGTATGTAAATATTCGGGGCCCCGCGCCGTGTATGCGGCTGTCTTATGTGATGTTATAGAAAAAGTACACATCTCTGCAGGCAGCGGGCGTGTTATTTGGTGCATGTTTTGCGTCCTTTAATAGCGCTTAATTTGTTTATTTGGCGCTATTGCCCCACCTACTCGCTAGTATACATGTACCCTGCCGTTCGTGAATCGTGCGGCGTAAAACGCACGATATGCAAGAATCATTTCATTTGCGAAAATACGAAACAAAATTTACACTCGTTTCAAAAGGCGGTGCCAGGCCAGCAGTGTCAGCTGAGACGGCTGCGCAATTCTTGCGTTCGCTTGCATGCTCCCGCTGAAGCAACCTTTTGCAGTTACCTCAGGATATAGGATGAGCAGCGTTCCGTGTTTATGCTACGCATGAACTTTCCTTTGTCGACCGCACGCAAGAAGAAAAAACTCTAACTGTCGTCAAACAGTTAAACCACCCGACCTGGCGATACTGTCCCACGCCGTGACCACCGCGACAGCTCGCTCAAAAGAAAGCCGACAAATCGGCTTCTTTCAGCGGATATTATTTTGTTTAGCCTCTGCAACTACTTTAAGGGCTATTTCATGCAGTATGCAGTCATTTAAACACGCCACAAAGCGCCACAACCAACTTTCACTCTGGCTTGTAATTGAAAACACATGGAGGGAGGCGAGGGTCGTCTGCTTTTGTACTACCCAGAGGCGTCGGCCGCTAGGGGTGCTGCATGTCGCCAAAACTCCAACGCAGGAGGCCTATTGTGGCATTCTCGGCAACGAGAAAGCAGATGAGGCGGCCCGCAGAGGGCTACAACTGCGCAATGTAAGGAAAATTTTCTTTACAAAGCACGAGGCTGCAGCGCTAGCGAAGAAGCTTGCCTTAGAGGAACTAAACCGCCTCTGGTCTTTCCCCCGAAACTCATCACCCCTGTCTGTATCATATAGACTTTGACCTGAGAATGAGGATCCCAGAGCGAATCCCACGTCGACTTGAGACGCTGTATCATCGGTTGCGCCTCAACGCAGCACTTACGAACTCGTACCGACATCGCCTCGGTCAAACCACAGACCCTTATTGTGATAACTGTGGTTTGCCAGAAACTGTTGAGCACATTTTATTAGAGTGACCGGCGTACAACCAGGAAAGGAACCACCTCGCCAAGAAGATCGAGTGCCTCAACAACGCACTTTTATCATTGAAAGCCCTCCTTAGACCATGGTCATCTCCATCATCCCAGCGAAAAGTGTTAGGTGCACTGTTTGATTATTTACACGACATCGGCGTCGCACAGAAAATGTAGAACTATGCGTCGTCATCCTGTGAGACCACCTGGACTTTTACGTGGCCCACGGAACACTCCATGTTACATTATTTTTTACCCCTTCCTTTTTTCCCCTCTCTTTCGCCATGCTTCCTTTAGGGCCTTTATTCCCTTCACCCAATCCCCGCAGAGTAGCATGTAGGCGAATACATGCCTGCAGACCTCTCTGCTTTCTTCTAATAAAGAGCTCTATCTCTCTGTCTCTCTACATACATACATACATACATACATACATACATACATACATACATACATACATACATACATACATACATACATACATACATACATACATACATACATACATACATACATACATACATACATACATACATGTTGTGCCGGAAGGTTCCCGTTTGAACCCATTCCCATTTCATCCTTCCCGCTTGTTCCCTCCCGTTTCAACCAGGCGCAAAACGACCTTACCCTTTTCGCCCTTTCCCATTTCGCCTGCTCCCATTTGGACCCGTTCCCATTTGAACTTGCTCGTTTGTTCCCTGCCGCTTCAACCCGGTTCAAAACGCCCATCCCATTTCGTATTTTCCCATTTGGCCCCTTCCCGGAATAACGAACCCAGTTTCGACACGGGTGACTCTGACCGAGGCGTGCGATTTTCGAAATTAAAGTTGCGTCCGACTGCATTTTAACCTCCTGTTCTGAGTTACGTCCGATGCAACCGAAAGTCAAAAAAATTACGTGCGTCCACCGTAACCTGAAAATTAAATTGAAGTTACGTAAATCTTACTTTCCATTACGTTCTGGTTGCTGCGTATAGCTTCTACAATTTCATTTGTTTCGGCTTGACCAGCGAGGAGCGCTTCCATCATCTCCTTTTCCGTTGTTCCACGATTTCATTCAATATCGCCACAAACTAACAAGTTCGTTGATAAAGAACAAAGACGGTTAACTACACACTGAAGAACGACGGTGCTCCTTCCCTTCTTATACTGGTTGCGGGCCGGACGAGGTGTGACGTCATGTGATATGACGCTCCTCCTGTCGGCATCCACGCATATTCCTGAACGAGGAACAGGCTCGTGTTGGTGACGAGGGGATCACCACTTGATGATAGCCGGATGCCTGCTCCCGCAATCTGTTCGGCACGTGTTGCTCCTGCACTGCAGCCGCACGGTGTGAGTGCGTTTCCAAGAAGAATCGCCATCACTTCTAGAACCACGGTAGAACCACCGGTGGGGCCACTACTGCAAAGAACATAAATCCCTTTCCCATCTGCGGCCAGGTTCAGTGACCTACGGCTTAAGACTCCCCTGCTCTACGCTTGCGGCAGCCATTGACTCTTCTGTGCTTTGGTATTTCAAGCGCACCGAGTTTTCACTGTCCCTATCTTTTGTGCGACTCCATCCATTCCATTATTTCCGAGAGGGTTCTTGCGCCGCGTTAAACCTATTTTAGTACGTTTTTTTTTTAAATCTTCCAAGCCCCATTTTTCTTGAACATTCGGACAAGACTTCTGTTTTCGTTCTCCTGTTGTTGTTGTTGTTGTTGTTGTTGTTGCGCCTTTAGATATGGCACGTATACCCAATCAGGGGATAAGCCAATCAACGGGGGACGATTAAAATAAACGGAATTCTTATCTAATTATGAGACGCTTACAAAAGATAGTTTAGACTGGTTGGAAATAGCTTTGATTCCATAAACGACATAAAAAAACTGGGCTCTCGGTCCTCTTCGTTCTCCTCGCCATGAGTATGCGCTGTTTTGTGAGGGCCACCATCATCGTCCCTACCGCTACCGAATTGGTTGCAGGTTGAGTGTCTAATCGTCGAGGGCCTACGCCTATAAACGGACCACCGCGGTTCCTCCGGCTGCCATGGAGGTAAGTGAGACTTCCTCAGGTTCACTTCACAAGCTGTGCACAGCACAATAACTGCTACATTGATCTCAAAAATTCAACCCCTAAGCGCATCCAACTGGCATTCTGCGGCAGTGAGCTGAAGAAAAACGATGACAGGAGTTTGGAGCTTGCGGTTTCATCTGACCATCGGGAAATGTCAATCCAGGGCCTCAGAGAAGCGGCTCTTGGCATGCCGAAGAGGTTGCGCTTAGGATGATTCGGGTGGGGGTAGCTCCCACCGTGGTGCGCCAGGGACCTCATTCCCGACATTCTTTTCCGGACACTAGGAGCCCAGTCTGCCACCGCAGCGGGGTAGCAGCCGACTTGCACCGTTTACGGTTGTCCTGCCTCTCCTTGCGTCCGACGGACATGAGGCATCTTTGGCGACGGGCCTTCGCGTAGACGACGCATCCGCTTACAATGCACGGATGCAGGGGCCGCACCATCGTTCCCTCCTAGACTTCATCCGTGAAGCAAAATTTTCGTGTTCGTCTAATAACGTTTCCCCATAGACATATAATCATACGCCCTCACCCATGCACACGGCAAACAAAATGACTTTATACGCACGACGTCGTGTGTCTGCGGAAGCCACTATACGCACGCGAGAGTGACGCGCCAACGCGGGGCAGCTAAAGCAACTGGCGCCGCGCTGTTTCCAAGCGGCTCTTATCGCCCTTTTCCGTCGCACACGGGTCGCGAAGCGATGGTTCAAATGACAACCGTACAACGCTCCTCGAGATGGGTTTCGTTTAGCTTTTGCGTTCCGTATCGCAATAAAAAAAAACCCACAGCTGATGTTATGGATGCAAAGCACGACATAGAACCGGATAATGCATTTATTTCACCTACGATTGCAGCTATGCGACTTATTTAAACATGCTCTGTGCCACATACGTCCTTGACAGGACCGACCATATTACCAATTACCGATGGGAAATTTGTGGCTCTTAAATAACGTTCAGCTCCCTAAAAAATAACCTAGGTTATAATTTTCACTCATTTTTTATCTCGGCTTAAAATCTGCATAGTAAATGCAAGTTCAGAAGCGCTCGGGTTGAGATCGCGTCGACCCCTAACGGATGGCGGTGCTCTTATCCAGCCTCCGAATTAATACTGGGGTGGAAGCACCTGTCCTATATTTAGAATTAACACGTATATGGAGGATTACGTTGACCGATAGCCTAAACGATGCGGCAAATTGTTCTACTCATGCGCGTTAAGAAAGTTACAGGTTCAAGTTCAGTTGCACCAAATTATAAAAAACGAAGTCAGATGCAGCCCCATTTCATTTTATTCTTAAACGGATTTCAGTGACCACATGCAAGCCAATTTTCACCATTTAGAAATGAATACCCACGACATTTCATTTCAAGCACATCCACATGTGTGGAGCAATGCTAACAGCTTTCATGTTTGCTTTGGTCATTAGCCATTTACGTACACTAAAAGACTGAACGCCAAGAACTGCTTGGTTTATGTATACGTCGTGAAGGAACTTCCTTCATGTGCGAAGGGTTCCCGAGCCTGACCCCCCTCGACGATATGACGCCGGAACGCAAGAAACAGAAAGAAGCAGTTTTATTCCGGACAATAAAACAAAACGGCATGCGTAGAAGTATCAGCGTGTAACATAACAGTCATGCGAGCAACCGCGACACTCAACAACAAACTGCACAGATTGTTCCGAAAATAATAGGGCGCTTTAATTAACACTCACGGCGATTTCCGAGTCTATTGTCCGATTCTGTTATCGTGATGTCAGAGTCTGTTGTCGCGTTTGTGTACTCGTTTCTTTTGCAGTCGTTCAAGTCGTACACTTAGCCGCGAATGGACGACGTCCACTGTTTTTGTAGCTTTCACTACGAAAACGGCGTTGTTCCGGAGCTGAAATTCTCAATAGCGGGATCGAAATCGGTAAAGCAACTAAATCGTGCCCCAACTTCGAATGCCATGCCGCCTCCGTCGAAGCCGCCAAGGGGCTTGGGGACCCGCCAACCGTGTGATGAGGGCGCTTTCAGTTTCAGGCAACTTCCGCGTTGGCGCCATAGTCGCGTCGTGCGTATAATGGCTTCCAATGCTCCAAGAAGGGCCCAATGCCTATTTGGCTGCTTTTCTTTTTCAGCCGTCCCACTGTAGAATGTCACGTTAAGTGCAGGCGCCAGACCTCGCCCATGCGCGGGTACTGCTCTGCAACACCGCTAGGAGCAGCGCCAGGTTAAAAAAGGGTTGTGAATCCGTCTCGTCCAGCACATAAGAATTTTCTTCACCACCTTCTTTGTCAAATACAGTCCCATTTCTAATCCCGCTCTGCACGGGGTTCCTCTTCCCACACTTCATCAACGTACTTGTGGGACACAGCGTGTCCCTCATCGTAGAACTTACCGTTATTCCCTCTATTCTATTAGCTGATGGACTGTCTCTTCGTACACCTTGTCGATATTTCCATATTTCGCCTTACCCAGCTTCTAACCACTGTTCACAATAAGGAGGAGCATAGCTATCATGGAGAATCAAGTGGCTTCGTCGACGAGGAGGGATGCACATGCCTGAAAGCTTGCCCTCCTTGTACACGTGTGCCGTTTCCTAGCGCATCAGCTTGATCAGCAAACCGTTATTAATACTGCTTTGAACGCATAATGAGCCCTATCGCTCCTTGCCTCTTTTCTTTAGGCTTCGGTGAATCGGCCTCCGCTTGAAACACGTTAATGATGTTTAAGTGACACGACTTGTCCTTCCAGATACGTGAGGTAGCTTTATGTGAACTTCCAATCTCCGCACCTTTTCCCTATCGGTAACACGTCGTAACGTGGGCCTTGGGCTTCTAGCCCCAAATTTTTTACGTACTTCACCAGCCTTGAATAGCCTGTTATTTGCCATATCAAAGAACCATTTCAGTTCAGGCAGTTCTTAACGACAGTTTTTTTCCGATAGTCTACTTTAGTTAAAACGCGGCATATATTTTTGGGGGTTATTACCGAAAACTTGTCCCAGAAGTAGGAAGCATTCCTCACAGAAGTTTTTCCCTCTCAGGTTGCCATACACAACGCCAAATCATTACTGCCCAGAAGTCACATTCGCGAAACGCTTAGCACATATGACCAATTACCTATTGGCCGCGCCGCATTGTCTAGCCGTTGCAGCCCAATGCTGCGAAGAAAACATATATCCACACGAAGCACAAGGTCTGAAAAAAAAAAAATATTTTGCCCAGACATCACAAGGTACCTTACACGCACTATAAAAGTTGGCACCTTACTAGATACCCGCGTATCCTTCTTGCGAGTACCCAGCCTTGCACAAATGTGCCCTGTTCACTTATTAAACGCTTAGAAAAGTAATTGCGAAAGAGCGACGTTTCTAGTAGCCTAATGAGTGACAGCTGTGTCAGAACAAACCAAACAGTCAGTCAAGGAACGTACCAACAATCTTTGATTAATACCTGTTCACATATATACTTCATCCCCACGCAGTCGAGCCAGACGTCGATGCTGATGTCCAAGGGAGACTCTCCCAAGTTGGAGAAGTCGGGAGACGGCGTCAGCGAAGGGGCGGTGTGCGCGCTCATAGTGATCGTACTAGGGGGCGTGGCTACGGCGGTGGGCCTCTACTTCTCATTTTGGCCTACGGGGAAGGAAGGCACGGCTCCGCCATCCTCGGAGAGAGGGCCCTGCAAGGGCGCCCAGTGCACCCTGGTACAGCAGCTGCACTCCATCATGGCTACCGGACAAGACCCATGCGGGGACTTCTACAGCTTCGTGTGCGGAAACTACAGGAGCTCGTCCGGCAGAATGCTCGTCCAAATGGAAGACGAGATGTACGCGTCCTTGTTCCGCGCGCTGGACGGCGCCACTGTTCCCTACAGCGGACAGAGCGCGGCCGAGAAGGCGGCAGCTCTGTACAAGGCGTGCACGAGCGGTGACACAGACGAGACGGCGGCACTCCAGGACTTCCTGAGCACCGTGGGCTTGGGCCCGGGCCAGTACCAAAGCGCCGAACCACTGGACAAGATTCTGGGGCTGTTTTTCCGCTACAACCTCATCACACTTCTTGGTCTCTGGCTGGAGGACAACAGACTGAGCCGGGGCTACCGTGAGCTCAAGGTCAGCTTGAGCGACGAGCAGCTGTCATGGTTCCAGGAGCGAGGCCCCGCCGGCATGACCGCAATTTACAGCAGAACCCTGGGCCTCCCTGCGCAAGAAATCAGCTATGCTGAAAGCGAGGCTGCCGGGAGGCTCTCGCAAGACGTCCTCCTCGCCCTTAAGCTTTTCAACTTCAACTCGCTGGATGGACTGGACCGTCTTACGCCAAACATTGCGCGTGGGAGGTGGACCACCCTCGTCAACACTTACACCAACGGCAAGTACCGCGGAGACGATGAGGTTCAGGTGAGTCTATCCATCCTTCAGTTGCCTAGAAAGCGGGGTCGTGTTTCACATCACATTCCTTTAGCTACGCTATTCGAAGTGTTAATAGATTAGTTTAGTAAAATGAGGGGCCACAGGCACAGCTCTAAACTTACTGCTAAAACGTTCGACTAAAAATGTATGTCGAGAATACACGCATGTCGCAAAGAATCTACTTCTTTCGTGCGACTAGGCAAGTCGGAACAGTGTCTGAAATGGATGAACGGTGTGTTGTCTGTACCCTTCGCGCAACCGTCAGGGGACTAACATCCCAAAGATGTTTGTGACGTTGTAACGATCCGGAAGACCATGTCCTAAACACTTTAACTTAAGGGAACGACCAGTGGTTTTTCTGTTCGACGTGCACGCAGGTCAGCGAACCCGCCCTCCGGTACTTCAACATGCTCTACGCTGAGCTGGGCAGCCAAAAGCTCAGCCTCCTCACCGCGTGGGAGCTGCTGCGCTCACTTATGCCGCTCGCAATGGTTGGCGTTGCCAACCAGCAGGCGCTGCGAGAACAGTGCCTCTACGCCGTCCGCAAAGCCATGGAGGTGCCGCTGGTCTCGTGGTACCTCTTCATGGAGGTGCCGCCGGCCACGGTAGCCGCCGCCAGGACTATGGTTTCCCACATCCGCGATTCTGTCCTCGAAGAGATCCATGACTCGCACTGGCTCTCAGGAAACACGAAGAAAATGGCGCTTTACAAGGTCCAAACCATGGGGCTGCACGTAGGCTACCCCGAGTACTTCAACTTCACCAAGAACATCAACCGCGCGTACAGGGACTACCCGGACGTCGCTGGTAGCTTCCTCCAGCCTTGGCTGAAGGCTATGGAAATGACCATCACTTGGATGGCCACGAACAGCACCAGCTTCAGGTTAGCACTGCCTCGTGACCAACTACAACGTATCGCGGCAAGTCGAGCAACGACCGCATTATGTATATAGCGTTCAATAGGGGCAACATATTTAAGAAAACAACAAATTCTTAAACCACAGTTTGGTGCGTAGTGATGAGACTGAAGACGTTTAATGTGAGAACCGGGGTTGTATGTAGATCCTACTACGAAGCAAACTGTTACGTGCTTCATACTGCTTCCGACGAACCAGCCCTGAATTTGTTTCGGGCAAAATACTTGAGCAGTGAATGGTTAGTCCTTACATAAATGCTTCGCTTTGGACCGCAGTACAGTCATAAATTCGCTGCCAGTTGGGACGCGGGAAGCTTGTACCCTTAACTCAAGCTTGAATGCAGGAGTCGGGGGTAGGTTAAACACTACCCGCTTTCTTGTAATGCCCAAAACCTACGCATGCGCGCACCCTTTTTGCTCCAGGAAAGAAATGGCCGGTTAATGCTGCGTGGGCTGAAAATTCGCCAATGTCTCCGGAAACAATGTCTCCGGAGACTTAGAGCTCGCACTATAAATCGACCACGGAGCTTTGTGTATTCTTAGCTGCGCCGGCAGTATTACATCGCATATGTTTCTTCCCTCTTAACGTAATATTCTGCCAACTCACTTATGATGTTGGAGACAGATATTCTTGACAAATTTCTGGCGATTGATTATTCTCGGTTGCTAACTGTGCACGTTAAACTTGCCTAGTTTCAGATCAGTAGCGACAAAAAATGTACATCGAAGGGTTCGTTGGCTGCCTTGACACCTGACTTCTTTAACCAAGAGCAAAATAAGACACGATAAACATATCGTGTATGCGGCCATGTTAGCGGAAACATTTTTACCCAAAGCCACATATCCCTGAAGTGGGCCAATGTGCAATCATTAAATGTCGCCTGTACGAAAGGAATCGTCCTCCACGATAATCAATCTCCGCACTGTAATTAAATTAAGTGCAGTGATTCATTGTTTCCGTTCACTGACTCTTCTGCATCGCATGCGACCGCAAAAGGGATCCTGAGAATCTAGCGTAGATGGAATACGTGTTGCCCGCTAACCCGCCTGGACCAGTCCAACTATTGTCCCGCAAGTGCCCTAAACTAAAACCCCGTAAGGCCGCCAATTGTTTGCAATATCAAAACACAGGAGGGAGACGAACACCTGTAAAATACATCTATTCAATCCGCCGAATAGTTTGCGATAAGCAGCTATATACAGCCGATCATCGCGAGCTATTGAGCAGATTCGAACAGATCGGGGTGAATAGAACACCATACACATAAAGTTGTGTGGACGAGACCACTTATTCCTCAGTTTAAACACTAGCAGAAGATGCCTTTCAATTATGTTTAAAGCTCGCGTAACGCGCAACTTTGCGATACAGGGTCGTCTATAAAACGACCTGGAATTCCACAAACAGACAGAAAAAAAAAAAACGTGCTACACTATTGGGAGATATATGCAGCGTGAATACCGCACAAAATGGAGGCAGAGTAAATCATGACTGAAATATCATAGATTTATGTTGTATCTATGCCTTCTTGCTGTTTTCATCTCTCTACACCATTCCCCTCTAGGTATCACTGACACACACAAAAAAAAACGCTTCTTTATATGCTCTGGTAGCAAGGCGTCCTTCTGATGCAGATGAAATCGCTAGTCCACGACTGTAGCGGTCATTCGGTCACCCAATTCAGCCTTCGGGCCAAAGGTTGAAAGAATGCTAAAACAAGATTTATACAGGCAAAACCGTCCCAAATTACTGAAACTGGTGGTGTTCATCATACGTATCAACACTGTCCAGCGAAAAAAAAAAAAAAGAAACGTTAAGCCTGTTTGAAGCAAAATATAAGCACACAACTGACAGTAGCAGGGTTCTTTAAATTAAAAATGGGCGTAGGATTGGCGCGCCGTAAAACACAATGTCAAGGACCGGCGAGATAAAAGTAAATACCAAAAAATAGGTGTTTACACCAGCTGTTCTACCTAACATTCCAAGTCAAGGTCCCAACAATGGCGGGTGAGCGGTGCGGATGCAAGAAAATCAAATGGGATATAGCAAACTTAAAGTGTATCGATTATGAAGGAAGGGAGAGAGGATAACAGCGGGAGGGGTGGGTGAGAGAAGGGGTTTAGGATGCATGGGCGGCAAAATAGCTTCGTCTTTGCCCGACATTCGCCGCAATACAAGCCCACATATGTGCGGCCATTTTTGTAGCGTGAGCTACACTGGGCGAGGTTGAACAGTTTCGTGTGGCTCCTGGAGAGCCGTGCTGCACATGCGCGGGGAGCAGTGACGTCTCACGGCGCACAGCTGGCGCCCCTGAGCCACCGCCGCCGCCGCGACTGGATTGGCTTGGATTGGCTTGGCTTGACTTGACTTGGCTTGGATTGGATTGGAATTTGTTTTAGCAGCAGTAGCCATGATAATCAGCTAATCCTAGACAACCAGGAAACCCAAGAACAACCAGCTGAACCTTCGCTCACGCTAGGTATATCCTGGCATAGCCGAGCAAAGCAGGTGAGAAAACAAAAACCCTGAGCGAACAATAGCCGCGAGGAAAAGAACGGGAGAAGGTGGGAGAAAAGAAGACAAAATATTGGATGCATTCATACGATTTCGTCGCCCAAGCAAGAGCTGCGGCACCTTGCAACTCATGGTCTGGTATGGTGGTGCAGGTACTCGGTGGCCACCACGAACGCTGCCTACCTGCCGATGCGCAACAAGATCATGATACCGGCGACGGTGCTGCGGAGCCCCATGTTCTCGCCGACAGCGCCGAAGGCGTTCAACTACGGCGGCCTGGGTGGCGCTGTGGGGCACGAAATCACGCACGCCTTCGACCGCACGGGGAGCTTGTGGGACGCCCAGGGCCGCCACGTCAGGTGGTGGTCGCAGCACTCCCAGGAGGAGTACGATGCGCGCGTCGGCTGCCTTCGACGCTCGCACAACACCCGGGACGTAAGTTACACGCTCCTCCCTGAATTTCTAACCGGAAACTTGGCGTTGTGCGCGATCCCAAACCCAGTGGGGCGACAGATCAGGTTGAGCATCCGGTTGCAAAGCAACGATCATACCTACGCCGTCGCTGCAGCTAATACCCTTATCACACGGGCACTTTCAATCGCGATTGAGTCGATCCGGATCAAGCTCAATCCGGATCGGGCGCTGCTACACGGGAGTTTCAATTGCGATCGAGCTCGATCCCGCTCGAACTCAATCCTGGTTTCTCAAGCGCGATCGACGCTTCCAAGCGCGATCGAATGAAAGCGGCGATACTCTCGTCCCCACTCAGTAATGGCACAGAAGGTGACAAATTCAACTAACGTTACAAATTGTATCAAATAACTTGACCCAAATAAGCGTGCCGTAAGATTTACATAGTTACGTATACCTACGACCACGCGAAGTTACCAGATGCCGGCCGCAAGTACATTGTTAGCGCCATCTGGCGTACACGACTGACACCGGTGCAACTTCTCGATCGCTATTGAAACGGGCCGTGTAGCAGCGGCAGTGCGCCGAGCGCGCTCGAAAACTCGATTGCGCTTCACTTCAATCGCGATTGAAAGTACCCGACGTGACAGGGGTATAAGAGAGGAGTGACGAACACAAAGGCGCCGACATATGGTTGCTATATAGCAACTACAGCACCTGCGCCGTGACGTAGCTCCGAAGGTCCATTGCGCCAGCTGTTGACGCAGAACAAACTGTGTGGTGGCGCCGCGCAATTGGTGTGTGCTTTATTTGCGGCAGCAAAGTCCAGGGGCTTACTTACACTGCGGCAAATGCTGCATTGGGGTGTCCGCATGAAGTTATAACGCGTGTATGAGAGGCTGCTTGGTGGGGTGTAAGATTTGAGAAACGGTGTTGCAATGTCGTTTTCAGATGTACCCACCAGACGCTGTGCCGGCTTAGATAGTGCGGGAGTCCTCCTAATGCTTTAACGCTGAACGATGCTTTCTGGTACGAAACTATCAGGCGTAATATGAGGTGCATTTAAGTGCAAACACTGGCCACCGACGGATGGGGGGAAAGAGTTTAACCTGTTCCAGTGGCGTGAGATAGCAGGTACACATGGACTCCTGCTATCTAGCATCACGAATGAGAAGCATTGCCTGGAGGCGTCTCCACCGCAAGAATGGAATTGTGGGCTCACACTTTAGTCGTCCTACCGAGACGACAATGCGCGTGCTCGGTCGAAGCACCTTATTGCTATAGATGGTATTCACTGAAAAGTTTAGCTGTCAATTTCTTCACTTTGCAACACTGGAAACCGCCGTGGACATTGTCTAAGCACGACCGACATGGAGTGGCTTGTACCACGGCGCCAGAACGCCGCAGAAAAAAAGAACACCGGCGTGCGTCGTCTGCTCTGTTGCAAGCAGATTCTCAATGGTGGTGTCAATAGAAATGTTATTAATCGCCCTTCCATTGGAGTCGAGGCATTACTTTGCTTTCGGTGGAGTAGAGTTTAGAACGTCCAACACACATCATGGGCTTAGCACAAGTACTGCCATCCCGCGGAGCCCGACGTAACCAGTGACGCCGTCGTCACATGGTTGCCTGCATGCGTGCCTAGGAAATGAATACAACCTATATAGTGCGTGCATTCCTTCTTATCTCGGCCGCTCCTTTTTAAACAACAGCCACTGATGTTGTTAGGATAGCACAGCTTTGCATTCAGCCAACCCCCCCCCCATTCTCTCTCTCTCTCTCTCTCTCTCTCTCTCACACACACACACACACACACACACACACACACACACACGCGCGCGCGCGCGCACGCACGCACACACACACACACGCACGCACGCACGCACGCACGCACACACGCACACGCGCACGCGCGCAAAATATCAGAACAAGTCATTGCGTGTACGTCTATAAAGTAGTTATCAAGAAATTATATAATCCTTGAAAACTCCACAAAATGGAAAGAACAGTATATTAGCTGATGTATTTTAAAGGAATGGCTACGCCACAACTGGATTTTGTTTGTTTTAGTGCGTGAGCACTACTTACGCGTTCCTAGACTGTCTGGGCGAAAAACACGCCGTCCCCTGTTCCGCATAACCCCAATGTGAGGGCTGAAAAACCTTTGACTGCAAACAGACCGTTCAATACAAAGTAAACAAAGTCCCAGGGCCCACATATATTGACATGACTGTTTATATTTCTACTGAAAACATTCTTCCCTGTAACAATTTGGCATAATCTAGTGAAGCCCATTTCAAAGGCGCTTCAAGCCTTGATTTAAAGCTCGGTTTTTGCAAAGCTGTTATTCGCACATTTCGGGTCCCAGTGAAGCCTACTCATTAAAAATAGGTAAGTTCTTGACTGTCTTGCGACATCGTGTCTCGCGACAGTGTCGCGACATCGCGCGACACTCAGTAGCACGAAGAAGAAAAAGAAACATTTTTTCTTAAGCAAAGACAGTTGACGATAGTGGCCGCCGTTTTGGTGGCGACCGCGGCAGACAGGTGATCAGTCAATCTTGAGCCTCCTGATCTGGCAGCGCAACGCCTTCTCTCACTGCTCATCCGTGGCTATTTTTTGGATAGGGACTTCTCGGGCATCACCACATGAGCTGCTGAAGGGTACCGACAGACTGGCTGACAGTACAGTTCGGTGAAGGGTGCATGACTAGGTGAATTCGGTGTAATTTGGCGGGATTGCGTGAACCTGAGGAAATTAAACTCGGCGACGTAACTAAGGGAGAAATGGGGCTGCCGCATTAATTCTCACATCATGAGAGAATGTTTAGGGGGGCACACTAGCTTTTTTTTCTCGGGAGGTTCCACATACTGAAGGTTCGAGCCGTTTTGTCGTCATAGATAAGGTTGGCACCGAAAGTTGACTGGCCTGTCACTGCTTAGTGCATCCGCTGTATGCTCGCACAGTGATTCAATCCACTGTACTCAGAGAGAACCCCACGCGTTGCAGTCATTGCGCGGCAAGGATTACATGGACATTTTTTTTCTGGCCGCAGTGGCCTCGCCTGAGAAGCTTCTTACAACGTGCTATTGACATAGGGATGATTTGTTCAGTAGTTTAGGGGCATAATTGCCCCAACTGGAGGATCGTATTAAGTTAATCGTGTTTCCTCGCGCGGAAAATCGTGCGAGGTGGAGGGGAATGATGCTGAGCCAAATTTCTCCCCGCAACTCATTGTCCGCCCAGACGTGTAGTGGGATCTCAAGGAATTCGAGTAAACGGTAAACGCGTTATCTGCTCACCATGAGGCAAGCTGGGGTCAGGATTTGGTGGCGTTGCGATGAGTGCGCAGTGCGCCATCGTGGGGAGGACCTGCGACACATAGCTTAGCGCAGGTACAGTTAAGCAATATACGAGCTCGAGCTCCCTATTTCTGCCTCCTATATTTCAGCACTGTTAGGCAAATTGCCACCATCTTCCAATGCAGTTCACTTAAGAAAACAACGCACCCGCTTGAAGTTGGTGCCATTCTCTAGTGAGTGCGAATTGTTACCTTTTTTTTCCCTTCTAGGCGTTAGAGCGTTTATTGCGGCAGCATACCCAAACACCAGACCATCTGTTAGGCACAAAAAAAAAAATTCCGGGTAAAGGGGCTAAGCACCGAGTTCAGCGAAATCTGTTGATTAGAGTACGTTTATTAAATGTTTACGCATTGCTGAAACTTGATCAGACATTTAGTAACGTAACTGGGCAAGGACGTGAAGAAGTGACACCGGACAACGCTAGTCTTTTACGTCCTTTTGCATCCTTTACCATGTTTTGCGTCCTCGTCCAGTTATGCTAGTAATCATCTTATCATGCTCGATAGCAACCACCCCAACTTTACTCGTTCACTGTCTCCTCTTCCAATGCAATCCTTCCTTCCCCCTTTTTTATGCGGTAATCCATCTGTCGCCAATATTTGAATAACTTTACGTGTTTGTCCAATTACGCTAGTAATCTTCGCATTGTGCTGGGTGTTCCTGGCTTAACTGGCAATCACCCCGTCCGAAAATTTCTTCAACGTCGTCAGCACGCCTTTGCGGTCACTGAAGTACACCTTCAGCACCAAGCACACTGCGATCACCTTCGCGTTACGCCGGAGGTCAAATCAAAGCGCCGAGTTCTCGATACGCGCTCAATCATCCCGCCTCGCCGCTTACCCTGCCACCGTAGTATTCAGTCAGGCATCGACAATGACACAGCAACGAATTCTCGGAACTTCGCCGACGTAGCGAGCTTTCGCTGGGAGTGAATTTCCCTGTCAATTGCATCATATTGTGCATCCGCCAAATGATGCCATTGACACCCCTTTGATAAAACTAGACCGCGTGAAGATTAGGAAGGGGAGACCGGCGCGTAACTCACGACTCGTGTTCTCAGTGGCCACCCATAAAATCATCGCCTCATCCACCATGGTGTCCTGCCACCGCGTAGCAACAGGAAGTAGTACGAATGATTTGGAAAGCGTCAACGACACCGACGGTCTCATTAGAGAGTTTTAGCCTAGCGGCTAGCGACCGCTAACGCTAGGGTGAGGTGTCTGCACCCCACGCCAAACAGTTTCGGGCCCTTTCCCCTCCCTCCCTCCCCCCCCTCAAAAACCTCATCGCATCACATTGCGGGTTACCGGGACACGACTGCGCATGCGCGCAGGGAGGCTGAGGAGGCCGACCCTCACCGGAACGAATGCACTGGCTCCGCGAGGCGGGCCAACCGTCCCTGCGGAACGAATGTGCACTTGCCCAGTCGTGCCCCGCCACCCGCCGCCGTAGCGTTAACTGACGCTAGCCGCTATGCTCAAGCTCTCTGCTGTTGAACTCCGTACTGTACCAAACGTCCGAAACCTAGTCTTGGATAGAAGGCCCGTGGTAAGAGTCGTTTAAGTCAGAGGAGGTCGGAGTAAGATATTTTTCGAAAAAAAGACTAATAAACTTGGGCAGATGAGTAACAGGTAGACTTTTGTAAACAGCTTAAAGGTCATGCAGAGAGGCGAAAGCGAACATTCCACAAACAATTTAAAATCTGTAGGGAAATGGAACAGTTTTATGCCAGAAAGTTGGCAAGAAAACCCTTTCTTTCTGGCTGTCTTAAACTATCTCGGTCACATTTGAACGTTAAGCTTTTGGTGGGGCCAATAAAATTTTGACGAAGATTGCAACTAGTTTATAGCACGCACACTCAATAGCGAAATGTTACCAGAAACCTGACAACGCAGTGAGGACATATTCCGGAAAATGTAGGATTCATCGGAAAGGAGAGGAAAAACAGCAAAGATAACCGGGTGAGCAGGAAGTTTGGGAACGAAATGGTGAGAGAGAGAGAATAAACATTTATTGATGAGCGTAAGTGCTCACAACAGGACTCTCGCCCGGTGGACGGTATCCCTATTTCGGAGCTTTATAAAGCCCGCAAGCCAGGAATCTGGAAAACATTGTAACAACAAGACCAAGAAAAATACTCGCTATTTGATGCCTTAGCTGGCTGCCTGACAAGGACCTACACGAATCATGAATAAACACTCGCAGCACTATGAAAATTTCGCATGCTGGTGCCAAACATAGTACGTGGAATCTCGTTAAACCGTACCCGCATAAGCCGTATTTTTTATACGTATAGTTAAGCAGAATCCCCGACTCGTATTCCCTTTAACCTAATGCAGGCGTATAAACCGCAGTGCCGGTTAGTGCGTACTTTCTCTGCGTCCCCGCCATGTACGGCTTAACGAGGTTTCACTGAAATGGAATGCCAACTATCACCCAGCTTATTATTACTGAAAACATCATAAACCGGCGTGCAGTCAAGGTTTACAAGATCCAGTGTGAGCCTGAGAGAAAAAAAATTACACCATCTTCCCGCGAGGGGAACCATGGGTAGATGCGACGCATAGTGGGGTTTCCGTTGCGTTTCCGTTATGTTGTTTCAATTTAGCGTGTCAATTTGTTGTTGTTTCCATTATATTACGTACGGTTGCGCCGACCATCGCGATAGCAGGCCTGTTAGACTCCATTCAAATCATCGGTGGTCATCGGATGTCATCGGAGCGGCGGAACGACTGAGCGGAGCGGAGCAGTTACCGTGTTTATATCACGACCAAGTAAAGTTGGTCGTGGTTTATATGTACCGCGCGTTAACGGTGAGGGGAATGAGAGAGAGCAGCGCATGCGCATGTGTTCGATGTTTAACCGAGCGCTAACGCGCGCTGACGCACGGCTGGCACGGCGACGGGAGCGAGCGCTAACACGCAGATGGCGCTGCGGTGAGAGCGGCGTTAGCGCGCAGCTGGCGCGGTGAGGAGAATGGGGGAGGGATGCGGACTACGGACGACGGAAGACGCCGGAGGGACAAGGCGAGTTAAAGAGATGCGTCGCATCTAAAAGAAAGAAAAACTGCACGGAGGATACTCTGCACGGCAAGCCACGGCTATTGTTGGTTGGGATGTACAATTAAAAAAACGTGATTCCTACTTTTCTTAATTAAAAGGGATTATTAACAGTCTAGTGCAAAGTAGATATAGTTCGCAATGGTCACCTCGCGTAAGGGGATCACTTACACATCATGATAATTATCAAGCCTAATAACGACGCATTCCACCCGACTCATGCAAATGCTTTCCTGGCAGGGCCAACAACAATTACGTCTAGTGGTTGAACCCCAAACGCATGAAGGTGTCGGTAACCTCGCTCCTTCTCGCCAGTTTAAAGGAAGGCCATTCGCCTTGCCTCTCTATCCTTTATTTACAGCTCAGAAGTTACCATAATGTTTTTCTGCAATAAGGTTTCCTGCACCATTAAAGCGCGTTCTCTCTCATGCTCAGCTCCAGTCGTCAGCGCCGTCTGAATTTTAAGTATTCGCCCTTCTTGGCTACGTTTTTGCATATCATTTACAAATCTATAAGCATCTGTGTTGACGATGCAGCGCGATTCCTCTCGCGTCGTAGAATTCTCGCATACCAATTCGAACTCTTCCTGCCGGACTACTACTAATCCTCCTGGTTAAAAAGGCCAACTGCAGTGTTGACCTCTTGAAAACCATATTTCCGTACTGCCTGCCTAAAAATACAAAAAAAATTCAATATATGACAGCTAAAATACGCGTATGCACGATGCGAACGACCATCAAAAATAGGGGATTTTGTAACCGAAATTGAGAATAGCGTGACCATTACGGCCAAGGTGCACTGACCGGCAGAGCTGCGAAAGAGCGGCAGAGGAAACGACAATCGGTCTAGCCATAGCCCACAGTCGGTCTCCCCATCTAAATATCAGAACCCATTCCGCATCGTCCTTGCTCATTTTTTTTTTAACGGCGGAGTATTGTTTAGAACTTTGGCAACCCTGCAGGGGTCCACACCACTCAGAACATCCGCATCATCTGGTCACCGCTACACTCTGGCCTGAGGGGAAACGAGAGGACCAGTGAGACAGCTCGAGATATGGTTCACCGAGAGCCTCATAGGACATCTGATGATAGCCCACCATCTTTTGGTTAGAAGGACTGTCTCCATACTTTCGGCGATATCCTCGACCATTTCCACCAGGATCAGGCCTGTTTTCCACCACCGCATCCATCGCTCAGCCGCAGGCATGCAGTCCTTCTTAGGCAGCTTTAAGTTCTATCATTCCCCACTCACACTTCATGTCCATAATATATTCTGCGGAGTATGAAGATGCTTTCCCTTCCGGTTCCGTAGAACGAGCCTCGGTTCACCACATCATTCGGCCATGCCTAAACATACCGGCATCACGTACAGGAACTCGTCCCATCCTTCATAATTAGAACTCCTGGTTTTCGGATTAATCCGAAAAATCTGAAAAACGCTCGCCGGTAACATTTTGGACGATTCAGGTTGAGCCGATAGACACCGATTTTATAGCACACGGCCGCAAAAAAAAAAAAAAATGACTACTGAAGTTCGGGCTTCTGGATATCCGGTAAGTTATCGGCAGTACTGGCGTTCGCACTTTTCAGCGATGACTACGATAGGCAACCGGTCCCACAAGGAGGATCCTTTGCCCTCTTTCGAGACCAGTACACTCGTCTAAACAAGGGTCATCTACCCTAATATAAGCCAGCTAGTGAAAGATTTTGCAAACTTCCAGAGCTATGAAATAAGTGACATTGCTGAACCCCTCTCGTTTGGAGAGTTCACAGTGAGCAGTGGCCAGTGCTTTCTCACTCTGTGATGTGGCTTCTCGCTCTACCTTTTCCTAGAGGAAACGGTGAAAGGGCATTTTCAATGCTGAGCACCATAAATCGAAAGCAGCGCGCTTCCATCAGCGACCAAAACCTTATAAAGTATGCTAGCGTGTATTACAACAAGGTTTAAAGTTGTAATAGGAGAAACGTACATGTTTTGTCTTTGACTGTTCCTGCTTGTGTACATATATGTGTGTCTGCCCGTCAAATCTTTAAGAGAAAAATTTGCTTTCAACATTCTGAGGTGTTCGTGTTCAGATAATATTTCACCCATGACTTGGAGTATTTAAAAGAGGGAATATAGTCCGAATTTCCAAAAATTGTATATTTTCAAGCTTAAAATCCGAAATACACCCTTCGAATTTTGCCAAAAATAAGCTCCGAAAACCGGGAGCCCTGTTGATAGCCTATCATCCTTCCTAGAGTGGGAGGCTGCCCAGCTCCTTTCGTACAAGGTGTCCTTGCCCATGCAGTAGGCTGAAGACACCGAGCTCTCAAAACATCTGGAACCCCGCTGTCCAGGTGACTGAGTGAATAACTCAGTGGTGCAATCACCACATTTTTTTTTTTTTGGCAAAATAAAGCTTTTACTACTACTACTATACTACAGCCGGGCTGCAGTGACGCTGCAGCTGGAGAGCGAGCGGCTGGCCGGAGGACCAAGCCCCAGGCCGGCTTCAGTGTCACTTGCACTTCATGGCTGTTTTCGATATCCACCGGCAGAACACCAGGACGCGGGTTCGATTCCCGGCCACGGCGATCGCTTTTCTGATGGAAGCGTAAAACAAAAAAACGCCGGTGCGTATGAGATTTCGGCGCACGTTAAAGATCCCCAGGTGGTCAAAATTAATCCGGAGCCCTCCAATAGGGTGCGCCTCATCGCCTGCGTTGCGTCGGAACGTTAAACCATACAATCAATCAATCAATCAATCAATCAATCAATCAATCAATCAATCAATCAATCAATCAATCAATCAATCAATCAATCAATCAATCAATCAATCAATCAATCAATCCAATCAATCAATCAAACAATCACTTAACAAGGCATTTCACAAGGTTACCAGTCATGTCCCAGCTGGTTTTAGGGTACGTACTGTACGTTCAAAATGCATTTCGATGAGGCGAAATTTGAAGGCCGTTGGCCGTTAGCCTGCTCCACATGACAATACTCATGAAACGTAGGGGGGATCAGGAGAGTGGCCTCCCTCGCGCCGGAGATCACGTGACTCTTATTATTCTTTATTCTTATTCCTATTACGCGGGTATTACTACTCCAAGCGACACGTATTCTACATCCATGAGGAGTTCGCTCGACCGATCGGGGCTGGCACTCTGTTTCGCAGGGCTCCCAAGACTCGGAGAATACGGCCGACTGGGCCGGCCTCGCTTCTTCGTACGGCGCCTTCACGGGACTGGACGACGAGGAACGTGCAGAGAAGTTTTCCGACTTTCCCTTCGAGCCTGACCAGTTGTTCTTCATTTCGTCGTGCGTCAAGTGGTGCGCCAACGTGGCCTCTGAGCAGTCAAAGGGATACGCGTCGTGGCGGAACCGCTGCAACGTCCCCCTCCGAAACATGGAAGCCTTCGGTGAGGCTTTTCAGTGCCACATCGGGTCGTACATGCGGCCTGACCCGGCCCAGCAATGCGATTTCTGGTAGATCGCGCTGCAGGCGAGCAATAAATCAATGGTCGATATTTAACGCTGCGGGTCGCCTTTGTTTCGGGTGTGATAGCATTGTGTCAACGATTCCTCCGGACATTTTGTCTGCCGCATAATGTGATGTACGCCTTGCTGGCTCCAAGAATAGTTAATACGTACACGCGTACGTCGAAAAACCTGTCGTCAGTGTCCCCATCATGGTTGTCATTATCATGATAACAGCACCCCTTGGGTGACAGCGCAGTGTGAAGTGTACTCTGCAAATGACTTTACACGTATTTCATTCGAGTTTTCTTACATCAATAATGCGCCATAACTTTTGCGAAGGAAAGGGTTGGCGTCCAGAAGCAAGGTGAGTAGATTTGTTCAGTAGAACCGTAGTAGATACATTGGGTTGTGAAGGTGGGAGTCATAAGGGCGAGTACCCTTATCATAGAAATATTAGATACGGCTTTTTTAGAGACACAATAAGAACCACTCAGAATGCAGTTTTCCCGATGGTGTTGAACGGTAAAGGTAGAAAGTACTTTCAAAAGTGCGTGAGTTCGACATGATCACCCCAAAATTCTATTCTTTTTATTCGTGTTGTAGGACACGTGTTTATATTACGAAATTGGACGATGACTAACCCAAAATTTCAAATCCAGTGTGCGGTTAGTGGGACCTAAATTGGCCTTGTAGCCGATATGGTGCGACTGTGGCTAGGTGTTTAAGCTGAACTAGAACGTTGTACATTACAGAACGACCACTGCAAATAAACTAAACAGAAAGGAATCTAAAACGAAGGGAAACGAACGACCAAAGGGCAAAAAAAAACTCTATCGCCTCTTCCGCCCACAGGCGTCACATTGGGCGCTGGTGGCCATACCGATGAGAAAGGAGTAGGCTTTCGTGAAGGCCACTCCAAACCACAGTCTACAAAGTAAAGTCGACTGGGGTCGAGACAACCCATACGGAAGACGGCGCTGAAGAAGGGGATCTTGAACATAGAAACGGTCATTCGAAAAGTCCGGTGTGTTCCATTGCTTCATGGTGATTCTGCGAGCAAAGGAGCGAAGCGACCTCGCGGTGTCGGTTCTTGAAAGCGGAAGCAGGATGGTGCGCTCGCTGTCGTGGCCTGTATACGAGCAACTTCATCCGCCAAGACGTTACCGATGATTCCGAGTCACCTGGAAGCCACTGGAATATTATGTCATGGCCATTTGGGATGGCTTGATGGTATTTTTCTCTAATCTCTGTCACCAATTGGTGAAGGGGCCGTAACACGAAGGAAGATTCCAGTTCAACCATCGCCGTCATTAGTAGGATGGGTACGTGATTTTTCTGTCTAATTTTGCACGTCCATTTATCTTTCTCCAAATCCGAACATCTTCGACCGTGTGTGAATGGCGCAATCGGAGAGGTGTCGGCTTCATAACACGAGGGACCCAGGTTCGATTCTGACCACAGAAAGCGTTTTTTTTTCTTTTCATTTCACCCACGATCATGATAATCATCATGAGAGAGAGTTGGCCTTCCTGCAGTGCGTTTTCGACGCGACATACGCCGTGAAACACACAAAGCTTCGCTATATTATGATCCCTATCCGAGCATTCATTGACCGTCTTTTATCCTTTGAGCAGTCGGCCATCTTGCATACCCTCTGTCGGCCATTTTGAGTACCATCAATCATCCATTTGGTGAGCCATTGACGCCAGATTTTCGACCAACGTAGGTAGCTAATGCGTTCGCATTAGATCTTGGGCATCTCTCTCTCGGGATGGCATGTGGCGTCAGATCCCGCCACGCGCCGTACGCCGACAGCTTTGTAAACCTAGCGATATAGAATACGGGACCAAGAACAATGACCGGCTTTTACGAGTATAGCGCTGGAAGTTTTCGCCCACAGACACGAAAATTTAATGGTACCTTAGCCATTCACAGCGTTTCTGCAAAAAGTGTGCGAGATATTGGGACATTTTAGAGGATGGCCAAATTGGCTAAATTAATCCGTAGTGCTATACTACTGCGCACCTAGCCTCGGCGCGTGGAGCCACTAATTTGAACTTTGGGGATCTTCGAATTCGAGTGGGCCTCGTGGTTCTAAACTGCACCCATAACGTCACAGTCTGCGGCAAGCTGAAAAAAAAATTATGAGCTATTCTATGTAAAGATACGCCTCGAGCGCTGCCTGTAGGGGCGCCACTAAAATCCCCCTAGCGGCCCGTTTCGAAACCAGCTGCGGGAGTCACCGTCCAGCTACCCACTGTCGCAGCTGCTTTTGGGGCACGTTCGAGACTGAGATTTACCGTTTGCATGCGGTCGTAAACACATATTACTGTGGAGCAATCGCTCTGTTCGCAAATGTGGTGTATTTACGAGAGGGTAAATGTTTCTGGTGCGATCTTACTGAGGTACATTCGGTCTGTATGAGCGCCAGGTGTGTGTCACAGACCACTGTCGCGACGCCGGCATATGCATGGAACTGATTGTAATTCCACTGCTCTGAAGTTTACTAACAGTGTCTCCGTAAGTCACCGTTTTCCCAGATGGTCATGCGATGCCTCTACACCATGATGTAAATCGGTTTTGTGCGCTTATATATCCCAGCGGAGCACTCATACCTGACAGAACGCCAGTTACGATTGCTAATATAATGCCTCGGATATTGATCACTACCTTGACAACTAATGTGGCATAAATTTCACGAACATTCTACAAAAGAAGTAGGCTAAATAATACAAAAGTATACCTGGGGGTCCGCACACGACAAAGAATTTAATGCTGGGTCGTCTTGGCCTGAGGTGAGCGCTCGCAAACATTCATCATCTGCTACAGATATCCTCCGCGACGAGCGGAGCGCGGCGACGTGCTTATAAAGCAAGCCGCGTCCACGACTAAACGCGTCTTCAGAACATTACCATACGACACAGGGAAGTCTGCAGAAGCTAGCACAAGCTTCAGTCAGATGTCCTTATCTGATACCACACTCTTTCAGCGACACCTTTTATCATTGTGAAGCTCCCTGCCCTGCACTTCGAAAAAGGCGTCCACCAAGTGATCAGCTGTGCGTTGAAGTCGAAAAACAGAAGAAAATTGAACGCGCAGCTTCTGTGTGGGATTAATAAAACGTTCATTCATTGAATTCGCTCTGCATTTGTGCACAAACATAGTTTGGCGTCTCCCTCCCCACCTGTCTTGCGAAATGTCAGTGCATTTCGCATCTAGTTGGTCTAAAGAGCACTACCTTGCTTAAGTTTCGACAAACGTTTTTCGCATTTCGGAAGCTGCACTGGTTTTTTAAATTCCCTACCGAGCTGTTTTGTTTCTTCCGCACTTAACGGATCATTTATTTTTCCGTGGTCTCATTACGTTCCTTGGTGTTTGCTATAAGGCGTGAGATGGGCACATATTTAATAAACCACAGCCTTGGAATACACAACATTATTGAGTGGCTTAATTCCAATAAAAGGCACAAATTATTGTGAGGTATTGGGTAATGACATCCCCGAAACATATTTTTCTATGGCGAATATATTCAAAGTAAAGCCGCATTCGTTGTCCGCGCGGCAAAACAAAACCAACCTTTCAATGTGCTAGTATCAGGTCCAAACGAGGTGACAATAGAATTCAGTTGTGCCTGACGTATTCGGAGGTGACAGTGGTGATATGCTGCTGCTGTCGCCAACGACCGTAAAAGCAGCCTAGCAGCGCGCAGACCCGCGACACCGGATAGTACTTGTTGGCGTCCGAGTCTCTACCAAGATGCAGCTGCTTTTTGAAATGCCCTAAACGTACCGTTTGCGTACAGACATCACCATAAAAAATTGTTTAGGTTGCGGAAAGGCAAAAAGAAGCAAAAGAGAACCGAAACCCTGCATGAGTCCCAATAATTCACGCAGCGCTGCTCCCGTTAGCGCCGCGGAGAAGCGGCGGCAGGAGCCGCAGCAATCGCGAATCTCGAGGCGTATACGCGGCCTCCCCATTACGACGACAGAAGATAAGTGATATTTCAAAAGAC
The DNA here is from genome assembly GCA_013339765.2 of Haemaphysalis longicornis. NCBI lineage: Eukaryota > Metazoa > Arthropoda > Arachnida > Ixodida > Ixodidae > Haemaphysalis > Haemaphysalis longicornis. Next base: position 129,011,090 of record CM023450.1, on the reverse strand, counting down.
GGAACGGCAACTTTTGCCCCGACGATGGGACGGTCACCACGCAAGCGCTTAAAAGAAAGAGAGAGAACGATCTTTAATGAAGTCTGGCGATGTTAGCCGAGGCTAAAATGCCTAACTTGCTACGCCAGTTGATCACGTGATGGAGATGATGGCGATGATGTTCAAGAACTTCATGCGCACAGAAACATTGAGTTATTTACAGAGAATCGCCTAGACCTGTGTGTTGCAGGTACTCTATCAGAAGCTTTTGTAGCCCCGTAAAGCACGTTTGGGACATGCCCACGGTCCTAAAACGTCATTTAGCTGAATGTCCACGGAAAGCGGCAGTCCCAAAGACCCTTCGAGGGACACTCTTTGAGCACTGAATTGAGCACATTCACAGAACAGGTGCTGGAGGGTTACTCGCACATCACAGTGTGGGCAGCCCTTAAAACGCCAACAGGGAGGAAACAGTACGAACGTCGGCAGTGATTAAACGTGTAAGCGTGTGGTCTAAATAATGTTTTGAACGACGTGCGACTTCGGTGGTGACTGCGTTCTATCACACACACTGGGACGTTGTTCGTTTTCAAACGTCTCGCGCTATGGAACCGTCCTCGGCGTTTCAAAGACACGGGGAGCCTTGGTAGGTTTTGTTCAAATACAAGAATAACGGACGGAACCCCAGCCATACAAATCTTCGCTTTGAAAGAAACGCGAAAGTTTTTTATCGTTTTGCTTTCGCTCGGTAATGCAGTAGGGCACCTAGCAAAATGCCGGTCGTTTTGATATCCGTACAAATAACCAATTTTGAAAGATGGTAACGGTGAACACCGAAGACGTCGGTCCACACTACATCACTTAGGTTCGATAAACTCGCTCAGCCTGAACCATGCCGCCACCGTTCGCGTCGGGCAAACAGAGCGCGGCCTGGGGTTGCGCAAAACAAGATGGAAGAAGCTGACTGTCCGTGGCAGCTGAGCCGCAATTCCTGAGTCGCCACACAACCGCGTCGCCACCGTCCCCCGCTTCCGCCTCTTCCTCATCCATTCCACCTTACCGCATGTCCCCGGCCATGACGGCGGATGTGCGGCTCTAAAGCACACACGCTCGCCTGAAGATCCCCGAACAAATAGGAACGGGAAACGGTTTGTGGACGCAAGAATTGCTTTCCGGCTTTCTGGAGGGAGCGGAGGCGCCCGTATCGGACGAGAGACGAAAGGAGGAACGGTAACGGACAGGGCACCGAGAAACGAGAATAAAATAAAGCACCGTGGATGGAACCGTGTCAACAACGTCGTGGCGCAATCCTTCAAAACGGTTCCGGAGAATTTGCGTCGAATGTGGTTTCTACAGTTATGTTTCTCCAGTTTGAGGTATTGAACGGCGCGAACGTGAGGGGTGTTCTTTATTATAGAACATGATTTAGGCCGGATTCCACGCATAAATTTATTTGCGTGTTCATAAGGACATATCGTCACCATGCTAATAATCAACAAGAACAGCAGCAGCACATACCCTTACTAGCCTGGTCGATACGTCCCGTTTCCCTGACTCAAGGGGATCAGAACTTCTGGCACGGGGCAGAGCATCACTTAAATATTATGATAGTCTTCCCACTGCACCTAAAGCAACCCAGAACACACTGAATCACGGTTATTTACATAAAAGTTTGTACAATTACCTTCGACATTTTTTTAGGTAAAAAATTGCCACAAAGCAACCAGAATTGCGCAAGGTCGAACCTTGCCGGAACATTTGAACCGGAAACTCTATACCAATGTCGCAGAGGTCCAAACAAATGAATGAATGAATGAATGAATGAATGATGAATGAATGAATTTATTCCTATCCGAGAGGTTGAACGCCTCGTTTTGGGAAAGAGGAACGGCAGGAGAGGAAAAGAAAAAGAAAATTCGCAGGTGGTATTGTATAATTCCACACATTCGCCCCGCACACGGACCACATAGTTCAGGTCTCTTGGAGGAAAGTACTTTCCAAGAGGGCTGCCCGGTGTTTCTTCGATAATATTTTTATGTCCGTCCCCGCACACGGACAGTTTCAAGTCAACTGAAGAAGGTTAGGCATCTTTGTGCAAAGAGCAGAGGAACATATACGCTTTCATGTTCGGTTTTGTTGTGGTTTGTTGCAATCATTGTAGTGTGTGTGAACACTAGTGTGGCTTGTGTTTCTTCTGTCTTCGTCCACCTTGCCGCGTTTTTTCTGTTGTTGTGGCATAGGATGCACGCGCGGAAAGGTGGCGATGTGGGTAAAATGCCGTTCCCGGGCTTTTTTTTTTTTTTTTCTCCAAATTGTCGGATAAACTCCCATACCGGCCACGTTACAAGATCTGACCGGAAGGTGGGTAGGGGGGGGCGGCTGAGAGATGAAAGAATTAGTACGAACAAAATGGAACACTTTACATGTATCTTTAATTTAGTTACAACGAAGCAGGAACTGACCGTTTAAGCTACCATCAAGCAACGCCACTGGTCAGTTGCTAAATCTTCGACGTGGCTGAAGCCGCCCTTTTCAGGAATTCCTGTGAATACTGTCGAGCGTAGCAATGTTCGCTCCTGCGACAATTGCGCAACTGCAGGTCGTGTCGGACACGGTTGCTGGGAACTGGGTGCGATTTTTAACAGCGGAGCTGTTGTACAAGTCATAAATTCAGTGTTGCAGCAAAACGTACAAAGAAAATGCGGAGCGCTCGTGAGCGCGTGCCTCGCGGCGACAACCGAGCGTTCCTTGCACGCGCGGTAGCTTTAGAAAAAAAACTGGTAATAACCACGAGGAGTGAGAAAATGCCCAGCGCTCGTCAGCGTGTGCCTCGCGGCGACCACCGAGTCCCCGGCTCGCTCAGCTAAAGGTAATAGCAAAAAAAAAAAAAAAAATCTGGTTGATTCCTCTGTCATAGGAAGCGGTAAAACACGAAAGTGAAATGTGCAGCGAAATCTGTAACTGAGCATGATTTGCGGGTCGGCGGCTGTCTTGTAGGTGTGCTTGGCGAGCGACGTCCTGCTGGCGGGTCGCTTCCGCAAAGGTGTACTGGCGTCATTTCCGTGACGGTTATGACGTCAGTGAAATTTTGGTGTATCCCGGCATAAAACACTTTCGTGTTAAAATATAAAACCCGAAAACGAACAAACCGAAGAATAACGGACTCTTTAGTACTAAAGGTTGCTTCCCCGCACGAATACCTGTGTGCAGAGGTGCACGCTTTACAGGCCGCTTTCTCCGTTGTACTGACGTCACTTCCAGTGACGGATATGACGTAAGTGAAATCTTCGTAAATTCGGAATAAAACACTTTCTTGTTAAAAAATATAAACCCCAGCGCTGCTGGCAAGCCGTACCGCGCATGTAATGCTTCGCATGAGGAACACGATGATATTGATGCATATGACTATGACTACTACTAGCACAGTGCAAAGCAACGACGGAACATGTAAATAAACAATTTGAAAATTGTACGGATGTGTGGTGATGTGCCCTACTGTGCTCACGTATAATGAAATCCTTCAGCTTCACCATGGTTCAATACTCGCGTGGCTTAGAAAAGTTCGCCCATTTTGAGCTGGTGGAAGTCTACAATTGCTGAGGATGACTTTGCATTCACCGCTCGCCGCGAAGTACGAACGGCTCATGTGAAGATGCATATTGGCGACGATTACTAGCACCGCAAACTATGAAAAAATAAGCAATGACACAGCAACTTATTATGTGTCTGGCAATACTGAACTACAACCATACAGTTTCATGCTAATATATACTAGAGGGAAATCTGGCGCCACTGTCGAGGCGGTCCGTGCCTTTTTTATTTTACACATGCCAAACGCATCCGCCCACTTCCTAATAGAAGGTGAGTGGTACGCCTGCAGTGCCCACATGTCGTTAGGTAGGGCCAAGGAGATTATTAAGCGGGATCACCCGAGCGGAGCACGTTTTGCCAACGTTGCCGCTTCCACCACGCGTCCCCCAAGATTAACCGGTCACGTGACTAAAGAACTGGGAAGGCTAGCAATTGGGGGAGAGCGGCCGGAGTAGAAGGAGAGGGCTTGGTTGGCCGTTACACGAGGCGATGACCGGGCAGGCACGTTCCATTTGTTCTTGGCATAACTCATAAACAGGCTGGGAAGTTGCCTCTGGCTGCAGAAAAGCAGCAGTATTACTGTGAAAGGTTAATCAAATTTGTTTTGTTGTTATAAAACTGAAGCTCCGAAAGGATTTCTTTGTCAGGGATTATTCAGAAGCTCCGTGCAAGATGAGCAAAAAAGATTTGCTCGTTTCTGTGGACTTTGGCTTCGAGACAAAATAGAAGCCTTGTGGCTAGCCAAGCCATGTAGGCGAAGAACGCCGCTAGCCGTTATGGCGGCGCCCATGACGCGCCGCGATTGCCCATGACGCGCCCCTCTAGTATATAATAGTATGAAACTCTATGCCTACAACAGCTTCGACATTCAGGTCTTGCGCGTGAGTGCAAGCTTCCCTGAATTTTCTTTACTATGCTGAGCTGCCTCTCGCATTCAGCGTTTCTGTGCTGCTGACCAGGGGCGGTATTCTCAAGTTTGTCCGTTTTGGAAACGTCCGTTTTCCGTCCATTTAATAGTGACGTACTTCCGTTGTATGCGGGCTTTGGGTTGACTTTCGCGCAACTGTTTTTGTAAACACATTTTAAACAACTAAACATAGTTTAAGCTATCTTTTATGTGTTTATTTGAACGTATTTTGAAGACCTACACATGATAAGATTTTTCTATGGCGAAGGTTAACGTTGTCACCACAAGGGACCGAATGTCGAAAGATGGCAGCTGCAACCAAACTGTTTCCTGCGGCACGAAAGCGTAAAAATGACAAGGTTGCTCAAATTTTTCGTGCTTTAACCCAGATTATTATGCCCTTGACGATGACCATGTATCAAGATAATATGAACTGTGTTACGAATTTCGGTATCGACGCACTATTGTTGTGCTTTTCGTTTATTCAATAGCCTCAAGGCTCAGTAGCTTTCAGCGAGTCTTATCTATATCCAGGAAACTAGGTTATCCTCCCGGATATAATCCAGCAAGGAACGGTAGGCAGGACCATGGAATCACCGATGCTAATGCATGCCTTGCCACAAATTTAGGCCTGCTGCCATCAGACATTTCTTCGAACGTCCTTACGTCGAGGGCATGTTCATAATAGATGGTGAAGTTCTATCGGAGCCGTTTCACCGGAGCAGGTTGGACATTTCACATGCCACTCGCACGGGCAGGAGTAAGAGCCACCCCCAATCGCATCGTTCGTAGGACAACCTCCTCCATCCTGATAAAGTTGAGGGGGAAGAAAACCGAATACGGAGGTATAAGAGCATGCGCTCGTCGTCGTAGATCCACCTTTGCAGCCATTAGTGTGGCCCATGGGTCACTTGGGAGCTGGGCGGGAGATGTTGGGGCCGGGTAGTTGTGTGTCAGGAAGTCAGCCTGTTCATTCCCTGCAATAGTGGTGTGACCAGGGACCCATGACACAAGCACCTTTGATGGCATTTTGCTGTGGAGCTGATGAATTCACTGGCAGACGAGAGTCTGCGTAACCTGTTTGAGATAAGGGATCACCTGCGTAGAGTCGGTACGAAGATTGAGGGTGGGCAAGGCTTAATTGGAGGCGGCTGCACACAGCAGGTCGTCGTGTATAGCCTGCAATTCTAGCAGAATTTGGGTGCGTGTGGCAGAGGCGCAGGAAATACGACCTTCTATATGCAGGGGTGAGTGGGGCTGGTTTACGCTGTGATTCCACGTGTTCCCGTGCAGGAAGCGTCGGTGTAGAGGAGGTATTGATCGTCTGGTCCTGGGTTATTTGGGAGGGGAGAGAGCTGTATTGTACTTTCATTTTTCCGCCTTTTCTGCAGATGGCTTTTCAAGTTAAAGGTTATAATCCTATAAGATGCTCCAAATGATCGTATAACCCCAGGGTGGAGGGTCATTCTGACTTTCCGGAGGAGCCAAAGTGCCCGTATTGAAGTGTTTGTACAGTGCATGGCTGTTCTGCAGACATAAATACCTCTGACAGTCGCACAGCCCGGCGTTGAGTTATGAGCTCGTCAATTGTGTTGAGCTGAGCTTGCGCTTGGAGGACCGGTGATGCTAGGGAGACCGGTGATGGCTCGCAAGGCTTCTCGATTAATAGCTTCCAGTGTAGCCCGTTGGGAAACGGTGTGACTCTGAAACTGGTCTTCATATACCAATCGGGGTTGGAGCGCAGCGCACACCAGCCTCCGAGCAACCTGAGTTCTTGAACCTCCCGCTTTTGGTGCGATGCGGCGGATTAGGCGAATGGTATTTGCCGTCTTTTGCCTTACTTATTTCAGCCATTCTGTAGCGGTACCAGCCTGCAGCGAATATGCAGGCCCCGAATACGGAGGTCTGTTGTTTCAACAAGCAGATGACTGCCTATGCGTATAGATGGAAGTTGGACGTTGAGCTTCTTGCGACCAGCTTTGTTCGCGACTGTCATGTACTTGGTCATCTCGGCGGAGGCAGTGATACCAACCTTCGCCGAAAATTTCTGGATAACTTCAAGAGCATTCTGCAACCCTGTATACTGCATCTATACGCTTTTTGTGTGTTCGACCATATGTGATATCATCCGCATGAATGAGGAAGCATGTGGGCTGCACAGTGTCGAGCTGTCACGCTAAGTGAATAAAACAATGTTAAAAAGTTTGGGTGACGGCACAGTTCCATGCGAGGCACCACGCACCGAATGAAGCAGTCCTACTGGCTTCTGTTAAGTTCGGGCTCCTCATTTAATTAATGAAAGCTGCCGGTTGCTCATGTATCGGCGTTGCCTCCGCTTGTAGCTGCCATGCTGGGTTCCTTTCATGCAGCCGCAGGGACGCGAGGTTGGCGGCCTCCGAGTGCATGCTTTGTGTTCCTTCATTTTGTGTGGCAAAAGACGGGGTTGCTTAGCCCGAGTACCTTTGTTGCGTTCGTATGCGATCAGCTCGACCGGGCGGTCTCAATGAACGGCGAATGGGTGCACAGCAGTGAAAACAGCTCCGGCCCGGGGTTCCCCTCCAGAGAGTTTTAGCAGTACGTTCGTTACGTTCGTTACGTTCGTTCCGTTGCTACCGGGTTTACCGGGACCCGACTGCGCATGCGCGCGTACGTACCGGGTTCTTTCCGTAGAGTGAGACGGAAAACGTGTTTTAGCACTCCGTAGCGTCGTACCGTTCGTTCCGTGTGACGGCTGATTAGCCGAGTAGTTGCAAAAATCCGCACGCTAAAAATACGTAAATAAACAACGCAGTTTCCCCTAAAGCATTGCAAATCTAAAATAAATCGCGCTCGGCCGGACGCATTGTGAGGCAGGGGCTGCGGTGGCGGCGACGGCACCAGAGCGAGCGCAGGTGACGACATGGTCGCGCGCCGTTCACGTGGAGGAATGGCCTTGGCCTTGCCCGATTGAAGCGCTAGACACATGTACAATTGGTACACGCGATTCGTATGCGACTGATCGTTACGACTGTCACCACGACTAGTCGTACGCGTGAAGTTGAGACACATGGCCCGATGCGGGTGTGCGATGCCTCGTCGGCGCCGCTCCGCTCACTGTTTTTGCACCATAATCAACTACGACGATCGCTGAGCTGAATTTGTAGATTCCGCGGGTTTGTACGCAAGAAATGGATAAAGCAGGCAATCGTGAAGCGTTTTCTGCATCGGAAACAGTCCGCGCACACGCCGGTCGCGCCTGCCAGCTCGGCACACTCAGCGGCTCGAACCGGCGCAGACCACGGTAGCAACCGCTTGTCGCTGTTCTTCCAAATCAATCTGATCACTAAAACGAAGTTCCACCTGCGAGAAAGTAGGTGTTTGTGTGGTGAAAAATTGTGCTAGGGATTGTTCTTGGGGCTTATTTTAAAAGCGGCGATCAGATATATCTGCCGCGATGCAAGCATATGCTGACCGGCCATGGATGCCGCGGCGCGCGGTGCGGCGAGTGGCCGAGAGATGGCGATACCTGCCTCGGAAGCATCGAAACAGGCTACGCAGATGTCTCGGTCACCGGTCGCTCAGGACAGAGCCGCCATGCCGCTGTTATGGCTTTCGTTCGTCAAGGTGGACGAGCTGACGGGAAGCGAAAGCATGCCGTCTCTTAGTGTCGAAAAGGCACGCGGCGTAGTCTTTGAGGATTTGCGGAGCCGGCGTAGGTGCTGTTCGTTTATGGGTCATTCGCCTCGAGAATGCTCAGCCTATAGTTCATACCACAAGCTACGTGCAGCACTGTGGAAGCTGCATTGTTGTCAAGAGTACGCCCACTGAGGTCGCCTAACGCATCTTGAAGGGTGCCATGAAAGGACATTTTCCTCTACTCTCTTGACAGGTGGAACCGCAGGGCCCCGGCGCCTTTTGTCGCTTCCTTCGCGGCGAGATAGGCGCCCTGAATGGGCGTACTGTTGACAGCAATGTAGCCTCCACAGTGCTGCACGTAGCCTGTGGTGTGAACTATAGGTTTGGAGCAGCTGTTCCCGCCAGTCACGCGGCGGGCAGCGGCGTGCCTTTGTCTGAAAAAGGGATTAGCTAAGACTCCCTCATTGTGCCGGCGCGAGCGCGGACAAGTGCGAGGCGGCAAGGCGAGGACACTGTAAGATGTTAGCCGCGCGAAGACCGCTCTTAACGTTCGGCTTTGGCTTTGAGCAGGTGCCGCCCGCTTAACTTCATGGTTCGACCACTCCGCGTGGTCAGTGACTTTGGGTGGCAGATGTCTTGTATTTGCTTGTCGGTTGCAATAACGTGCGCAGGTAATGCATCATAACTGCATGAGAGAGATAGTGTTGGGTCATGTGACCGCAGGTGGGGACATGTTTAGGATTAGTTGGTTCTTGTGGCCAATCTGTGGTCCATATGAATCATGCTGAAACTGGTTTTCGCTCTTTCTTGAGCAGCGCGGTTTTTGGGATCAAAACCAGAGTGCCGGGTTTTGTCCGGGGGGGTCGGTCGGTCGAGAGGTATCTGGTTCAGTATGAATCTTGGCCGAACAGGATGCTGCGGGTAGAGTGACAATGTCAACCGTCATTCTGTCCTGATGTAAATACTTGGAGTAATGTAAATAGTGTAAATAAACCTAATATCCAGCAAGAAAGGCAGTCCTCATCCCTCACCTGCTTCAAGCACCGGACGTTGGTCATAGGAGCGAGTCGAGATCGTCCTCTCGGCTCGAGAATCAAAAGAACCTCATTATTTCGTCTTCATAATTCACCAAGAAGATGGAGAGGTGAAATCTAACTGCTTCCCTTTTACACGGACAGCGAGTGTACGGTTCTTTAAAAAGGCATGCTGATGCGAGCTTTCCTAAGAGTCTCGAATGGTTCGTTACGGTGTTGGCATTTCTGTGGTACTCTCTGAGTGAAAAAATGTGAGTGGTCGGGATTTTCGTTTCTTAACTACACGTCTGCTTCGCGTCATGTCTACGAACGTTAAGCTGGTATGTGTATTCGTAAAGTACCAATAAAGGTTTATAAAACCCTTGCCAAGGGCTCGTGAAATTTTGATTGACTGCTCGACAGCTATCAAGCTCGAAGACGATCGTTTATTTCACTGTGTGATGGCGACGGCGTAGGTGCACCGGCTCACGGAGGGCTGTGTCAGCGATATCATTTATTCGTTACCGACCACTGACTGAAAGCCACCGGTAGCGAAGAACGAAGCGCGAATATCACTTGGTACTCGACACTGAGCCTCCACTGCCGCCGGCCAAGTTCGTCTCGCAGCTCGTCGCATAGCCACCGCACAGTCGTCTTCGAGGGGCGGATTGCTTCTGCAGACATTTCTAACAGGTCAACATTACTTATTGATCACCTGTTCCGCCAGCAGGTCAACAACAAGGCGATGAAAAATGTCTGCCCCAAATCGTCTGCTCCGAGAAGCCGCGGCGCAACGCAGTAGCTCCGCCGTGCTTGCGTTGCGTAACATCCGGGTGTTCGCTTTTAGCCAATTAGGGCTCGCTCAAAGCGGATACTTTTGAAACGGACAAAGCTTCTGAATAACGCCCCAGTTCAACTTGCGCGCATGGCGGGCTAGGCGTCTAAGCTCTTCACTGGTAACGATGTCAATTGGCGTATGATTGGATTGTCAGGTAGCTCCCTCACAATGAGGTCACACTGGGTGAAAGATCTGGCCAAACACGGGGGCGTATTCGGGAGATTTTTGTTTCGGTCGTACACTGTACAAAACCATCAAAATCCGGCAGTCACCCGGACAATTCGCGAAACCTGGCAGGTATGCATTATCACCTATCTCTAATGTCTGGTGTGAGGGCGTAGCCAGTCCGCTGCTTCAAGCAGTAGGACCTGCAGGTTTTACGGATTGTCCAAAGGAGTGGGTTGGTCGGGTCATGGGCTGCTTTCATTTAGCGTCTATTTGCCTAATTTTATGAACTGCGAGTAGCTTAAAGTTAGTCAATAGAATATAACAATGTCGCCAGTGTTGTAAACAAACCAGTAGATGGCGTAAGGTGCCTTCAGGAAGTGCAAGTTGTACTGTTTACGAAAATGAATGTTGCAACCGGGTCGTCATTAACGTGGACAGTGCAATGATGTGGTTATCCACGATACCGCTGCTCATGGGGAGGAGTCCTCTTTGACCGCAAACGGCTGTGTCACGTTCTCTTCGCTTCCACCTCCTTTCTGCTCACTTTTTTAGTTTGCACATGGTGCGAAGAAAAACCACGACCACCTACAGGCTAACAGCTTTGGCGCAAACGGTCGCTGTGATTGGTTAGCCAGCCGCAAAAGGCGATTACGCACCTTCTGAAGATATCATTACAAAATTGGCTTGCGGTTACGATACTCCGTAATGCGATATTTTGGAGCAGCAGCAGTGCGCTGAGGCAGCGCTCACTGTGGGTTCTCTCGGCGGCAGCGATGATGAGCCTCTGCGTCGGCGGCGCGAAGTGCGTGTCTCAGAAAGGGACCGAGATCCGCGTCTTAGGCAGGAAGCGCACACCATCACCCCGCCCCCCCATTTTTTTCCCCCCCCCCCCTCCCACTCCCGTTGTCGCCAACGTCGCGCAGGCAAGCGTCTCGTGCGGGAACAGCATATTGCCCCCCCCCTCCCAACGCACACTTTTGGAGAGCGCTCGCGCTGCCACGGCCAACCGCCCTCCCCTCACAATTTCGCGACACTCCCCTCCTTTGCATTCTTTCACTATTAGGTCTTGCCATCGTTCACTCGGTTGCGACGGTGACGCGGCTCAGCCCAGAGACGGGCGCCAAAGGGCTGCGCCCTAAAACAGGTATAAATTGCCGCTAAAATTTACACGACTTGGATAAGAAGGCGCAGTGACGAATTGCATTTTTATTCGCTTCAATGCACATTTATTGTTACATTGAAACTGAAGTTACATAAAAAATTCAATCTCAAAGAAATGCAGTGCTCGGAAAGCAATTATAGTCAAACGCTGTGATCCAGAGCTTTGTAAATCCCAGGTTTTCACCTCCTGCACACCAAAAATCTACATGCACATCTGTGGACGTTCGTAAAGTAATTACGCACAATACAAAATTATTACTTCAGACCTAAAGTCACCCTTATCTATGCATAAATAAGACGCGAGAATATAGAAACCTGTGGCTGCAATAAAAGAAATCATTACGTTAAGCGTATAGTCACGCTTATCGATGCTTAGACTAGACACGCAAATGCGGAAAACCCTCCCACATGGGACGCTTCATCTCTGGCGTCGAAGCTCCAACAACAACCACCAAACTCGTCGTTATCGCTGCCTCACGAATTCGACGGATACATCGTCTGCAATATGTATACAGCGCCAGCGCCACTGCTCAACTTTTCTACCACATTTTCCTTACGTCCATTTTTAAGACGCACTCCCAATGACGTGCTCATCCGCGCACATGTACATGAACAACCAAAAACCAAGAAGCAAACCGATTGACAACAACAGGGCACGGCACGTAGAGGGCGAATATACGATTATAATCGATAGCGGGCACTCGTTGCGTGAAGGCCATGCGCATGCTGGACACGTAGCTGAGTCCGAACGACTCGTAGAAGAAGAACCCGGGCTCCTCCTGGCCGGCGGTGGAGCCGTTGGGCCGGAACCGCCTTCCGGTGGCCACCATGCAGACGCCGCCGACGCCGTCCCGAGCCGCGAATTCGACGAGCAGGCTGCGCACGAGCAGCTGCGCCTGGCGGACCCCGCTGGCGAGCAGGTGCCGGATGAGCAGGCAGCCGCCCACGTCTCGCTCGATGGTGCCCATGCCGCACATGGCGTCGCCTTCGAACGCCACCTTGAACACCAGCGCCGGCTGCCTGGCCACAGGCGCTGCACGCGGGCGACGGGAAACGCACTCCGGGTAGGTCACGCGTGACGGGTAGAAAACCCCTTGCTTTACTCGTATTCGTGCCTTAAGTCGTGGTGTTTTCTACAGTTAAAACTGCACTAAAAATAGTTTCTTATTCCACAGTGCGACCTAGCTAGACAACAAGGCATCCTACTTCGTCAGGCACAAATACCCGACTCAGCCCGACCAGAAAACACATCGTTAACTTTCACGGCACCAAACCACCACCACCTGCGGAGGCTACCCCAGTGCCAGCCACGTACTTTGGCAATGCCTGCGTATTATTTCCGAAATATCTGCAGTCCACCTGGAAACAAAGCAGCACATCCTTCTGAGTCCCACCTGACTGGCTCAGGCTACCTCCTTTCCAGGCCAGCCCTTTCCGCTAACCCATATCATTATCAAGAAGGCGATGGATCTGCGCACTTCGGAAGACAGCCGGGACTAGGGCTTACCAGATCACCACCATCTGATCCTGGATAAAGTCTCTCTCCTCTCCCTCCCTCTCCTCCCTCCTCTCCCTCTCTCTCCTCTCTCCTCTCCTCTCTCTCTCTCTCTCTCTCTCTCTCTCTCTCTCTCTCCTCTCTCTCTCTCTCTCTCTCTCTCTCTCTCTCTCTCTCTCTCTCTCTCTCTGCGTGTTAAATATCCACATTTTCAACAGAGGAGCTCTGCAACAGAGAACAGCAGCACTGGAGGACATCTAGTCTGTCACGGTCTGATTGCCTGCTATAAAATTAGCAGAAACTCCGAATGTGGAAATTATCAGACAGTACCTAAGTATTCTTTCAAGGGAATGATCTCCACACATGTACGCACTTACTTCTACGTGTGCTTGTTTCGATCCCCTACACCCTGTGGATTTTAATCAAAGTGCCTCTTGTTAAGTACACGGCCCCTTATTAACATAATTTTGGGGGCCTCACCGAGTAAACCCGTCTCTCCATCTGTAAGGCTTGATGTCTCACAGTTTCACCCCATAATAAAATGGGTTAAATAAGAGTCCTTAAGGCCCTTCACATTTTCTTTGCTAACCTCCTTTATAGGCTCCAAAATGTCTTCCCGGCAATGCACTTGGCCATAGGGGTAGCGCCAACTTTAAAGGGGTTGGCGTTAAATTCTACAGGGATGCATGATGGCTTGCCCCTTTTACACGGGCAGTTCAGCGGCCATTAGGGGAAACGGTAGTTGGCCTGAACGACCGTTAGGTGGAGTTAGACGACAGCGCGAGCGCCGTTTGAAACCTAGCGGCGATCGACGCCAATAGAGGTCGCAGGTCTCCGTTCCACCACTGCTTCAGACCATTCCATCGTAGATAGGCAAGATGGCTGCCCCCAGCAACAACGTGTCCCCGCTGCAGGCGAGCGCGCTGCCGCAAAATCGATTCGTGTGGACACCGTCACTGACGCATTTGCTAATTAACTTGTGGCAGGACAGTGGTACTGCGGTTAGTACAAGCGGTGGATCGTGAAAAAGGCGCTTCACTGTAACAAAACCACAACAAACGCAGCCATTTGCAACGCCATGGATGGCATTGGATCGGCTAAATAAAGTTCTTCAGTATGGCTGCAAAAATGCAGCGCTGAAAATAATTAGAGAAAAAAGTGTTTTTGGAGTTCACGAGGTAGATTTCAAGTCACGTGGCGAATCATCCAACCGATACTGAACATGGGAAGTGCCGTGTGAGCGTGGCCACCACCGTTCAGTCCTCGCGGCCGTTACGGCATTCAATTGCCGTTTGCGTTAATGGCCGATGAAAATGCTCATGTATCACGTGTATAAAACGAGGTGTTTAATAAGAAGCCTCATGCCCTCAAGCTTCGTATGTGTCCCCTGAAAATATCCGTTTTCACCAATGCGCTTGTGTATACTAGTAAACCAGACTTGTTTCTGTGCATGGTGCTTTATAGAGATGCATGGTGTTTTTGGGATAAATTTAATAGAAGGCGCTAGGGTCTTGATATCTTGACATCAGACTTCTTATAGTACGTCTGAAAATGTCTTCTTAGCAACGTATGTCAGTTAGCAGCAAAACCCAATTTGAAGGGTTTCGCTGTATAGCACAGCGATGTATGCTTATGCACTAATCCACAATTACAGCTTGAGAGCTTATGGATTTATTTTATTTCGTCTAAGCGACAGCGCACCTCGTAACCGGCTTTCTGTCGCGTCTGCTAACGGGGCCACGTTCCCCGAAAATCGCGGCTCTCGTACATGGGTCGCGTGAAGTTATCACCATCCGCTACGAGGTGTCACGTGTACCCGTAAAACGATGACCAATCAGCTACTATTCTATCTTTATACCGGGACGTGGCTTTCCACCACAGTATCAGCATTGATCACAAATTATCCCTGGCGGCCCCGCAAGCGCAACGAATGACGGAGTCATGATGCCCACCATCATGCTGATGGAAGGCATCATGATGGAGTTATGATGTCCACAGTCATCATGTTACTCTACAGTACACATGCGTTGGGGAACGTAATGTTGAAGTCTGAATCATCACCACGACCACCACCACCACCATCACCATAATCATCATCATAATCAGCCTCTCCTTTGTCCACTGGAGGACAAAGGAGTTTCCCAACGACTTCCACAGATTTCCATCCATTCTAAAGCCAGCCATCCGTGAAATTGTACAGTTGACTTTCACAGCCTCCGAGTGCGGCCTTTCCTCAATTTTATTGCGGAATTTTATGAAAGCCGGTGATACATCGTGCGAGGAAGCAATGCGGTGTGCCACGCTTGATTTGTCCTGAAATTAAAACGCTTTTATTGGCGCATTTATGTGTCTGGCTGCTTCACCTTTCACGCAGCAGCCACTCGGAATGGCGGAATGAGGAGCCGAAGAGTGACGAGAAAACGGTGGGAATAAAGGTCTGTGTGTCATTAACCCCGTGCACAGCACCGGCACCATCACTGTGGACGGTGCCCGCCTCCTTGCTGCAGACGCCACCCGCTGTGTTAGCGCGCAAGGAACAGGCAGTATGAAGGGCGCCCCATCCGGACACGTCAGAGTCTTACTATTACTAGTGGTGTCTAACTAGGGGAGTCAGTGTCTTACGGCTTGAGCGACGTTAGTGTAGACATTACCATATAAATTAGTTTACGCTCGGCACGGTGTCAGCAAACTCTGCGTACATTGGCCGTCTGCCTCGAACCCGGAAATAACATTTACCCTGATATTCTGAGTATTTCCTCCACTCGAGCCTCCAGTGGAGGAGATCCGTGAAATAGATTCCCTCACGCATAAGCATTGCGGAACCCTTCCCTCATCCCAGTAAAGGGAGCAAATGGTGTGGAGGAGGGACACAGAATACAGCCCTTAGATTCACTTTTGACGCTACATGATTACATCTAGGGCTAACAATCACAGTCCCTGTATGTATCTAAGGTATGTCTCCTTATCCAGAAGCGCACCATGTTTCGAGCGTTTGTAACAATTAACTTTCCTGTTGAGCCTGTTCAGAGTAAAACTGAGCGGTGACTTGCATCAACACCGCGTTTGTGACTGGCGGATTCCCATAGGGAATGGCACTGGGATTGATTGCTGCCCTTGGGTTGACGTTGGCGTTGGGTGAGTTAAGTGGCCGCAATAGGGAGAGTTCACAGAGCCTTCCATGCCGACATTGGAACTGTCAGCGTGCTGTCGCGTCTGTGGAAGATTTGCCTACGGCATAGTTTAATGGGATGGAGCAACAAATTCTGGGATTCTTGATTCTACTGCTCTTTTTTGCCAAAAGAAACTAAATGAAGTGTGATAACCGTTACTCAACTTTCTGATCTGTCGGTGTATACGCGTCCGACTTTGCCCCCATTATTCGAGCGTTGCGAAAGCAGCTAAACTAGCTAAAGATTTTCCCGCTTGTCTCTTAGAGAGGAGCCAATTTGTTCCAATTCATGAAATTTTGACTTCATCTAATCTTCTTGTCCCGAATAAACTCAGTTTTTTTTAATGTTCCTGCCAGAAAATGGAATGGTTTCACGTTGCACTCTGATGATAGCAATATGAAAACTGAAACCATATCCAGAGACCAGTCTCAAACCTTAACCGCAGATAGGGTAAATCCACCATGCCGTGGCTAAAGTAGCGTACGTCAGATCCATGTCGGTTACACATGCATCGACAGGGCCACGTCATCCGCATTAGGGGTCGTTGTTTGAATTCGCTATAAAGTCTGCTCTGCCGAAAAGTCTCCAGGTGTGTTTGAAGGCTCCACATGTGTTTGACGAGCGATTTGTTCTATAGAAGCGAGAGAGAGAGAGAGAGAGAGAGAGAGAGAGAGAGAGAGAGAGAGAGAGAGAGAGGAGAGAGAGGAGAGAGAGGGGAGGGAGAGAGGGAGGGAGGGAGGGAGGGGGAGGGAGGAGGAGGGTAGAAACTATATTTAGCAACTAATGAACTAATACTTCTAGCGAACTTTAGCACAGGACGAAGAAAGCGTGTGTTTCGTCTTTTCTTTCTTCGTCCTGTGCTAAAGTTCGCTAGAAGTATAAGTTTATTAGTCAGTAACCAACTCGCCCAACTCTCCGCTTTAATATTTAGCAACTCAAGTCCGAGCTGCGGAGTAATATGAGCCCTCGGAGGTAGGGGTGTTCCACGGCCCTCCGACGGTGGGCGAGCGTGCTATTAGCACGCGGTCAGCACCGAAGCACCGAAGTCGCACGCTGCTCAGAAGATTGACTCCGACCTCAAGCTTATACGGATCATCACTCGGATACGCATTTTGAGTAGGTTAGGTAATATAATAGGAACCCTTTTCAAGATAAAGACATGACTCAGACTTTGAGCTTTTATGTCTTATCACCTCAATATGCATTTTTATTACATCATTTATCAACAGGAACCGTTTTCAGATTCGGTGGAGCAAAAGTAAAAGTGATTCCGTGTGTATCTACGTGCATTGTTAAGAGAAGGCCGCCGTCAACTCTAAGAGAAATAAGATTTGCTCACTCCTTTCACCTAATTTCCTGTTCACCTCCATGTCGTGAGCTGAAAGTTTCACTGGTCCTTCACATTCACAAAGTGGGTCGGCTGTTTATTCTTTCTTGCGTCTATTGGTAATCACCGAAACGAAGTCTCTTTGGTGAATTACTTGCGCACGATGCTCCCAGCAGTGTGCAGCCAAAAATCTTGCACGGACGCGATGGTCTGCCAACTTATTATTTATTATTATTATTATTATTATTATTAATTTACCCATACTGCAGCCCCCAATGTGGAGCTATGGCAGGAGTGAGCATTCACAGAACAAAAAATAACAAATGAACAGATCAACAGAGCAATAAAACACAAGAACAGTTAACGCAAATCAGCAAGGGCAAGTAAACATTTTTCCAGCGGAAGGGAGCGAGTATCACCGGGCAATCCATTCCAGAGTTCGGCAGTGAAAGGAAAAAAACTAAATTTGAATGCGTTGGTTCGACAATGGTAAGGCTTGATATTAAGGTGGTGATTACTTCTAGTTATGGACGGCGAGGCAAATGAGATGTAGGTATTGTGAGACATGCGATATACCGAGTTAATAAAACAGTAAAGCAATTTCATAGAATCCTTTAGTCGGCGCATGCGTAATGTGGTGAGTTCAAGAGAAGACAGGGCAAGGGAAGGTGAAAAGTAGCGATCATAGCGATTACAAATAAATCTGATAGCTTTTTTTGAATGGCCTCAATTCTATCGATTTCACCCTGCTTGTGTGGGTTCCATACGGGGCATGCGTAGTCAAGTACTGGACGAATCAGGGTTTTATACATTAGTAATTTAGTGATCTTTGGGGATTGGGACAGTGTTCGTCTTAAATAACCTAACTTTTTTAAAGATTTTGTGCAGATAAAGTTAATATGCTGAGACCAAGATAGATTGCTGGAAAGAACAACACGAAGATATTTGTATTCTGTTACTTTTTTTAAGGTGGATCCGTTAAACGAGTACGTGAAGCAGGAAGGGGACTTACTATTCGTGAAAGACATAAGCAAGGATTTGTTAAAATTGATACTCATTTGCCAGGTTGCACACCATTCACAAAATTTAGTAAATGAGTCATATAGACGATGATGGGCTTCAGGAGAGTCGATGGGTTCATACAAAACACAATCATCCGCGTACACACGAATTTTAGAGCTGACGTTATTAGGCAAATCGTTCATGTACAGTAGAAACAGTAACGGGCCAAGTATAGAACCTTGTGGAACGCCTGAACTAACACTAACAATGTCGGAGTCAGTTGAGTTATAACAAACGTATTGCGAGCGCTCAGAAAGAAAATTAGAAATCCAAGTAACTAGTTGCGGGTTGTTTAATATGGCGTTTAATTTACATAGTAATTTAGAGTGAAGTACAGTGTCGAACGCTTTCGAAAAGTCAATGAATAGTGCATCAACCTGATTACCAATGTCCATGTTACAAGCAATGTCGTGCACGAATTCGGTTAACTGCTTAACAGTACTAGAACTACGTCTGAATCCATGTTGGAAGCTAGACAACAGATTGTTAGATTCGAGAAATGCAATAATATATTTGTATATAATATGCTCTAATAGCTTGCAGGAATGAGGGGTAAGAGAGATGGGCCTGTAATTGCTGAAAACTTGCTTGTCACCAGATTTATGTAAAGGTACTATTTTGCCGTTTTTCCAAGATCTGGGAATGGTACCAGATTTTATGGATTTATTGAAAATTATTGTAAGGTATTGAGAGGTCCAAAGAGAGTAGCGGACGAGAAACATGTTAGGGATACCATCGGGTCCATTACACTTTTTAGTGTACAAATTAAGTATGACATTTAACACGCCCTCTTCAGTGATCACTACATCGCTGATTGGAGACGTTGGATTCGAGGTGGAAAAAGAAGGAACAACCAGATTGTCGACTGTAAAGACAGACTGAAAGAACGAGTTAAAAGTGTTCGAAATTTCCGCCGGATCATCAATGATTCTGTCGTTTATTTTGAAAGAATTGCAGGAAGCATCGCGAGGCAGGACTGAGCGCCAGAACTTGCGGGGATTGTCGGATAGCAAACTTTGAAGGTGAGCACGAAAAAAGAAATCTTTAGCTATATTTTGCTGCTCTCGAAGTTCCCGCTTGGCCTCGGTAAAACTGATAATACTTTCTGGATTTTTAGATGACTTGACGGTGTTTTCTTTTTTCGCAGCGGCGCCCCAAATTCTTCGCCCACATTGCGAAAAAGACGATGTTAGGGCAATTGTGACGTTGGGGAACGAATCAACGAAAGCTGCTTATCGTGGTTCATTCTTCAACCGCTGCGTGCCTTTCAAATACGGTTACGGAAAGCATCTAGAAGCGTGGATTGCGCTCAGAATTCTCCGGGACGTAACTAAAGAGACCCTGCAACACTTCTAAACTTCGTTTTCTAAATCCTTAGCGCTTTCAGAACGTAGTCAACAAATATAACAAGTACTTCGAATAGGGAGTCACAAAGTACCTCAGCCAGATATTTTTGTTCACTGCATGCATCAGATCACTTGGAAGCTTGCTCAAAAAAATTTTCTCTTTTTGTCGGTCATGCCGTTCTTCGAGCGCTCAAATTACACCATTGCAGCGGAGTAGCGGGCATTGGCAGGCTTTCATTCAGTTACAACAATAAACGCATTCGACAGCCGCTTGAAAAAAGTCACAAAAGCAATGCAGAAACGAAATGTGAATCGGCTGCGACTAACAAATCACGCAGTGCCGCTCAGTGCTGGCGATAACTATAGCTTTCTCAGTGCTTTTAGACGCGAAGGAAAGGATGAAAAAGTTTATCGGAAGTGTTTTAATGTCTCTTTAAGAATTTCGCGGAGCGGGTTACGGGTTACGCCTTCAGTTTTGATTTTACTATCACTGGAGTTCGCATGCCGGGTATTTTCGCACACACGGCGTTTGAAATCCCGTCTCCGTAAGCGAGCCGAGTTTTCATGTTGAAATTCTCTAATCTAACTTCGTATTGGGTTGTATGCGGCTCCTTGGGCAGTCCACTGGAAGGGTACGTGTAATTATTGAAGTGTTTACAGGCAGCACCGCCCACTAAATTCGGCATTAGAATGCTATCACAAAACCTTCTTTTTTTGAACGTTCAGCCTATCATGTTCTCCTTTAGGGAAGTTCGCTTATAACTTAATAAACCTCCTTGCACCGAAAAGTTAACATTATAGTTAGTGATCAATTAAGCTCTTGTAAACCCTAGTAATACTCCAGCTTTGACATTCACTCAACGAAGGGACTTTCGAGGCGTTCACGACAAACAACAGCCGGCGGTAAACAGCTGCCGCTGCTCACAATCACATCCTGCTTTTAATTTGCAGCCAACCCCAGCTTCTTGTTCATGAAGTTGACTTTCCCTTTAATTGACTACACTTGCAGTGAATCACGCTTGACAGTTATTCTAGTACAGAATTTTGTAAGTGGTTGACAGTCCACACTTTTTGTCCTCTGATAAAATTGTCCTTCCCTCCTTCAAAAATCGCTCAGCTAACCCTGAAGATGCGAAGCAAAAGCTTGGCTTAGGCTGGTGGAAGTCTTGGTTTTTACTTGGTTAACCTTTGATTTAGCTGTAATTACCATACTATTTATCCAAAGCCTGCCTTTGGCTGCGGTTGTGGTGCCGCTTCCGGCGTTTTCCAAGCCTAATGGCTCGCCGGGCGATATTCGCGGTGCGGTCAGACGCCGCTTGCCGACGATGGCTCAAAGCCTCCAGCTCCCGCGCAACCCTCACAGAAGACGGCGCGACCTCGCTCTCATTCAAGGCCAAGCTCTCATAAACACCGCGAGTCACGTGGTCAGGCGCGAACCAGCTGCATAGAACGCATGTGCCAAGCCGGCAGCTGCGGCAGCAGCTGCAGGCAACTATAATATAGGTACTAGTTTACTGTAGCGACAGCGGTAACGCTACCATCGTCGGAGTCCGGACCGGCGAGTCACGTGAAGCGCTGCCAACGGTACGGCGCAGCTGCGGTCAAATGAAGGTCAAATTTACCGCGACGGCGAAACCGCTCGATGAGATTAGTGAAGCTTTGCTTTAGAACGCGCTTGCGAAGAAGCATCGAGTAACTGATTTTGGATGGGACGCACAGCAGCTTGAAACCATTGGGGAGTGTCACAAGCACGGCTATCATTGTAAAGCAGTGGGGACAAGGGCGACACGCTGGAAACAAGAAAGGAGACAAGCTGCGACACTTACAGCAGGTACTCGTGCATTCGCATCTTGAGGATGTCCGTCGCGTACCAGCCCACTCGGTCTGCGTGCATGTCCGCGTTGTAGTTCTTGACTCGCACTCCCTCGAGCATCTCTGGCAGGCCCTCGAGGAGAGGAATCGCGGGCCCCGTCTTGTGAAAGAGCCATGGCCCCACGTGCGGGAAGAGGCCCGTGCGCTCCAGGTCGCGGATGGTGCAGCGGTCACTGCGCAGCACCACGTTCCTGTCGCGAACCCTCCTCAGGGCGCCCCTCAGCAGCTCGTCGGCGAGGTAGCTCTCGAGGAGCTCTGGCTGGACGCCCCAGAAGCCGACCATCGCAACGCTGTCCGAGAGCACAACGATACAGCAGCCGCCGCACACGTCGCCTGCGCGTGCACGTAGGTTTAACGGGCCATGGAGACAGGATACATCCTTGTCTAATTTAAAGGGACTCTGCAACACTTCCGGTACACGCTTTCACTCTTTCTTTCTAGTCTGGAAGCACTGCGAGTGCTGTAGTTATCGCCAGCACTGAGCGGCACTGCGTGATTGGCTCGTCGCAGCAGATCCGCCTTCTGTTTATTCCTTGCTTTTATGGTTCTTTTTAAGTGGCTATCTAAGGTGTTTATTGCTGGAACTGACAGAAAGCGGGTCAATACCCGCTGCACCGCTGTAATTACGTAATTCGAGCGCTCGAAGAACGCCAAGACCGGGAGACAGAGAAAAATCTTTTGAGCGAGTTTCTAAGTTATCCGATTGGCAAGAACAAAAATATCTGGCTGGAGTACTTCGCAACCCTCTATTCTAAGTACTGGTTGTGTTTGTGGACTACGCTATGAAAGCATTAGGTATTTGAAAAAAAGTTGGAAAGAGTGTTGCAGGGTCTCTTTAAAGGAACTAGCCTTTGATATCTCACTTATTTTCATTCCAGCCATGAAAAACATTTTTTTTTCAACCAAGAAAAACGCAAAATATATTTAAAGCTTTCAAATTTTGCGTTACACGACGTAAGCAGTTACGCAATAAAGAGAACACTGAAAACAATGATTAGGGTGGTAACTGCATATTAGCATTCAAGTGATGCAACCAAACGAAACTAGAGGTCCCGCTACAATCGCCCAGTCACGTTCTTGGCAGAGGCTTTGGTTCATGGGAAATCGACAGAGGTAGGTAAATAGTGTTTTCGCACTAAAATGACGACTAACGAGAGGTTAAGAGCTTTGCTGTAAAAAATTCTCGGGTGCTCAAGTCTGCGCCGGTGTTTTGTCAAGTCAAGTCAAGTCAAGTCAAGTCAAGTCAAGTCTTTGGCGAAAGACGTCATTCCACGTCTCAGCCAACCGAACTGCGTGAGACGTGATCACGCAGACGTAAAATGACGTCATTCTTTAAAGTTATTTCGACAGTTGCGGCAGCAGTCCGAACCCGGCCTAAGGCTTTCGCGTTAAACAATTACGCTCGTAAAATAGGTTTGAATACATGTTATACCAAACTTTCGCTTAATCATTTATACCCCGTACATCACGGGACTGGAACCACCTCCCTGCACAAGTTGGACCGATTTCTGATAACTATTTTTTCCACGACGCCCTAGCTAACACTGTATAACCATATGAATTTAGTTTTTTTATAACAAGCTGTACGCTTCATTGTGTTTGCATTGAAAAAATTGCAACCACTCCCCTCTGCATTGCCTTTTGGCCCTGAGGGTAAACAAACAAATACACAACCAATCAATCAAACAAACAAACAAACAAATTAATTAATTAATTAAAATAAACAAATCTGCACCAGAATCGTTAATCGAACTGGTCGACTTGATATCATGGTTCATGGTGAAGGTATGATGCGGTGTGATTGAAGTGGACTTTGATGCGTGTCTTATTGTGCAATTAGTGTAAGCCCCAGCGCCCCTGCGCTCCGTCATACTGCCGACAGTCTGTGCGGCTCTCCAGTGCGCGATTTTATTTTTTTTTTTTTTACCTCAAGATGCATTGTGTGTGCGCCTGGCACGGAACCCACGTTCTCTCTGGAGACCCGTTGTCCGCGCCAATTCATGCACTTCTCAAGAGTACTTTCTGTGAATTTTTTGTCTTGTGTGTGCCCGGCGACTTTGTGTGGGAGTGGTGGTTGGACCTTTTTTTTATTTATTTATTCACTTTAGAGTGTCTTGAAGACGCCTCTATTTTTATTCTGGGCATAGTGCGCACAACGTGCATGGTGTTCCTACAGTGACATGCCTTTTATGTAGTCCGGTGAACTGACATAACGAAACTTGGATGTACTTATTTATTTATTCGTCGTGCAGGCTAAAACGTACTGCTGCTTTTTTGGTGAACGCTTGCGGTGAACTTCGATCTTTAAAGCGCGTCTTGTACTCTTGGTTCATTATGCTTCCTTCCTAGGCCCCCCCACCCCTTCTTCCAAACCCCTCCCCCCTGCTGTTTACCTTAGCTGTTTCCTACTGTGCTCTGCAATTAGGGCAGTTTGTTTGCTGTTTATTTATTTTATTTATTTACAAAGTTTTCGACCCTCCTTTCATAAAAAACGTGCCTGTTGCCCGAAGATATGGGACAGTAGAACGTTTTCCCCCGCAAATTGGCTTTTCTCCAAAGATGCATTTTAACGTCTAAGCCCCCTTTATTTATTTTATGTGCTTATAAGCCTGCTACAGCTTTGGTAGGCCTGGTGACTGTTCTCAACTTCATTTCCCCCCATTTTATGTAGGGCGAGGGGAACATGCGATATTTAAAATTATTCAAAAAGGATCCCGCAATCGCCAGTATCAACACGGAGACGTGTGTTGCACAAAGAAGCCTGCCCCAGTTCCATGATCTTTTTTAAGAAAGAGATAGTGTTTTCCGACATCCGGACACCGACTGTTCGGAATTTTTAAGGGTAGTTTCATTATTTTGTCCCCTTTTTAAATGTATGCGAGGCTGCTAAAACTAACGATACGGCTGGAATCATGCTGTTGTGACTATATCGCATAATTTGGTGTAGTATGGACAGGATAAACATAATGTGGGCCCGCCCTAAAATCATAGTTTTCAGCCTGTTAAAAAATCTTGGACCATCTCCACTAACGTGAAACCTGTGGAGGGGTGGAGCGTGCAGTGCATAATGGCATTCTTGGCGCCTTGGCGTTTTTTCCCACCGGAGATGAAACCGTTGGCGGATAGAGGTATACAGCTTTGCTGTAAAAGCCTCGTGTCTTTGAAGCACGAAACGTTTCAGCGCGAGGCGTAAACGAGTGTCCCAGTGTTTTTTAGTACGCGTTACAAAGTGTTCCGGCGCGAGGCGTAAATGAGTATCCGGGTGTTTTTTAGTGCGCGTTACTTTCTAGCGCGAGGCGTAAACGAGCGTCCCGGTGTTTTAGTACCGTGACTACATGAGACGACGATTACGACGACGACGACGACAGAAGACGCCGACAGCTCCACCCCCCAAAGGGGCTTCGCCCCTAATACCCGGTAACACTCAGGTGATGCGATCAAACGAGTCTAGAAGCCCCACTACAAAAGCGCAGCCATGTTTCTTGGCTGTAGATTACGTTGGCGGCCGCCAATCGCACAAACGAGATTCTCTGACATCATGGAGAAACACCAGCAACTAGCTAAGGAGTCCCTAATGCTTCATGTATAATCTTCACAGATGGCAAAATTACTTCGAAAAAGTAATTAAATTACATTACTCATTACTTTCCTACAATTTTCTAAAATGTAATTAAACTACATTAGAAATTACTGGTGGCCAAAATTAACGACATTACATTACTATTACTTTTCAAAAGTAACTAAATTACTTCGAAATTACTTTAACAAAAATTCATCACTCATACACTACACACTCACATACACTTTATTTACACTTGTATATATATGCACTTCATTGCCAAAACTATTTGTTTATACACCAACTTATGTACAGTTTATTTACAGTGGTATGCATTGATATGTTAGATATGTTTATTACGTCTCAGAAGGAGCTGTGATTCAAAGTGGGCATTGGAAAGGTGTCCCCGTTTGTACGACAGAGTGTCTTTTTCCATTCTTAAAAGACGCCCCCGCTGGCGCGGATGAGGGCTGGATTGTGTTGAGCATAATGAAGAACTTTTTTTTTCATTTTCAGCAGCGGGCTTACACCAGTTACCAGTGTAATGAAGCATTGAACACAATCTGCACGTATTTGTTTAACCCGACTGACTGTTTCCACGGCATTCCCGGTACGCATGAAAAGGGAACGAGAGGCACGGGAAAGCAGGCAGAGCTCTCATCGAAGTGTTGTTTCCTTCGCGTTCGTAGAGTTCCAATGCCCAGAGAGTCTCTGGGCATTGGAACTCTACTTGGACAACTTTTCTTAGTCAACTTTTTATGCCGTTTGGGAGGGAAGCAGACCGGCTATATCGTAGTCGAAAGTAATTGGGAAATTAATGAGTAATTTCCATGAAGTTACAGGCCTGAAGTAATTAATTACATTACTAAATTACCAATACACAAAAGTAATTTATTACATTACTCATTACAGCAAAAGGTAATTGAATTGCTGTAATTTAATTACTGTAATTTCTTACTGCCAAGTCGGATTGTCTTTAGTATCTCAAGTGTTTGTTTGAAGTTACGATAAGCTGTCATTGTTACAGGCACAAAACTGCCCTTGCAATGAACCTTTGTCTTATTTTGTCTTCACGGACCCTTTAATAAGCTTTTTTTTTACATTAAATATTGTATTTAGGTACTTCCGCGGCGGGAGGAAGTTACTTGGATTTACCTCTCTCTGTGACGGCAACCAAGCAGCCCTGCGGGTCGAGGGCGTGCAGCATGTGGAGGGAGGTTTCTCCGCACAGCTGGCGCACCGCGTTCTTGATCTGCAGCAACGCCGGGATATCCTCGGAGCGCATTCGCCGTACGCGGGCGCGCCGCGCCTCTCCATATCCAGCACAGGGGCCCGCTACAATCGGGCGAAAAAGTCAGACGAGGAGTAATTCGCAATCTACGCAACTTCTATATAGCAGCGAAGAATTTATAAAAAAGCATGGGGTGCTTTTAACAGAGCAATAAAAACATTCAGTCTGTGAAAAAAGCTGACCAGTGAAGCTGGGAAAACTCCAAGGAGAGCACGACATTAAACCTAGTTCGACGGAAGGTGCGGCCAGTGTCGGCCATTGCCACGTTGACGCTTCTCCCGCTTCGCCCCACCTCTGCCCACCGTTGACGCGTGAGCTACTTCACGCAGTAGCTCGCTGCGCGTGCGCTGTGCTGCCAGAAAGACTCTGTTTCACTCCCACTGACGGGACGTTCCCACTTACCAGTGTCTGTATATTTTATAGTGTAGCTAAGTCACGTAAAAATCCAGCCAATCGATCTCCCTACTTAGAACTTTTCTTTAACCTTTATTTTCTCACGCATGCGCATGGGGTTGTGTCGGGTGAGTTTTCTACGTACACGGGACCACCGGATTTTCCTTTCGCGCAGCCATGTACAGCTTCGCTTTAAAATAGCTCATTTAAATAAAATGAGAAAGGCAGAGGGTATGAGCCGCCGACTTCCAGCCAGCACCAGGTGACCTTCATGATGATGTCCGCCAGGCTTCTTCGTTCCACCAACTGCAATGCGGTTGTTAGCCACTCTGTAGTGTGGTATACGCTCTAAGTGGTTTTGTGTTTGGGCTGTCCCACAGGATGAGGGCTTGATCCTTCGGGACCGTACAGAGTACACAGTTTGGGAGATGTGCGTCGGTGTTGGTCTGTGGAAGTGAATGCGAGCGTGCTAGGGCGTTCTGGTCTGCGGTCGCGCCCACGGCGCCGTTCCGAACTTCGTTGAACGGTGGAAGGTTGGGCTCGTTGGTTCATATCCATGTTTAATGGTGTAGAAATAGCGCAAATTCACAAGGACAAAAGGAACGAAAACGTTTTTCCGCCAGAGCTGTGGCGCCTTTCTCTTCGCTTTTGTCCTGGTGCATCGTACTCTGTTTCTACGCCATAAAACCGATTACCGTTGCTTTTTTGCCTATTTTTCTGTGCTTCTCCGTGGATTACCTAGTCCTGCGGGGTCAATCTGGGGTGAGATAGGCGAAGGAATAAGCTGCTTATCGCATAAATAGGTCTTAGGTGTGAGGTACGTGGATTAGGAGTTCTGGACTTGGTCATTGATGTTGGATGCCAGTGAAGCTCTCCTGGGGGCCCCGAGCTTGACGCGATATTCAGGAGATTTGTAAGAAATAAAGGCCGAGTTCAATTGGCCACAACTGAAGGGAAAGTAGGCCACGCGATACAGCAGCCATCTTCAGCCCCGTACCATTCATTGCGTGCACGGCAAGGCAAGTCGGGTTTTCAATTATACTTTCTCTTCTCTTGGCCAACTCACATCCACGAAGCCAGCGCCACTTTTACGACGTCTAAAGAAGTTATAAAAACAAATGTATGCTTCATGTGCACACTTTGTTGGGATGTAATAAATGTGAGAATATTGGCATTTCTTAATTGTTTCAATTATCGCATTTAAAGCAATTCATCGTTCTTCAATATCGTGGCTTGAGCTTCTTAACAAGCATGCTAGGGCGCCTTTGCCTGCTGTGGCGTCCACCTGTTCCGCCTATTTGTATCCAACTTAGACTGCTTTCTAACTGTATGAAGCTTTGACTGCTTTCTAAGCTGCCTGTCACAGGGCGCCCGAAATTAGAGATCATATTAAGATACAACTAAGGTTTTCCACACCGCCCCCGCCTTGGCAAACCCCTTACTCCCTCCCTCGATTAACAAGACTTGTCCTAAATTTTTTCTCCGTTCGAATACACAAGGAACAAATCCCCCCTCACCCCGCCACGATCCCCAACTACTTAATCCTTTTACGCCTCACTGAGAAAGTGGAATAGATTCCCTGTGCAACCCCTCCAAGCATAGGAAGGGACATACCGACATTGCGTTTCTGCTTTCGCCAACACGACCTCCTGTATGCAGGGGCACCAACGCCCTTGCGTCTCCAATGCCCTTATATAGTTGCTGCGGTGTCCTGCTTCTCGTCCCCTCCTCCCACAAGTTTACAATGTGGAGCAGAAAAGCAATAAACCTGCTAATAAAGAACAATGCTGACGGCTTCTCCTTCAACTGTCGGTTAGGTGAACATCTATAACGGCTATCGGTTTCTACCTGCTGCAGTTTCTACCGTACACTGGTGGAACGTCGTCAGCCAAGTTGGGTTTGCGTAGTGCATTAGAAAAGACGCAAACCGGAAATCAAATGGGAAGCACGTGTACCAGGCCCTCAAGCTACACTCAGGAGCCCGAACACTGACAACATATTATTGACCTTGAGTATGACCAAGAAACAAAAAGCTAAACCCTATCACTGATTGAAACTCTCCCCGTCCCGAGAAACCGAGATGAATGAATTCAAAATTAAATCTACGCACAATGTTTATCTTGTTATCTTGTTTATCTTTTTTTTTCGTCGCAGTCAGCGGACTGTGAACGGGCAACTTAAGGCCTGAAGGAAGAATTTTCAATCAATAAAAAATTGTAAGTAGGTCATTGAAAGGATCACGAAAAAGGTGGTGCCTCACACGGCAATCAGTAGAAATTATTTCTTGGCAGGAAATGGCCTTGCGGTTGGCTTCTCGTGACTTCCATTCAAAAGGTGCGAGTGTCTGCGGCACCGTTATGCTTCTCCGGTTTAGAAAATATATAAAAGAGTATAATGTTGATAGTTTCGAAAATTCAGAGAAAAGCGTCACCAACGAGCTTATAGGCACGCCTTCTGAAGGCTTCAAACTTCGCGGCGAGCAATAGAGACATCTCGGGCTGTCTGTAGCTGCCCAAAGGAACTAATTGAAAGTGGATACCCGGATTCGACACAATAACAATAATAATTGTAGAAATAAAATCAGCCACGTTACTTTTCTGTCTCCCGTTGTATTCTGT
The DNA here is from genome assembly GCA_013339765.2 of Haemaphysalis longicornis. Taxonomy (NCBI): domain Eukaryota; kingdom Metazoa; phylum Arthropoda; class Arachnida; order Ixodida; family Ixodidae; genus Haemaphysalis; species Haemaphysalis longicornis. The sequence goes on along the minus strand of CM023450.1, from coordinate 128,981,685 downwards.
GCGGTTTTGTGTGAACACCGCTCATGCTCAGGCGCCTACAATGGGATCTCAAGGTTCACGAACCATCCGGTCCAATTGGAGAGGTGAATGTCGTTGCAGGTGGTTGATGCTACACTTTTTTTAACAGCAGAGCTGTTTTAAAAGCCATAAGTTTGCCGTTGCAGGAAATAATACCATGAAAATACCAAGCGCTAAAGAGCGCGTGCCTCGCGGCGACCGCTGAGTGACCCACTCACGCAGTGGCTCTGGAAAAAAAAAGGTCATCCACATTCACAACATAGCGCCAGACCTTCACGACTAGTTAAGAGGTCACTGGCTACGTAAGTCGCCAGGATCACGAGTTTACACGTCACTGACAGCAAAAACTGGTGGATAAATTCGAGGGCCATCTCCACTAACGTGAAACCAGGGGAGGGGCGTAGCATGCAGTGTATAAGTGTGTTACTGGCGCCTTGGCGGGGGTATAGGTATACAGCTGTGCCATAAACGTCTCGCGCCTTTGAAGCACGAAGCGCTCTAGCAGGAGGCGTTGGAAAACGAGTGTCCTGGGGTGTTCTTTTAGTACTCTTTTCTGCCCACGGAGATGAAACATTCTATGCTTGAGGCGTTGGGAAAAGAGCGTCCCGGTGTTTTAGTACCGTCACTACATGAAACGACGACGACGGCAGGAGACGCCGGCAACCTGAGCCCCTAAGAGGCTTCGCCCCTAAAAATATCCAGCGCTGTCGTCGAGCGCTACAGCACCTGCAAAAACAAAACAAAGAAAAACCAACTCCAGTGCTTATGCTAAAGTTGAAAAGACATCCTGCTTGGGAGAGACATCACCGCGGCTGCCGCATTCTCTAGAAGCCATTATGGATAATTGGAGACATGGCTACAAGTGTGCCAATCCTTCCCGACTTGCAGATTTCGCAACCGCTGCCTAGAGTCGATTACGAAAACCTGGGGCGGTATTCTCGTGTTTTGTCCCTTTTGAGAGAGCCCTGATTGTCTAAAAGCAAACAACCGGATGTGACGTAACCCAAGTGCGGGGACCTACTACGTTTGACTGCGGCTTCTTCGAACAGGCGATTTGAATTTCAAACAGACCTGTTTTTGGAAGCAGTCATGAATGCGCCAATTATCGCCGTGTTGTTGCCTCGCCGGCGTAACAAGCGGTCGAGAAGCAGTGTAGGCGCGTTCGATATGCCCCGAGAAGCATTCCGCCAGAATTTCCGCCTATCAAAGAGGACCGGGCGGCGGCTGTGCGACGAGCTCCGGGACGAACTTGGTCGGCGGACGCGCAGGCTCAGCGTCGAGGAGCAAGTGTTATGCGCCCTTCGTTTCTTCGTTACCGGTGGCTTTGAATCAGCGGCCGGTAACGAAGAAACGATATCGCTGTCGCAGTCCCCCGTGAGCCTGTGCATCATACGCCTACACCACACAGTGAAATAAAGGATCGTCTGCGAGCTAGCTAACGGTCAGCAGGTGCAATGGAATAAACGATCGTCTGCGAGCTTGAAAGCTGTCAAGCAGACGACCAAAATTATACAAGCACTCCGCATAATATTTATAACCTTTTATTGCTACTTTACTCATACACATACCAGCTTAACGTTCGTAGACTTCTTGCGCCACAGGTACGTCATTAAGAAACGAAAATCCCCCCTCGTCTTACGCATTTTTCACTCGTAGAGATCCACAAAAATGTCAACGACGTAAAGCACCATTCAAGGTCCTTGGAAAAGCCCGCGTCGGCATGCCACAAGTGCGTCGATGCCAAAACACGTAACTGGGCGGTTATCTTGATGCACAGGCATTGTCACCGACCTCAAAACGGAGTCCAACCGCGAAAAACTGAGTAGCCGCAGCATTGTTTACACTTCACTGTCACAAGGAAACAGCTGACTGCAGCTGCCATCTTTGGGCGTTCCTCCCCTTGCGGTGAAAACTTTCAACGCCATAACAAAAAAAAAATTTCATCATGTTTAGTTTTTCAAAATACGTTCAAATAAACTCATAAAAGATACTCTGATACGGTTTTCGTTCTTTAAAATGTGTTTGCAAGAAGAGTTACAGTATTTGAATCAAAGGCCCACTGCTTAACCAGAAGTACGTCACGATGAAAGGGATGCAAAAGGGACGTTTTCAAAAGGGACAGTTACGAGAATACCGCCCCTGGTGGAAGTCTACAATGCTGAGGCTGACTTTGCATCCACCACTCGCCGCGAAGAAGACGACGATCTCTTCGATGCATATGACGACGGTTACTAGCACCGCAACTAATAAACAATGGTACTAAAAACTTGATGTGTTTGTAAATGCTCACCTACAACAGCTTCCCTATTCAAGTCTTGCGCGCGAGTGCAAGCTTCCTGTGGTAATACCGCTTAAAATAGCAGGTTACGATTCCTACGCGAAAAAAAAACGTACAGAACTTGTATATCTATTTGAAACGTAAGTAGTTCCTGACTCTAACAGGCAGGCAATCGCCAAGCACTATGCGCTCACACTTTAGTTACAGTAGTCAGTTGAGTTATAGCTAGAGATGTGTCTTAAGGCTGCTAATTTGGCTAGTTGGATTTCTGTTTTCAGTTGACAAACAGATAAAACATCTCTTAGGGGTGGAATTTCAGCCATGGCAGCAATGTGACAGCGCCGCAGGAAATGCGAACGGGCCCGCTGTACTTGTTTTGCTCTGCTAACCTGCCATCTGCACCGGTTAACATGATATTGGCTTGTTTTCTATCCTAGAAAAGCGTAGTGACGCGACGTTCTGGCGACAAAACCAAGAGGGCAATGACACGTGCTGAAAAACAGGTGTATGTGCCAAGAACTGACATGGCATACCTGGGTGCTTTTCAGAGAGCGTAGGCGCGCTTCAATGTGCCCTTCGTTCCGATTACAGTCCGAAAACCAGCGTTGCACCCTGATTTTAAAATCGCGGTCGCTTAGCGGTCAGAATGAAAGAGGTTGCGCTCATGAAATGCGCGCAACTCACCTGTTCCGCTAATTTATATTGGGCGAGCAGAGCTTCTGAAGTGCATCCTGGACGGCGCTGAAAGCCGCTTACGCCGCGGTGTCGCTGGTGCATGACATGCCAGGCGCAGGGTACTGGCACAATGGCGATCGTATCGTACTTTGGCTCGTCAAGCTTTCATTTGTTGTCTGAGGGGATTGACCGACCAATCCTGTTATATACATCCCGCTTCTCTTTAGGACACCTGGAATTGATTCCTGCAAATGCTCAAATGTGTGCAGCGGTATGCACGAACGAATACATACATAAGTAAAACAAAATCAAATTATGCGGGTTTTACTCGTCGAAACTACCCCTAGGTTCCTGAAGCGCGCTGTCAAGGAGAGCTTCGGGATAATTTCGAAGAAAAGAAAAAGCGTAGGACAGGCCCCGCTATTATTCGAGGCATTGGGAGACGTGCAGCAGAAGTTGTATGTTCTTTTCACTGTCTTAGGAGATCGCTAGCAACGGCGTCCTATCAATCGCGATGAAAGATCGGACCACCGATAACGTCGCGGCCCAACCGGTAACCACTGGCTGACAGGCGTGGACAGAGCAGACGTCACAAGAGAAATTATGAAAATACCAGAAAAAAGAGACCTCCTAAAATGGTGTTTCGGGCTTCATACGTATATACTATCATGATCTCTCCTAAGCTTTTCTTTCCTCCAAGGGTTAATTTAAACGATCTGGGGACCTTAATCGAGCGCCAGAACATCGACACACGGCCATTTTCTTTTACGCAATGTCAAGGGTGCTGTCTAACCCCATACGTATCTTTAAGGCTGGGTGTAGAATGGCTGCCATAATGGTGTAGCAATCCCGTCTTAGTTCGCGGTCTAAAGGGCAGGGGTTCAGATCCAGGCTTGCGTAATTTTAAGTGCGAATGCACTTTATAAGCGACCCCGAACCTTCCGCCATCCGCATAGCAACAGCTGCGGGTGCGCGCGCTTTTCGTCTTCCTTAGCAACGGGGGGAGATGGGCGCGCGCTGCCTGGCCGCTGACATGGCACATACCCACGTGGGAGATTGGCCAGGAATAAGTGCGAATGCACTTCTGGCCCCACGTGACTGCGCGCGCTCCGCCACCTCACCGCGGTTTGCGTGGGCGCGCGCCACTCCCCGCACCGCTCTCCGAATGCAACCGATGCGCGCACCGAATGGAAGCAACAACGGAACCGAATGCGAGCACTGCACGCGTCGTTGAAGATACCGCAGCGGTTGAAGACAAGGCAGTGCGGCGAAGGGCCCGTGAAGCCGTGACGTCACATGCTCCGTGACGTGACGTCACATGCTCTGCAGCTGGCGCGCCTCTCCCCCGTTAGGTTTGCACTCACCCTCGGCGCGCGCCTCTCCCCTCGCCTGACAGCTCCCCCTCGCCGGTACTGCGCCTCTCAAGGCGATGGCACAATTACTACGCCGTGTACTCTCGGCGCAAGAAATGCATTCGCACTTCCTCACGATTCCCTTCGGGGAGGTGGGGGCAATTTTTTTTTATGATTTAGTTCTTGTTGTTGTGATTAATATTTTCTTGAATTTTATTCAGTTTTAAGAGCATTAAAGGGACCATGAAGACAAAATACAAGTTTGCTTTATTAGGGAGACTGCTATGTCTTACTTTGATCTTAGCCAAAGGCCTTACTTTTCTCGCGGAAACAGGGCTAGAAAAGGTCCTGTGGTTCTGAACACATACATTTTATACATGTGTACATCTCCCCTCCCCCTCCACTTTTTTTTCCCTTTTCTTTTCTTTTCTAGTTTTTCAATACTTCGTGTGGCCAATTATCTCCATTTACGCCATTATAGCGATTACAGGTGGAACTTCCGTGGTATCTGCGTTTTTGTGTGAATGCAGGGCGTTACATGGTCCTGGCTGTGGGGGTACTCGGCAAAGAATGCTATGCTTTAAAATTAGTGCGTGTACTCAGGAGCCCAAACGCTGTGCTCTGAGGCCTAGCACAGTGTCACATACCAACAGATCGCACATGCCCGCACAGGTGTGTTGAACAATGCTTTATAAAACGGCTAATGCAATGCAATCAATCAATCAATCAATCAATCAATCAATCAATCAATCAATCAATCAATCAATCAATCAATCAATCAATCAATCAATTGTCTAATAAACAGCTTATAATTATATCTCTAATTATTAGTTTATTCATTAAAACATTCAACCGATTAGTCTCCAAGCAATGAAAGGATCGGCAAAAAGCCTGTGAGCTTACTCTGAAGCCTGCCCAATGTTACACTTACAGGGTTACACTTACTTGCAAAACTGTGTAGGACTACGCTTTAAAAGCAGGAGTATAGGCTGAGCCTGATTCACACAAGTTAACGATAACAAGCAACGGCTGTTTGGGCCTGCCTAATGACGCAGACGAAATAAGTTAGGCGTGCTTGTGCACCCAATACGAATCTGCGTCAGATCGCCCCATGGCTTTGGTTAAGTGGAGCTCCTTTTCTTATTATGAGCTGTAAGTGCACTAAAAGCCTAAGGTTCTTTTTATACCCCTCATCAAAAACAGGGCTAATATTGTCAATAAAACGCAAAAAATAATACCGAGCTGAAGAGAAAAAAATCTATTCGTGACCTTTCGCCTCCAAGGTTCAACAGCCACATTAAAAAAAAAAAAAACTTTAATAATTGGTTCATGAACAGGTGAGCGAAGTTCGCTAAAACTTCTGTTGCACTGGAGAATATTCTCGCGCAGTTGACTTGCGCTTCTCCACTGAATGAGGAGCACCGGATCCACAGCCTGCCCTGGTTCAGGCCGTGAACTTTGCCCACTGCGAGAGGATGAATGCTGGGGGCTGAATGCAGCCGCCTCAAATAATAGCGCCAAAACACTGTCTCTGGCCCCACCGTCAGGTGGTCGCGATTCCGGAAGCTTCACCGTTCTTTTAGCAAGTATAATCGAAAGCGAGAAAAAGGTAAACAGTGAAAAAAAATTGAGTTGCCATTGTTATGGCGAATAGCGAGCGAAGGTAGAGGGGCTCATACGCAGAGTCCTGTTAACAGCGATTTGTGGCCCATAGTTTTCTCCCCGCGCGGCTGGCGCTCCTGGCATGTTATACCTATTCGGAATAAGTGGAGCTTGAAATTGAGTTTCCCATTTTTATAGCGACACAAAGGGCCCAAACTCCAAACCCGCACACTTCGCTGGCTCTGAAAGGAACGAAGCACGGTGCTCGGAGCTTCAAAGGGTACGACATGACCTGTTGGCCACTTTAGAAGGTAGGGTCTGGTTTATCACACAGTTTGTCGATTTCCCATAGTTGTGAGTTACTTACCCCCCCCTCCCCCTTCTTTCTTTTTTTTTTTACAATTACTGCGTATCGGGTAACCTTTTTTAAATACAGTACACAAAGATACCGGGCCATAACGAGGGCATTCCTTGCAGGTGGGAGTCAAAAGCTAAAGAGCAGACACATTTTGCGTGGTCGTATAAAAGTTTGTACCAGCCGGTGCCAAAATCAGCAGCAAACCTGTCTGCCGTCCTTCAATTCAATTCTTTTGGTCGTCCACGTGGGCACGTAACCTTTCCTTTCCCCGGCTATATCCTTCGTATTTACCTTGTAGTTGTTCACCCTTATAATGCTCGGCTACCCAGCCTGGCGTCCTTAAAAAGTTCAGTTCGACGTTTAATTTTCCTATCGGGTATGTGCAATGTGAGGCGTCTGTTCATCACAATCATTCCTATCGCAAGCGTTGAGGCTAATTCACTGTGGCTGGAGTATACAGCAGCAATCTGCCTTACTTCAATAGTACAAGATGCAACTTCGAACTCACCTGCAAGATCCAAACAAGAAACGCTTCTGGTGAGATTTCGAGGCAAGACAAGTTCAGTTAACGCACACAAGCCTCGATTTTGTAAGCAAAAATAAAAGAAAAAAAAATGGCCGCATGAGTGACATTAGGTTGCATTTTCGTAGCGCTGGAGGCCTCTATAACGCCATTTAAATGAAACTAAAGTGTACATATCAGTAGGCGTATACAGGTAGATTATGAACTCAAGTGTAGTCCTCGCCGCAGGACTAGGGGGTCTTTCTTAGTGTAAGATGTGTCAAAAGTAGGGATGCGGATGTTGCCGCCCCATACATTTTGCCCTTAGCGCCCTCTACCTATTTCCTACATCCCTTCCCTTCCTACTCGGTAGGAATACGTGAAAGAACGGTTATGAAATAACACTTCTAGTTTTGATGTGCCGCACGTACACAACACAAGAATCACAAGGTTCAATGCTGGCTGAAAAAGAACCACGACACACATCTACTAAAGGAGCTCTTAAAGGGACACTGAAGTGATTTGTAAACAATGCGGGATTACGAGCGCAAATTGTAGTCCGGAGTCCCTAGGCCCTGTTTCGACCACTCTGAGCGCGTTTACGCGAATTTATTTAGTAGAAAAATCAATTCGAAAATGCTGTCCTCCTCTCTTTACGCTCGCCCATTTTCTGTGGCGTTTTCGTGTGACGTCAGCAGGAGAGGAGCTGGCAATTGGCTGCGCTACTGCACGGCTCGCCGACCTTGCGCGACCGAGTCAGTCGGCCCAGCGTTTAGTCCGCCGGCCGCCGACGGGTAGTCGCAATTCGCTCGATCAGTTGAAACTAAGCCACAACACGTTTGGGAATGGAAGAATGTGCCTTTCTTTACTTCGCTAGTTTGTACACTGTATCTAGCTCCAAGTCAAGGTCGCTTCACACAAGCGCTGCACAAGCGCACATGCGACGCTTCGCTGACTGGTACGCCAGTAGGAAAATATAAGGCCTCTGGAAGGGGTAGAATAGTCAGCGAAGTCAATATAGGTACTAAGGAAATAAAATCAACTGATATTTTTACCGTACAGCGCAAAACTAGGGTGCGGGAAGCACTTTTTTGCGCTGGGCGAACAGGCACAGCGGTCAGCAGCACGACTACGCATCTGCGAACGCTTTTCCGTCTACGAAATGCAATTACTAGACGTGAGCTATTGTGGAAACTCGGGGGACGCTTACTGCACGAGCGCAATACAACAAATAGTCACCTAAGCTGTTCGAAATACTAAAACTAAATAAAAGGGTAATCTGGTTGTACATTATATAGTTTATATTTCCGCCTTCGCCATCGCCCGCCCGTAGCCTTGTGGTCTGGAGTGCTAGGTGTGTCACCCCAAGTGTTTTGCCAGTCACAAGTTCGAATCCCCGCGGGTACAGGCTTTTTTTTTTTATAAGTTCACTTTTTAGTTTTTTGCCGATGTTTTCTATGCTGGGTTCACCTTTTTTGGGGCCGCAACGTTCATTGCTCCACGAACTAGTCCACATAACTCGCGCAGGCTGGCACTGGCGCGCTAGCGAGTTCTCGTTGGCGTGCTGTTGCCATAAGCACCGACTGCTTGCGGGCAGTGGGCACAGGCCAGAATCAACAGACCCTTGGACTGGTGCAAACACGCTTTTTACGATACAGGCATGAGTGAGGCAAGCTCGAAATATGGGGGAAAAGTGCATGCATTTGAGCGTCTGCGGGGACGCGGAGGGCGTTCATGCACTGCATAGGGCTCAGCTAATGAATGCTACGATTCCAAGCCGTCCTGGGAGGCTTATCTTATGCATTATACAGCTGACAACATGGCAGAAGCGCGGTACTACGATTACTGTGATATTGAGAATGCCCATCCAACGATGCCATCGGATGTCAAACATGCTTTACAGAACCGAAACCGAAACCGAAACTTGTTTGATTGCTAAACTTGGGCATCGTCCAATCACGGTGCCCCCTCCTCCCAACGTCACAGCTTAATTGGTGCGGCCGCCGCAAACCGCGCATGGTAGTTTTTCTTCTTTCGCGCTTTGTAAAATAATTACCGATTAGTCAACCAGATAAACGATGAAAAGTGTGCTAATTTGAGCCAGTCTACGCAGTGCAAGCAAAAACGGGAGCTTGACAAATTCACTTCAGTGTCCCTTTAATGCTTGAACTAGATTTGCCTTCGAGTGGACGCCAAATGGTGAATTCCAAACGCTTCTCATGCAGGGAGCCGATATTTTATGAAACAGCCGACCGAAATCTAGTTTTAGATCGTAGCTGTTATTTCCACTTTTATCGCCTCCTTCCTTGGGCATCACCACTACAGGCTCTCTAAAGCGTCCGTGTGCAAGACACTGCAGAGCGCACTTTTTACAAGAATCAATTATTCATCTGGATCCTTTTCGTCACCATTCTTTCGTGTTAGTCACCTGTAAAGCTTTCTTTACTGCTAGGATTATACGTGTGATTGAGGAGCCGTCAAAACGACCCAAGAAGACCTGGAAAATTACGATGCAGATAACAACAACAACAACAACAACAATAATAATAATAATAATCAATCAATCAATCAATCAATCAACCTTTATTTTTGGTGCCCAGGAACAACCCTAGGGTCTTGGTACTGGTACACCATATACAAGCATTCATAAAAACAAACTAAAACCAAGACAACACAACACAGAAAACCATATATATGAAAGAAACAATAAGGTAAAAATAGTTAGAGATCCCAGAATGCAAAACAGCAAAAAAAAAAAAAGGAAGCCTAGTGTTAGAAGCCATCACACCCGGCCAGCAAAAACGTTGAAGGCACGTGAAAAATTGAAAATACACAAGCAAATACTCAATGAACATGACGGAGATAGATTATACACATAAAACAAAGGTTTTGTAACAAAATGTTAGGAAGTTTCAAATGGAAAAGCGAAGTTCAGCATTACAAGCACTGACACTTAAACCGACAGAAATTCAAGCAACAAAAAATCAGGAAAATTTGAAAAAACAAACAAGCAAATAATAATAATAATAAAAATAATAATAATAATAATAATAATAAATAATAATAATAATAATAATAATAATAATAATCAATCAATCAATCAATCAATCATGTTTATTTACGTGCCCAGGAACAGCCAGAGGCCTGAGTGCTGGCGCACGGGTAGTTTCATGAAAACAAAGTACAAGAAACATATAGCAAGAAACAAACAAGCGACAAGACACACAAATTGAAGTAGTGAAAATGACAGAAATAAAGCACAGGCGGAGCCTGGGTACAGGTAAAAAATAAAAAAAGAAGATGCCTATGTTGCTCTGCCTGTCGTAAAGGCCACGACAGCCAGAGCAACAAAGTTTGACAGTAATACAACAAAAACAACGGAGTGTAGAGACAAATGATAATATGAACAAATGACAGTAAACAGTTTCAAAAATAGGCAACTATCAGTTGGATAGACACAACCGCAGAGAAACCAAATTCCAGAAAAAAAGAGCGACAGACATATCATAGGTGTTTAACATACTGTATTCAACAGCGCTGTACGGTAAATTGTAAAGGATTTCTGAAAGATGTCAAGGCGTTCAAAGAAGCGGTTGTAACAATTCTGTATTCTGCGCACAGGAGAATGATTGGAGTTGCGCGCAGCGGTCAAGAACGGGCGATGCGACCTGGTGGGCTTTTGTGGTACACTAAAATCTAAACAGTTAAGCAGGTCTGCGCAAGAAAGGTCGCCATGAACAATTTTGTGAAGAAATGTAAGGTCTGCACGCATACGTCTGCAGTTCAAGGAAGGGATGGAAGGGACTATGGGTAAGTCAGAATCAGGATGAAAACTCTGATTGTGATGACGGTGCTTAAATATGGATAAAAACTTCTTCTGCACACGTTCTATTAATTCACTACTAGATTTGGAGATGCCGTTCCAGGCAACAGAAGCATATTCTAACTGTGGTATACATATTGCATTGTATAGCATTAGAAATGGATCTGGAGAAGAGAATTCCTTTGTAATCCGACACACATTTCCAAGGCTTCGGAGTGCTCGCCGGGTGATGAGCCTAATATGAGGAGAAAAAGAGAGGGTACTGTCGAAAAGCACCCCTAGGTCCCTAATCTCATCAACCCTTTGCAGAGGAGCTCCCTCAATACTGTAGGAAAACAGCAGACGGTGGGTTTTCCGGCTGTAGGTGACAACCTTTGTTTTAGTGGGGTTTAAAATTAGGCAGTTTTTCCTGCACCAGACCGATAATTCCGACACATCCCTCTGCAAGGCACAGCAGTCCTGAACACCGCTAATGTGCCTAAATAGTTTGACATCATCAGCATAGAGAAGAAAAGAAGAGTTTGTTAACACTGTTGAAACATCATTGATAAAGACAGAAAACAATAATGGACCCAGCACGGAACCCTGGGGTACACCACTTGTTGCAGGGTAAACACTAGACTTTTTGTAGTTAACATCTACATAAAAGGACCGGTCAAGGAGATAGTTGGACAACAAGGCAACAAGGCTTGCGTCTACACCGGACTTAGCAAGCTTGTTAATTAATAACTGATGGTTCACCACATCAAACGCCTTACTGAGGTCAAAATAAATAACGTCCAACTGGCCGTTTTCACAAACTGCAGCCGAAGCCTGTGTCATAAAGCTTGCAAGATTTGTGACCGTCGATCGACCAGAGAAAAAGCCGTGCTGATTTGGTATCACAACGTTCTTGACGCAGGCAGCAAGAACTTTGTGCAGAGCTGACTCAAAGAGTTTTGAGGCGACACAAAGGAGTGAGATCGGGCGATAGTTAGAAACGGCTGACTTATCACCAGACTTAAATATTGGAAAAATTCGAGCGATCTTCCATGCACGAGGAAATTTACCTAAAAGTAAGCAGTTATTATAAATGGAAGTTAAGACAGGCACAAAAATGTTGCCGTAAGCCTTCATGAGGGCTGCTGGAATTCCATCTGCACCACAGGAAAATGATGGTTTCATCCGTTGAAGGCTATCATTGACAATTTTTTCATCGAACCTAAGTGTGTTAAAATTAGAGTTATTAAACGATAGGCGTTCGTCGTTGCCATCTGGCAGTTGAAAGACAGAATGAAAGTACTGAGCAAAACTGGTGGCAACATCCTCAACCTCTTCACCATCGGAATTAAGCAGGCTAACGTGTTCTTTAGACGCCTTAGAACGGCCGCGTACATACCTCCAGAATTCAGCCGGTTTCTGAGACGCAGCAGCCTCTAACGATTCTATATAGAGCTGGTGGTCACGCCGGTAGAGGATTTTACAAAGTGAGCGATACCGACTAAACTCCGCTTTCCACTTGTCAAGCCCAGAACGCTTGGCCTTTTTGTGGGCGCTATCCTTAAGTTTAAGCGAACTTCGAAGTTCTTTAGAAAACCAGTGGGGAAATTTGGAAGGAACAGGCTTATAACAAGGGATATACTTTTCCATGCCCCTTCTGACGATTTCAGTGAAACGTCGAACCTGTTCGTCAACATCATTGACATCCAAAACACTAGACCATTCAGCAGATGAATAAAAGTGATACAGCCCAGCATAATCTCCACGCTTGAAAGCATATCGCGGGACTGCACAATTGTCAACACCGCCAGAGCGATGCTGGGTCGTGACCGAGACAGAGACAATAAGAGGGGGGTGAAACTTGTCGGGGTGCACAAGGGATATTTCGGAGGCACACACTTGCACGTTTTTTAAGTTTGAGAAGCACACATCTAGAACATTACCACAAGAGTTTTCTATGCGGCAAAACTGCTGCATGGAGGTGAACGATTGAAAATCTAATAGCATGCTGCATTTCTGCGCTGCATAATGGTTTTTGTGCTCAAAGGAAAGACTGTTCCAGCGAATACCTGGGGTGTTGAAGTCTCCAAGTATAATGAGCTTATGGTTGGAGTGTGCATTTGAGACATTTTCTATGGTTGTGAGTGTTCGATTAAATACAGAAGGTAATACATCCGGGGATATATAGAAAGCACCGATGAGTAGCTTCTCGCCCTTCGTGAGGCCTACCTCAAGCCAGACTGATTCGTCTAGGGTCTCGAGGTCAGCACGCCGCATGCAATGCACTGAATGATCAACGGCAACGAGCAGCAATATTAATAATAATAATAATATTAATACAGCGCTATGTTCGGAATTTAGAGTGACGATTGTATGCCTCAGCTATGATACAATAAATATAACATAGCGACACATCAGTTAAGAAGCCCTGGAAATACGTACAATTTAACGAATAATCGTACACGCGTACTGTTCCAGCTGTATTAATCAGAGGCGTCGAAATGAACGGCCGGCCTGCCGGAATATAGAATATGGTGGCCTGGAAGCCAAACGTCAAGGGCAGGTTTGTCGGCAGCGATATGTGTATCACGAGATAAAGCAAAAGAAAAAACGCTTGCTGGCGTCAAAATACCAGAAAAGAGGCAGTGGTGCTCGCATAGGTATAGACTATAGTTAAGCAGCAATAACGTCCGTAACAAAAGGTAACACCAGCAGCCAAATAAAAAATGGCTAGGGATACGTTTGTCTGTAATGCGAAATTATATCGCAGCTGTTGATATTTTTATTGTAACGATACCACTTTCTTTTGTCATGATATATGGCTTCGAGTCAGCCCGGAACCATAGGAAACCACAACAAAAATTGAAACGGGTTGTCGAGTAACCGTTTCTCAAGCGAGAGAGAGAGAAAGCTCTTTATTAGAGGAAAGCAGAGAGGTCTGCCGGCATGCAGTGCAAGGATGTTCTGGTTCTATATCATCTCAGCGACACCGATGTCATTGAGGTATTAAAATAATAGGGTTACCACTTTACTCTGAGGCGAGGGAGATGGCCATGGTCCCAGAAGTGCTTTTAAAGTTAGGGAACTGTGGTTGAGGCACTCGATCTTCTGTGGGAGGTTGTTTCTTGCTTGACCGTATGTAGGTCACTCCAGTAAACTATGCTCGACTGTTTCCAGTGAACCGCAGTTGTCGCGATGCGGGTTCGAGGTTATGCCAAGGCGATACCGGTAGGCATTTGTGAGCGCTACGTTGAGACGTAATCGATGGGGCAAAGTCTCTAGCCGACGTGGAATTCACTCCGGTAACCTCAGTGCCAAAGTAGGATTGACATGATGCAGGAATGGGTGCTGGTTTTACGGGAGCGACCAGGAGGTGCTTGGTTCCCTGAAAACAAGCTCCTTTCCTAGTCTCGAGACGCCCTGTTGAACTGATTGATTCCCGCAGAACCTGGGGCAACCGCTACGGCACTCACTCGCAGATGTAGCACAGACCCTCACTGCCGCAATGTGGCGCTTTCACACTCCACGCAAGAATAATGACGAAACCTTCCTAATCTCCCTTTGCAGCGTAACGCCGTTGGTCAAGCAGTCGGCTCCACGATAGCACGAGCCGGACTTGAAGTATAAATAACCATACGCTTCTCCCACGCTTTTCTCCTCGCGCTCTCTTCGCTACCCCCGCCATTCATGCTCAGCTAGCTGCACTTCACGTTCGCTCTCTTCAACCTATCCTCAACCACCTGTTGACTAGGTTACGCCACAAGAAGGAATGGGCGTTCAAATAGCTTATGAAGACATCATGCAAGTCTGGTTCATTCGAAAGATTGCCTGGTTAGAATAACACTGACACCACTTTTAACGCAAACTTAACTAAATAAGCTATATAATTATGAAAAACGAGAATGGCCATGCTATCCAGCAATACCTCATTTTCCGCACTGTACTCGGGTACAATTTAAGAACGACAACGGATGTTGCCGCTGTGCCTCATCACCGCAGCCGGATGTTACTCCGCGCGGCGCAACTATTGCGTTACTGGGAATATTTTGAGCATGGGAACGAAACGTTTCCACGACTTTTTGGACTTATTATGCTTATAAGCAACTGCAGCGACAACAAACTACGTGACAAAAGGCAGGCGATATTACTCATTCACAGCAATCTCTTTTCAAAACGCGCGCGCCCGTTGATATCCGGGTCCGTCGCTTAGGAGAACTGATACCGTACATGAGCTATTGCCGTTCTTAATTTGTTCCTGACTATAGAACTTATGACGTATTATAAGCAGCTGTGGGATTGGCTGAAGCCGGCTAAAGCAAAAGCAAGTTAGGCAGGGCTTACAAGCTTGTAGAAAAAGCTATTTTCGCTTAAATTTAGTGCGTGTTCTTTTTATAGCAGGTAGGGTGAACCATGGGAGTTCCGAACGCACACGTAAACATATAAGCATCAATGCGCACTGCGCGCACAATGCTTGTTATAGCTGCACAGCAGTCCCGCGCTTTTGGGTTGTCTCACACGACAGTGGCCACTTGCAACGACATTATTTACGTGACCCTCTCTTTGGAGCATACCCAATGTCTCACAAAACGATTACTATCAACCGTAATAAATATAAGCGAGGTACAAATCAGCCGAAAAACAAAGCGAGTGCGGACAGTGAGCCTGAGCGGTATTGTAGTGCCATCTAGAGTACCGACGGTAAACGAAGCAACAAAACACATTTCCTCGTTCACTGCAGACCTAGTCAGCATACTTAACATTCGTTTCAAATACCTGCCCTAGATGCGTCATCGCTGACGTGATGAAAACTACAGAATTGGAATTTTGGCTTAAACAGGGTAATTTCTCAGTGAATAAAGCATCGGTTGCTGCCATACAAGCGTTGGGGGCACTAGAAAACACCACATCTTTCGAATAAAACAAACTCCTAGGTCGTCTTCGGTGCTGTAAAAGCATCCACACTGCAGAGTTACTCATGTCACTCATTCTCTTATGCATTCTTCCTACCATGATAGCATTTTATTTTGTCTTGTGAACGAGGAAGCAGAAAGTTCTGTGCTTTAAAAAAAAGCGTGCCAGCATTTGACGTCTAAGCACAAACTGAATTCGCGCACTAAGATAAGAATGGAAGAAGTAACAAGCCCTACAGAAAGAGAGAATTTTTTTCTTTCGCAACTGCAATATCTCCGGCATCGAGCTTATTGATTGGGACCGTTGCTGAAATGTTTTGTGCGTGGACAATGTTACGATTAGTTCACGATTTACTATCATTAGCTGCGTCCACGCATTTATTCCGCTGGACCATAAGCACTGCACTAGCGGTACAACAGCTCGAAATTCTGCGCCTCGTTGCCACATACATTTTTGTGCCTATTGGTGATGCATACAGAACGACATTAAAGAGGACTTTAAAAGAGTACAGGTCCATGTCAAACTAACCAATCGGCCGACCAAGGGTCACTCACTCACTCACTCACTCACTCACTCACTCACTCACTCACTCACTCACTCACTCACTCACTCACTCACTCACTCACTCACTCACTCACTCACTCACTCACTCACTCACTCACTCACTCACTCACTCACTCACTCACTCACTCACTCACTCACTCACGCTTGCTCCATGGTCTGAGTCTTTTTCTAGCAATAGTTCGTTCACGCTTTTTCAAATACCGTGAAACAAAGAGCTCTACTTTAAGCTGCTTGCTTTGCTGACAGATTATTCCCCAACAAGCATGTTTGTCTAAATAATGACAAATCAGCTGCGTAAGTAACTCTAAGCGGGAAACCGTTTAATTCGCAAATCACACGGCTTATAATTGGTTGATTGAGTGCCTACAATTGTTTCTTACGATACAGCCAGGTATTTTTATACGCCAGCTACATCCCCAACATCACAGCTTCATTGAATAAAAAGGTTACATTCCCACTCACAGCTCGCCCGCCCCTGCTCCGAGCTTAAAACAACACAAACAACAAAAGCGACGCAACAGAGCCGGCGCGCGAACAGCGGGAGAGGCCATCGCTTACGAGGCGAGAAATCAGCCTTCCGTCTGTCACTCAGCGGGGTGGCGACGGCGGTCGTTGTGAGGAACGCGATAGTCAAGCAGGGAGCACGAGCCAGCCGCCGAAGACGACGACGGCGGCGCGAGGGTGCGAAGCAGAAGAGCACACATCCCTCTTAGACAGCCGCGGCCAGGATCGATCGCCTCGGGGATCGGAAGAGGCGGAGGGAAGAGGCGACGGCATCCCGACAAGGGAGAGCGCATCCTCGCTCTCCGCACCCACCATCGGGCACGCGCGGGGGAGAGAGGGAGCGGCAGAAAGATGAAAAAGATGTGGAAGAGGACGGGAGGAGGGAGGGCGACAAAGGGAGCGGACCGGGAAGAAAAAAAGAAGTAGTTCGAGATAGAAGAGGCGAGCGCACGGCCGGGAGGAGCGGCAAACAGCGCCGACAGCCCCGAGGACAGACGCGCACGGGTGCTTGCCGAGATGGCCGATGCAGCAGCGGCGGCTGAGGCGGCGTACCTGGGCGCCGAGGTGGACAACATGCTGATCCGGCACATGCGGCCGGACGAGCTCAAGCAGGCCATGGACATCTGGAAGGAGCAGGGCCTGGAGGAGAGCGAGAACAACGTGAGCACCTTCTACCAGGTCGACCCCGAGGGCTTCTTCGTCACCGTCGACACGAGGACCGGTGAGCAGGCCGCACTTTCGCTCCCGAGGGCCGCGCGATTTTAATTTTCCCGCCGCTGGCTTGCGCTTGATCACCGTCGCTCGACGCGCGGCTTTGTCGGGAGATCTTACCGTTCGAGACAAAGTTGGCACGGCGCTTCTACAACACTTTTTTTTTATTTCGAACTGGAGCGAGAACGCGTCCAAAATCGTGTAACTGCCCCGCGCTTGTCGTCGAATTTCGCGCTGACATCCGTATGATGGAGTGGAATCCCGGTGACGCCCGCGATGGTTTCCAGCAGCTGCAGCTTCACAACAAGGCGTTTTGTCCCCTCTTCCGAGCGCGAGATTGATCGCACATGTGTCAGGTGTTGGCCTGACTTTCGACGCTCACTTTATCTCCGGCTCTCGGCGGAAATCCTGAACATTCGAAATTAAAGAGTTAGAAAAAGGTTACCTTTATTTACTTTTTACTTTAAAAATTTGTTCCCGTCTTTTTATATGTCTATGCGAAGCTTGTAGCAAACTCTGTACGCTTTTTAAGCTTCACTGGTAAGTGCTGTCAGGTTAGAAAAAAATGCTCCCAATGCAAGAAAAATTCGATGAGCCAGGTGAGAACAGACATTTATTACTGGCCCATCTAAAACACGATATTTCTTTTTGTCGGGTCAGAAAAGCTTGTTTCGGCTTTTTATTGTGCATTCACGACAGTTGGCACACACATGGTCATGTGTGAAAACTTGTGATCGTAAACGTTCACAAAACGTTCACAAGTGCTATACTTCTGAGAGGTTAAAAAAGAGCGTCTCAACAAGGCACCACAAACAGTATAAGCGGTGCACCCACATGTAAGTGCACATCAGCAACTCAGCAATACGTACTGTCAATTAATTTTACTGGTTTTTCACTTGGCTTGCAACGCGCTGATTGCATTTGTGGATGTTTTTTTTTTTTTTTTTTTGAAGTCTCTTCGAATGTGAATAAATAGTGGTCCTCGAAGAGATAGACGTGAGCGGTGGCGCCCAGCGCCAAACAGGACCGTCCGAAAACCAAAATGCGGAAACCGATGCGTATCCATGTGTCAACTAACTAAAAACTCTTCTTGGCCATGCTTCCACTTGTGCCAGCCATCATCATCACCATTGTGTTCTCAGGAACACCCATTCAACCATCGCACAATCTAACACGGTTACAAAAGCGCTCCTGTGCTTCCTAAAAACAACGGACTTGCACAGAAGACTGTAGCTCAAAAGATTACAATCTATGAAGTCAATAAACTCTATCGTCTAGAGTGCCGTAACGCTGGCCACATCTCTGTACGCTCTATCCTTACCTTCCCCTTCTTTTACTGTTTTCATCTTTTTCCCCCCGATTGTTCCCCTTCCCCACGTGTAGGATAGCAAACTAGGCCACAGCCTGGTTGACATTCCTGCCTTTCCTTTACCTTCATTGCTTCCTTTCCGAACACGGTTCGTGTCATATGTCCTGCCGCCCAGTCACATGTATGGATGACTTCGTAGAGTCTCCATCCGTACCCTCCAGCATCGCCCCGTCTCGGCTCCTGAAACTGTGACCTGAAGGTGTCTGGATCGCGTCGGTTCGCCGCAGCCCCGGGGCTCCGTGGACACACCCATGCCCCAGCCCCGGCTGGTTCTCCGCCGAGACAAGCCGAAGCTTGACCCGCAAGGACAAGAGCACAAGAAGAGGACGTTCCTCCCGCCCACTACACCTGCTCATCTCCAAGGGACTTCAACATTTCTTAGTTGCATCAGTGGGTGTCGATGTTCTGGGGCCACGGTTCAACCAGCTCATTACCTTCATTCGTGGCGGAACGGACGTCATCCCTCTTCGTCGTCACGTCATCTAATTGCTCGTCTTCCCTTGCGCAAGTATGGACTGCGTACTAGAACGAGACAATCGCACTCGATAAGTGACGATAAGATAAAGAAGCGAGAAGTGGTGCCAAGTGCAAGACGGGACATTCCGAAGACGAGACAATGGAGACTGGTGCCTGGCCCTGCGCTCGTGTTCTCACGGCTACCCATTAAATCATCTATCTACCATGGTTCGCCTTACTTGTCCGGCCGGCACGTGACAATGTGGACTCGGCCGAACTCTACGGACGCTTTAAGACATTTGTCAGTAAATTTGTTCGCATGAGCAAAAAAAAAAAAAAATGCCTTGGAGTCTGGGAGAAACTAACATGACATCCTGACCGCACTGTTCTGAATCAGTGACTGTACAGTGGAAGCACCTTGGAGAAGCAAGTTAGGAGCGCAGAGTGCCAGAAGCAGCAGTTTAGCCAACGCGGTTTGTTTCAACATGACGTTTCAAACTTCCTTGAATGTACGCTTAATAAAATTCTCCTTGCAGGGTCTTGGTATTCGTTTTTTTTTACCATTTATTGCATGCTACCTAATAATATCGTGACACATTTGAGCACTATTGCAATACCGTTCCATATTGTTCCCGTGCATAGAATATAATCATAATAATAGCACTTCATTATTGGTGGTATCGCTATTTTTAGCTCATTTGACGCTTGGATTCGCACGCTTCTAGGTAAAATGAGTACACCAACATAACTCAAAAGAAGCAAGACGCACTCATCAACAATGAATTTCAACTGTTGGCATTGCCGTGCGCGTGTTTTCAGTTCTTAAAAATTTAAAGCGGCCAAACACCACCTAATAAACATTATGTCAGTTAAGACAGCACATAATTTGCGCTTAACCCGCCCGACTTGGTTTCGAAGTTTTCTCAAGATAATAGTTTGAATAATTCACCCATTTAGAGCGTACAAGTATGCCTGGCAACGTGGAGCGCAGTATGAGACGACAGTATTATGTATAGCCATGTGATCATCGGAAACGCCCATCGCTTACTTGCGGCCCGGAACACCATCAATTCACGCGTTTTAAAGGGAAAGCTTTCGTAGTGGGACCGATGGCGTCCTGTCAAAAAACTAACGCATTTCTCCATAGAATGGTTGGTTGACCGAAAAAGTTCGGATAAAATCTCTGGACACACAGCGCGTGCGTGAAACCGGGCGTCCGTTGTGTCAAAACGGAATGCTTGAAAATCCGAAAAAAGAACGGTTCCAGATAAGACAACACACGCATCGATCATGAAGCTTTCGAGCTTCTGTCAACTTTTTTTTGGGGAGGGATGGTAAAGTTGTCTTGTTTAGTCCGATACGTTATTACACTCCCCACCTGGCGTTAACGTTGACGTTCATACATGCTCGCGCCCGAGCGGCGGAATAAAAAAAACTCATCATCCCTTACACACTGTGAAGGACGAGCAGAGAAGCTCTGGTGCGTTTATACCTCAATCGACGTCTCTATGCACGAAACAAAACACGTGTATTTGTAAGTTGCGATTGAGCGTACTTTGAAGTTAAATAGCGGAATGAAACTTGGAAGGACTAGAGCTTTATTCTAACGAACCAGCATACGACTTTCCGTTTCCCTCCCATAGAAACCCATGTATTGACAGCAGACGGTTATTACTCAGTATCTACAACTTCGGTGTGTTTTTAAGGGTTGAAAAAAAACTGCGCATAAAGGACAAGACAATAAGGAAGGCACAGGACAGGCGCTAGCTAGTTGGTTAGCTTGTGCCCCAAGATCCTCAAAGGATCAAACAAGGCCACAGCATGGTTAAAGAAGAATGCCCCACAGTTTGTTCACTGCGCTATCGGGGGTTGTATACTCGATACCACTCACGTGCGGGAAGGTATATGTGGGCCAAACTGGCCGTTGTATCAATGACCGCTTGAGGGAACACTAGCTATCAATGACAAACAAAACAGGGTCGCATCTACTACACCATTGTATCCCCTGTGAGCACAGGCCATGTCAGCTGCTGTTGAATGAAACAAAAGTGCTGAGCACAAGCCGGGAACGAGCCGCCCGCGAGTTGGTAGAAGCATTTTTAAGTGCGGAGTACCTTAGGACCGCACAATGTCCGTCCGCGTCCGTGCGCATAGCATCTACAATTGCCAAAATCACACAGGCACCGGCAGGATTCCAGCCTGTGTTTGGTAGACCAGACAGAATTAGTGTCAGTCGTCTAACCCATTGGGTCTACGACTCGTGAGTTAGTACCCGATAGTCAACGGCTTACTCCCCTCGCCTGTAAACGGTGCGGAGTACCTTACGACCATCCCAATGTCCGTTCCTCGCGTCCATCGTGCGGCACACCCACCATCAACGCGCAAAATCAAGCGAAATTCGGTTTGCGCCGTGAGTTGCAGTTTCATTTAGGGAATAATCAAGGTGCAACTCACGCACGGCTCAAATCGAATGACGGTCGGGGCGCAAATCGGATGTCACTCGGGGCGGAACTTGAATGTCATTTCGAGTCCCCGTACTCCGCACCCTCGCCATCATCCACGGAGTGGAGATGCTGCCATTTTTTATTCGTAAAAACCATGAAAACTGCGTCAGCGAGGCATCTGTTACGTTGTACGCAAGTGAGTTTGAGTTCTTGAAAAGGATGGTGCATTGATAAGAAAAGAGCAAGAACTGGCGGCTTTGTGCGCATGTGCAATAGATGGTATACAGTCATGTTCGTTTTTTTTAATAAAGCTAGTTGTGAGTCCGCGCCCGTCCTGTCCCTTCCTTACTGTCTCGTCCTTTATGCGCAGTATTTTCAACCCTTAAAATGATTCCCAACTAGCCCAACAACCCGCTGTACTGAACTTCGATGCGAACTTTACGTAATTGTGAAAAGTAGATGAAACTTGGCGTCATGTTAGACTGGTGTTAGCGGCTAATTGTCATAAAATTGATTTCGCGATAGTTTTGATGTAACAACGAAAACAGCCGTCTTCAGTAACCATATTCCCTCCGTAGACAGCCGTACATTGACAGCAAGCGGGAATTCTGCAGCGTTTACAACTTCGCTGTCAACTGATTATTACAAGTAACTGAAACTCGGCTTGATGATGTAGTCGCCTTAGCGCCGATTTTTGTATGGTTCTAACCAAGATACCCTCATTATCTACAGATCACTTTCGTGAAACTGGAGACAAAAATTTTTTCGCGTCCACGCGGTGCTTGGACGGACGGAGATCGAATCCCGCCAGAGGGCATATATATACAGCTTCGCTGGAAAACTCGGTCCACGCACCCGAGCGCCCATAATAAAAACATATTAAAGGTTTGTGACAAAATGATTTTGAGAGAGTCAGCTTGTAGAACTGGAATAACAAAGCATTGAAAACAGCGCTAGATGATAGTCTAGCTATATATTCTCACACTCCTTTGTTTTTAAGACTTATTGTATTTCCGCACGCAAGAGTTTATTGACTCGACGTTACGGGCAGGGCCCATTCTACTCAAGGGTTATTTGTATCTACTTCAAAATATGTTCGAATGTCACAGGCAGAATTGTAGAGCGAGAAAGCCTTTCTTCGAGAGAGGGGGAAGCGCGGGGAACATTGGGTACAGAGGCATATATAGCCGCCCATCGGCATCACCTGAGTATAACTGGCGAAAAAGAAAAAAAGAGGGAGGGAAGGGAGGAGTAAAAAGTAATTTAGAAATAAAAAGAAGGAAATAAAGAAAGGAAAGGAAGCCACTCAGGGATGTCTACATAAAATGTAAGGAAAAATGAAAGGAGAATGGAGGATGGTTTAGCGCGGAATGAGGAGTGTGTGAGAAAGAACGCCGGAAAAGAAAGAACCCCGTAACGGAGAGGGGACAGCAGCCTTGGGTTGGACAGCAGCCCCAAAAGGCATCGACCGCGGGCACACAGCCTCATGTTTTTGCAGGCGAAAACCTGTTTTGATTGCCGCAGCGTGGACAAAGGCAGCAACTCCAATGATCACCTGTATCTTTTATGATGCGAGCACTATTTAAAAAAAAAAAAGAAATTTGTTGCGTTCACTGCCGGCATCTTCAAACACAACTGAGGGATGCAAAGTCAGGCCCGCCTTAATTTCGCGGCCGCTGCCACTCGCTTAATTAGAAACCGCAGCTACACGCATCGTTTCCGGTAAAAACAGCCTGCAGCTGGTCATCGTCCGCAACTGCAGCGCAAACCCCAAGTGCAAGGTGAATTCTGGTATGCCACGTTGATGTCGACCTGGCTATGACAGGCGCGGGTGGTTTTGCCTGGCTGCTGTCACTCACTTCTGCTTTTACAATGTTGCTGCGGAGTACTTCAGACCCCTTTGGGTTCTTTACCCTGTGTTGAACTTTCCTACGCACGGGCGTTTTCGTTTTGTCTTTCTCCTTCGTAAAAATAACAGGGATCGCTGCCTCTGCAATAAACTTTAACCCCAGCTGCATACCACAGTTTGACGTCTGAATTTAACATCCACAATCCGCAGATAGAAATCGCTACGAATATGTGCGCTATGCTTGTAATGTAAAAAATCGTCACAGAAAAACGGAGTGTTTTAGTAAGTACTTTGGTCATAATACGCACGGAAAGTCCAGATAATCATGAACAAATTGCTTGTACGACGTAGAAAATCGGTCTCATAGAAGTAAGCCGTTAAAACTTTTCTTGAAATTTCCAGCCCCCCTTCCTTTCCAATCAAGGCGAAGCATGTCACCACAGAGTCAAAAAATGTTCATCCTTCCATGAAATTATTTTGCGTTGACACTGAGTTGTGTTGGCTTTAAGGTATTGATTGTTATCAGAATATCAAAACATAACAATATCCACTGGACATTCTGTGGCCATCTCAAGAGATACTTGGTCTGAAACACCATTGCACCTGGTTCGGTGGCTATGACGTTGTGCCGCTAAGTCCAAGGATGCGGGTTCGATGCCGGCCATGGTGGCTGCTTTTCTGATGGAGGCGAAAAGCGAAAACGCCCGTGTGTCGAGATTTCGGCACACGTTAAAGGTCCACAGGTAGTCAAAGTTAATTCGGAGCCCACAACTACGGCCGTGCCTCATAGCTTATGTGTAGCTTCGGGGCGTTAAACCCACAATCATACAATCAATCATAGCACCTAAATGTCAATGAACAGAAGTTTCCACGGACCGAATTGTCCTGTGAGAGGAATGGCCCTTAAAACAGAATTACATTAGCCCCGAATGTTCCGGCCCCGAGATGTAACTACACTGAAATGTCCCATGCACCAAAATGTCCATATTTTCATGCGGGGGCCCTTACTTGAGGAAACGGGCCAATTTAGCCAATTACATATGGACAGTTTCGCTGGGGTCTGGAATTTTTGTGTGTAGGAGCTCTCAGCGTGGACGAAAAATTTTTTGCACGAACGTTTCGGTGTCGGGCCGTTAGAAACCGTCGATATCCGTGCATATGATAATATCCTTAATTAGCATATTTATGAAACATTTTTTAACCCCCCGTGATGAACCGCAAAAGAAAAAGCACTCGTTGCATTCATTTCGCGCCGCTGGAACTAGCGCGTTCCACTGTAGTCTTCCGCTCTTCGTGGTAGGAATGGCAGGAGTTTCGAAAAGCCTTTCGCCCAAGCTCGACCAAATGACCACGATGTGGCTAGGATTCTCTTCAGACAGCCCTAACACCAATTTCTTTAAATACCCAGCGATAAAAGAAGTCGGAGCTCTAATAATAACGTGGGTGACTGCAGCAGAATTTGCACAATGTATCTGTGTGCATCCTTGACCATAAGGACAAAATCAGTGCTATAAAGTGCGCTTTTACTCGCCGAACCAGCACCTCGGCTATTCATCGGCACTAGCCGGACGTTATAAGGTGTTCCTTTCCTTGCCCTTTCCTTTTTGACCCCATCACGGGCACAATAAAAGTTACTGTAGTTTTACTACTACTTCGCAACATCGCGGAAAAGAACGAGGACATAGAGAAAGTGTTCCGTCCGCCCTGTATCTGCAAAAAATGAGTAATTGGTGAGGTTGATACGCTTAATCTTTAAAATGGTATAAATGTAGATCATTTACACTGCAATAAGGATGAAATATAAAAAAAAACAAGAAGAAAAACGAAAAATCGCAAAGGTCTATCTAATTCGCAGCCCTCATGTACAGCAAAACCAAACACAAACAAAACAAAATTCGCTAAGGAGCAGCTGTGAACACCTCAGTTACGCATCCGCACAAAAATTTATAACTTTCTAGTTAATCGCTATAACAGTATAAATGTATTTTCCGAATGAACAAAAAACGAGGTAAGAGGAAGCAGGAGGAAAACTTCAATTTCGTGAAAGGCGGGAATGGATGGTGGGTTACGGACAAGGCGAGAAAAAAAATAAAGAACTACAAATGAACGAATGAAAGAAAAGAACACCATCTAGTATATCGTTCTGACATGATTAAAACAAAAATTATAAAGACCGCATTAACAAATGAAATCAAGAACAATAGCGAAACGCACCACCCGAGTAGCGCGCCGCATCTGCACAAGAATCTCAGCCGACAACGTTAACATATCTCATCGTTGTATAAGAGCAGATGTAGATTACCTTGTGGAAGGGAATTAAAAAAAAACTATGTATCCACCAACTAAATCCAAAGGTCTAGCCACCCTCATCACGACCAACGCCAAGTAAATGTACACAAAAAAAAAAACACAAAGAAAAACATCTGTCAGAAAGCACCAACCGTCTCGCGCATTCTATCTATACAGAAAAGCATAACTGGCGAAGTTAGTACTTTATTTGTCATAATAGTGTAAACATCGATTGCTAGTTAAAACACAACAAAGTAAGAAATATAACCAAACGACACAAAAAGCCGTCCAACATCTCTCAATATAGCCCGTATCACCTGATTCTGCCCAACGCGAAATCAAAACGACGAAGTACTATCACCGAACTTGACTTCGTACAGCGAAATCAGGCCATAATAAAACCAAAGAAGGAACGAAATCGCAAAGGCTTATTTATCTAGCTCCCTGATGCGACTAACTCAGAAACTAAAAATAAAAAAGGCACACAAGCTGCCACTGTGGAAACGTAAAGTAACTGAAACGAAAAACGCGTAAGAATGGAAGCCCATTCTTCCTCTACAATACTGAAAGGGTGGAAAAGGAGGGGGGGCGTCATGTTGCACCTAGCATTAAAAAATCCTGATGGAGAAAGCTTCATTAACTACACATGTATCTTGACAACATAACCTTAAATGCCGTTTTAACACCAAAAGTACGGTTTTTGCAGTCGGCAGCAACTTTTGAGCTTGTTCGCGAGCCATTGCCAAGTAAGAATGGAGCCCTTATCGGCATTCTCTTACAGAGATCGTGGCGCCGTATTTTCATTAGATATTTTAGTATGAAACTCTCCAAGATGACCTAGTGTTCTGAGCGCCGGGATCGGGGATAGAAAGATCATTCCACAGTTAAGATTAGTAACGACCCGGTTGACAATTCAGTTTCTTAAACGGTACAGCACTTGAACTTCCTGCAAGAACCTAACCCTATCTACCGGTTCGCTTTCCACACTAGCGGCATTCGGATATTCTTTTGACCAACTACTAAAAGCGACTCGCTGTTCTATTCCGTGACTCTGGTTCCAATTTTTACGGCCTGGGTTTGAGCCCAGACAACTCTGAATGTTTTTAAGTGCGGAGCACTTTGGGTGCGCGGCTCGTCCGGGGTCACGGCGTCACGGCGTCACGGCGTCACGCGCCCAAGCATTGGTTTCGAAAAGATGACCGCTTCCCCTGGTCGGGATCGAACCTGAGTCTCTGGCGTTGCGAAGCTGATGTCTATATTATTGCGCCACAGAGGCACACAGTACCCATATGCAAAGTGTCGGGGGTGGTCTTTGCGCCGCGCCGTTGCCACGGACGCTGCCGTTGATAGGCCGCAAATGGGTACACGATAATATACAATAGAGAAAACACCATGAATTAACGCGTGCATTACCTGCTATTAATAAAAACTCAATCCAGTGTCTTTTTATGGGCTTTTTCAGGGGATGCGGAGCCCACTCTTGGCTACTTTCTGTATCAACGCCACGTTTATACTGAAATTATCCAGGAGAGGGCGCCACAGCCCCTTCGGACAATCACTGCTCCGCACCTCGACAGCTTTCACGTTGAGTGGAACAACCTAAATTATTTCCTAATTCGTGATTTTTTACCTAGAAATGTTCTAAATCAATTGCACACACTTTTTTTTTTTTGCAAATAACGGTGGTTCTTTGTGTTTTAAATTGCTTTAGGTGTAGTGGGCATCCATGTGCATCCATGTGCATGTGGCTCTTTCGGGGCATCCCCGTATTTAATTCGTGCTTTGCACCCTGCCGAAGGGGCTGGTTCTGTACTGTTGGGGAATAGACTTTTGCGACCCTGTTTGCAAGCTTATGTTGCTGCTGTTGTTTTTGTTGGGGATTATGATGATGATGGTGAGTCCCTACGTACGTGCGAACAAACTTTTGCATACAACCAAACCTAAATCTCGTTTCTTTTCAAAAAAAGCACCCGTCCCGGGAGTTCGCCGTTTAATACCGCAAACTGGACAAACATAACTGCAGAAATCACATTCGACGCAGATTTTCCGGAACCGTTTTGAAGGATTGCACCGAAACGTTGTTGACAAGCTTCCCTCCGCGTTGTTTTATTTGAGTCTCCTTTCTCGGCGCCCTGTCTGCCACCGTTCCTCCTTTTGTTTCTCGTTCGACACGTGCGCCTTCGCTCTCGCCAGCGAGGGAGGGCTCGAAAGCCGGAAAGCAATTCTTGCGTCCACAAACCGCTTCCCGTTCCTATTTGTTCGGGGATCTTCAGGCGAGCGTGTGTGCTTTAGAGCCGCACATCCGCCGTCCTGGCGGGAGACATGCGGCAAGGGGGAATGATGGGGAGGAGATGGAAGGGGAGAGGGTTGCGGCGCGGTTAGGAGACGACACGGGAATTGCGCCTCAGCTGCCGCGACCAGTCAGCTTCTTCCATCTTGGTTTGCACAATCTCCCTGGCCGCGCTCAGTTTGCCCGATGCGAACAGCGGTGCACGGTTGGAGCTGAGCGTCTTTAACAAGCCTGAGCGGTGTGCCTGGATACGTTTGCTTTCTTCGGCGTTCCCCGTTAACAGCCTTCGAAA
Source organism: Haemaphysalis longicornis (assembly GCA_013339765.2). Classification (NCBI taxonomy): domain Eukaryota; kingdom Metazoa; phylum Arthropoda; class Arachnida; order Ixodida; family Ixodidae; genus Haemaphysalis; species Haemaphysalis longicornis. The sequence continues at coordinate 128,953,419 of CM023450.1, read as the reverse complement.
TTTGTTAGTTGTTCGGTCACCGAAACTCCTTATCCCCGGTCATTCCGACGTTTTGCTTTGTACTCTACCACATAACCCTGCGAATGTACAACGCTAAAAATTTTAGCATTTAAAGCTTTATATTTCTTGTGAAGCCGTAGATAGGAGGCGACAAGATCATTGATTCGTAGCTCCTTTATTCCGAGCTCCTTTATCCCGACAGCCCGAGTGGCCTGACGCACTGGGTGCATTATTTCGCCATTAAGAAGTTCGAATCACCGATAGGTTTTTTGGGAGGAGTTTTTTTTTTTTTTTTTTGTAATTGGGAAACGCTTTCTTGAATTCGCCATTTTGCGCTGCAACCTCCTTTGCTCCAAGAGCGAGTTGGCAGAATGCCTGAAGAGTGACGCTGGCTCGCTGGTGAGTTCTCGTTGGCGTGGTGTTGACATAAGCACCAACTGCTTGCGGACAATAGTGCCAAACCAGTGACTCCCGGCCTGGTTTGAGCGCGCCTCTTACGACACAGCTCCAAAGGTGGGGGCAAAGCGCCTCGCAGTTGAGCGTCTCCGATAACGCGGAAGGCGTTCAGCCACTGCGTACGCTTCGGCTAGTGAACGTTCTAAGCGTTTTAGATGCAACGCATCTCATTCACCCAGCCTTGTCCCTTCCATCCGGCGTTGTCGTCGTCGGCGTCCGCCCCTCCCCCATTCTCCTCGCCGCGCTAGCTGCGCTCTCCGCCGCTCACCCCCTCTCCTCTCATATAGCGAACACTCTCTCGCGAGGGTCATTGGATTGGATTCGATTGGATTGGCTTGGCTTGTCTTGGCTTGGATTGGATTGGATTGGATGGGATTTGGATTGGATTGGATTAAAGTGTATTGTGTTGGATTGTCTTGCGTCATAGCCGCGGCAGACGCACTGACGCCGACGCGTCCCCTCATCGTTATGCGCGCTATAAAACGCGGTGCCTGCGCCGCTCCGCTCCATCGTTCCAGCGCGTTCCTCCGCTGTCCAACGCTGCAAATGTGAACCCCCTATGCGTCGCATCTACACAGGGGTTCCCGCGAGGGGATGTGGGATGTGGGATTTTTTTTTTTTTTGAAAGCTTATCAACGCATTCAACAGTCGACAACATGGCAGAAGCGCGGCATACCGATTACGAAGATATGGAAAATTCCCAGCCAGTGATAACGTCGGTTTCCAAGCATGCTGCTTCACAGAACCAAAAGCAAAACTGGCTTGAATTCCAATCTTGGACATGGTCCAATCGTATTTCATCTCCAATACCCGTCACGGCGGTTAGTTGCTGCAGTCGCCGCAAATATCGTAACGTATTTTTTTATTCTTTCAGGCTTTAAAAATTAAGTACTGCTTTATCGACCGGATAAACCATGAAAAGGTTGTTTATTTGAGCCAGTCTGTGCATTGAAAACAAAACCGAAGTTTGACAAATTCACTTCAGTGTCCGTTTAACTGCCGCGCAGAGAGAGACCTGTAGGCTCGCTGGTCATTGTTGTGCCACTGGGTGTGGATATCGCGGCGCGTCCTAGTGACGTGTCGCTGCCTTCGGACGCCGAACGCAGGCACCTCAGCCGGACGCCTCCGCTTTCCACGTGGTTCTGCGCATACCCGGGCATTGCCTGGCAGCGCGGCCGCTCAATGGAAACAAACATCACATGCATGCACAGTCCTTAGAAAATGTTGAAGAAATGAGCCGCCTCCAGCGGGACGTTTTACAACGCCGCATGGTGCTAAGTCGCGCTGCGAGGAAAAGAAATGAAGCGCTTTGAAATGAAAAAATGAAGTGACCGGTAGCACTTAAAACCTTAGTCTGTGACTACTTTGGAAATATCGATCATTTTGCAACGCTCACGGGTCACCGCATAATTAAAAAAAAAAAACACGATATAACCAGTTACGCGCGTTCGTCTACGCGGGTAGCAGCGCTTCGAAGCAACTTCCGCGGCCGGCCGCCGCCGCGGTTCTTTCACCGATGACCAGCGCCAAGGGCCGACGCTGTGGCCGAAAAGGTAACTAGCACCGTCACCGACGGAGAGGCGCACTCGGCTAGCCGGACCTTTTTCCCATCGAGCGGCCGTGCCATTGGTTTCATAAATACGAAGCACATGAACTGAAAAGTTTCGCAGTCAAGTAAGCTTAGGAGCAGACGTCGCGCCGGCGAAGACGTCGGCGCCGGCGGTGGCCTTTTCGCTAAGTGGCCATTAAATAATCTAGCATTAAAATTTACCGACGGACCGCAAGAGTCAAGGTCCCTCCGCACAAAATTACCGTAAAGTTCCGAAAGAACGCCCACCCAAACTACAAAGATATCAAGGGAAAAACACGGGGTGGGCGAACTTTCGGGTCAGGCGCGAGAAATCACAAAAAAAGTGGCTGAACCGCCAACCAAACCTGCGGAGATATCAAGTAAAAAACCCGGGCAGGATGTGTCTTTTTTGTTCAAAATCGAGACGTCAGCGGTGTTCGCGACCGCAGGATGTTTTAGCGGAGGGAGCTCCCGGGCTTTGAAGGCGTCGAAACTAGCGCAATTTTAGGGGGTGAGCGATCTCAGGTGTCATTTAGTAATTTGAACCTTTGACCCCTAAAGGTGGGTGGACGACGTTTCGGGGGAGCTGCGTTCTCTCGGAACTTTACGGTACACATGCACAATATCTGACCGTTGGCCTCCGTGATTTGCTGCCGGCGGCGCGCCGTTGCAACGGCGCGCCGCCGGTAGCCGATCGCGGAGGCCACGATCTGACACGGTACACTGACGCCAGCACGGTTAGCCAGCACGCCAGCACTGAAACGGTTAGCCGCCACCCCCCACCCCCCTGACAGCCCCCACCTCCTCGCACGACCCTCAGGCCTCACTGACGTTGACTAACGGGGCGACCACTTCAGATTCCTTACTCTACCAACCTTCCAGGTGGTGTGTGTGTGTGTGTGTGTGTGTGTGTGTGTGTGTGTGTGTGTGTGTGTGTGTGTGTGTGTGTGTTGTGTGTGTGTGTGTGTGTGTGTGGTGTGATGTGTGTGTGTGTGTGTGTGTGTGTGCGTGCGTTCTGTATGGGTGCGGGTTGTGTGCGTGTGTGTGTGCGGGTGTGTGTGCATGTGTGCGTGAGTGTGTGTGTGTGCGTGTGTGTATGTGTGTCTGTGTGTGTGTGTTAAGACGAAAGCCTTAAGTGCGCTTTTGTACGAACCCGGCCTAAAATAATGGTGGATCCCAGGCATACGTGGCAATCAATGCCGCGTGAAGATGTACACCTGTCCTTGTACACTGACTTCATCGCTGACATGTTCTAAGGGAAGGCGACGTAGATTGCCTTTTCGCTAGGAACGTCGCGCGGAAGGGAGAGGGAGAGAGAGAGAATAGTCTTTAATGATACTGGTGAGGTTAGCCTGGCCAAGGCGCCTAGCTTGCTACACCTGATGTACGAAAAAAAGGAAATCGGTGAAGTGATGATGATGACTATGATGAGGATGCGCTAAATTAGAGTCGTCTTTAGAAAGTCTGATCAAGCAGGAAAGACAATAGTGCTTTTGTCGCTCTAGATGCTCGTTTAGAGTTAGACCAAGGGCCTAACACGTCACTTAGAGTTAGAAAGCGGAAGGCCTGAGGACACTAAAAGGGGCGTCCTAGCTGCTCTATACCGCGTACACTCACATAATACGTGGTTCAAGTTCTCGCGCACGTCACAAAGAGTGCAGAAGGGGGAAGCGACCTGTTTCATCTTGAAGCAAAAATAACTTGTGTAAGCGGCACTTGTGTAAGCGAAGGACCGCTTCGTCATGCTTGCACGGTCTGTCGGGAATCCTAAAGGTCCCGTGCGAGTCTATGGAGTGAATCGGCGGGTAATTTTGCGGAGCAACAGCCCACTCGTAACCACGTGGTACACGTCAACCTGCGCGTCGGTGATTAGCACGGCGATACCTGACTGATCCCCGTGCACCAGGCGCGTGATTTTCATGGGTTGTTCCGCTTGTCGTTTCTCGGCATAGTCCTCACGACGCTGGTCGTCCTTCATGGCCGCCACACATCTTTGTTTGCCTCACGCTTCTACCCGGCATACATTCGCGGTCTGCGCCATGTTTCGCTTCGTTGAGCAGACGCTCCTTCTCTCTCTGCTGTCAAGGAGCCAGCTCCAAGTGCAGATCTCGTGATACGGTACGAACTGTCAAACGCTTCACCGGCGCCGCCAGCCCCCGATGAGGGTAAGAAGGCGCCGCTTGGTGGTGGAAAAAACCTAGCAGCGCGTGCGCGCACGACCACTGTAGCAGCGCCAGCGCCAGTAAAATCCGGCAGTGGAGGAAAAAAAACCTTGCGTTGATTTCTGTTATAGGAAACCGGTAAAACACTAAAGTGAAATGTGCAGCGAAATCTGCAGTTGAGCATGATTTGCGGGTCGGCGGCTGTCTTGTTGCTTGGCGAGCGACGTCTTGATAGCGGGTCGCTTCGGCAAAGGTGTTCTGGCGTCATTACCGTGACGGATATGACGTCAGCGAAATCTTGGTGTATACCGGCATAAAACCCTTTCGTGTTAAAATATAAAACCCGAAAAACGAACAACTCTAAGTTTAACGTACTCTTTAGTACCAAAGGTTGCTTCCCCGCAAGAAGACCATGTGTGCAGGGGTGCACCCTCTACAGGCCGCTTGCTCCGTTGTACTGACGTCATTTCCGTGACGGATACGACGTCGGTGAAATCTATGTGTATTCGGGAATAAAATACTTTCGTGTTCAAAAACATCTTCGCTATCAAACACATTTTAGTTCAAAAAGAAATAAACCCGAGACTTCAAAACAGGTGCCTAATGAATTAGAATTACGCTGCCTCAACACGTTGACAGCGGCGGTACACGAGTTAGGTTTAGCGCGTGCGACGCTGAGGTCACATCATGTGGCAGGTGAGCGTGACGGCACGGGAGTAGAACAGGCGCGCCGCATTCACGGAGAACTAGGATTCTGGGATGGAAACTTTGGCGTGAACTGTCTCCAGTCTGCCTGATGAAGTAATTCGCGCCGAAGTGCGCCGAAACAGAAGCGAGAAAAGATGTGCAAACGATATAGCAGCAAAAAGTCTGATAAGTTTCGCCAGTGGAAGCCATGCTGCTATCACCATCAAAGCATGTAAGCAGACTTAAGCGCCCCGAGGAATTATTTTCAGTGCAGACTAAATACGAACTTTGGATTGTGCCAACGAAATTCCGAAGCCTTCGTCGCAATTTCAAAGCCACTTTACTTAAAAATAGCAGTCGTTTGCCACTGCACAAGATTTATCCTCCTCGGTTTGGTGCGGAACCTTAAGGTACACACCGTTGTGCCAACCGTTTGTTGTGCGGTTCGTTGTCTCAGTTATGAGCTCTTCCTTCAGCTGGCTGTGAAAGGTATTTTCGATGATATCGCAATGTTTTATCAGTAAATGTATTTCGCTGTCGAAAAGACAAAAATCTGCATAAACTACAATAATTGTCAACTAATGCGTATCGTTCCTTATGCCGCTTTTCTAAATGTGAGCTCTTTACAGCCAGATTTGGCTGTAAAAATGTCAAAAATGCTGGGTTGTTTTACAGATCTTCAGTTTTATTTTGTTTCTCTTCTGCAATTATCTAAATTTATACTAATATAGCGATGAAGTGCCTTTACCTTCGCCGATTATGTATTTTCCCGCATGTCCAGATGCAGTGTACAGGGTCGGTGTGTTTTTGCTATATTTTATTTGTATTTCTAAGGTTCCTCCTCGGGCGTTTTTAATTTAGTCTTCGTTTTTTTTTTTTTGGGGGGGGGGGGGAGGGGAGATGTACACGATGCATGTTTTTGATTTCGCCCGCTCATTTTTGTAATTTTTTTATTTTTTTTCTATTTTCCTTATTTCTAGGTTTTTAAATTCTGTTCGACCATTTAGTTTTATTTACGCTATATAAGGATTGAATGGGCTACTTCCGCTAATTCTGCATTTTTATGGAAATGCGGGGCGTTGCACGGTCCTGGCTGTGGGGGTACTCGGCAAAGAATGCTACGCATTAATAAGAAAAGTTCATTGCGGTTCAACTCTGTGAAGGTGGATGACCAGCGAAGCCTTTGGTTGGCTATTGGTTTGCCACAAACTCCCACTCAAACCGCGCCGTCGCTCCGGGGAAGCGTTCAGCGGATTGTGCGTAGGCTTCATTGTGCAAAACAATGCGGGAAAGCCAGCTTACAAAAACCGAGAATATTCCGAATTTTTTAAAGTCGCCTTCACTTGTAAACACAAATGCATTGCTATGAAGGCACATTTCTAGTGGCTATTTACGCCAGTTTATATCAAAATAAGCGCCCGAGGTGAGCAGGTGGCCGCAGGGAGAATATGTGCGGAAGTGAGAAGGAGTGAGTAGCCTTCACTGTGCAGCAAAGAGTGTTGGAAAGCCATCTTACGAAGACCGAGTTTACCCCGATAATTTTTAAGTCGGCTCACTTTTAAGGGCACAAGGTAAGGCGAAATTTGAAAAACAAGATGATTTGTTTTTCGCAATTAGGGAAGTTAACCTCCTTATGCACATTTTCCATAATCACACTTAGCTTGAAGGTTGTATTTCTTTCTCAAAAACAGTTTTTCCGTAAGCAGGTAGTAAGTGACCACGTCCCATTTTAGAATGCGCTGCATGTTTATTGTAATTTTTATATCAAGAAACTCCCAGCTCCAGATTAAAACACTAGTCTGAAACCAGCTCTATTAAGAAATTGTTTGGCAACGATTTGATGGCTGATGTTTCAGCCAGGGCAGTCAAAAGACACTGTGCGTGTTTTTTCCACATTTGTGCTTCGGAGCCGCGTGCCAAAAAATATTTTTGTTGGGCGTCACACTCATAATTGCAACATTGGATGCTTTTCTTTCATTCAATGATGGTAGCATCGCACGAGCCAGTATTTCGAAATAATTTTGATTCAACCCTGGACGCAACACCATCATCAAGTGGCCAAGAAAGGTTGACCACAAGCAAAAATACCTTGCGAACAGAGCTGCACGACAGCTCACAGAATAGGCAAGGCAGGACAGACGACAGGCTGATAAGCGAAAAAAATGACTTCGATGGTGATTACGAAGCTGGTGCTTACTAAATAAATGACTCTGGTAGTGTTTGTGGCAAAAAGGTATTGTTTTTCTCCTCTTTTCTCACTTTAAACTCAATTATCTTATAACAGTCTTTTTATTACATCGGTACCAATATTTCCTGCATCTTGCAGGATAACCGGCTGATTCTTTTTTTCTGTCATCTACATAAGTTGTCACATCTACTGTGCCAGAGTTGAAGATATTCACGTAACGGTTTTTTGTTATATAATTTTAAATATTTAATTTAAGCCGGAAAAAAATTATCCAAATTTTATTTAGCTCTGATTTCAACAATTCCAGTACAGTTAAAAGAGCTCAAAATTTGAAAGAAAATGATGTATGCAGTATGTAGATACCTTTAGTAGATGCCGAGAAAAATGTACCTCAAAATGGCCAAAAATGCACAGTACAGGGCTTACCATATATGTGCCCTTACAGGGACACTGAAGTGAATTTTTCAAGCTCCTGTTATTACATGGACTGCGTGTACTTGCTCAAATAAACACACTTTTCATCGTTTATCCGGGCGATGAGGCTGCATTTATTTTATAAATCCTGAAAGAAGAAAAACTAGCATGCATGGTTTGCTGCGGCCGCACCAACTAACAGCAGTGACGTCAATAAAAGGTGCTACGTGATCGTGCGATATCCAAGATTAGAATTCAAACAAGTATATGACAACAGCACGCCAACTTACGGCAACAGCACGAACAAACGAGAACTCGCTAGCATGTCAGTGTCAGTCTGTGCGCGTTTTGGAAACTCGCTCGTGAAGCAATGAACGTTACAGCGCAAAAATGGTGAATTCAGTATAGAAAACATTAGCCAAAAACAAAGAAATCAACATTTAAAAAATACACTCTCGGGAATTCGAACTTGCGACTCGCAAAACAATATACCTAGCGCTCCAGACCACACGGAGACGATCCAGCGCTGCCAGTGTTGGAAATATAAAGTATATAATGTATAGCCAGTTTACATTTTTATTTAGTTTGAACATTTCAAGCAGCTTAGATGACTATTTCTTGTATAGCCCTCGGGCAGTAAGCGTCCCCCAAATTCCCACAATATCTCATGTCTAGCGACTGCATTTCTTAGACGGAAAAGCGTTGTTCGCAGATGTCTGGTCGTGCTGCTGACCGCTGTGCACCCTGGTTTTACGCTGTACGGTAAAGGTGTCGGTTGATTTTATTTCCTTAATACCTGTACTAACTTCGATGACTCTTCTCCCACCTTCAATTGGCCTTAGATTTTCTGTACTAGCATACCAGTCAGCGAAGCGTAGCATGGGTGTTTGTGTGGAGCTACTTGGACTTAGAGCTTGATACAGCCTACAAACTAACAAACTACAAGCACATTCCTCCAGGCAGAAATAGTGTCGTGGCTTAGTTTCAACTGAGCGAACGAATTGCGACGACCCGCTGGCAGCCGGCCGACTAAACGCTCGGCCGACTGATTCCGTCGGAGGGTCGGCGAGCCGAGCAGTAGCACAGTCTAGTGTCACTAGATAAGCCTTATCTAGTGACACTAGCGCAGTCAAGCTAAGCCATCCTTTTTTTTTTTTTTGACGTCATGCGCCACGTCATAGAAATCGGCAAGTAGGGTGCAGAGAGGACAACGGCATTTTAATTGATTTTTCTACTTCATAAAGTCGCATAAACGCAGCGAGAGTGGTCGAAACATTGCCTAGAGACTCCAGACTACATTTTTTTAAGTGCGGGAAGGAATAATTACGATTTGCTAAACAGTTTCACTGTTAAGAAGTTACAGCCGTTTTCTGTAACCAGTATAGTTACAGTGCGGGTCACCTCCCGTAGGCGGTGATGTATTGAGAGCTGGTGGGAATTTCATTTCATTTATTATACCCTTAAAGGCCCGAAGGCATTACATAAGGGGAGGGTCGCGAAACATTGTTTACAGAAATACAAATGAACCAAGATATTGTTAAAAACACAAAAACATGCAAAAACACAAAAGTTCAAAAGCACCAGAGTTCAAAACATTGGCTAACTTAGGAACATCGCAAAATAAGTGTGACAATTTTACAGAGTTAACAATAGGTAGAAGAAGCAAACACTGATTAAGTTCAACAATACATATTACACAAAATATGTGTTACAGCAGTAGAACTTGAAGCTTAATCTTGGGTGATAATATTTTCTTCTAGTTTATCTCTAAAACGTTTATTATCAGTGCATGTGACGATGTCGTTGGGCAACGCGTTCCATAGTTATACAGCGTTAGGAAAAAAGGACAAGCTAAATGCTGATGTACTGCCGGTAATGGGGGCTATTGGACGACTGTGATTCAAACGGGATGAAATTCTGTAAGGTTGCCTGAGTAAAGAGTGCCTAGATTGTGGCCGTAGAATTCTGTAACGTTTGAAACTTCACGGATCACTAATTACAACAAGTAAAAAAAAAGCTCGGCGTTATGATTGACTTGTCTTAGCGCTCAATTATCACTTAAAGGTTTTTGGGAAAGTTTTGATAAAAGAATATTTACAGCTGTTTTCTGCTGAGCCGTTTTTTGCACACACACACACACACACACACACACGAAAAATGCATGGTTTCGCTTTAAAATACCGCCGGCGTCGCTGCACAAATTCTTGAAAACATACGCTGACGCGTATATGTTATTGACCAGAACAGTAACTGGCTGGGCCATCGTGGTTTCTTTTGACTAAGTCAAATAAAATCAAATGAAATCTTCATTTGGACATAACTGCATATCCCAACGAGGCTGGGGAAAAAGAGATCCACTTCCGTTTACGTGAAGAAAAGTTTGACATCCGCCTCAATGCAGCCGTACGGCTACAAAGGAAAGCTGCACAGCTTCCTCAGAAACATCGCAGTTTAAACTTCGCAGGAACTTACTCCACCTTGGGGATTTCTCCTAAATCTGCTCGATTGACTAATCGTTTAATGCTTGAAAAATCTGTTCAGGGGACCTTTCTTCGCAATTCTGCGTGCGAAGTACATATCTGGTTGACTCAGCCTGCTCCTTTGAAACCTCTGATAAAGGAATGCTTAAAATTACCCTCATGGGTTCGCTGGTCGTGTTTTAGTTTCCTGACAACTGTTTCGAGTCACTCACTATAACACCGCCTAAATAAGCGCCAGAAACTCCGGTTCAAAGGACCACCGCCACATATAAAGAAAAAAGAATCGCTGCTGTAACGCACCAAAAAGCTACGCTCTTTTCCTGGCTCGTTTGTGACGTTCCAATTGGCGACCACACTGTCCATGGTCTGCTAGTGGGTGATTCCGCAGTATCATAATGATCGTGTCCTTAAGTGCACACACACCATCCGGCTTGCTGCAAGACAGGCCGACCTTTCAGCGCAAATCAAGCAAGGCCGCCCCTCCTCTGAAGAACTTCTAGCGTTTTCCTTTTCGACCACCATTATTTCGAAACCGCTAGAGCCCGAACAACGAGGAAGGGAAAAACAAGCCCAGTCCTCGGCCCGCCATTCAAACACGAAGACATCCTTTACGACGGCAAACGACAGGCAAGGAACCGCACCCGGACTGCACCGCGCATGCGCCGGCAAACTAACCTTGGCTGTCAACTGCAATTCGGGTCCGTGCAGGCGGCCCAGGGTCCACGGGGATCGGGGAGGGTCTCTACAGTGAGATGGCGAAGACAGAGGGAGAGTGCGCGGGCGGGGAGCAAGAGAGAACTGCGGATGGAATTCGAGACCGAAGGGTGAAAGGGGTGCTGGCCGAAGGAAGTCATGCCCCATTCTCTTCTTTTCAGTCGGCTTTGCGTTAGTGCGAAAGTGCAGAAAGGGAGGGAGCCGGAGAACCCGCCCAATACCGCAATACTGGGGAGGGCTAAATTAAACGGCGTGCTGAAGGGAACGGGGAGACCGAAGCCGTCGGAACGAACTGGAATAGTGAACGGGAAAGTGAACTCGTTCTTTTTTCTTTTTTTTTTTTTTGTCGCGTTCGCCGTGATAAGGGAGAGGTGTACAAATATGGCAGCCAACAAAAAAGCAGGGAAAAGCCGGCGGAAAGTAAACGAATCAACCGTCGACTGCTGCAGCACGGCTGGCAAGAAAAGCGGGAGAGCGTCAATGGTTTGTACTGTGCACCGTATTACAGGCTGTCTGAAGCCCGGCCTGTCTGGCCGGCTTCCTATCACACGGCCTTTATGAGGAAGGAAATAAAGGCGGCGTTCCCTCTTTCGGGCTAGTACTTAGTGCACCGAAGGTAGGTGATGACGTAAGGCCCTATAGACGGCCCGGCGACGGGCCTGCGGATAGGTCGTGGGTTCGAACACCACTGGCCCTTTTCGCACTCCCTCTGCCTCCTTTCAGATTCTCTTATGAGAGACATTCCCCGCCGCTCAACCATGAGGGCTTCATTGTTTTTTTTTTCTCCCCTTCTACGCTCATATCGCTATCCCCACGTGTGCATGCATGTTCATAAGAGTTTTCGTGCGCTCTCCTTCGCCCCCATTTCCCGAACAAAGTTGGCCCTTGCCGGAGATCCGCCCTTCATTCCCTTCTAGTCCCTCCGTTTCCCGCTCCCCTCTTGTCGAGCGCAGAAGGGGCTCGCGGAATGCGGCCGCCGCCATTCCTCTTTTCCCAGTCGAAGATTAATTCGCGGAATATGGAACGCGGGATGAAGACCTGCCTGTCGTCCCGTATCCTCCTCCCTTCCCTCCCCTTTGCCTTGTTCGTTTCGTTTGACGGCCGCCGCCGAGCGAGGCTCTGCTGAAATGAGTGCGGAGCGCGAGGCGGAGAGGGTTCCGCCTGCACGACAGAGCTTCGTTTTATGGGATGGGGAGCCGAAGTGGGGAGAATGGGAATGCCTTTCGACTGCGAGAAATTATTGCGCGCGCTTGAATATCCCTCTCCCTTCTTCTTATTTGCTTTCTCTTCTCTCTCTCTCTCTAATATATATATATATATATAGATATAATATATATATATATATATATATATATATATATATATATATATATATATATATTGTGGAAGGGCTCAGACCATGAAGACAACAACTCGAAGCTTCGATCCTCGAAGCGTGGCTGCAATAAATGAGTAGATGATGAGCTAATGTGTTTTGCAGCATCTGGACTTGTGTGAAATTACCAAGTTGTAGTCTGTGATATTGTTGCTTGGCAGATATTGAGCGGTAAAAAACGCCTAATGACCCAAAAAACTCTCGCTGAAAACCTACCTGGGGCATTTTCACGTTTTTGTTGAACATGACGTTATGCATCGCATTCTAGCCGATTTTTTGCAGGATGTTCTGTCTGTCTCCCGAGAAGTGCTAAAGTAAATTTGTAAAAATTGCCGTAAGCATTGCAAAGCTACACTGCATGGATGGTCTGCATCCGAAGGGAATCTGGCAGATTTGTGGACTAAAGAATCACGCATGGACTAAATGTGGACTAAAGAATCACGCGTGCATGAGACGCCATGACATTGAATTGAATTGAAATGGTAATTAAGGACTGGAACTATTTTGGTACGCGTTCTTACGGAATCACTCGTACCACCTATTTCTGTTCTGCAATGCATTACGAGGGTTGCGGTTCCAGCAATCCAGAAACACCATTGGCTAACTTGCCACCTCCGACAATGCAAGACGTTCACGTCTCCCGCGATAGTCGAAGGGTGGCGCTAGTTGAACGGTCTCTGAACATAGAGATAATATACTGACTCTAGAGGGAAAGCGCGCCGCTGAGCCAATGCATTGGAACCGTACGACACATAGTGGCAGACATGATACAACAATTTCAAGGTTACCAGCTGAGCTTTTGCTTACTAAAAACGGCGAAAGCGATGGGTTGTAATCTGGCAACGTGCTACTGTGGCGTTTCCGCGTCCGGCTAGCGAAGCATGCCGGGATTAATTGTAACATGGCGGACCGCTGGTGAGGCGGAATTTTGTGTAAGCGGCGTCGACAGCATTGGGTAGTTTATCTCCTTAGGTAGGTAGCCGACGTGTTTTCGGTTTAGCGTGTGACTTAATGCACTGAGACTATTTGAGCAAGATGTGGCAACGCTCACACAACACTTTCGCGCAAGCTCGAATGCGACTGATCGCATGTGCGAGGACGCCAAGGGCTCAGCTGATCCGTACTGGAAGCGCACAGAAAAATGAATCTCCGTCATGATCTCCGTGCATTTTTGCGCTGTGCCGCTTTATTTGCCATTCGGTGACATTTTGCGAGTCGCTCAATGCTTTTCAAATGAAGTGAACTGTGGCTTTAGCTGGATGTGAAACCTTTATTGACACCAAAAAAAAAAAAAACGTTATCGCATGGGCCAACGCTGATATTTCCGGTGAGTCGCTGCCCTTTGAAGCACAGGAACGAAAGCGCGCGGTCGATCGCAGGCCAACGGAGTGGCAGAACGCATGCCAAGGGAGTATGCGAAATACAGACTGTGGCGTGTCCCGTTTCCCTTTCCGTCTGTATTCGTCAAGTTCTAGCTGCTTTCCACTACTTCAAAGGGAAACCTTGCGGGACTGAATGGGCAGTAATTTGCCGCACAGAGCGCGCGAGGAGAGAACATTGACGTATTGTGACTGATTAAAAAAGCAAACCGCATTTCGTTACCTATGTTTTCGTTCTACCTTCACGAACGTTTGCGCGAAAGTTCGAAGCCCGGAGAGCTGTATGAAGTTCCATGAATAAAACAACTGGAACCGAACGATTATAAAAGCTCCTTTTATTTCTCTTCCAACGGAAACGATCGCTGGCTGCCACTCCGTAGCCTGTAGTGAACTTGCGGTAGTCAAGGTCAGATCGGAATCACTGTTCCGGTGTCAGTTCAGGGGCAATTGATAAGGTACTTAACGTGAAGAAACGAATGACAGCCTCGCAAGCGCCCGGGGAGGCACTTGCTCAGCGTGGGCATCCGAGTTGTACCAGTTTTACACGTTTTGCACGCACACAGATCTGAGCTGGAGACTGCACACACACACGGCGCAAGTCTGACGCAAGGGTCTCGCCACTCCCTAGCACACTTAAAGAAAATCGAAACCAAAACTGAACTACGCACTTACTCTTTGTTCGAAAATTAGAGTTTAATTACACTAAAGGTTTTTTAAAGAGCTAGTTTTCAATTACTGAGGCAATTATTTGTAACAATTCTGCTTCAGTTCTTTTTTTCAGTTAAATAATTACGGAACAACTTTTTAGAGGGCTGAATACCATTGATCTGGCAACCATGGGAATTGTATCATGTCAGCGCCCACGATTTGTACGGTCTCGGAGCTCGCTTTACCCCCCTGTCTCTGAACTGCTGTAAATACAAACCCACGCTGAAGTCAAGAAAGTGTCGCCGCCGTGGTAACTCAACCTCTATGCCCCGTTTTAAGCATGCTGTGCTGGCTTAGGCAAAGCCAGCGTTCTCACCACGCGTAGCACGGCTTTTAGTGATGTCTTAATCCGGCCAGAAAGAAACGAAGCCGTGGTAGCTCAACGGGTAGAGCACCGCACGTGTTTTGTGGATGTTACAGGTTTGATTGCCGCCTACGGAACACGGCTGATTTTTTTCTTGCATTGTTTTCTCTGTTTCTTTATTAGGAAAAGACAATCTTACCTTCAAATAAAATAACATTTCAAGCATCTTCGAGCTTTAATTTGCTTTGCACGACCGATAACCGCCAAGTAATGACTTTGTGGCATCGGCTAGAGGGTTTCGTGAATACATTTCTGAACTGGGCCACCAGCATATGACGTTTCTATTGCATAGGTTAGCATTACGTACTGCCTCAACTGTCTGAGAATATATAAGAAACCATTTATGCCTAAAATTCAGCGGCATTTTATAAACAATGTATACCGGCGAAAAGCAGGTACGTGCCCTGCGCGAAAATACAGCGTCCATGGGATGTAGATATACATGAGGGACAGTTCTTCTGTTACCGGTACATGCATAAGCCAACAAACGGACTCTATTGCACAATTTTCTTTGCTTGTTATGCCTCCTTTCATCCGATTTTGGTAGCAGCGCTACGGGGCCTTTTCGGTTCCTGGAATTGTTCGATCCGTGTCGTCTGCCTGTCTGATTTGCATTTATTCGTCTGCCTGTCTGATTTGCACACACCGGCTTCGTAGGAGCATTTAGCTGCAATATATTCCTCGATACACCATACTGCATACAGGAATGAAAAATTTGCACGAAGGAACGGACTTGCACTTCAAGCTTGACTTTCCACTTAACTCACTGTGCGTCATCTGCTATTTCTAATTACTGAGTATGGGCGTACATCACACACATGGCATGCCTCTCATTAAGACCACCTCCACGCTCAAGGTTTACCGATCTGAAAAAAGTTCTTGTGGTTATCTACGCTTTGCAAGCCGCAGCACAGCAGAACGACAGAACGCAATGCACAAAAACGCTGCGCTGACAACCACCGGCATTCCGCTGACGTGCAGTTCGCCACCGGCGGCGCTGTTCGCTGAAGCGATGGTGGTGCCATACAACGGCCGCCCGGTCCTTATAGCCGGGAGAGAAGTTCTATCAGGAGGAAAACCTTGTTTTCAGTTCCCTAGAAGTTGGGCTTCTGAACACAGTTCTAAGCCGTGCAGCGAAAAAAAATTAGCAGTAGCTTAACTCGGCTATGCCAGGATATACGTAGCATGAGTTAAGGTTCAGCTGGTTATTATTAGCTTTCCTGGTTGCCTAGAGTTAGCTTGATTATCATGCTTACTGCTGCTTCAATGACACACACACGGTATACGCATTATGTGACATGTATATTTATCAAGCGGCTCCGGCGCAGCGTCACCAATCACCCCAGAGCTAAGCTGGTTCCACAGGCGCACGCCGGTGTTGCTGCGACGCACGAGCCATCGGTTCCACACCCACCCGGCCACCCCTCGCATGATCATCAAGTGGACCAGGCCGCCATGTGCCGCGCTTGCGCAGCACGGCTCTCCAGGAGCCACGCGAAACTGCTCAACCTCGGCCAGTGTAGCTCACGCTACAAAAAACGGACATGTTTAAAGAAGAAGGTATTTCGTGATCATAGTGGCTTTTTTTCTGGAACATGAAAGAAACATCTAAAGCCAAACTATAGGAGTATTCACTATTCTTCCTATCTCTAGCATCACATTCATGTCCGTCACTGCCCCCCCAAAAAACGTATTACAGCGTATCACAAAGAACCCAACGTAGGGCAAGAACCCAACGTAAAGAAAGAACGCAGGGCAGTATATTTGCTGTTATCACGCACAGCCACGTCGGTTGTCGCTCCCGTATGTTATATGTTATGAAACATCCCGGCATGGTAATATCCCTCTCAAGAACACGGCATGGTAACAGAGAAAGACAGAGAGAGAGAGAGAGAGAGAGAGAGAGAGAGAGAGAGAGAGAGAGAGAGAGAGAGAGAGAGAGAGAGAGAGAGAGCAATCTTTAATGAAACCCTGGCGATGTCAGCCGAGCTAAGGTGCCTGTCTTGCTCTGTCAGATGAATGGGGTGAAGAGGAACACATATATTTTAACTATTTGCAAAGTCTGATCAGGACATGTATCTTGTAAGTACGTCAATACGGCTTTCGTACTACGAGAGGCACGTTTAGAAGAATTCCAAGGACCTAATACGTCCCTCAGTACTATCCTGTATACAGAGAGCGGCCGGCCCACAGACACTGCGAGAGGCACTCCTTGTGTCCTAAATCGCGTACAATCACAGATGAGGTGTCGCAGATCTTCACGCACATCACACTGTGGGCACGAAGTGGATTGGCTGATTTTGTAGCAGGAGTATCGCGTGTAGGCGACACTCAACCACATACGGTGTTGTACTGTTTCATAGGGCTTGGATAATCCAGGCAGCATCTTAAAATTACAACGTAGGTCGACAGAGTAGAGGGGCGCATAATGTCTGGATGCGTCTGCCCAGATCGATCGCTGCATGCTCCATGCCGCACATAGTGCTGAAGCATCTTTCCGAGAAAATGGTTGGTCATGCGCTGTGGATGCTACAACATCCGCCTTCACATTTCCGGTTATTCCGCAATGGGCAGGGAGCCACTGAAGTGCTATCTGATGGTGCGCGTTCAGAGCTTGACGATGCAAAGCATGCACATCCAGCACAAGCTGATCTTTCGGGAAAGACGCCAAGCATTGCAGTACAGCCTGGGAGCTTCTGAAGATGGCCCACACGCGTGCAGGCTGCTCGATGATGTGAGCCAAAGCCCGCCGCGGAGCTGCAAGTTCGGTAGCCGTAGAAGATGTTTTGTGGCTGAGAATGTCACTGATGGTGGTGCGTGATGAAGGTATCGACAGTGGATGATGTGGATAACCCCGATACGTCTGTGTACAGATGTGTGTGAACTCCGTATTTGTGGTAGATATATTCAAGGGGAAAAAACCATAGCGCAGGAGCCGGAATATGCTCCTTGCGTCTAATTCCGGGCACTGGGGTAACTATTTTCATGGTCGGGAACATCCAGGGCGGATGCAAAGGAAGAACTGGCGGCTGGTAAGGCTGTCTTTCCCCAATGCGCAATCACACGCGATTAAGCTCCTGCGTGCTGAGAGCGAAGTGTGAAACATGGTTAAGTAGCACGGTAAAGACGGGACAATATAGAAGAGATCACACAAACTGAAAGTTCTACCACACACATAAGAAGATATACCGGAACGGCGCATGCGTGAACATGGGCAAAGCAACAAGAAAAAAATCGCGACAAAGTCAAGTGGTTAATTTTTTATGCACGTGGCAAGTGCGCATTCAGATAATCTGTTTCCTTTTTTGACAAGCTCATAGATGCCTTTTCGAGAAGACACCAATATTGAGCTGTTTTAAGGACCAAGCCAGCCATGAATTGGCGTGGTGCATACTGAAAGCCGGTGATAACTGTGTAAGCACGGCATCTATGAGTTGTTAAAAAGAAATAGATTATCTGAATGTGCACTTGTCACTTGCGTAAAAAAATGAACCACTTGACTTTGTCACGACTTTCTTCTTGTTGTTTTGGCTATGTTCACGCATGCGCCGTTCCTGTATATCTTTTTATGTGTGTGATGTCCAGTGCTAGTCCTGTGTGGTCTCTTCCATATTGTCCTGTCTTCACCACGCTACTTAACCATGTTTCACAGTTCGAACCAACTAGCCGACATTTACGCGTTGCCGAGAGCCAAGGGTGACAGGCGTCGGCATTCCAACAGTGTTCCCACAGTAGAGGTAGCTTTCGGAACACCAATGCAGGGCCTCAAGATCTGTGCTTGCATGGTCTCTGGAGCCTTGATCGTTCCTTTAGAAAGAGGGACCAAAACAAATGCTGTAACGTGCGATGCCAACGCAGAGCGTTTCGTAGACCTGAAATAGAGAGTTCACAGAGCAACTACCGGATTTACTGGAGAGCATACGGAGTATGCGGGTGATTGATGTGATTTTCTCCTTGAATATGATGGACATGAGGTGACCTGGTGAGTGACCTGTCGAATGTCACCCCCAGAAGCCTAAAGTTGGGACGTATGGGATGACATTGCCCACATCAGTGAGCCCGTAGTGCGTAAGGTCCCACTTCGTAAAAGCCAGCGCAGCACATTGCTTGCCGAGATTTCCAATTCTCGTGCTGCCAAGGAAGCTGCAATGGCGTCGATTGCTCGCTGCAGTCTCGACCGTAGCATACGCCTGTAACGGCCAGAGCTCCATATGCAGATGTCCTCCGCGTACAGGAAGATTTCGACCGATTGCGGCAACCATTTCTCCAGGCTTATAATGGAGAAGTTGAACAGCGTGGGGCTTATCACCACGCCTGGCGGAACACCTCGGGTCACTTTGTATAGTGCTGAGTCGCCGCTGTCTGTTGCCTTCGACAGTGCCTGAAGACTTCATAGCCGAGCAAATAGTGCCATTAGCTACGCAGTAATAGGCTGATTTGATGTCCAGGAACCATAGGTCGGCGTACTCACTCGTGAGTACACTCATTTGTACTCATCTGTACTCAAACTCACGAGTGAGTACGATGATGAGTGATCACACACCCAGAAAAAAACAGTGAGTACGATGACGAGTGAGTACAGGGGTAAGTCCACTACTCGTGAGTACAGTACTCATGAGTACACTACTCATGAGTATGAGTACTCATGAGTACAGTATTCATGAGTATGAGTACTCATGAGTTTGAGTACTCATGAGTATGAGTACTCATGAGTACACAGTACTCATGAGTACACAGCACTCATGAGTACACAGCACTCATGAGTACAATACTCATGAATACTGTTTTTGCGAGTGCTTGCACTCTTGAGTATATGCACTCCTGAGTACAGTAGTGCAAACAAGAAAACGGACGACAAAAGCTGCCACCCGAAGACACGCAGAAAAACGCAGTTTACGGCCACGGCTGCACCGACAAGCCCCGAGCTCCCCTGAGCCCGACCCGGCCTGAGAACAAGAGGAGACGACAAGACGCAACGCGAGTGCTTACGTTCCGTTTCGCTTTCTCACATGTACTTGCCTTCGCGCAGTAAGTCGCCCAACGACAGTGCACCGCGTCAGACGTTTTCTTCCTCTGTCCTGATTTATATGTAACCTGTGTTTTTCTAATCAATTAAACAATTTATTTTTTCTACTTAGTTTTTCATTCGAGCTACGACCTAGCTAACAGTGCAGATAAGTTGATTATTCGTGAGTAATACAAATTGAGTACTTATGAGTACAGATTGAGTACTCATGAGTGCAGATGAGCAGTAGTACTCATTGAGTACCCATGAGTACAGATTGAGTACTCATGAGTACAGAGTGAGTACTCATGAGTACAGATTCAGTACTCATGAGTACAGATTGAGTACGAATACTCGTGAGGACAAATGAGTTTGAGTACAAGTGAGTACGATTACAAATGAGTATTTGATGAGTGAGTACGAGTGATTTTGTGAACAGACGAACTTTTTGAGTCTGAGTTTGATTGAGTACAGCGTGAATGAAAAAAATTGTGATTGAGTTTGAGTGAGTTCTTTCTGTTTTGCCGACCTATGCCAGGAACACAGAAATGATGATGTTTCGCAGACACTTAGCTTGCGTGATGCTGGTTGCAAGGGTGAGGGCATTATCAATGCTGCTACGACCCTTGCAGAAACCAGACATCTGTGCTGGATATACATTTCATACTGTCAGATCCCAGTCCAAGCAATAAAGCACCATATTCTCCGTCAGCTTGTCGACACAGCTCAGGAGGGCTATGGGACGTTATTACTCGATGGCAGTTGGAATTTTCCGTGGTTTGAAAACTGGCGCAATGCGAGCGTGTTTCCATTTGTGCTCTACGCTTCCATTCGCCTACGAGCGATAAAGACGTTTAGGAGGCATGTTTTCCCTTTTTCCCTAAATGCGAAAGGGTTGTATAACTGACGTCGTCCGGACTTTGGCACATGGATTTTTTGATGGAGGTCAGTGCGGCAGCAGTTCTGCCATTGAGAATGGCACGTCCATGGGAGACGACATCGCTCGGGAATCCTCGCTCGGGGGCGAAGATAGTACAAGTGTCGGCGCCATAGTAATTTTCCTACAGAAGGCGTTAGCAACGCGTAGATAATGTTTGTGCGAAGGAAAATCTGAGTTTAACCGCAATGCAGCTGTACGGTCACAAAGGAAAGCTGTACAGCTTTCTCAGAAACTTCGCAGTTGAAGAAAAATTCACCCTTGTCGAGGGTTCGGAACCGGGACCACCGCCTATCTATGGTCCCAGGTTGGAATCCTGGACCAGGGTGAATTTTTCATCAACTGCGAAGTTTCTGAGAAAGTTGTACATCTTTCTTTTGTGGCCGTACGGCTGCATTGCGGTGGATGTCAAATGTTCCTTCGCAGAAACGTACTCCACCTTGGGGATATTCTCTAAATCTGGTCGATTAACAGTAGTGTTTGTGCCTCCCGCCGCTGTCGTATAGCTGCCGATTACTTTGCGGGAACCGCATAATTTTCCAGGAGACGGCGCTGCCGTTCTCAGGCGAGAACCCTTCGACGATCGAGCGGGCACAAGACAATCAGCTTCCCTGTTTCAGCAGATTTCACACTGGCTGCAACTGGGTTTAATGTTTTGTCTCTATGCAGGTCAGGTGGTGGCCACATGCGCCTGCGTCCGGCAGCACGAGTCGCTCTTCTTCGTGGGCATGTACGCGGTGCGCAAGCACCTGCAAGGTCGCGGCATCGGCACCCGGCTCTGGCGCACCATGGCCCGGCGGATGGGCGACTGCAACGCGGGCCTCAACGCCGTGCCTAAAACACCTCAGCACGTACAGGGACCACGCGGGATTCGGTCACGTCGACACGTGGAACACGTACGTCTACAGCGGCACCGCTATCACCACTGACAAGCTGGCCCGGCCCTCGGAACAGCTGCGCGCTGTGCCCATCGACGCGGATCTCCTGCCCCAGGTATGCAGGATTCGGACTCGCGCTTGTGGGTGCGGTATAAACTGCAATGCTCTGTTGTTCTCATATGAAGACTTAAAAATGATCGTGAAAAGAGAGAGACAGAAAAAATTTAAAGCCATTCCACTCAAATTGAAAGCTGTCGGAATGGGACTGTGGAGCCGTTATCCGCTCACTGCTACCACCCTCACGCTCTTCGCCTCCCTGTCTCATTCCTGTCTTGATGAACTAAACGTAAGTTTGTCCAATGCAATTCAAATTTCCCGCCTTCGGAGTACTCGCGTGCCCCCTGCCAGGAAAAGCGCGATCGGGAGTTCTGTTCTTTTTGTGCTTGCTTTAATCCCGCACGTGCGTTCGCCTTACTTCGCAGTTTTGGAGCGTGCTATTTTTGGCGGCCACATTTTTGGCGGCCACCAACCCAGCCGGCGTCCCTTACTAAGTGAACGCGGGGGCTGCAGGTTATATACACAGATTTTGCCTCAAATGTACATACCTGCAGGCTTCCTTTGCGCTAAACAACGGGAGATGTATGACGAGAGCAAGGTTCAGGAGTTTCGAACGGTTATGACTTTTTAAACCGCTTGTTTTTCGAAGTCTCTGTTTGGGTCCGTTACAGCCGTAACGCCGTGGGGCTCTACTTAAATCCGTTATCTCGCTGCGCCGCCTGATTCCGGCAGTCGCTAGACATTGTGACAGCGAACGAGCTCCGACGACAAGGCGAGCGCCTAAAGTGCTTTGCAGTTAAAATCATTGTTGGTGAGCAGAATAGCTAATGGCAGGCCCTCTCCCGGTGGAGGGCATCCATCGTCCGGAGTTCCCAGACTGCGGCTTGCCGTCCAGGCCCTGACAGCGCACAACATTGCTTCAGTCAAAAGACAACCCCGGCGGAATAGAAAATAGGCCACATGCGATGCACACTGCATTTAAATAAACACAGCGTGGCGGCGCGTGGAGACATATGCTCGCACTCGCTAATTGATGTCCCCACCAAGCCCCATCGACCAACCAGTACATTGCTGGTGCTGTTAAAAACAACCGCGAAATTCGAGATGTCGTGCCAAATAACGTGTTACATCGATAAATGGGCGTCTTTAAAAACTGCGGCTCCGTTTGCGCCCAGGCTTTACACGATGATCGCATTTTGTGGTCTGTTTTGTTTAGCAGCACCGAGATCAAGGACGTCCCTTACCTGTTTATTCAGAACAAAAATAAGAACAATTTTTCCTATGAAAACATGGCATAGGGAAAAACATGGCAGCCAATTTGGACGTTCATGCCAACGTTTTTTTTTTTTTTTTTTGGTTCATGCTGAACTTGAGACGGCAGGGCCACCTGCGTATGCAGGGCGAAACGCGCGATGGCGGTTTGGGAACGTTAAATTCCTACCTGTAAACAAAAACTCGTACCTGCAATTGTGCTGGGCGTTCCAGATGAAGCACGAGTTCGAATATAACACATCAAAAGCACTTTCTTTTTTAGGTCTCCCACTGTGTACACAATGGCACAGTGAACGAGGGTATATCTTCTCAGTCACTCTTACCGCATTTCATGCCGACATACGCGCCTGCAGTATATATACTAAGGGGCATTCGAATGGACGTGGCTTCTACGCCACAATTGGCCGAGAAAGAAGCAGGCATCCCCTCAAATGTACATAAACACGTATTCTTGAAGGAGGAAGGTTTAAGCAAGTGGAAAGAGCTCACCAGGTTCAAACGGCTGAAAGAAAAGAGCAGGAAAAAGCTACCAACATAAAATACATACTGTCATGCGAAAGTTAGTGCAGCCAACTTTTCGGCACGAGCAGTGTTATTCAGGAATGAAGAGTTACTAAAGCTAGCAGTGGCAGGTAGGCGAGACTTTTGTAAGCCTTGAAAAATGCGTAAAGACATTTAAACATTTCTTTATTGAACATTTCTTGCCAACGGAATGTCGCGCTTAACCAGGTCTGAGCTTTTAAGGTTTCGTGCTCTTTGGATTTAGACATGGTAACAGAAGTCCCGTATAGCCTCTAGCTATGGTTGATGGTGCATGAAAATTAATACTGCAGCATGACACACGACATGAGGCAATCGGAACTGCTTCAAATCGTGGTAACAGGGTAGCGAAAGCGAATAGGGTAGCGAAAGCACGACCCAGAAAAAAAAAAAAAGGAAGGGTAGCCCAAGAGATGTTGGAATGTGATAGAGGAGTCAGCGTTGAAGACGTTTTCACCAGAAACCACCGAACAACCAGAACGGTCAACTTGTACAAGCACGTCAGACGGTGCAATGCTTAAAATACTCGATTTCGAGCTATTGCGAAACAAATCGCACGTTTCCTTGCGCCAGCAGCAGTTACAAGATGAACAATTCGGTACAAATACTTGGGTGTCCTCCAATTATTGGATCCAAAGCTTAATCTCCCCACTGCTCTTTTCTTCAACTTCTCTTTTAACATGGCAGTGTTTTATTTCCGGATACACTAACATGCACCGACGTCATATCCATCACGGAAATGACGCCAGTACAACGGGGCAAGCGGCCTGTAAAGGGTCTTCTTGCAGGGTCTTCTTGCGGGGAAGCAACCTTTGGTACTAAAGAGTACGTTATACTTAGGGTTGTTCGTTTTCGGGTTTTATATTTTAACACTAAAGTGTTTTAGCCAGTATACATCAAGATTTCGCTGACGTCATATCCGCCACGGAAATTACGCCAGTACACCTTTGCCGAAGCGACCCGCCAGCAGGACGTCGCTCACCAAGCAAACCCACAAGATAGCCGTCGACCCGCAAATCATGCTCAGCTGCAGATTTCACTGCAGGTTTTACTTTCGTGTTTTACCGATTCCTATGACCGAGAAATCAACCAAGGTTGTTTTATTGTTGTGCAGGCAGCGACAAAGGTTGGTGCGCGTGTCACAGTCCAAGTTTTTATTCCTGTGCCCGCAAAGGTCAAAGTTTATGCTTGTTTCACAGCCCTAAACATAACTGTCGAACATCCCGTATGCTACGACCACATTAAAACATTACAGTTGACATAGCCCGAACTTGGGATGGGCACGTCTTTCATTACTCTACACATCGTAGCACAACCATGAGTCCCATTGGCATGCCTTTGCAAAAATTATACATGCTTAACTCAGTTACGCAGCCCCAGGCAATTCCTTTTCACCCTGCAGACTTTTGTTCTCCGTAAGTCTCCTTCGCGCTTGCCCGCTTCCTTGCGCAGGTGATCGCGTACGACGCCCTGGTGCACTGCTACAACCGGGAGAAGGCGGTCACGTACACGGTGTACGACCCCGACGGGTTCGCGCGCGCCGTGGTCCGGAGGCGGCGCGAGGACGGGCGCGAGGTGGTGTGCGGCTTCGGCAAGATCGGCACCAACATCCTGGGCGGCGCCATGATGGGGCCCGTGTACGCGGCGGACCGGGAGGCCGGCCGGCGTGCTGCTGCGCGCCCTGGTAGACGGCAACCCGCTGACGCGCGTCAGCCTGACCATGATGGTGGTCGACTGCAACCCGGACGCCGTGCAGCTGGCCGAGCTGATGGGCCTCGAGTCCCACATGCACGTGCCGCGGTGCTACCGCAAGGCCATCGTGCCGGCGCGCTTCGAGCAGATCTTCGCTCAACACGACCTCAACTTCTCCGCCTTCTAGAGAAATACGTCCGTGTTTTAAAAACAGGGACGACACGTTTTAGGAAGATCACGTATAACACACTTATCTGCGATGCTGCCCGACCCTGCTATAACACCCTGTATGGCACGCGGAACCTGCCGACGCACAAGTGCTCTGGGAACACGGGAGAAGATGCACCGACAGATCACCGAGTATACTATACTTGGTAGCATCTGCAGTAATAGCGAGCTTTACTACATGTGTTCAAAGCGTCTTTAGTAGGGCCACTCCCATCGAAACAAGTTTTCGTCACGTATCTTCCCGAAACATCATTGGAACTTGCAGAAACCCTACCGCAGACATGATATAGTGACCGGATGGCGACAAGGAAAACCAACGTTAAGACTGAAACTATACTTGTGGAAGGCTTTAGACTAACGTTGCGGCCATGCAATTTGCCTCGTTCCGACGACCCGTTTGGCATATTGAAGAATACACATCCACAGCTCTGTACCTTAAGAACGAAAAAAGAAGCCTCCAACACCCTCTAAAGGAATATATAGGTCTTAGCGCCACGAAGCTCCATGTCCGAGTGCGAAATGACAGTTCTGGGTGCACTGAGGAACATTTCATTAGAGAGGACATGATATGGCTCACGACACGAAAGTAATTGCAAAGAGACGAGGAGTGGGACTGTAATAGACTGTCTTGGATCCCTTCACGTTGTCTAAAAATCCGCTCTCGTGCTCGCAGGTTCGTTAGACTCATCGGCAACCCCACACATGTACACCGCAAATGTGCGTGATATTACCACGTGTTGTTCGTCAGTTGGAAGATGGGATTAGGCATGCAGAAACAACTACAACTGGGAAAAGACCAGCCATCCTTGTTTCACCAGCCAGCTACAGATTATTCCTGAGAAAATGGGATCGAGGCCTGGGTCGAGGTCTGAAGAGCACACAAAAAAGAAAAGCTGAGACAGAATGATCTCCATATAACACGTACTCGCCCCGGCGGGGCTTTTGATGCCACCTTGAGGAAATTGTCGTCGAACGAACCTTATTCAACGACAGTGGAAGTATTTTGCCGGAACTGAGCGAATGGCCTAGAAATTTTACGGAACAGCGGTAGAAAATGAAACTTGGCAAAACGATCCAGTTCCAGGGTCACATCATGTAAAGAAAAAGTGTCCTCGAACAGATCACCGTTGATCTTCTCTTGCGCCCTCCGCTACCGCATTCAACAATAGTTCGGCCACTGGATTTCTTCGAGAATACTAGCAATACCCCACAGAGATACGTTCGTGTGCTTATGAGAGCGGGCCAAGTGTCTTATGCTGTCCTTTAGGACCGAGGTTCATGAACGCAGGTCATCGCGTTAAGTCAACCAATCGACAACTAAATAACGGTTTCGAGGACACTTTTATCGTCAGCAGTAGAAATGCCTGACTACATTGCAGTAGGAAGTCATAAACACCCCGACACAGCTTCTATGTGTGTAAATGAATTACCTGTTGCACATTACAAGACCCTATTGGTCAGGCCCCGAGGTGACGGGTGCTCCGCGGGTTTTTCTTCCATAGGCTATTTCAAATCTATTCGTGAACCATATATCATGATACAAAAATATCAACATCAGGCGGACGATGTTCGCACCGTTTCAGATGATGCGCCCTAAGATCTCACGGCCAAGGTCTTACCGACAAAGTATTAGACACGCAGGATGATACCTAAAATATGGGATGAAGCGAAAGATTGAAAATTGTTATTAAATCGTTAAAGGAGGGTGAAAAGAGCTAACATTGAATACAACGTGTTCGCTTTGCTAGTTTTAGAGTTGATTGTTGTGTATTATTTGTGCAGCGTGCATCAATTCATTTGCTTCCTTTGGCAAATGTTGACAGGTATTTTAATTTAGAAATATGCACTCCTCTTACAAATGAGACTGCATCCTCCCGTGCACGGGCTATGAAGATGATAGCTACCAAGATAGTTTTTAACATTAAAGGTAATATTATTAGATTACTCGGTTGCAAGCTAGCAACGCAAAAAGGTTATGCCACCTTGTCTCCCTGGAAACCTAGAGTAAGCCTGCAGTTCAGCTTAGTTCAGTTTATTGTAACCGATAACAAGTATACAGTGCATGGGGATTGATATTACAGAAAGAGGTCCCGAAGTGCGGCACTGCGGTGGGACCGCTTGTAAATGAACAGTGTTACAATGTAAAGTTCTAGCAATCACAACAGAAGGAAGCTAAAAAAGAATTAATGCGAAGATTATTGCAACATTACACAACACTCACACAGAATAAGTTTGTTCACAAAGCAAGGACACGTCGCAGTCATACAAAAAAGTGCAAAGACAAAAGAGGCAAAAAAATGGTGAGAAATAGAACAGAAAAAGTGAGCTTACACAAAAGATCAAAGTCGTGCGGACGAATCAAGTGAGAAGTGGTGGTCTTCGAGGATAAACTTAAGAATTGATTGTTTATAAGATGAGCGACTTAATTTATTTTTAGCATTAATAGGCAAGTTATTCCATAATTTAATGGCGGCAAATCCAACCGTCTGTTTACCACAGTTTGTTCTTCTTTTGGGAGTAAAAAAATTATGTTGGGATGCAAATCGCGTTATGTTATGGTTAGTCAAATCAGTTGTACCGATTATAAAAAGCACTCTCTTATCAGAAACAAGTTGATGGGCGGTCATTCCAAGATTTTATAAAATAAGTTTATCCAACGGGAGGAGATCTAGGTGTTGATACAAGGAAGTGACATGGGAGTACAAAAAAGCTAAACGTCATGATTACGAATGGCTTGGTTTTGAATGCGCTTCTGTAGTCGAGCTCAGTCGAATACAGTACTGTAGTCGAGCTTAGATTCTACATCAAATGGTGCTGATGCACCACGACTCTTTATAATGAGCTAATTTGTATTCCGAGCGTGTTGACGAAGTTCGTGCGTTGTCTCGGGTAATCAAAAGAAAGGTGACGGCTTTACAGGTTGTCAGTATCCATTACATTAGAGCAGCAGTATAGGGCTTCACGATATTGCGAGAGTGGACGCTATTTTTTTTACAAAACATCCTTCTTTCCATCTGGAAGAACGTTGCTTCGGTACCGTTTAGCATCATTTTAATTATATTAGTATGATTCTATAGAGTGTACATGCACAAATGTAAACTGGAGCATTGCATTCGTGCGAGATTTTTTTTTTCACCCCGGAAAAGTGCATGTTGTAATTTATAAACCCGTGGGGCCACGCTGCGCTGCATATATAGTTTTGTTCCTATGCGTCGAGCACAGCAATAGAATTTGAATAATAACGAAGAAAACAAAATTTGGTGGTGAAACATTATTTCCTTTTTACTAACAGATCTCAGTTACCCTCTAAACCCAGTCTCCTCTTCGGAGAGATAAGTTACAAGTTTAGGACGATGCCAGATATTACTTTGGACCAACCTTTACTGGCGCCTTCTTGCGGCCGCACCTACATTCAAGGTGTTATGAAGCTATAACGTAATGAGGATGAGAAACGCCACCCGCACTTGAGTTCGTGGGCCCTCACGGGCTTAAACATGGACCCAGCTAAGTGCCAAAAACTGCTAACAGATGTGAGAGGATACATATCACAATGTTACTTGCAAGCACCAGCTTTTGTCAGCGTTAGTTTTCCAGGGTCGTGGCAAAGGAGGCGACGAAACCACGCGACTATTTTCCATTTCCGTGGGCACACCTCTGACGTTCTAACACAAGGCAATAAGATAGAATACGTTAGAAAACACCTAGAAAGTACTAACCTTAGACATTTTTACTAGGGTTTAAAAAAAAGCCCGCTTTTGCGCCGGGATTTCACGCTAAATGTAACGGAGATCAAAAACACGCCAGAAGTTACAGTTGTGATTAATGATTTAGGTAATAATGAGCCAATGGCCTCAACTGCGAAGTACAGGCAGGCTGTCTTTAAGGAAACATTTATGTTCTTGTGAACAACGCTAATAGCTCGATACGATTAAGCGCGCGCATAGCGTTACACCTGATAGTTGTGTATGTGCGTCTGTGCGACTGGAATCGCAATTATTATAGCTTGTGCAGACAGTGTCTTTAGGAATGACTAAGCCTCGCTATTACATGTTCACTGCGACAGTACTTGCAGAGGAATGACAGGGGCAGAGAAATGCTCCAACAGTTTTTCTTATTTCTACATTTTTTTTAAAGATACAGGAACGCTAAGATGTTAGCGGAAAGCTGGGTTATGTATCGCCTACAAGGTTATTTCTACGTTTACCGTCGTATAAAGGAAAGAATGCCAAGGAAGAGAATGAAGAGCAAATGTGGGCGTAATATCCTTCACTTTCTAGCTTGGCCTTGTTCAACTAAGCTACGGAAAGCACGCCTAAAAAGCAAACCGCGACTGCTCATTTTGGGGGGGATGAAGCTGAAAACCTTTTACGCAGCTCTACGACTGGTGCGGGACATCCAGCATCTTTAAACCAAGCTTACGGCTACCCCTAATGACCTCATCGTGATACAGCGAAATTTTGCCATTGCGGTCTACGCCGACTTAATGCCTTTACTGAGAATTTACATAGTAGTCAAGTTTCACTAAGGCAAAAAAATCTGTGAGCGTAGGGGAATGTCTTGAGTCCTCTTGACCGACTTTGTTTTTGTTTTGTTTTTTCTTGTTGTGTTTCTACTTACTGGCATGTAGTGTAGAAGATCTTATACCACACAGTTATACTGACGAGATGTTACAGGAGCTTCCTGGGATGAAGATTGTGTGCGTGCCTACAGAACAGGAGTGTGGCAAAGCTGTTGGCCACCAGTGCTCACATATCCAATGTCCGCTGCGTCGCAAAGAAACATCCCTACAAAAAAAAAAAAAAACTACTGTGATCCCCGCAAATGTTACGCTTTCGACGTGAGTGAAGTATAAACTTTTAGCCCATAAATATTGTATATAGCTTTGTTGGCTTGACAAAGTTGATGTGTGACCACGTGCTTTCTTTTTCTTTTCTCTTTGGACAACCCAAACAAAGTAAGAAAATGATAAAGAACTGTCGTTTCTCTGCACAGTAAATATTTTTTTTTCAGCGTCGCGCGTAAGCAGAACTAAAGTACAGTGCTTGTGAGAAGCATGACGTGTCTCTGTCTTGGTACCATGCGATTTGCTCATAAATGTACCGAGCATATATACCTCTTTGCTCACGTGCTGCCCATTAAAGAAAGTGACTCCGCTACATATCCCTACAGTACAATAAGATGGTACGTGTATACATATACGGGCTCTGTGTACCCGTTATTCCTGCAACTGCATGCGGAACATTTCCACATAAACCAACCAAAACGTTTCCGCACGACAGTTGCAAGAATGCGCAGCAGTTGTAATGGTACCTCTCCCGATGACCCAGGACCTTCTGTACTAACAATTACCCGCATGATGCTGTCGCTAAAACGAACAAGAATGTCTTATCGTGCACCCTGTTTAGCCGCTATACTTAGTGTCTATGGTGTTGTATGAACGTTACTTGGAAAAATACTAACTTTTAGTTGCCCGCACGTATACCAGCACCGGTTTCCTCAGAAAGGTGTACGACGTCCTGATGTGCGTTGCCGTGCATGCATTTTAACAAGCGCGCGCGCTCTTAGCCAATACTGATTCGAAGGGCGGATCTCATTTAAAAATGAAGATTGTTAAAGCAGTCCCCGAAGGCAATTCAGAAATACAAGGGTAGTTAGAACTGCGATAGCTTCAACAAGTGTGGCCAAGAGTATATACCTATATTATGTGGTGGAATTTGGATGATCTTGAAGAAGGGTAACACTTGACACAAGCCGGAGGAGAGTGTATTTTATGACCCGTTATCCTCCTCTCCTTCCTCCTCTACATTTACATGTGAAGGACTCTTGCGGAGAGAGCAGAGGAGCTTGTTCTCTGCCCGCTCCTCCATCCTACCTCCTACACACCCAGTTTATGGACGGACTACTACGGCACGGTATGGAGGAGGAGGAGGTTGGGTGGAGAGTGCGTGCTATGTTGTACGGACTGACGACTGGAAACCACAAAACCTGAGAAGTTGGCCTCCTAAGCTATCGCATTAAAAAGAACGGCAGTATTAAATGCGCATTTGTCATCGGTTGAACTTGTAAGAGTGGACTCGACTTCGCTATTTTCATTGGTCAGGCTTCATTAATTGTCCTCGGGGGTCGTGACGGAAGAGGTCAGTGTGCAAATGTCGGCGCTGGCTTCGCGCCGCATTTAAAACGAACAAACTCGTTCATGGTTATCAAGGCGCAATGGGAAGGATGGGGGCGAAAAAAAAATGGTAATGTTTGTGCTGTTGTTTATGTTCTCAGAGTTTATCTATAGCTGCGGTTGCTGAAATGCACATATGACGTGTCAAGATACTGATCTGGGCTTTGTTCACATGCCAGGGCCCAATGTTCATAAATCGTGGTTGTGATGAATCTACTGTTTCCGGTGTGTAATGCGTTGAAAAGAGAGCAACTACTTCTCTGAAATAAATTATTGCAACAACTGTTTCCCTGCTGTTGTTTACCCTAGTTCACTAACTTCATGTCGTATGCTAGCAGATTAAGCCTCAATCACGGGTAGGTATTCCAATCTGCGAAAACGCCGCACCTGCACTTTAAATATACTACTCCCCTCTCGAAAGGGTGACGACGGGGGAACGCTATGCTTTACGAAATGAAGTTCAACACTAAACGAACCAACCCATGAAGCGAGCAGAGCCCATTTATTTATTTTTAGTGTGGTGGTCGTCGTTGTTAGACGAAGGGGTGCATTTTGTCTTATTTTGCACGCCCGATCATCCCTCTCCAAACCAGTTCTTCGACCATGCCGCAATTTATTTATTTATTTATTTATTTATTTATTTATTATTTATTTATTTATTTATTTATTTATTTATTTATTATTATTATTTACAGGTTACTGCTAGCCTGGATGCCAGGCTTTGAGCAGGTGTGGGCGATACAACAGAGAGAGAAAAAACGGGATAACATACAAGCATAAAAATACTTCTATGGGTACAACACTTTGAACCGAAAAAAAAAACTGTACAAGTGCAATCGGTAGGATAACAACTACACAAGAAGTCTCAATCATGCTGAATTGAACAGGGCACGAAGAAATGATGAGACACTCAGGACATTGCACACCATCAGCAGGTAACAGATTCCACTCATGGCACATACGGGAAAAAATGAATTTTTAAAGACGTTTGTTTTACACAAAAATTCAGCGGCTTTCATCGGGCAATTGGATCGTGTTGGGCGGCAAATGGCTGGCTGGTGTTATGCTTCCTTGTCAATATGAAGTCCATCGTTATACAGCAAGTAAAAAAGTTTTAGACGATCATGATAACGTCGTACCGCAAGGCTTTCCTAACCAGCCCTGCGGAGAAGACTCGTAGGAGACGTTTACCAGCTGTATGAACTATAAACAAATCGCGCGGCTTTTCTTTGTATGTTCTCAAGCTTATTTGTATTAACTAGAGTGTATGGGTCCCAGATGATTGAAGCATATTCTAATAGTGGTCTGATGTAAGTTTTGTAAGCTAGCAGTTTGGTATCCTGAGAAGCTTTCGGTAACATTCTTCGCATTGCCTTTTTCTGAATGTACGTGACGTGCTCGTTCCATTTCAGATCGGATGTGATTAAAACTCCTAAATATTTGTAACATGATACCTCAGCTAGACTATGATCGTTTATTTGGTACGTGTGCTTCAATGGGGCCTTTTTGCGTGTAATGGTCATTGAAACGGTTTTTTTGTAATTAAGAGTTATCTGCCACCTAGTACACCATGTTTGTATTTTTTCAAGTGATGCGTTTAAGACGACCTGATCGTTATGGTTGTAGATTTCGTTGTAAAGAACGCAGTCATCCGCGAAAAGTTTAATTTTTACCTGTATGCCACGTACGATATCGTTAATAAAAACGAGAAAGAAAAGTGGCCCAAGAACAGAGCCCTGAGGGACGCCTGAAAGCACTGACGAGGCCACAGAACATGCGCCGTTAACGGAAAAAGTAACATTGTGATACGTTGTCGCAAGCGCCAGTGGGAGCGTCGAAAGGCCGAACACCAGCTGCCGTCGGCGAGCGACTTCCCACCGCTCGACACGCCAGCTGCGCGCAAATCAAGGACGCCCTCGCGAAATCACCCACAGTCCATGGATAGCAGTTGCAAATGGAGTCAAAGCAGAAACACGCGCAAAGGAACATGCCAAAGATCACCTTCGCGCGACCGTGTAAGCTGGGTCGATGCAGTGCGAGGAGTGACGAAGAACATCTTAAAGGAGCCATGAAGACAAAATACAAGTTGGGTGTATTAGAAAGACTGCTTAGTTCCGATAACAATGATACCAATATCATCGCAATCTTCAAAAAAATAACGGAGATATTAAAGAAAACGTACGAAGCAGTCGCGACCCCCTAGCCAATTTCCCACAACTTTTCTATGACGTCACGGAACCTTGTTTGTGCGATTGGCGGCCGCCTAACTGACCTGTCGCGACGACACATGACTGGACGTCTGTAATGGGGCCTCTAGTTGCATTTGACCGCATCACTTGAATGCTAACGTGCAGTTACGCACTGAAAATTATGTTTTATTGTTGGCCCGTATGACGTCATTCTTGCTCATAACACGTCACTGTGGCGCAAAATTTGAAAGTTTTTAAATACTTCTTGCTTTTTTTGTTAAAAAAACATCTTTTGTGGCTGTAATGGAGCTGAGTGAGATACTGAATCCTAGTTCTTTCAAATTAAACGAAGTTGTATTTTTTCTTCATGGCTCCTTTAAGTGACAACAAAAACGTCAATGCTAAGAACGATGACAAAACCTCGAAAAAGGAGCGGGAAATCATTGAAACATTCA
This sequence comes from Haemaphysalis longicornis, assembly GCA_013339765.2. Taxonomy (NCBI): domain Eukaryota; kingdom Metazoa; phylum Arthropoda; class Arachnida; order Ixodida; family Ixodidae; genus Haemaphysalis; species Haemaphysalis longicornis. The sequence goes on along the minus strand of CM023450.1, from coordinate 128,919,497 downwards.
GGCAAGAAAATGCAGCCCTGCGTGCCACTATCCACAACCTCACCAAGGAGATCGCAGAGATCCGAAACGAACACCGCAACATCGAGCATCAAAACTCCAATCCAAGCAGCAACAGTAACAATAGAGAAGTGGTCATGGTTAACCAGGAGTCGTCCGACAAGGAGCCGGCATCGAAGAAACGAGCCGTGGACCCACGTAAACACAAGGGTAGCAAGAGCATCAACAGTGGCCACAACCTCGAAGTCAAATTCGCCAAGCTCGGAGACCTGTTCACATCAATGACATGAGCCATCGAAACCTTCGAAACGGAGAACATAAGCAGACTCACCTGCCTGGAGAGAACCCTACAACCAATTGCAAGTCACTCGACGTTCATACTCCCAATCGCGCAACTAAACCAAGGAATACAAGTGCCCTCCTTCTCTCTAGGACAATCATGGCCTCCAACGCAACTGGCGTAACAGTGTGGCAGTGGAACTGCCGTGGCCTCAGTCAGAAAAAGGCAGTCATTCAACAGCACATTGAGCACGCCACACACAAGCCGGATGTGCTTCTACTGCAAGAAACTCTGACAGATACACCGTCCCTTCCCGGCTACAGAGTGCATGCCGGCCCGCCGAACGGCAGGGGCCTCTGCACCCTGGTCAAGAAGGGACTCACCTTCGTCGAACACAGGTTGAACAACATCAAGATTGAGCACGCACTCACCAAACTTATACCAACCAAGAAAAGGAAACAGAGCATCTTCTTACTAAACGTTTATAGTAATCCATCGTAGAGAAATCAGAAATTCAAAGCCCTCCTCCACAAAGCCAGCACCGCGGCGGGCCGCAACACGCTGATCGCGTGCGGCGACTTCAACGCGATGTACCCCGCCTGGGGCTCGACAAAAGCACAGTGAAAGGTCGCAACCTAGCTCAAGACTCAACAGAACTCGACTTTACTCTGATAACAGACCCGGCACACCTGACGAGAATTGGGAACTCTGTGTCCCGTGACACCACCCCCGATCTCACGTTCGTGAAAAATAACAACCCGTTGACGATCACCTGGAGGAATACGGGGGTGGACCTAGGCAGTGACCACACAATCGTGAAGATTGTGATTCCGGAACGCAGCGGCACCACCACCATAAAACACACATGGATCGACTGGAAAGCCTTCAGAGACATCAGAAGTCAGAACAACGAGGAAGGGAGCAAAATCGAGGACATCGAAACCTAGTGGACCACCGAGATCACCAAAGACATACGAAACTCAACAAATGAAATAGAAACGGACATAGAAACCAACAGAATAGACAGCCGTGTAGCTCACCTCATCGAAGCTAAGCAGTCGATACTGAACCGGTGGAAAAAACAGCGTCTCAATCGCAAGCTAAGAAAGAAAGTCACGGAGCTCAACCGAGCAATCGAGGAACACTGCCGCACGCTGTGTGTGCAGCAGTGGAACGAGATCTGCAACGTAGCCGACGGTCAGATGCATAGCGGGAAAACATGGAACCTGCTACTACATCTGCTTGATGAAACCAATTGACAAAGTCACATCAGCGAGACAGACTGGCCAAGCTCATCCACCAGGAAGTCTCTAGGCACGGAACCGACAATGTAATCAAACGCATCAGCGACAAATACCTGCCAACTACACCCACGGAACAACACTGACCGTATTGCGGAATACCCAACGAAAGACTCGACAGAGACATCGACGTGGAGGAGGTCCGCACGGCTCTGCAAGACCTCAACAGCAGGTCGGCGGCCAGCCCGGACCTTGTCACGAACAAGGCGCTCAAGAACCTCTACGACAAGTCGATCAAAAACCTGGCGGATTATTTCAACAAATGCTGGAGAGTAGGCACGCTGCCGAAAGCAGTGGAAGAAAGCCAGAACCATACTGATTCCCAAGCCGGGAAAGCCACCCGACACGGACAACCTTCCGGCCCATTCTCGCTCACGTCTTGCGTGGGCAAGGTACTGGAGCACGTCCTGCTCAACAGGTGGCAAGACTACCTGGAACAGGGAGGACCTCTACCCGGCGATAATCATCGGCTTCAGACAGCGCTTAGGCACGCAAGATGCAATGATACAGCTGAAGCACCAAATCTTCGACGGCAAAACCGACGACAGCAAAGCGATACTGGGTCTCGACCTGCAGAGCGCCTTTAATAAGGTGAAGCACTCGGCGATACTGTCCCAGGTCTCCAGGCTCAACATGGGAGTAAGATCCTACAATTACATCAAAGATTTCCTCACGGGCAGGACCGCCGAGTTACGAGCAGGTGACCTTCAAACGCAAGAGAAGAAGCTCGGAAGCACTGGCACGCCACAAGGGTCTGTCATCTCGCCGATGCTTTTCAACTTAGTAATGATCGGAGTGGCCGAGAGGCCCGCGAGCATCGAAGACGCCAGACATACCATCTACGCGGACGACATAACGGTGTGGATGGTAGGTGGCAGCGACGCCCACATCGAGTCCACACTACAAGCGGCGGTCGACGCAATTGAGGATCAACTTGAAGGCACCGGACTGAGGTGCTCGCCGAGCAAATCGGAACTCCTGGTATATCCTCCCGTCAGGAAACGCAAGCCCAAGATCAACTCACGAGAATGCGAGGAGATATCACAACTAGATCAGCAACGTAATCGCAAAGGTCAGCAAGATTAGAATACTAGGCATGGTAATAGAAACGCATGGAAAGAAACGGTGACACCATCGCCCGGCTCATGGCGAAAGCAGCGAAGGCAACGCGACTACTCAAACGAGTAACATCCAAAAGAGGCGGCATGAGGGAGGAGAGCCTAATCAGGCTCGTCCACTCGTTCGTCATAAGCCACGTCGCGTACGTAGCCGCCTACCACAAGTGGTTGCAGTACGAGCGCGACAAGATGAACATTCTAATCCGCAGAGCGTGCAAGACAGCACTGGGGCTGTACGAAACCACGAGCACCACTCGTCTCCTGCAACTGGGAATACACAACACGCTCGAGGAAATAGCGGAGGCCCAACGCGCCGCCAAGCTCGAGCGGATGTCTACAACCAGGACCGGGAGACAGTTACTGGAGGACCTAGGAATAGGATACCCAGACAGGACGGAAACGAAACTCCTCGTTCCCGACGAGATCCGGCGCAACATCCGGGTGGACCCAATACCCAATAACGTGAACCCCGAGCACAACAAGGGAAGAAGGACAGCGAGGGCCACGGCCCTGATCAACCTGCACGCCAACGACAGGCACGCGCGCTACGTGGACGCGACCGAGTACACCAATCTTAAGAACGGCTTCACAGCAGCCGTCGTTGACACGACCGGCGTCTTGCGGACGGCCGCTAGCGTGAGATGCACCAAGTCTGAACAAGCAGAAGGGGTGGCCATCGCCCTGGCCATCTCGGACCACGACTGTCACACGGTGTTGTGTGACTCAAGGCAGGCAGTAAGGAATTACGCCAAGGGCATGGTAGCAAAGGAAGCGGCACGCATGCTGCACACGGTTACCGAAAAATGCAGAAAAGTTAGAATCAAGTGGTTCCCGGCACACGCAGGCAACGCGTCGGACCGCAACGACAACCACAACGAGACGGCACATGCCGAGGCGCGAGCACTCTCGGACCGCACCTCGGCAGACCTTCCGACGTGGTTCAACACGAAAGACCGTATGACTGAGTACAGCGAGATAACGAAAGCTTTCCGCTTGGCTCGCAGAACTATCCCGCCCCTGTGTCCGGGGTTGAGTCGAGAACAAGCCGTTTTATTTAGACAGCTCCAGGCCGGCTCGCTACCCAGCCCGTCACTGATGCATCGCACGTACCCTAAGACGCACCCGACCGACATGTGCAAAGTCTGCGGAGGGGCGACGGCAAGCTTCACGCACATCCTGTGGGTCTGCAACAAACACCCGGAAGAAGCTTGTCAGGAAGGATCCCACAGCGACTGGAAGCAGCCGCAGGGAGCGAAAACCAGGAAGATCAGCACTGGGCCCGCCAGCAGGTCATCGAGGCGCTAGCACGGCAGAGGCCTGGCGAGCCGGCAACGGCAAGCGAGGACCCAGTCCGCGCGGCAGGCGCCCCGAAGACGGCGTAGGCGCCGTAGGAGCCCGCGAGCGCTCACTGCAGGCACAAATAAGGTTTTCCAATTCAATTCAATCCTTGTCGTCCTGTTGTCCGGTTACTAATATGGCCACCGCTACAAAAATTCGGGGAAGCTTGCACTCACGCGCAAGACTTGAAGGCGAAGCCGTTGTAGGTGAGCATTGCCAGACACATAGTTAAGTTTCAGTATCACTGTTTATTTGCATAGTTGCGGTGTAGTAATTGTCGCCATATGCACCGAAGAGGTCGTCGTCGTCTTTGCGGCAAGTGGTAGGTGCAAAGTCATCCTCAGCATTGTAGACTTCCACCAGCTCTTCGTCACTCGGCTCGAGGCAGCGGTGGCGGGATCTGCAAGCCGTCTCGGGGAAGACTGGCACACTTGTAGCCATGTCTCCAATTATCCATGTTCTAGAGAATGCGGCGGCCGCGGTGACCTCTCCCAAGCAAAGTGTCTTTTCATCTTTAGCATTAGCGCTGGAATTGTTGTTTTTTACATGAGTGGGAGCCCTTAACGACAGCGCAGGGCAGGATTTGTCTTTTTTTTTCTTTTGATATAGCCACTGCGCGAGCCGGGGACTCGGCGGTCGCCGCGATGTACGCACTCGCGAGCGCTCGCCATTTCTCGCTCCTCGGTGTTTTTACCATCTTTTTTTTTTTTTTTCTGCTAAAGCCACTGCGCGTGCTGAAGACGCTCGGCGGTCGCCGCGAGGCACGTGCTTACGAGCGCTCGGCATTTTCTTGGCATTTTTTCCTGATTGATTGATTGTAGAGTTTAAAACGCGCCAACGCAACGCAGGCGATGAGGCGCGCAGTAGTGGAGGGCTCCGGATTAATTGTGACCACCTGGGGATCTTTAACGTGCGCCGAAATCTCGTACACACGGGCATTTTTGCTTTTCGCCTCCATCAGAAAAGCGACCACCACGGCCGGGAATCGAACCCGCGACCTCGTGCTCAGCGGCATTTTTTCCTGCAGCGGTGAACTGGCGGCTTGTACAGCGGATTCAATGTGATTTAAACAGTGGCAGGCCGATAAGCAAAGATTTGGGAAATTATTAGAAGAGCTGGTTTTTTGCATGAGTAGTTAGCAGTGGCGTAAATCCAGAAAAAATCACAAGGGGGGACACACATCTTGCATTGGCGTCCATTGTGGTTTTATAAATACAGAAATATTCCGCGCAATGTCTGACGTCCCCCCCCCCCCCCCCCCCCTTGCTCCTCGGATTTACGCCACTGGGAGATAGTATTGCCTACTGGAAAGAGTAGCGATACTGAGACACAGAACAGCCACGTACATTTGACAAGCCGCTGATTAAAAGCTCTGCCGAAGGGGCAACTGAAGACTGCAGCCTTTCTTTCATGCTTAAAAAAGCACGCAAAGAAATTTAAATCGGTGTGAACATACAGCGACATATTCATTCTCTGAGCATAGACTACTCGTAACATTAGAAAATGAAAGTAAGAAGCTCCGCCCTTCTCCTCAAAAAAAAAAAAAAAAAAAAAACGAGTTATTTCTGCGTGCATATTTAAATGTATTTTGTATGCACATGAAGTTCACAGCCAAAAGTTTAAAAATGAAATAAAAAATACGGAAGACGCAGCCACCGCTGGCGATTTCAGCGCGCTTGTCCTGCTATGGTCAGAAATAAATGGAAAGTAGGAACAAAAGCTGCGCACATCCGCGCCAATAGTGATTCAGTAAGCTTTTTTCCACAATGACATTTAAAGTGAAAAGGTTGAGGCAACTCCAAAGAAACCTAAGATTATGTAGGTAACCGAACTCTCGCAATGAGACTTTGGGAACGGAAGTGTGTGTGTGTGGGGGTGGGGGGGGGGGGGGGTGGCACATGTGCAGCCGGCGACAAAACCCTCGGAAAACACCGGAGGGGCCTCGGGTTTCCGAGGCCCCCCTTTGTCGGTGCCTATGCATCAATTCAAAACAGAGCCGCTCATTTCATTTCCCGTAACTATAAACGCAATTATTATTTGTTTGTTTTCTGAATCCCCCCCCCCCCCGCCCCCCCCCCCCCCCACCCCTCCCCCGACCTCCACGCTTCTTCGGTTATCGGTTACACTACTGCATAGCTTGTGTAGCTTACTAGGTTCCCAAAACACTGCACGTACTCCTGCCCTTTCGAATGTCTTCTTTATTCGATGGAGTAGAAGTTATGATATTCACGGCCCGGGGGAAATACACGGCTCTGCCCCCCCACCCCCTCCTCGTAGTTAAATTGTCGTGCAATGCAGATCTTTCTCTCCGGTCATATGAATCAAAATAAACTTCGTCTTAAACTACTTACTCTTGGATTAACCACTGAGGTGAGCACGAAGTTCAGGTGAGGTCGAAGTCCGTGAGTCAGTTCACTGTAGCTGTGATAGTGGTCCCTCACCAGCAGTCCCACAAACGCACACATTTAAACACCGGGCTCCGACCATTCAATCAAATTTTCACACACGGCGGATATTTTCATTTTTGGGTCACATAGCAGGAGATGTAAAACTCACGAACTTGACTACATGCGTAATTTCGCGCCATTTGAAGTTGGTGACATCACGTACTGCGGAGACCGCCACTACGACCGCCACCCCCGTTTCTGTGAACTGGGTTACTGGGACCACGACTGGGACGTTATGACAAAAAGGTGTGATGAAACACAAAAGTTGAGTTAGAAATATGCATAGAGATAATATACTGACTGGAAATATGGTGAAAGGGATAGTGCGCGTTTCGGAAAAACTTTAGCCGGAATTCGTTTTCGCTCTGGCAACGTAGATAAAGTCGCGTGCGATTTGTTGTTGACGCGGCTGCTCACACACACCACCTCCCTGTTCTGTGGCTCACACCTCTTCCGGCGCTACCAAAGGTTGTCGCTCTTCCGTACGACTGGTTCTTTGGGATGGTTTATTGCTCGACACTCCATTACGGCTCGTGAATGACAGCAGCCAACGTTACCATGGATTGGAGGGACACAGCCAAGACCATCGTAGGAGACCTGGCGCTCGTTTTCACCATTGTGAACTACGCCAGCGGAGTGTAAGTGGAGATCCAGATTGGTGTGGTTTTGTCTGCTCGCCTTCTATTTGCAGCGTTTTATGACAGCGTTGATAAACTGCCTAATACGTATGCGTAGACACAGGGCTGATCCGAGGCAATTATCAGATTGGTGAAAAGAAGCGCTTTTTTGGTCGACGTCGACGCGATGCTGCGCTCGTGCTTGCTAATATTTGCGTGTTCAACCTTTACTGCTTTCAGACAAATATGCCGGAAGGTCCGTGAGAAAGGTGGCACACACGACTCGTCACCGTTGCCATTTTTGGCGGGAATACTGTGGTAAGTTACAAGACGCGCAGATGGCGATCGTGTTCTCATTCTGTCATTTCTGCTCCGATCTTCCTTCTCCAGCACATTCCTGTGGTTCGAGTACGGCTACATGAAAGAAGACAGCATACTTGTGTGGGTGAATTCTATTGGTTTCCTGCTGCAGCTGAGCTTCCTTGTCTACTTCTATTCCTACACCAAAGTGAAAGTAAGTGAACAAGTTTCTCTTAGTTTGCCAGCGTTTGTTTTAGTCGGAAACATCATTAGGAAAGCGCCAAGAGGTCTTTGTACCCGTGACATCGAGAAAAAAAAATGAAGCACTAAACTTGGAGGGGTGGGTGTCAGGACATGCACGTCCTGTAAAAGTCCCACACCTTTGCATTATTTTGAACAAAACAGCTTGCACAGTTCGAAGGTTTACACAGGTATTCCATAAAGCAGCAGTGTCATTTTTACCCCAACCCACAAGCGGGGCAAAAACGATTCTTTTATTCTTGCTGTTGCAATCCAGGCTCTTGCAAGCGTGTAAAAATGCTTCAGTGCAGAACGCATTTGCTGTCTAATGGCCAACAATGAAGTTTGTTGACAGACAGTCAAAAAATGCTTCCACAATCGGAAATTGCCCATAATGTTTGGCAACCTTTACAAAGGGTTCCAGTTTGTATACCGACACCACTAGCGTGTAATATGAACCCAAGAATCGGCAGCGGAAAAAAAACCTGGATATCTAGTTGAAGAAAATTCACGTGCATTCCTTAGGTTTAACGAAGATTTCCGAGATGCCACAACAAAGTTTGTTGGCCTATGAGCCCTGCACACAACAAAAATTTGGTCCAGTTTTAGATTGTTACTGTAGGAGCAGTTACATAAGAATCGAAAGAAAATCCAGCTACGGCCTCTCGTGGAGTACCATGTTTACATGATTTTCGGTCGACTCGAATTAGGTTGAATCCCCCACATAGCAGGTAAAAAAAATAAATAAAAAGAGACAACGCATGAGCGCATTCCACAACCAAAATATATTGGTCAAATGACGTGCAGCTCGTCCTCACCAGTGTCTTTACTAGTGCAGCTGCTGCCGTCACAGCTGCTGCACACTGCACGTCGTCGTCCAGCGTGAGCCCAGTAAGAGCAGAAAAAAAAGAGCATAGTGAACGACTGTTGGGAAAAACTGCTATACATAACAGGTGAGGTCTGAAAGTAAACGTACAGTTGCAACTATGCCGTTGCATCTCCGATTTCTCGTTAAGCTCGCCGTCGCCAGCGGTACAAGTTTCAGTTTCGATTGTAAGTCGACCCGTCATCTTCAGATTTTTCCAAATTTTAAGAAATGGGTTTACCTACAACTGTATAAATACGGTAGTGTCTTGTCGGTAGCGGCTTTGTGTCTGTCAATGGGGCAGAGTTGCTTAGGAAAAGCTGACTTCACCTGGCAGTATTTGCCTCGCTGCAGTGGCAAAAATATTGTGGCACTCACTGGCATTCCAAGAGAAAGGAAATAAAAAATGCTGCGTGTCTTTGCCTTTGCGTCACTAAAATATTTGTCTTTCCTTACCTACTTTGCTGTACACGCTCTCCTTGCATATTGAGTGTGTCCCCCCCTCCCCCCACAACCTGCATTGCTTGTGCGTCCTTTGAAGCACGAGACAATTATTGTGTTACTGGTTACTCTCTGGTTTTCTTTTATTCAAATTGATTTATTAATAGGTTGAAATGTTTATTTTTTTTTACCTGAAACAGCTAGACCAGCAGCTAAAGTATGCATGCTGGTGAGCCAACAAATACCACTGGACAATGCTTTTAGCCTCCTTGTCTGCAGTCAGTGAGTCAGCTTTCAGGTCCTGAGACATACGAGGTTCTCAGTCACAGTTCTATCGTAGTGGCTTCACTTTATTCTTCTCCAAAGAGTGCAATGTGTCCCTTTAACACAAACCATATGCACATAAATTATGGCATCCCGATTGTAATTGGAGATAAGTAGTCAAATAGGATGGCACACAGCTTTTTCTCCCTGTAAAGCTGTATAGAGATTGCTATTGTTGCGAAGGACAGTTGTGTCATCCAGTAAAGTGGGGGGCGGGCATCACAGTCCCGTCTTGTCAAAAAAAAAAAAAAAAAAAAACGATGTGTGCCACTCATTCTCAGAATTCGCGTGCTGCATGCTTTGCACCCACCACTTCTCGCCATATTCTATGTACCTGCCAATTCTTTCAAAAATTAGCATCTGGCTTAGCTCGGCTATGCCAGGATATACGCAGCGTGAGCTAAGGTTCATGTAGTCGAGGGTTTGACGGCATCCCGTCTGGTCAGGAAACATGCTTGAAACGGTTTACTGGTCACTGACCAAAGTCAAAATAAGGTTCAGCTGGTTATTCTTAGGTTTCCTGGTTGTCTAGGATTAGCTGATTATCATGCTTACTGCCGCTAAAACGATTTCTAATCCAGTCCAATCGCAGCAGGCGGCGGCTCCGGCGCGCCAGCTGTGCGCCATGAGACATCACTGCTCCTCGCGCATGCGCAGCACAAGCTCTCCAGGAGCCACGCGTAACTGCTCAACCTCGGCCAGTGTAGCTTATGCTACAAAAATGAACTTACTCTGCCTTCTCTGTCTTGTTTTTTCACTGCTTTCAGGGCAGCCTGAACTGCAAAATCATCGTCCTACTCTTCGTACTGTTCGGTGTCTACTACGAGGTCACATTTTTCGTTTTGAACAAGGACATTGCACTCTCGCTTCTGGGGCTCATGGGCTGCATTGCAGCCTTCCTGTTCTTCGCATCCCCCCTTTCAAGCTTGGTGAGTGGACATGGACCTTGCTGGGCGTTCAGCTCTTGTTGTCTCCCATCCTCTGAAAACGTCTCGTTCCTCCCACAGCTCCACGTGGTGCGGACACAAAGTGTCGAATCTCTGCCGTTTCCTCTCATCTTGTCAGCCTTCATCGTGTCGACACTGTGGACGATGTATGGTTTTCTCTGCTACGATGCATTCATTTACGTGAGTATTGCTTTTGCTTCACATAGCAAAACGATTCGAGCACTGTAAGTGCGCCTGCACCCCTCAACCATGCCAGTGGGAAGCTTGCTGCCTGTCTGATAGAGTTTCGCTACTTTGTGAGGTCAAAGCATTCAGCACAACAAAAAATTGGCCGCATATCTGCTCCTTTCGTTGCAAATGTCGACAAAAGACGATAGTCAACTGGTGCCCCTGGCGAATAAATACCTCGTATCTCTTTCCCGCTCACCATTTCGTTCCTCCCAAGATAACACTCTAGAGGTTTGGCTCAAGTCAATTTAAATTTACCGCGTTTTACTGCTCCAAGTGGGGTGCCTCGATGCCAGCGCTGCCGTACAGCGGAGACGCGCGTGAATCAAGGCACCCTACTATGTTTATAGAACCACGTTGCCCTACACCACGAGTGTTCCAAGCGGAATGTGGACCCTATTTATCGTTGCTGTTGCCGTTTGATTTTTTTAAATGCCACCGGGTAGTGCGGGCTACAGCAGGCGACGATTTTCTGCAGTTGATGTAGTATTTTATTTGCTATCACAAAAACCAAGAATCCGTGAATTTTTCAATGAAGGAACACTGCAAATGTCACTGATGCATTGTTTTTATGCCTGATATTTGCGTAATGTCTTGTTCTTGTTCAACAATGTTGACAAGTATGAACATTAACACCGGACTTAGGCATTCAGATTTGGCTGTTGTGCAGTTAAGACTATTGTGCAGTTTCTGTTACACGTTGGCCGGGTGGCTGAAGTGAGTCACAGACAGACAGCCAGAATACAGACAGACCAAAATTTCTGCAGTCTAAGTAGCCCAAGAAAGACTGTCGTCTTTAAAAAGGTTGCGTACAATGTAGTGAGTCATGTAGAAGTAGACAAAGCATTGTGGCAACTCCAGTTAGGGTGTAGCGTGTAAACTGGCGCAAGACTTCTGCAATCGCAGCTGAATCTGAAGATTATGTGGCAAGCAGCAGTTTCAATACGTATGTGAAATGGCAGGCCAGGCAGCTAGGACAAATGAGGTTCACATGAATATTGCACTGTGGGGTACAAGAAGATTTTTCGAAGTCGTGGTGAATTGCAAAGAATGGAGCATGATGGGGTGGAAGGCCCACTAATGAATGCCATTTTCAAAGTTATGGTGAATTGGGAGTGATGAATGCCAATCTAAATGATAATGTTTATCTGCTCAGTAATACCCAAATGGCCACAGAAATAAGCTGCATACTAGTTGCATCAAAATAATTCGAGCTAAAGCTTATCCCATTAGCAAAGCTCGTTCAGTGACTTAAGTGGTGTCTTTAGTGTAAACGAACGTCTTGAATTTATTTTCATCGTGGCATTGTAAACAAGTCAGGTGAGGATTCTTCCTGTATACGCAGTGTTGCTTATTTGGGTTGGGGTCCTCTACATGGAACTTTGGGTTCCGAAAGGCTCTCTGACCACCGATTCCGTGGAGAGATCAGTGCCCCCAATCAGTAAATTGGTGCCTGTAAGGTCACTGTGAGTGCAAGGCAGCCACTCCGGACTAGCCCACGCAACCAGATGTTGTCTATCCTAGTTGGACGATTGAGAAAGGTGTGTGAACATGTAATGCACTTCTGCTTTTGCTGCATTTTTAGGCACTTCTTGGCTGCTTGTGGCTACTACTTTGGCTTTTTTCAGGTGCCTTAGTGTGTAATTTAATGTCGGGCAGCAGGTGATCTGTTCAGCTGCAACTCTTTGAAAAAGAAGTAGAGCGTTCAATGTGTATGAAAGCTTTACGATGTATGCAGGCATTAATATACGTAACTCCTTTTGTGTGCGACCAACTGGTTTAATTTATGTGGATGCTGAATACTTTTCTCATCAACCCCTTGCTCACTAGTAAGGATTCCTTTTTTATAGTCGGTAAATATTTGCGCTGCCTTTTGATCTGATTTAGATTCTCTTTATAAGCCAGGAATTTCTTTTTATTTCTTTTTTTCAACTGCAAAGTTTTGAGAAAGCTGAATGGCCTTCTTTACTAGCATTTTCATGGCATTTGCTTGAACATGAAATGTTTCGTCTGAGAATCTTTCTTTGTTGTGGAGGTTATCCAAAATTATTGTTCATTATTTGTCCCTTGCTTAATGTGGATCAATTGTCTCCAGTGCATCAAACAGATCCTTGGTTAGCTTTGTAAGTGGAGGAATGACTTGCATGGCAGTTATACTTGCTTCCTTTCTCTTCACTTCCTCAAAATCGTCACTTGCTTTTACCTTTTGTTTACAAACTGTAAAGCTGCATGGGGAGGTACGTAGGTTGGAAGACGAGGCACATTTAAACATGTGCACAACTGCCGAACCTAGACACTCCCTCTCCATTTATAAAAGGCATGAACGGCTGGCATAGGGGGTGTTGGTACTGGCTGGGCAAATCAATGTACGTCGACAACACAGGAAGGAACAAGCTACTAGTAGCGGTTGTTTGTGGTAGGTGCCCAATGGGCAAGGTTGAACATGTTGGAAGTGAGCAGGATTGCTAGGTCTGGCGATTTGTCGCCAAACTGGCGACCTTTCGAGACTCGTGGTGACCGAAATTTGACTCTGGCAACTTGGCTAGTTTCTTATATGACCTTTCAGTATGCTTCGGCCGTCGAGACAAACTGCACAAACCGAACAACAAACTTACAGGCAAATGTTGGCGATCTGGCAAAGTCTAGACGAATCAGTCACTCAAACACACCACTGTACAGCGCTACTTACTGGCACTAATCAAATTTGTCTTGCTCTTTTATTATATCCGGCACCTGATGTCGTACGAATACCGTCAAAGCCTTCAAGCAACGCCGTAGGTTAAACTGTAATGCTTCAGTAGTTCACGAGAGCTTGAGATTTCATGCAGTGTGGCGGGAAGTGTGTATGACAAGGTATAATAGGCATGGGGCTGTATAGAGGCAGCGAAAGTGGTAAAACATGGTGTGCAGCAAACGCATGTTTTGAGTCCTCCTTATTTTTCGAATGCCTTACCTAACATGCATGTTTTCGCTTTTTTGTAGACAGTAAATCAATCGCTGTCAGGCGTTCTCTCGCACTACCAGCAAAACGCAATAAAATTATGTTATAAACGGTTTCTAAACTTCTCGTGATTTCTGCATTTTTTTCATGAAGGTAATCAAAAAGTACCGACTAGGATAACCTTGCTGAAAATGGTGGACTTTTCTGGCTACCTTTCAAACATTCACTTTAAGGTGGCAACTTTTTCGGCTACTTTAGGCAATTTCTTGGTGACTTTTCCTTCTGAGGACTGATTTGGCAACCCTGGCAGCGAGCTCTCTTGCATCGCATTGACCAGGCGATGTCCACAAGTGACAGAATTCTGAGACAGAGTTGGCAACCAGGTGTGATGGGCTGCACGCACAAGCGCCAACTACTACATGAAGTTCTTGGCAACTTAGTTGGAACAGATCATTTTTTGGAGCAGTTTTCAATGAAAGAGCTCCTCGTTTTGCTGTGCCAGGACTTTGGAAGATTGGGCCAAGTGAAGTTCATCATCAGTCGGTAATGCCAGGGAAGGTCTCCCTCTCATTCGCACGCACGCGAGTATACTAGACACACATGCACACACAATGGTTTTATTGCCATCAGGATGCAAGGTGATTTCACGAGAGTATTTCTAAACACATCTCCAAAATGTGGCTACACAAACCTGTTATATTCAGTTTCGGTTTTACCTACTTCGTGGTCTTTCACCCCCAGGGGGCGCGTCTGTCCCTTATGTATATATTCGATGTGTTGTGTACAATGCAAGGTGGTGCTGCCGGTGCTTCTTGCGTCCTTCGCAAACACCACAAAACCGTACAGCTCTGAAAAAAGTATATTGTGCTTGCGTCCACAAGAAGATACCCCAAAAAAGAATTTTTTGTAGCATTGGGGATTTGAACCTTAAAAAATTGTGAAAACATCTCCAAAATTCTGAACACTGTGATGAAGTGTGCCCTAATTGCTCTTGAAGCTTGCCGTCACCACTGGCACCTCTCTTGAAACTGACTAGGCATTTTGTGAGCAAGATGAAGCAGTCAGGCACCTGAACAGGTACGTTCAACTCCTGAACTGCCTCTTGTGATACATCAGTGGTGCAGAAAGTTTTGTGGAAGAATGAAATTGAATAGTTTGTTGTTGTGTTGTTGAAGAAATACTGCAGTACGAGCACGAGCAATCCAGGACTTCCAGAAGATGACCGCCACATGTGCGCCAGCTGGGTGTGTGACATAGCTTTAGAAGCATCGACATCCTTCCAAGAATGCCTGTTAACTCTTATTCCAGCTGAAATTCTGATCAAGGAAATTCAAGGAAGCCAGCCCAAAATTTTTTAAAGCCAGGCCGGTAACTTTGCATGCAGTCGGCATACGACAAAGAGCTTGACAAGCTCAAACAGCAGGGCGTCATTGAGCTGCCGCAGCACTCTGTTTAGGCCACACCACCCATTGCAGTTGGAAACAAACAGGACCTGAAGTATTTGTGGAGACCATCGCAGCCTGGTGAACCTAGCAACAAAATAGTTTCAACCCATTACCAATGCCATAGGAAATCTTCAGCACAGTTCGTGGATGCTGAACTTCCAGCATGCTGGACTTGACCCAGGTGTATTAGCAGCCGAAAGTGAGCGATGGAATCTGAATTGTTCACTATAACCACGACTAGGGCCTTTACAGGGTCAGACGCCTGTTATTCAGAGGGGGAGCAGCTCAAGCAAATGAAATCCAAGCTTGTTGGAATTCTGAGGTGACGTCATCACTCAGGAACATTAACGGGGCCATGCAGACGGAAGACAAGTTTAGTTCATTTGAAAGATTGCCTCATTCAAGTCATACTGACACCACTTTTAACATTTCGCTCAAATGAGCTATATATATAATTAGGGAAAAAAAGAATGGCCATGCAGTTTTACAGAGTTTACTTGAAAATTAAAAAAAATTGTTTTAACAGCCATGTCCCCCCTTAAAATAGCTCCTTAGGAGACGATGCCTGCAACTGCTGGTGGGTCACACAGAAAGCCATTAGGCGGAAGTGACATTACTGCCAGCTGAGTGCTTGGTCCACTGGCCAGCCAGTTAGTGTTACTGACTGCGAAATCTGCTGCCCTCTCGCGGTCGCCATGTCCAAGGGTTCACCTGAACACGGAGTAGCTAACTGCAGAGTGCGTTGGGCGACCTGGCGTGTGCTGTCATCCGGGATGCCCACATACTGTTGCGTGCCATGCTGCACAGACAGTGCGAACAAGGATGGTCAAGGGAGAAAGCAAAGAACTCTAGAAGTCAAAGTATTGTTGTTTCTTGTGTCATGGCTGGCACCGCAAGCTGCAACGACTGTAGATGTTGCTACTTTCTCTTGTATGCATGTTGCATGCGCTGCAGATGGTATCTGTTCTATTTTGTTCACGTAACGACGACGAGAAGAAACTATATCCGTGTGCTATGCATCCAATGCTGTTATGTTTACCAAAGAGCTGCCTGCTTGTCTCAAATCTGCCAGTTACTCCGCACCAATGCAACGGTGATTATGAGCGACTGCGGTGGTTTGCGCGAACAAGACTGGGGGCTCTAGAACAATTTAAAGCGGGTACTACTAAATGCAGCGGCTACGTATGTGTGTCTAATACTGAAGGGCTAGTGTTCACTTTTGAAATTGTTTCATCCATCGGGAGGCAAAAATGTCAACAAACATTTGAATGGAGAGGCTGCATGCAACTGACAAATTACAATTATCTGGCACAATTAAACAAGAGCACAGAAAACACGTCGCGCACACACACACAAACACCCACACACCACTCTGCAAAGATGCCCAAAAGCAAAAATGAGTACATGAAAAAAGTTGCAGTTTGGGTGCACGTATATTCAGGTAAGTTTCGATTCTTTAGTTGGCAGTTAGCACAATAAATTATTTTTGAACATTTTCAATGTGGGGTTGAGGAGGTAGTGCAAAATGGGGGAGGCAGGGAAGGGGGTGGTTGTTTCTTATGTGTATTTCTGCATGGTGACCACCACCATACTCAGTCTCAGTTTATAGAAGATTCCTCTTCATAAGCTTCAATGATTGAACTTGTCGTATGGTATTTGCGATTACAAGATTTTCTGTGATCTGTGATACCAGGACTAGTCCCCCCCCCCTTCGCAACAATCATCGTGTCACCTCATTTTCGCAGGTGTCATTACACTGCATTTTTGATGATGAACAAGTTGCGATGAAAAGGGATCACCAGTTTAACATCGAGACCACCTGAGTTTGTTCACGGCACTTCATCGGGGATGATTTTTTTCGATTCGATGGCAAGCTTGTGGCTGGCACCTCGCAGGCGTCGTGAAATCTTTGCACCTACCCGAGACCCTATTAATTCCACGCAGTGCGCCTCGCAGCTACAGTGCTCGCTACAGATGAGGATGGAGGAGGAGTAGTTGAACAGATGAGAATTTGCAAAGTGGAGGGGTTAAACTAATTTCCAAAGGCAGGAAACGGTTAGAGCGTTCGGGCCGCATACCAGCGAGCGAGTAAGGGAATTTCACGACGCCCGATTTTGTCGTCGAGCTTCAAGAGTTACAGCACGTATATCATGATGGCCGTCTTAAAGTTCACATACATGGAAATTGAAGGTTTTAAAAGCACGCAGTGGCCTCGCAGGGAATTAATGGAGTCTCATGTGGGGGGGGTTCTGCGAGGCGCCTGCCTAACATAACTCCGCTCCTGGTGCCACTGCAATTGCGTCTTGGACGCATATGCTTTTGCAAAGCTGCATGGGAACCGGGGCACCACAGAGACGTCCACACACCATCCATGAGTCATTATGTGCAATCAAACAGCACAAACCGAACAGCAAGTCAGCACGACATGAAAAAAACACGTGCAGCAGCGACAGGTGCTACCCTTTAACACGGAGTTGAGAAGAGGGTTATCTTTGGCTTTGACAGAGGGCAGCAGTTTTGCATAAGGCCTATGGGTCCGAGCTCCACTGGGCGCGCTTATGTTAGGTCTTCTGCGAGCATGAAGTCATGCGCTGGGTTGCTCCGGTCGGCCGACTGGCTGCTATTTCACTTCAGCCTGGCCATAAGGGCCGTGCCCTCTTCTATGTCGGTTTCGAATTCACCAATTTCTGCTGGTCATTTGCACTTCGCATGCACGCATTTCAGTTGTCATGTTTTGTATCAGTGTTTTTTAACACACTATATGGAAATAGGGCTTTGAAGAGGTTGAAATTTTCAGTGCAGTTGGACTTTAGGGTTAATTTATAAATGAGGTCTGGTCCTACTCATCTAGTTGCAAAAAATTCAGCTACTATAGGATAAATTATTTATGTTGCCACATGTGTCATGCAGGTTTTTGTTTTATCGAACTTTTGGGCTTTTCAGTGTGCTGGAAGTAGGTTCGATGTAAAAGTATTGTTTTTTGAGTTCTTAAAGGGACCCTGCAACACTTGCCATCGACCACTAGTACTGTATTTTGGGATAAAGTCTATTGTCCCAGAAATCTCCTCCCGCAAGAATTATGAAAATCCGTTCACAATTAACGAAACTACGCGCGATGAGAAATCGCGCATAATTGTTCCCTCTCAACTCGAACGCGGACAAGGCGACGAAAGCTGCGCGCTCTCTCCCGGAGAGGGGGGCGGCTCGCGGCGTTCTCTTCGGCGGCCTTCGATATATCACATGCCGGGTAGTTTTCTCCTTTTCTCCGCAACGCGGAGGGGCCTATTTCCGGTCTGGTGCCACAAAAAAGCAGGCATGGGTGCCTGCTCGCGACTGCGCGCTCGGGCTGGTAGGGCGTTTTTGAAGCAATAAACGTTTGTAGTCGAGTGGTCCCGTTGAAAGGGAAGTATTGAGCTCATCACTCAAACTCCGCACGCACTCAAAACACAAAATAAACGGCAAAACTGTGCCTACAGGTTCAGGCATAGAAGAGGTTCGTACACAGCGATGACGACGACGGAAATGGGAGAATCTAGCCGCGAAGTTGACCAGTGACAGCCGATCGGGCAGCCATGGCCTATGTGACGTCCCTTAGGCCATGCATAATGAGGACAACTGAAGAGAGAGCGGTTTGTTTTTCCGCGTCTTTCACATCGATTTGCGCGCTCACCACTTCACGTCCACGTGTAATATTTGGCTCAGGTATTCCTGACAGTGTAATCTAAACGTCGCGCAGGTTTACTTGCACTGCTCAAAGAGTGTTGCAGGGTCCCTTTAAGTACTAAGCTAATTGCCTTCGTACTATGTTTGTCTTTTTCTCTCTTTTTTGCAGACACCAAATATTATGGGTGCCCTGATCACTGCCTGCCAGTTGGCCCTGTTCTTAATCTACCCGTCAAAGCAGCTATGAAAAAAAGACAGACTGATCTTTTTTATTGCTAAGCCTTTATTGTTGCCAGAGAAAAAAAAAATATATTTACATGTTTCCACGGCACTGTCGTGTCTGATTTCATGTAACAAAAACCATGCAGCTCTTCTCTGCACAATGCAAACTCTTCTTAAAGGAGCACTGACACCAATTTTCGGCGTTAATATTCGGGATGAAAGCGCGGGAATTTGAAACAAACGATTTTCAGGCCGTTCAATGTAATTAACCATCGTGCGCTGAAGTATTTGAAGTGCTGTTTCAGGTTCGCCAGGCCATTAAGCATCGATAAAAGTGTAACATTAATATTTCGTGTCAGTGCTCCTTTAAATGTGCTCACAATTAAACCTTAGTTACATCCCATAACTACATTAATAACTCAATCAAGGCAGGAGAGGTGCGGCAGTGGTCCTCAAAACACAAAATGGAATTGCCTCCATCAACCTGAGTGTAAGTCTGGCTATTTCTAAACTTGTACCCAGTCGTTTACCCCGCAGAAACAGTGTTGCTGCTCTATTTTTTCATTTCAGCACTTTCGTAGGGTTGTTGAGAAACGATACCATGAGCACAAGAAGGAAATGCAAAGACAATTTCTGCATTTTTCACTAGCGAGTAAAACTGTCTCAAAAAATAAATATTACAGCCTGGGGTTTCTTCCCAGCACATTGATACAAACGTGTAGACTGACAAGAATGCAGGTGCAGCTTTGGCCCGAACAGTATCCGTCTGACATTAACTCGATGTGACCTTTGTTTCTCAGCAAAGAAGTGCATTCATTCCTTGTACTCCAAGGGAAACAAACGGAAAGAAAAACCGGGACGCTCCTATTTTGTGCTGCCGAAGGGCTGTTCGCTGGTTGACCGCAGAGGCTTTCTGGGCGGTGTTGGAGGCACAACTTCTGCCATCTCATCTGCCCCGTCGCTGTCGTCCCAGTCCCAGTCGTCGTCCTTTGCTGGAAAGAAAAATCAGATGCCCCAGCTTTGATGGCAGCTCTGAATGCAGTGCAGCATTTGGGTTGTCTTGAAGGGACCTTCATTGAAAAGACTGCCTTGTTACGATAACACCAATTTTATTGCAAACGTCAAACAAATAATCCCAAGCTGCTTTCTGGCGATTTCTCTGTCGTCACAGAATTTTGTTTGTGTAATTGGCAGTCGCCGATGTAAACCACTGGCTTCATTCGATTGTATAACTTTGATGCAAAAATGCAGTTAAAATGATAACTTATTAGGGCTTGCCTTTGCCTATATTATGTCACTCCTACCCATAACATGTCACTGCTGTGCAAAATGTAAAAATTTTTCAATATTTTTTGCATTTTCTCGGTTAAAAAACATCTTTTGTGGCTGAGATGGAGCTGACTGAGGCCAGTGCTTTCAAACTGAACACAGTTGTATTTTGTCTTCATGGTAAAAGCACACCGAAAAGAAAGTTGTAGACACTGTCTGACAGCTTCACCAGGTTCAAAGATTAGTGTTCAGCCCATGCTCCCGCATTTTCTCCAAAATGCCAAAGCACTTACTAAAAAAAAAAAATCTTACCGCAACCATGCTAACTTCCCTAGAGCAAAAGCTAACGTGGAAATGTGGACACAGTGCCGGCTACCAGCTAGCAGCATTGCATTAGCGCAATGCTGGCAAAGCGCTGTCATCAGCGGCATTGTGGTGTCACATCGGCGAGTTAGCATGGGTGCGATAAGATTTTTTTTATATATATTAAGTGCTTTGGCATTGTTGGAGAAAATGCGGGAGCATGGGCTGAACACTGTAATCTTTGAACATGGTGAAGCTGCCAGACAGTGTTTACAACTTTCTTTTACGTGTGCTTTTAAAAAGACCATGAAGACGAAATACAACTGTGTTCAGTTTGAAAGCACTGACCTCAGTCAGCTCCATCTCAGTCACAAAAGATGTTTTTTAACCGAGAAAATGCAAAAAAATATTGAAAAAATTTTTACATTTTGCACTGCAGTGACGTGTTTATGGGTAGGAGTGACATAATATAGGGGAGCCCTAAAAACATAGTTATCAGCGTTTTAACTGCACTTTCGCATCGAAGTTGATCGAATGAAACCAGAGAGACTACAGTCGTCCAGTCACATTTCTTGGCCAGTGGTTTACATCGGCGACTGCCAATTTCACAAACAAGATTCTGTGGCATCACAGAAATCACCAGAAAGCGGCTTGGGATTACTTGTTTGAAGTTTGCGATAGGAATAAGTTGCACAGGTGAAGTGCCATGTCCAGCCAAGGTCGCAAGGTCCAACCCATCTTTGGGAGTGCACAAGATTCGGCTGTTCCTTCGTGGCACCCTCCCCACCAAACAGGAGATGGCTGCATCAGTTGCACACTGGCAAGCATAGGGAAAGACTAAGAGGGAGCACAAAGTGGTTCTCAAGACCCAATGAGCAATCTGATTAACTTTGCCTGCTCAGCGACCTGCATAAATCGAATCGAGCCTGCAGAGGAAGTGCAACGTAGTTGCTTTTAAACGAGCACTCAGACTCTGCCATAAAATGCTAAGCACACAATGGTCCCATCCAGCAGCACAAGTTAGAACAGCTAGTTTGTGCTTTTACGCAGTGCCATCTTAAATGGGAACCTTCCTGATGACTGTAAACTGCAGTTCCTGTCTTTTTCCTTAATTGCAGACCCCTTTTTCCTCATCTGTCCGGTGCCACAGCTTGACGAATGGTTCAACTGCCGTTTCTTCGAGTTTCGTTTTCCTTACACTGGAGGGAACGGGAGGGCAGCACTTCACTGCTCCTACATTATCATATCCGGGTGCTATATATTGTCAAGCAAGGCTGCACATTCTACCAGTAAGGTTTCTCAAGCTTGTAGCAAAAACGAAGACAACTGTGGTGAGGAGAATAGCTACACCACGTTTCCATTCGACGACAGTGCTCCAAATGAATCAAGCAGCTGCAGCAAAACAATAGGGGGCAAGGAAAGAAAGAGTGGTATTCTGCAAAATGTGAGCAGAACTCAGGGCTGCACCCTGGCAAGCATTCTGAGCAGTACCACTACAGGGCCCCAAATACTGCTGAGGGCACGTAAAGAGAAACCAAAAATGAACAACCCCTCGTGTGCTGTACTTTCATGGTTGAAGTTGCCTTTTTTTTTTCCAGTGCCCAAAACTGGCTAAATATAAATAGTCTTGGACCAAAACGGTCTCAAAGGGGGTAACGTTTTGAAACACACAGGGTTAAGCCTTTTGCAGGTCAACGTGAGAGCGTTTTCCAAAAATAATTGTGCCAAACAGACATCACCAGAAATTCACACAGAAAATGGTTAAACCAATTAGGTGAGATGCATGCTTCTCGCTGTCACAGTGGGCAGAGTCGCAAGGCCACCATGTTTTTCTATAATCAGGAAGCAATTTTAATTGCAAACACCCCACTAATACTCTTCCAGGTGGCATAAAATAAACCTTCAAACTGCTCCCAGAACAGAGCCTCTCGTAAAATACGGAGATATTATGGCCCACTATCGCCAAAGCAGATGACTATTCCTGGCTCCACATCCCGAGTTATCGAGACAAGAAGCCACCAGCCCCCGAAGAATACAAACACACTCCTGTCCTCATCGCACCCTTCTTCACGCCATCCTACCCACCCTAATACCCGGCCACCTGTAATTTCTGTCGCTTACCTGGCACCCTATACCATCAAGTATGGGAGTGCGGACACACCCCAGGCCTACCCCACCAACCCTTCCCCCTCTTACGAGCAGTGGGTGGCCTGCCTGAAAAGGCCGGACCCTGGAACCTAGCGCATACTGGTGAAGAGGGCCTGACTGCCAGCCAAGGCCAGGGCATCCCACACTAGGGACACCCCCCACCGGGCAGGTGCCCTAACAGCAGCACCAGCACTCATGAAATAAGTACTTATTCCTCCTCCTCAAACTGCTACAGAGGTTCATCAGTGAAGCCTTCATAAGGGGATATTACTGGAACTTCTACTTTCACCCTTCCCCCATTCAGTCGGGTGCCTTCCCTTACCATAAATGTCACCAGACTCGCCTTGCTATAATTGTTTTATGACATGGGAACATTTGTACAAAATTGTTAGCGCGGCTTAAATGTCTTCATTACTACATAGCTAGTGATCTGCAATTGAGAAATTGCAAATGGAATTTTCGTGTTTACGAACACAGTTTCTTTCACTTCAAAAGAAAAAATCGCTGCACAGGCCACCAAGCCACGACCCAGCACAACACCCTTGAAGCTGACTCAAGCAGTGGGTAGTTCGGAGAAGTTCCTCGCTTGCGAAGACAGAGTTTTCAAGTTGCAACAAACAGCAGACCGCAATAACCCACTTACTGCAATGAACAATTTGTTCCTGCAGCCCCATCCATGCCTGCAGGGTAGTTTTTAGTACGCATACTGTGTCTCATTTGGCAGTAACAAAATTTTCACAACAGCAACCGAAATCCAAACTCTAATGCAAATTTCATTATCGCAGGGTATATCTGTACAACTTAGTATTGTAAAACGATGCCCGTTACCGAAGTGACATAGTTTGGACTTTTTCCCTGCTTGCAAGAACGAGCCTCACGACTTTATAGCAAAGAACAAAAGGATGAAAAAAAAAAAAAAGAGAACAAGACATGCGAAATGAAAACTGCATGTTGGTAAAAGCCCCAACTCACCGTTTCCCACTTGTGCAGCACCTCCGCCAATACTGTCCGACTTGCTCCCACCGCCCGTCGTCCTCTGCAGCTCGTTCTCAAGCATCAGCATCTGCTTCTTCATCTCCTGAATGTCCTGCTCCAGCATTTGCTCCTTCTGGAAAAGTGGCGACACCCCGGCCCAGAATTCTCGTTGGATGTTCTCTGGACAGCGTTTCACTAAATGAGGCCTACTCTTGGCATGGCCTACAGTAAGTGGACGCCGCGTCGACAGCAAAGGAATAAAAAATGTGCAGCCGTTTGCACTGTTATGAGAGTGACTTAGCCAAGTTATCCTGGAAACGTTTCGTAGACAATGTTCAGCAAAACGCACCTCGAGTAGTTGCCTACCATACTGCTTCCCCACATTTCTTGATCTCGTAAAAACAAGCAGGACCTTTTTGAGCAATTACAAAAGATTGTGCAGAGCGGGATTACAGTGAAAAAAATGGATAAATGGAGGCATAAAGAAATGTGTTTTGTCTCCGTTTGCCTTTTACACTCACTGCTTATTCTCCCATGAGACACAAGATCTTCACACTGTTGAAATAAAATGTTCTAGGCTGCAAGAGCACTTGTTTACTATCTTTTTATTTTGTATCTGTCGTGACACTAATGCTTTTAGATCACAGTCCAGCCTCATTAAGGGCCCTTCACATAACCTGGGTCAAGCCCCTTTTATGTATGTTATTGCTTCAAGGAAACAAGTAATTTTTGCAGTAGTGGGACTAATGACTGGTTATTTATAGCAGCAAAAGAAAAGGCGGACTTATAGCAGACATTCCACTACTTAATGCTGCCTTCTGCGGCTAAGCTTCCGTGCAAATACTAGTTAGAACTCCGCTGTTTCAGTTTCATGCACACACACAGAAAACAAATGTTCTAAAAATTAGCGAAAACAAGTATTACATTTAGCATTTTTTACGGCCAAACACATATGCCTTCAAGTCATTTACAAGCTGAAATTTCAGAACAGCCTGTGAGTAATGATCTAAACATCTAACTCTCCAAAGTTGGCAATACAGTGCTTTCTTCCTTTCCTATTTTTTCGAGAGGCTCCATGCTTGCACGAGTTTCAACATGTTCGCTGTCAACTTACGCACAAGGCACGGCACCCGACCACTCTAAAACAGTGCAAACATTATACGTTTATTCCTTTGATCAACAGCAGTTCAGCCAGGTTATAGCATCCCTACAATGCTTCATTTATCGGAGCACCGCACTTCCTTCTTTGCACCAGACATCATCGATATATCTCCTTGCCATATTGTTGCATGTGAAAAAAAAATAGCGGGAAAGGGAGATGGGCGGTGTCTGCACGTCAGTGTAGAATGTCTGGCAAAAGTACAGTATACAGTATTAAATATGAAGCACAGTTCAGCCTTCGTTGAACCCGCAGTTTCATAACTTTCCCCTTTCCTCCTTAGTTAAAACACACATTTCATGAAGCAGGTCTGTGGCTGTTCACAAGTCCAGTGCATCCGACAGACTTTGCCACGACTATTGTTTCAAATATCTGATGCCATGGCATGACCAATTAATACAAGTGTTGCACAAGACGCCTAATACTTGCTTTTTGCCACCACTCATGAGCCCGATTTAATTTACCTAGATGAAGACGTCACTGCTGTTTCTCTTTGTTATGTAATTAAAGTTCCTGCTGCACACAGCACCTTAACGGCTGTTCTAAAAAGTATGTCTCTGGAGCAGTTCAACCAAATTTCAACACAGCGGGATGAATTGAGATTTATTTCAAGACTTTCACGTAGGTAATATCCTTTTATAAAGCAGAGCGCCAATACTCAATCCGAAAGCATTCTAACTTTTTTTGTGCTGAACTGACTTCTGCGTCTTACCTTAAATAAATTACAATTACAAGTGCACAGCTAATACTGTAAGTCATTACCCTCAAAACCAATATGCACTGGTTACACACAGGAATAGCACTAAACAACCCGGGTTAAAAAAAAAAGAGAAAAATGCGAAAATATAGGTCATTCATTCCCTTACAAAAGTTATTTGCCCGACCAGCTCAGATACACACCTTATGTATTGATCCTGGCTTATTGTTGAAAACGTTTCTTCAAGAAATCTAGCTTGGGACTACCCTTGCCTTTATAGTTGCATGAAGCGGCGTAAACATGGAGCAAATTATGGGATACAATCCCATAAAGACCCATACACTCAAACCTCACTATAGCTGGTATTAAGTTGAAAAGTTTCGCTCTCAATTTCATCGTTTGGCAACACCGGAAACGGCCACAGACATGGCGCGGCTTGGGTCACTGGGCCCGCACGCCGAAGAAAAAAAACACCGGCGTGCGTCGTCTGCTCCATTTTAACTCGATTCTCAACGGTGGTGTCAAGAGATGTTATTAATCGCACTCACAGTGAACTTGAGGCAATGTAAAGTTTGTGAACGTGCAACACAGTCATGTGCTTAGCACGGCCATCCCGTGGAGCCCCGACGTAACGAGTGGCGGCGCACTCACACGGTTGCCTGTCTGTGGGCCTCGCCAGTGAATACAAGGAATAACGAAGTTGAAGGGGAGCCGCAATTATTTCGTTATATCAATTATAACAGTTTACGCCAATGTATGCTCAGCTGGATGCCAACCTATAAGCATGCAAAGAAGGAAATTGCCTCGCGGCCCACTGTACTACTACGCGACCACGCATGCAAAGGAAATTGAATAGAAGACAAATATGTTGCTTGCTCAAGGCGCGCACTGCCTATTTTATTGTCAGCTAGACACAGCTCGAAAAAAGTTCGTGATGCTCCTTTGTTTCGGACATCGCAAGCGAAAGACTTCCTTTTCAGCGGTGGCCACCGTCGCACTGGCCACTACTGAAGTTTCTTCGGTGCCCATGGCGACGGCGAAAACGGCATCCATGGTTGATGCCGTTTTCACCGTCACCATGGGCATTGAAGAAACAGTGTAGAAGGTCAACTGCATCGAGTGCGTGCAACGACACTGGGGCTCTTCGATTTACAGTCTCGGACTCACTGCGGACTCCCCGAGAAGCAGTCCGGCGTTCGATTTTCCCATGTATCCCTAAGGCTTCGGGGAATCCTTGGCCTACCCGCGGACTATCCACGGTGAGTCCGAGGCTGTAAATCGAAGAGTGCCACTGGCACGTCGAACGCGTGGGCATGGTAGACCACGGCGTCTAAGTCATCGCTCGCGTCTGTTTGTCCGCTGATATCTGCGACAATAAACTGTTGGCATCGATGTTGAGAGAGCCATGCTCCTTGCTCTGCCCCGCTGACTGAGTGAGGAGGCTGGCTGGCTCAACCGCATGCGACGACGCGAGAGTTTTAAAACAGCGGCGCCGAACGAGTGTGGAACTCCGTGGAACACTTCACGCACTGCGGTGGCGTTTTTGTTGGGAGGGGAGATTAATGTTGTTCGTTATATCCATTGACAGGTCAATTTTACTTTGTTACAACGAGGTTTCAAATGCATGGTTCTCTATGGAAATTTCAAGGGGAATTTCATTTACTACGTTATATCCGTTATTTCGTTATATCCCGTTACGTTGTACGATGTGCAGTCGCATTTCCTTGCCATAGGAAAAGCCACCAAAATGAAGCAGAGTGTATACACTCACCAGTGTCCTGTCCAGACCTCCCGAAAGTGTGCTTGACAGCGTAGCTGTGGTGCAGCGCCCGTCAGTGTTTTCGGTGTTGTCCCCTTGAGGAGGAAGACAAGACTTTCGCTCAGGCAGGGCTCGTAACAGAATGACAGAATGCACGCAAAAAATACCGCCAGGGCTGATGCCCCAACTTACCGTCACTGATAGAGACGTCATTTTTCTTCCAAAGGCTGGAGTACTTGCCTGGAAAATAAGTACATACACATATATGTTTAAAGATCCACATTTTAGTCCCCATTTTTAATAAGCATTTTTGTTAGTTGGAGCGTATTTGAATAGGAGATGTAAGCATAACAAACACCATTTAGTGAACGGGTTTCCCTCTGCCAGGCAATGCCCCCTATGGTTCCTGGGCACCGTTTTACTATGCTGAATCCCATTGCACTTAAACCTGTCTCGTCGTTCCAAAACACACTTTTGGCTACTCGAAAAGTCCAATTTTGCTGCTCCAGGATGCACTTCTGGCTGCTTTGAAAACTCTTCCAAAGTGACTCTTGCCATTTAAATCACTGGAAATGTGCTCGAAATGCGCTCTGGAAATGCACTGGAAATGTGCTCGAGAAAATATAGCGCGCAGTTATATTTATTTGCTCCATTTTTTTGTTTTGCCCAATATGAATGTGACCATTCCCCTTTATAATGCCATTGGCCCAGAGGGTATTACTAATAACAAATAAACACCGACTACAATGAGGGGAAATATCTTTCCCATTCACATGTGCTAGTCCTTTAGCAGTACTTGAGGCTATGCGATACATTGGGACAAAATTGAAACTGAAACAAATCATACCAGCAATTGTAGTACAAGGACCCTTTCAGTCATGTTTAAGAGCTGAAGCGCCCGCCTTTTTGAAACGAATGTGCTAAGAAGGAGTTCCTGCGTACATTTATTTTACAATTACATGTCCCCGCCTCAGTGTTTGTTTCAGAAAAAGGCTTTAAGCTCCACTAATCCTACACCCCACCATTCAAGATTCACATGTCACAAATAGATTGCTTGTAGGGTTTAACGTGCCGACGCAACACAGGCGATGAGGCGTGCCGTAGTGGAGGGCTCCGGATTAATTTTGACCATCTGGGGATCTTTAATGTGCGCCGAAATCTCGTACACACGGGCGTTTTTGCTTTTCCCGCCTCCATCAGAAAAGCGGCCCGACCTGCATGTCACATATCGTACTGTGGGAAAGCAAAGGCAGGGGGATGATACCTGTTTTCACAATTTTGGTATTTTCTGTATTAATAAGTAACTGCTGCTGCAAGGGTCATATTTGTTCCCCCAACCATCGCCTCCTGCATTTTTTCTATGCCAAAAGCATCAGCCCCGATCGCCCAACCAAGCCCTTTCCTGCTACTCGTGCCACTCTCCCTCAATTGCTAGCCTTCCCAGTGCTTTAGTCGTGATCAGCTAAGCTTGGGGTGACGCCCGGTATAAAGCAGAAACATACTAGGCAAAACGTGCTCCACCACAGCACTTCTTTTTCTACCACTGACCAGAGCGTCGTTACTTTGGCAGTCTCGGGCTTCGGTTGCCTTGCCAACGAGGCACAAGCCACTCTCGAATTCTAGAACAGTCATCGAGTCCAGCTAAGCTTGCGCCCCACCTTACATCAATCATGTAATACCCCTGCTACACTAGCGCCCGAATGTCATTTGAATCAAATGCCATTCGGCTCAAATGACATTCGAGCCAAATAAGCACCGAGAGAGACATTTGGGATTTCGAATGCCATTTCTACCCCTCTCGTACGCAGCGTCTTCGATCGGCAATAAGAAATGTGATACTTCTGTACGTAAAACAAACAAAATGTTTTTGTTTGTGGAACTTTGTTCACTTTTCAATTACTTAACATACGAAATCAACATATTTAATTTTTCATACTCTAAAAACCAGTGGGTCAGTTGCAAAAAAAATATATATATAAAACTATGCAAACAGCCACCACATTAGTCAAAACTGGTTCTCTTCTAATTTGATATTTTACTCCCTTAGACTGCCCATAAATTTGATTGCTGTATTGTACGAAAACAACACGGCGACAGAGCGCCACACTACAGCATAGCGAGCAATTGTGAAAGCTTTCAAATGCCATCGAAATTGTAGTGTAGCACGGCAGATTCTGAGTGGCATTCGAAGCACCCCATTCGAATCAAATGACATTTGGACCCTAGTGTAGCCGGGGTATAAGAGAAACAAGTGCCCCAGCACTCCTGTTGTGAAGCGGGTGATGCATTTGGCATAGAAAAAATATGGGAGGCAATGTCCCAACCTTTTTGTCTACCAACATAGGCCAATTTGCTTTTACACTTCAGCATCCCTTTCAAGACTGCTATTTAGGACAACGACCCTCGTTCCATGTTGTGCAGGAACATTTGAGTTTACTTCGGGAAGCTGCGAGAAAACTCAGCAACACACCTGCCGAAGCCACTGCTGGTGACTGGTTGTGTAGTCTAGTGCCGGACAGTGCTTCTTGGGATCGGCCGTTGCGCTTCGGTGCCAGCACCTCCGACACGTGGGGCTTCTTGTTCGACAGGAGCGGGGCAACCGCCCGCCTGGCAAAAATGGCGGCAGCTTCGTCGTGGCCTTCTACCCGAGCAGCCCTTCTCAGGAGCTCGTCAGCCTCTGACTCTGTCATGAGGTCATCACTGTCGCTTTCTTCACCGACACTGGGCAGTGGCCTGGACGCTCTGCATTTCGAATTGTCCCTGGCAGGCATTTCAACGACCTTGGAAGCACTGTTATCTTCCTGAGAAGCACTGTCGCTGCTAGACAAGATTCTTCTGGCCTCGTTCTTTCCACGAAGAGCTGCCTTCTTGCCCTTGACAGGAGAGCACCAATGAGACAGATCGTCTGACGAAGGCCCTTCTGCTTCGTCTGGGCCCTCAGCTCCGCAATCATCTTCAGCAGCTTCTTTTGGAGAGCATGAGGCAATGTTTGCTGGCTCCTGTGCTTCAGACTCTTGCGCTTGCGGGGCCGTCGCTAAGGATGGTGTTGCTGAACTGTCGAAGTTCTGGGTGCTTGCTTGCTCCAATTCAATGGCGGGCTGGGATGTAGGTGCAGCATGGCTCTCCACAAACTCATGGTTGCTGCCTTTTCGTGACTGACCCTTTGCCTTCCCGCGCTTGCCCTGAGAGGCATGCTTTTTGTCCTTGGCAGCCAGGGATGCCACTTCTTGGCTGCAAGAATCGATTTCAGACCTCGCTGTTTCTGGCATCTCTTTGTGGATCTTGCTCTGAGCCGAACTTTGCTTGTGCTGAACCAGCCCCCTGACTGCGGAGCGCGAACTAGCCTCTAGTGACTTGCTTCTGAGCTCAGGAAGCTGTCTTGAGCCTTCAAGCCTCAGAAAGGCTTCGTTTTGGCTCCTCAAAAGAGAAGTCTCCGCCGAGCATTGCAAGTCGCTAAATGCCTCCTTGTCTTGGAATTCACATGCACCTTGCGAAGGAGAGCAGATCGAGCTGCATCGAGGCTGCTCAATCTCCTCCTCTGGTTTTACGGACGACTCAGTGTCCATCCGCTCGGTATCTTCAACGATCGTTTTAAGCCCAAATTGCGAGGACGTCAGATGGGCTTTCTTGTTGACTGAGACTGCCTGATCTTCTGTGTTCTCGCACAATATTTCGTGCCTTCTTGGTTTTGTTCGTTGTTACGACAGAAGGCAACAGCCCCCTTGGTGCCTTGGTCCTCCATTTCCACAGTTGCTGAGACCGGGGCAGGATCAACTTTAGCTGCATCCATTTTGTTGTGAGTGCGAGCACCCGTAGTACAGCCCGCAATATAACGATCAGGATAGGGGTCGGTCCCTACGCAGTCGGTCCCTGCAGTGTCGAGAAGGTCAGACTCAATGGTTCTGTGTGACAGAGGCTCGTGAACAAGTGGGGGCTGGTTGCTTGGAAAAGCCGCTTCAGTGTCAGGCTCCTGGGCCTCAAAGCTCTCCGTCTGAGTAACGGCTTCCCTACAGATGATGACCTTTGTGCAAGGCCTCTCAGTACACATTCCCACATCCACGAGAACTGGCCTGCGCGCTGGCTCTTTCAGGATTACTTTGACGACGCCATTGACACAGGATACAGAGAGATACGCAGTGCACCCTGGGCATGATACGTCCGCACTCGCAGAGTGCTCTATACCACGCAAGGCTTCCTCGGAACACGTAGCCGCTGACAAGCGATCACAAGAGGTTGGACTGTTGCTGGCTTTAACTTTTGCGGCGGCAGAAGAATTGGGAGTACCCTCATCGTTAGAGCAGCATCCTAGTGTACCAGTGGTTTTGGGAACAGGACAACCATCCGATGTGGGTGATGCACGCGGACTGTCCTTTGCCTTCCGTCTTCTGCTAGGGGGAGAACCCGAAGGTTCGAGCTGGTCTACGACGCAACGCTCGAGAGCTGCTGAGGGCTCCAGGGCGGTACGGTTCCTCAAGCTGCACGTAGAGTACGAGCTGTTCTGCATCTTCCTTGTTTTGTTCGGAGGAGAGGCAAAAGGATTGCGCCGCTCTACACTACTCCCCTGGTCCACCAATGCCAGATTCGACGATGGTGGAGTACTGGCCAGCTGCTGCTCATCTCTTTCTGCTGCGTTTTCCTCTTCCGGTAGATCCATGGCTGGTTCACTTACTGCGACTCCCTTGAAGCTGTTACACATGTCCGTCATCAAGTCAAGAGTGTCCACGGCCACGCTGCCAAGCGACTCCAAGTCCTGCGTGCTTGCGCCCAGGTCGAACGTTTTCCTATTGGATTTCTTGAACATCCCTTCGAAGTCCTTCAAGGACAGTACTTCTCCGTTGTTGGGTTCTTCGGACAGATCTTCCTGCTGCTCTGGATGGCTTTTCTCGCGAGAGTGACCAACAGAATCATTGGGTGTAACAGACTCGTCCTTTCGAAGGTCAGTATGTGAGGAATTGCCAGTGGGTGCTGGCACGCTTTTTGGCACAGAATCGTGACAATCCTCAACGCTTTCTGCCCTGTCCTTCTGAACAGGCGTGCACAAGTCAACAACCTCAGTTTCCTTCGGCAGTTCCGTATGGCTCTTCAACTGTAGTTTTGTGTTCGACTCGCCTAAGCGATCGGGAAGTGGCTGTGGCTTCCCTTGCACGGGAGGTTGCCCCTGGCTGTTCTCTCCCTGCTGTGGAGCTTTACGCATGGGCGAAGCAATGATGTCCGTTACCTTGCTCTTTTCCACCAGGCTCTTCAAGTTGGAGACATCTTTCAGAGCACTTGTGCTTCCAGCAAGCTCGACACGCCTGCACTCAACATTACCAGGCAGCGTTTTCACAACTGTGAGCTCGTGGCTTTCCCCTTCTTCAACCAGCTTCCGAAGCTCCGCCACCTGCTCCTCCAATGGCTTCAGCCGCAGATTGGACTTGATCTTTCTTGCCCGCCTCGCTGTCCCTCCTCTGCTGGGTCTCTTCTGCGTTTTTACGGGCTTTGGAACTTCGGGCATGCCAGCCGGAGTCACAAAAAGCTCGATTTCAAGCTCCTTGTCGTCATCCTTCTTCCTTGCCTCTTCCTCTGCGTAGAAGTCCCTCAGGCTTTCAAACTCGCCCGTAGGGCTCGGCTCAAAGGACTTGCGTCGTGACAGCCGTTTCGTCCCGTTTGCAACGCGCCCCTTTCCTCTGATGCGCTTCTGCTTTCCGCGTGGCTTTGCATGAGGAGACTTCTGGCTTGGAATGAACTTGTACGGATCACTGTCCGCTGCATCCACATGACCCTTGGCTGATACAGATGTCGGGTTGGCAGCTGCGAAAAAGCGATTTGAACGTGGCCCTTTCACGAGCTGAGTCACTCTCTGAATTGCTGCTGCGGTTCGTGCCTGCTGTTGAGCCCCGCTCTTCGGAAACTGAACTCGCTTGGGCACTGTCGTCGCATCGGGTGAGCCAGTTTTGTACTTTACTGGCCTCTAGTGTGCTGCTGGTCTCCGGTAACTTGACACTGTCTGAGTCACACGCTGGACCTTGAACCCCTGCAGGAGCATTTGCAAGCCTTGAGCGATGGGTTCCCCTGTCTGAGCGAGACGTGGCCACTGACGCATTGTCATCGTCGGCAGCTGCTACAGAGGCCGCCGATGAAGACTCTGCATACGAGATCAGCCTGCTTCTTTCTAGCTGAGATCTCCCGTTTTGGTGGCTCTTTCTTTCCTCCGGTGTCTTGAGCTTGTTTCTTTGGTCCTGTGCGGCTGTCTCCAATAACACACCTAATGTCGCCAGCTGCAGTCTGTTGGTCCGGCCTGCAAGAGACACAAATTGTTAAACGTAACCCCAAAGTCAATCCTTAAATTGACACAATCCTGCATGGAAATCATGCTCAATTTAAAGACGTGCAATTATGTGCTCCTACAAGATATGCAGAACTATGACAAGGTGTTAAAGCATACTGCTAACTTACAAATATTGTAAAGTTCCGAGAGAATCCCTGCCTGGAATACTGCTCAACCTCTTTTGGGATGAAGTATCTTATTTAATAAGAGACCTAAAACATGGCCAATTGCCTAAAAATTGCAGCAGCGTTGACACTGTTGGAAGTCCAGGAAGCTAACTCCCCAAAAATGGCCAACAATCCCTAGCCAGAGAGACCAGAGTGCAGAAACTGAACCAAAGCGCAACATTAACACCACCCCGTGCATACAAAGAGAAGTGCAATGTGAAATTGTCCGTTGCATCCCTGGCTCACAACGTTTCGTACTTGTCGTACCTCGTTTCATTCTTGGCTTCTTTTAGTTTATTTCTCCTGCTTTCTGCCACCGTTTTGGGCAACGTTTTTCACGTGCTTTTGTGTTACGGAGTTGGTTGTCAACAATATCATGTCGTATGAGCCATACAGCTCAATTCAAGCGTCGAGTGATTTTGTTCACGGAGAATTCGATTTGCGCCACTCGCCGAAAGTTTGACGTCAATGCTAAAGTCATGAGAGGTCGGCAAGAACCGTGAGACGCACTTTTTTCCCATTCGGAGCAACATTGTGCTACGAGGCCAGCAACCGGAAGGTATGATGACCTGGAAAGGAGATGATGCTTCATGTGGAGGAGACGAGCACGGACGGACTGCAAGTGTCTTGCGATGACATTCAGGCAGAAGCTCGACAGTTGCTCGGCCAGGTCGGATCCAGCGTCCAACATTAATAGCAAGCTAAGGTTGGGTCCAGAAGTTTATGTGGCACAACAGGCCCTAAGATGAATGGTCGTCAACGACCATTTACCAGCGGCTTTTAAGAGAATATGAGGAATGGTAGGTGGGGTTCCAGCAATGCGCGTTTAAACTCCTCGAGAAAAATGACATCCTCAAACACATTCGTAATGCTGACCACGTGCCGGTCTACTTTGATATGCCAAGCCGCACCACAGGAATGACCAAAGGAGTGAAGGACGCGCACCTGCTGACACAGCATACATGGTTTACTCTGATGCTGTGTTGCACAGCTGACAGATAGAAGCTTGATTGGTACATCCAGGGTTCATACAGGATTCAAATACAAGAATTCAAGGATATTCAAGGACTTTCAAGGCCCTGTCAAGGTATTTTCAAGGGTGCAGGGGAGAACATGTACTAAACTGTTCTACTACTGTTCTGCGCAGCTCACGCTCAAAACTTGCTTCTTTACATTACAAAAAATGACCTTGAGAAAAATCTCTGCGGAACAACTCCACCCTTTGGAAGTGGTCAAATTTAGTGCCACCCGCAATAATAATCCGAGAGCTTTACAAAAAAACATGCCATTTTGAACTGTTTCGAGCTCTGCACATGCTCTGTCTCGGATAGCGAGGAACATAACTCAACACGTTCCTGCCATCGTCATCCCCTAAATGTCTATGTCTGTTCATCAACAAGGGGGGGGGGGTCTCTGACTTTTCCCACCATTACACATGTAAAAATAAAATATTTCACCAAAGCTTAGGAGCCAGATGCTCAGTGTTCTCCCACTACTATTCAGCCTTGCTTATCTGTGCTCCTTTTTATGTCGTTTTGGGGTGTCAGCACTGTTCATTTTTGAAACATAGTGAGGCACAAGAGATATGCAAAATGAATAGCAGGAGGACGCAATGCAGAAAGCATCGAACATGGGAAGGGGACCTATTTTAGTTCCCCCACGTCCGATGCCGGGATTTCATTCTGTACGAGCCCTTGCATAAAGCAGCCTGCCTGTACTCCCAAGCTGGCTTGAAATTGTAAAAGCATGTTTTTGATGGGGAGTGTGCAGGGCCGCAATGATAAGCCATAAAAAGCAGGTCACTATCCGGGCCTCTTCTTTATTGCCCAAAGAATTCAAGGGTTTTCAAGGAGAAAGGAAAAAATTCAAGGCCCTTGAAAACTGAATTCTCAATTTCAAGGGTTTTCATTGTTTTCAACGACCTGTACGAACCCTCATGTTCTGCAGAAAGACAATCCGCAGGGACCAAGTCTTCCCTGAAGGGTGATAATTAGAGCCAACGAAAAAGTTATTATGAACGAGAAAATGGTCAAGGAGTGGTTTCAGTTAGCCTGGATGAAGCAACCAGGAGCGGAATGGGGCTTTCCAACATGCTGGTTCTGGACTCAATCAGAAGCCACGGTTGCCCTGGGGTGAAGACCATCACAAAAGCAGGCTTGGACCTAGTCTAGTTATTATTTTTGGTGGTGCAAAGTCACGGCTACCATTGGATTTGAATGAGCTTTTTAAAACAGCCACGTTCCCACACTCTAGAAAGAGTGGTTCGCGAGAGGTGCCGCAAGATGGGCCCCCCTCAGCGAAGTCGCTACGTCAGTAACAGTAACGAATGTTTTGGAGGACCCGCCGGCGGAAATTATCCGGACTGGCTTCAAGAAGTGCTGTATTTCCAATGCACTCAATGGCACTGAGGATGTGTACTCTGGCGCCTCGAAGACCCTTATGCGGCTTCAGGCGAGAAGGCCACTTGCAGCGTGGAGTAACGAGAGTTTGTCGAGCTTCTGGCTAACAAAGGTGTGTCTTGTTTGAAGTTTCCTCTGCTCTCTTAAAAATATGGGTCGACCTATAATCAGTTTCTTTTTTTTCTTTTCAATGTTTAGGGGATCAACATATATTCGTGACTAACCTATTTTTGAACAAGTACAGTATTTTATGGCAGGAAAAAGATTTTTTTTTTTTCAATGTTTTATATGAGCATGTGGATAATGCGTCTCCATGCAGTAAAGTTGGGCCTGATGGAGTACAATCACTTTGCCCACATATGAGATGAAATCACAATTCACAATTATTCCCAGGAAGCACACTCATTTTAGAGTGCAGCATGCGCGGTTCCAGCTGTACCACATGCTTTGACAATGAATTAATATTTTTTCTAAAAGGACAACTCCAAATCTGAAGCTGCACAGACCACGTACTTAGTTGAAGAAACTGGTTATCACTACCAAGGGTTTAGTTTTTTTAAAAAGGCTAAAAAGCTAAAGGCTAAAAGGCTGAAAAGCTTCGAGCTTCGCGCCTTTCCGCGCAGTGAACAAGGCTTCCGTATAGAAGCCGAAACATCTTTTTAGCCTTTTTAACTAAACCCTTTGGTCGGCGATAACCGGTTTCTTCAACTATGTATCTTTCACCCGACCAGACGAGGTTTCGTCAAACCTTAGATTTCACAGACCACGTACTACACACAATTCGGATAGGACTGTCTGTTGCACCAAAATTACTAACTGCACAAAGTCGACAGACTTTGAAGCTTTAATTTACGAATAAACCTACAGTTTTCGAGCAGCTACGAGTTCACATTGTAGCAGTTCTTCTCAAGATCAATTTTCTAAATAAAAGTAATGCTTGCACCTGTCAGAATAAATCCAGAAATATGGCCACCAAACATGAAGTTCTTTCTTTCAGAGTAGAGGGCAGCGCAATGAACGGTACGAAGCGAAGACAAGACAAACACAAGTGCTTACTAACAACCAAATGATTTACTGCATCGGGGCCCCAGCTTTATACATGCTGGTCGGCCACCACCAAAAAAGCAACAAGGAAGAAAGAAGGAGGGGTAGGGGAGGAAGGAGGAACAAGGAAACGCCGCCACCAAATTTATTCCTAAAAAAGCACCGCCAATGGTGTGGCCAGGAGACCCGTGTCAGGTTTTGAGATTGGCGGTGAGATCTTTGAGTGGCGCCCCCTGGCTCTGACGTCGGCTTAGGGATTCGCGCCTCTGTCGTCTGCTACACTCCGCTTGTGAGGGGCAACAGTGCCTGGGCTAGAAATCGCCCGCTTCGTTGCTGTAGTGCGTTAAAAAGCGTATTTCTAGCGACTCAGTTATTTTGCCAGCTTCTGACGCATCTGAATAATTTGAAGCTGTATCCCCCACAAGTTTGCAACACACGAAGAGATAGAGAACAACTTTCTTCAGAGTATCGGTCAGAAGATCGTGTGTAACTCGTCCTTTCTTGCTTATTCGCGAAGATCAGCGATCAGAGCTTCTCGATAAGTATTCAAAATGCGTAGGCTTCCCTGCAGTATTTTTGAGATGCTCCTATGAAGACTCAACAGTCTAATACTACGCACCAAGCAGCGGCCTCTACACGCTCATCGCACAGCAGGAAATAAAGCGGCTTTCTTCTGTTTCTTTCGTTGTTGTCTTGTATCGGATTAATGTTTCTTGCTTTTTTTTTCTGCACAACGCATTAATTTTCTGCGCCGTCACCAACTTCTTATATGGAGGTTTCGGGATGTTTGGGAGCCTCACAAAGGTCGTGTGGATATTTCCTTCATTTTGTATTGCATACATTCCCTTCTTCACAAATTGGCTTTCATTACGGCTGCGTGCAAGAAGGTGCGTATCCGCAGCGTGCTTTGTTTATTCACATGCAAATACAATGAGAAGGTTTGTGCTACACCACCGCGATCGCGCCCTAAACAACGTGGTCCACAGTACTCGAAGGCGGCTTTTGTGCCTCCGAATTTCTATCGTAATTATATCGTTATCATAACGAACTGACTCTCAACCTCGAACAATGATGACATGATTACGGTGTTGAAGGCATGGTATACTCGCTAACTAACGTAATAAATAGTATACCTGCATATATTACAAGACTCGAAACCGAACAAGAATTCCAAGTAGCTCTTTATTGCTTTTCAACCCTTCCAGGCGCGAAGAACAAATCCTATTCTACTCGGGATGGCGTTCTATGATTTGAAGAAAAATTACTTTTACTCTCTTGTCCTGGACTGAGGACCCGGCCAACTAACCAGATCGATTTAATTGTTAAACAAAGTTTTCCCCTCCTCCCCTTACTCCTCCTCCTCCTCTTGAGTGCAGTTTTCCTATAACGCATATCCGAATATCGGGAAGATATGGCTGTGCAAAATGTTCCGAAATATCCCTCCAGGTCTTAACAAACATAGATGTGTTACTATAAATTTAACGAAGACGTGACTCGTTTTGCTCAATAAACCTCCATACTGGTTAGATGCCTGGTATAGAATCAGCACGTGCGTATATACACACTGGGTTATTTGGAACTCAACCTACAGTTTTTGCAGTCTATAGTGCATGTCGGCAAACTTTCATGCCTTGACAACGTAAAGTGATGTGACAAAACGCGTTCGAGCGTTCGGCAAGGTTGCAAAAACTGTTTTACCTTACATATGATTACCGGGAATCGTGATGCCTTCTGCCAAAGCCGACAGCCCTGAAGGCTTAGAATTTGTTTTGGTCTTCCATTTTCGCTGTTGTCGTTATTAGCAGCTGACTGTTCCTTTTGTTCGAATGCTTACATGAGAAGCTGACGCCTAGCTCCGACTCTTCGCGCTCCGCACAGGAACGGCTTCGCAAGGAATGGGGTGGCGCCGGCAATGTTTCTCCCGTAGCGGTATCCAAAACTATACTTTAATTGACACCATGAGCTAGTGTATGCGATTTTAAGCCTATTATTATGATAAAAAGTTACCCACACGCCAATTCTGGTGCGGACAAGCATCAGACGTTGACCGAGCGCAAAGAAATAGCAGGGAGAGCGATCATGAGTGAAGCAGACGACAAATGCGAGAATCCCTAAGCTGACGTCACGGAGGCGCGCTTCGCAGCGCCGCCTGTGTTCGCGCTCACCGCCAATAGTGAATCTCTTTCTCGATGAGCGAGACACTCGGTGTACTAATACCATCTTCGCCTTGCTGTACAATGCAAAAAGCCTCGTAAATCTCGCGTGCCTTCTGCTCCCGATAACGGCCCAATAAACTGCATCAGACGAACTGGTGCCGGCGCGTCCCCTCACCGTTACGCGCGCTATAAAACGCGGTGCCTGTGCCGCTCCGCTCCATCGTTCCAGTGCCGTTCCTCCGCTGTCCAACGCTGCCTTCAATGGAGACTAACAAGCCTTGCTATCTCGATGGCGGCGCCAACCTCAACGAGACCCTATGCATCGCATCTACACAGGGGTTCCCGCGAGGGGACGGTGGGAGATTTTAAGTGTGAATACACTTTATAAGCGACCCCAAAACCATCCACCGCCGCGATGGCGCGTCGGCGGCGTCCGCAGTGCTCCTCTATAAAGAAAAACAGCATCCGGCGCCAGGTTTCGATCCGCGGACTTTGCGGCCGCAGCGCGACGCTCTACCGATCAAGCCACGGACGCGACGGTGATATCAGTGTTGACGCGCCTTATATCTTTAACGCATTCAAACTACGTCGTCAGCGGCGTGCGTTGGCGACTCGCGGCATTATAGCGGCTTGATAACTGCGTGGTGTACACGTGATACTACAAAACCCGATGGAAGAGATGGAAGAGAAGGCGGCGAGGCGGTGGGGGCTGCGGGGGCCGAGCGCAAGCGCCGCAAGCGGGCCGACAACCGTGTATTCGCACTTTCACATTCTCCCCCTCGGGGAAATGCGGGGGAATTTTTTTATTCGCCTTTTTTTTTTTTCCGAACGAGCAGCATGTGTGGTCGCCAAAAAGAAAAATCTAAAACCTTGAAGATAAGGCGCGAATTATTGCGCAGGCCGATGGCGGCAGAAAGAAGACACGCATCACTGAGGAGTACAGAAGTCCCGCGAGCTCGCTTTGAACAATTTTCAAAAACAAGGATGCCATAACAGCAGCGCTTGCTTCGGGGAAGTCGGCGACGTGCAAGAAACTGACGCAGCCGGCGCACGAGGATTTGGACAAGGCTGTTTTCAAGTGGTTTGTTGAGACCCGGGCCAAGAAAATACTACTAAGCGAGGACGTCGTGCGTCAGAAAGCGCTTGATTGTTTTAAGGCCAGCGTGGGTTGGCTTAACCGATTTAAAGCCCGCCATGAGATCGTCGGCAAAGTTTTGTGTGGAGAGACCGCGTCCACAGACAACGACGGTGCAGCAGCTTGGATGTCGGCCAGTCTCGCGGGCATCCTAAAGGACTACGCCCCACCAGGCTTTTACAATGCTGACGAGACTTGCCTTTTCTACAAAATGCTACAGGCACGAACCTTGGACTTTTAGGGTTCGCGCTGCCAAGGAGGCAAGCAAAGCAAGAAAAGGGGTAACCGTCCTGTTATGCACGAACACGGACGGTTCAGACAGACAGCCGCTTTTGGTCATCGGGAAAAGTGCCAAACCACGCTGCTTTAAGGGAAACCGGGCCGTCCCCTTGAAGTACGTTGCCAATAGCCGGGCTTGGATGACCCGGGCTATCTTTGGCGAGTGGTTGGAGACCTTCGACTGGGACATGGGTAGACAAGGCCGGAAGGTTTGTCTCCTCTTGGAGAACTGCTCTGCCCACAACATCGAGGACATCGAGCTGGAGCATGTGCAGTTGAAGTTCTTCCCTCCCAACTGCACTTCAGTCATCCAACCTCTCGGCCAAGGGGTCATCGAAAGTGTGAAGCGAGCCTACCGTAAAAACACGTCATTCGGCTTCTGCTTAACGCTCGAAGAGGCTGTGAACTGAAGATTGATCTCTTCATGGTGCTGGAATTGCTGGATGCATCGTGGTGCGCAACAAGTGATGTAACAATCACCAATTGCTTCCGCCATGCTGGCTTGGCCGCACAGGCTTCTGAAACTCGGTTGAACCATAGTCAGGAGCTCGGTTGAACCATAGTCACCCAATAAGGCCTTTTTGGGCACATCTAGATGGCTTTAAGAATTCTTTTTTTCCTTATAGCATAGAAGTGTGGAATAGACTTCCAGAGTACGCTGTTACTAGTTCAAATGTCAAAGCGTTTGAGTGTTCGCTAGAATTGTTACTACCGGCAGCACGAAACCTAATGTCTTGTTTTTGTCATTGTGTATTGTTTTTTTTTTTTTTTTTATTCCTCTCTGTAATGACCCTCAAGTGAGGGTTACAGTATCAATAAATAAATAAATAAAAATAAAAAAAAACGTCGGGTGCGGATGAGGACGAGGTGTACGAGTGGCCATCTGACGACTACGCCGATGCGTGGGCTGCACTGCGGGAGACTGGAGACATGCCTGCCGACGTTGACCTCGAGGACTATGTCTGAGAAGACGTGTGTGGTGGTGCGTGAGGAACTGTCGGATGGAGACATTTTGAAGTGTGTCCATGCAGAGGATAGTGCAGAGGATAGTACCGCACAAGTTGAGCCCGCACCCACAACATTGGAACTAATGGAAGCTTTCAACACCATAAGGCACATCATCGGCGTTAACGAGGACGACGGC
Source organism: Haemaphysalis longicornis (assembly GCA_013339765.2). NCBI lineage: Eukaryota > Metazoa > Arthropoda > Arachnida > Ixodida > Ixodidae > Haemaphysalis > Haemaphysalis longicornis. The sequence continues at coordinate 128,877,842 of CM023450.1, read as the reverse complement.
GCAATAGCCTTGCTGATCGAGTGCAAGAGCTGCATTGTGCCCATGCTTGCTGCAAAGCGGAAGCAGGCGAAAAACCCATTCTTGGCATTAAAGCATTTTTCACTTTTAAAACAATCAGAGTTCATGACAGTGCAGTGGCATTGCTGGAAAATTGCGAAAAGCACGTTCCTGTAAAGCGGACGCAGGTAAACATCAGGTATTTGACGTTAGGAACCTACTTTTTTCGAATAAGGGTCACGTGGCACGTATTTATTTTATCTCCCACCGAGGTGGCTCCGGCCAGGCCACTGTGTTGCTGTGCACGCGGACGCGGGTTCAGTCAAGCCGTTTCTCTAACTAGGCGGACAACGAAGAGCACGCGAGTACGAAAATTCGCAGCATATTAAAGGTACGTCCGGAGCCCTATGTAGCGGAGCACGTAACAAGTTTAGTTTTAATGTGGAATCTGTTGCCCCCCCACCCTCTTGAAAAAAAAAATAATAATAAAATCGCGACAACGAATTTTCGCAACAGCGAAATTTCGCGCACGCCCCGTGAGTTTCGTTGTAGCGGGACTTGACTGTACTCTCTTCCTTGGGCCACCTGTTTGCCTTCGGCGCTTTCGCGCCAGTTGTGCACTGTTAATGTGTATGTCTTTTTACTGTGACGCCATACATCGCCTAGCGACATTACTGCAGCTGTGTTCCAGTCGAGCTGTGGGAGAATGCGTGTTGTGCACAGTAAGGAAGAACAGCGTGCTTTTGAAGACCGCAGGTGTGAGCAAAAGTGGTGATGGGTGCAGAGGCAGTGGGAAAAGACCACCAACAAAGATCAGGCCCCAACGGCCAAGCGGAAGCGCGATGCCGATACAGAAAGATGTCATCGTGGCTACAATCCCCCTGAATGCTTCCCCGGCGTGGTATAAGCAGAAGTTTGGGGCCAACCATTTTGGCTTCAGTGCACGACAGTATGGCCATGGTGTAACGGCAGAGCATAACAATGCTCCGCTGGTCAACCGGCTTCACAGAGTGGAATGGCGCTGATCTTTTTTACATCATATTTGAAGAGCAACATGTCCTTGCCTCTTTTAAACTGCCGCTTTCACAATCATACCGTGCTTTTGGGGGCTTTCTACTTATCCTTTTTAAAGGAAACAAACAAGAGAAGCAACAAAAGGTAGGCTTACAAGGTGGCTGGCGTCACCTTTGACCTCTTGTTAGCAGGAGCGGCAATGGCATCTGCGTCTGCACAATCCATACATGAAAAAATAAGGGGCATGAAAACAAGTGCAGAAGCAGGGCACTTAAAATTAACTGCATTAAAAAGTTGAAATCTGGTGAATGAGCAGAATGTCGGCTTAACTTCTCAAAGGGCTTCCAATTCCTGGACTAGAGCACTCAGAGTACCAAACTTTAGAAAGTTCCTGCTTGCTGTTACAGTACACAAACCCACTTGTGACAATGACAAAACTGCATGAAAATGTTGCAGTTATAACCAATCATTGTTATAAACAAGCTATGTAGAAAAATATACCAAGAGCTACGCGCAAATCAATATCGAAGCACTTAACAAAAAAATAGGCAGCCATATTCAACATCTCGCTGCTAGAATTTTTACCATTATTTGGGTTTTTAGACCAAGCTAACTTGGTCTTTTTTAAGATTATGCTCATCCAATGCATCAAAAAGAAAAGAATTCATAATGGAATGGAGCAGTCAGTTAAGCTTACGAGGCGTTGAAGGATGACAGCACCTGCAGGTACAGCACAGTGTAATGTGAGGTGTGGGTTCACAACAGACGCAGAAATTCAGGCAAGGGAGCAAAACTGTACCTTAGCTTTTTACGTCGTTTTAGTGCTCACTTTAGTACATACTAAGCTTTCTCGTTGGAACATTCTGGGTTCAGTTGGACTCGAGCAGTCCCATTCTTGTCAAGCACAGACGTCACCTCTAAACCTCACCGATTGAAGTCTGCACACAGCCTACAGCCATGCTACTACCCTGAGAGCTCTACTGGTTCTTTTAGCAAGTTAAACAGTCACACCCCTACTTCTGCTCCCTGCCACACTGCAATCACTTGTACTCGATCACTGTACTGACCGCTGGATTTTTTGTTCTATATTGTGCCGAGAACTCTCATAATAACTTTAGGTACTTCATATGGCTTACTTGGGAAGCAGGTAGTTTGAAATGTGCCCTTGCTCTTTGCATATGCAAATTCCTCTATAACAGAATCATTCTTTCACGTGGAACAAAAATGCAGCAAGCTTTCGGATAAGGCTAAGATTAGATCATCATCATCCCCTTCAAGGCATCCATAAACAAAGTACATGTCTAATTTACCTCCACACAACTTTTAACTTTGAAATAAAACTCTTTTAGTTTTAACTTTGTATTTAAAGTAGAGTATTTTCCGCCAAGGAAAGAAGGGGGGGGGGGGGGGGGTCAGAAAACCAGCGCGCCTCAAAGCTAGTAGGGTGGCTTACCGGCGCACGCGGACCCTGCTCTTTTGTTGCCTTGAGATGAAGTCTGAAAAGGTAAACCAATGGAAACATGTCAGTACTGCATAATTCAAAAGGGTACAACCGTTTACAACAAGCAGTTAGGCTCGCTCAAGAGCGATGGCACTAGTGCTGCACTTGCCATCAATGGCCTTTGGGCAAGTGAGTTTCGGTTTTTGCCGTGGACTGCCATGGTGCGATATGAAGTCTGTCGTTAGCAAGATGTGGAAGGCAATGGAGCCTGAAAGTGAGGGACGAATCTACCCACAAGCCTCACAGGCTGCAACCACACGAAGATTATCTGTGTTAGCGGCCGTTTACAATGCATCGCTTTCCTTAGTGTGAGTGCAACAAGACCCCCCATAGGTTCTTAGTCTGGGGTGTCTGCAAGCATAACATATATTGCAAAAGCCACCCCGCAGACACAAGCACTGTGGAATCTTAAGCGAAACGTTCCGTAGCACCAGTCTTGCATAGCGAGCGAGCGAGTTTGTGTTACTGCGCCAAAGTCATTCCCCATAAACTGGTTAACTGGTTTCAGGTTCGGTGTGACAGATACGCATTTGCTGCAGTTCATTTTTTCACATGAGCTCCACGGTTGAGTGCTCTGAACCATGATCACCTAGCATGCAGGTATATATATTGGCGTCTCCTTCCCTACGCTTCATTTGTTTCTCAACGCAAGCCAACACTTCGACTGGAGAACTCAGACTGACTTAATAAATTACACCCTGGATGATGCCGTCCCAAGTCTGTATCATTCAGAAATGACGTGAATTTCGCCAGCGCTGCAGCTTTGAGGGCATGCACTGATATGTGAACTCTTCTGCAGCTGAAAACTGGGTAGCACCACAGACATGTGTAGCGTCCTTGCATAGCGTGGGCACGGTGTACCGAACGAGCAGCACGCACACACTACGGTCGAAGTCAAATCCCATTTGGATCATGTTGAGTGCTTTGAAGGGTGAAACTATCATACCTCTGCACTCTTGTCTTTCCATAACTTTAGGTAAGTCTTCCAATCACTGAACAAGGCCGTTTTACACTTTGGGGACTTGAGGGTACTACTCAGAAACTCCGCCTCGAGCCGCGCGACAGTACACTCGCTTACATTGGCAAGCTGGCTAACCGAACGAAATGTGGAAATGACAGATAGTCCCGCTAGCAACTGTCTCACTTGGGCGCACATGTTGCAGACCACTTGCTTCGTTCGTTTTGACAGCTTTTGGTTCTCTACCTTGTTGAAAATCCTATGCGCGAGTGGTGGGCTACCGTAGGGAAAGTAAGCTGCCGCCAATAAAAATGGCATGTTTCTTTTACTGAAGAGAACCTATGTGACGCCAGTGGCGAACGCCGCAACCAAAAAGACCCAAAAATCTAAAAAATAATGCTATCTGTTTCACGTGTTCTGGCTAACAATTTAGTGACATTAGCAATCCAAGGCTAACAATTAAGAAGTATAATTTTTGAACTGCTTAGGTCACACCCAGCAAACTGCACCCAGCTGTGCAGTGAAACGGCGTGGTTCAGCCCTGTAGCAGCCTTGACTGCATTGCCACAGAAAGTTGTCCCCGAGTATAGTTTTGTTTGATTGTATCACTTGAATGCAAACGCATAGTTAACCCTTTCCAGCCCGTTGTCAGGCCGTGCCCAACAACGCAAAACGGCCTTAGCAGTCCGTTGTCAGGATATGCCCGACATGGGTGTTCAAGGTAAATTTTTTTGTTCACTGCATTCTTTGCAAAAATTCTTTTCACTGCATTTTTTGTAATGCACCGTGTGCGCGCATCCTTTGTAAACATGATGCACCATCTTTTGAGTGGTAAGTAAACTTTGTTGAAGTTTTCTTCATTTTGCACTAAGGTGCAGCACAATGTTCAGCACGGGCTGTCTGGCTTCCAAAGCATTTTCACGTGCGCGCTGTTTCGATGCGAAGCGTGGCCGCTTTCTCATCGCGGGCGTTCTACGCTGGTGCACTTAGCGAAAGCCATGACAACTTCAGTGAGGAAGAGAATTACGTGCCCCCATTGTGTATTGATGACAGTGATTCGACAGAAGCAAGCGACGAAGACCCAAGACGGCGGTGGAGGCAGCGCCAGGCGGATCATTACTCTGCGAGCTACGCACTACGTCGAAAGACAATGAATAGGTGGCCAAAATTTTTTTTCCCCGTCATGTAGGGGTTTCCATTGTCAATAGTTTTATTTGGAGGCGCACACAGCTGCAGAATCATCCAACAGCTGGTGCATGACCCGAGGGCTCGAGCCAAAAAGCGGGGCCCGTCAGCACGTACAGAGTGCGAGGAAGGGCTATTTGGGACGAGCAATTTTGTCTACAAGCTCCCCCACTGAAGCAGCAAGGACTGTGCTGTTTGTAGCAATAGAAAAAGAAAAGGAGGCGGGAGGGAAACTAATTTTCTGCAAAACCTGCAGTAACAACACTGGCCTGCACCCAGGAGAATGCTTCAAGCACTTTCACACAGTGCTCAAATACCGGCAAAAGAGTTGAACGCAGAGGGGAAGAAAAAGAATAAATACATTAAAACCTTGTTACGAGAGACACTGTTACAAGAGACACTTGGTTATAAGAGACATTCGAATAGAAGTGGTTTGGTTGGTTTTCCTACGTTCGCAAGATTGCATACAAGAGACCTTGGTTACAAGAGACACGTTTTTTGGTTCCCTCGAGTGTCTTTTGCAACAAGGTTTTAGAGTATCCTGTGAGTTTTTCTTGCACAGTTTGTGTTTTTCTTCGCGGCGCCAGAAACTGCCAAAAAAGTTTGCAGACCGGAACGGCCGGAAAGTGGGCAATAGTTCCGAACTGCAAATTAAAACACTGATGATAATGTTTTAGTGCCACCCTATAACATGTCACTACTGCCCGTATTAAGCTGCTATAGTGCAAAATTTGAAAGTTCAATATTCCTCGCTTTTTTTTTTTTTTCGGTTTAAAATGCATTTTTTGTGGCTGCAATGGAGCCGAGTGGGCTACGAAGGTCCAGTTCTTTCGAACTGAACAAAACTGTACTTTGCCTTCATGGCCCCTCTAAAACAAGAAATCTGGAAGTTGTGAAAGTTAATTTTGAAACCTCGATTCACATGTAAGTGTAAAAATCTGCAGCACGGTTGGGAAGTGGCACTGACACCTCGCGAGGAAATGAAACGCTAAGAACTAGGCTTAGCATCTCAAAAGTTTACCAACCTCAGACATGCACCTATCTGTTTTTTTTTTTCTAATTTTTGGTACAAAAACTCAGCACACAGAATTTAAGCGCACATGTGAGTTGACCCTGAGATGCCTGTAATAAGCCTCTGAAATACAAGCTACGCGAGAAAGAAAAAAAAGAAAAAAGTAACAGAACGGACACCCAGGCATCGCGACGCAAAAGCAACTAGACAGCATGCTGACAATCGAAAAGCAGGGAGCAACGGGTGGAGACCTACAATGTCCTGCAGGCTGTGGTGCACATGAAGCTAAAAGTACACTGAAAGAGAAGGGGCTTGAGCGTAGATGGGCTAAGGTAGCAACTGGGCTACCTGAGATGGTAGCACAAGAACGATACAAAACCAGTGCAGCTTCGACAAAGCACAATTCACACACACACACACACACACACACACACACACACAGGCGTGCGAAAGATGAAGTTTCCTACCCTCCCAACACAAAATGTGCAGTGCCTCCTTTCCTATGCGCATCAACCACTGGCACTCCTTGTTGCAACACTCCTGAATGTATCAGACAAGAACATTGCCTCAACCACATATGCACAATTGGGGCTTCACTGCCCGCCAAAAACAAAGCAAAAAGTCTGTAGCAAGTCTTTGCTACAATTAGGCCACGAATTGCATTACTGGGGAAGAATCCCGATTAATCAGAACGCACTGGAGATCTGTGCGCCGAAATCTCGCACACACCAATGCTCTAGTTTCTCGCCTCAATTAGAGACAGCCAGTGTTCCTAGGAATGGAATCCTAGAAACAGTGAAATCCGCATCCGCGAATTCGAAGCAATCATACGCTCGACAGCACAGTGCCTTAGCTAGTCAGTAACTTTACCCTGCATATAATTATAATAGTTAACAAGACTGCCCACCAAGGGAGCATAAATTGGCACTCACGGTAGTATGCGAGCTCTTAGCCATTGGCGGAACCACGGAGCACAATTCAAGGAAGAATGGTTCTTTATCCCGAAGCGAGGCAGTTGAAACTCGGTGGATCCTCTGTTGTGACAAAACTGGGAACAGAGAGAGAAACAAATGCAGTAATGCATTTCTGCAGCGTAAAAAAAATAATTGAGTTAATCTAAAGCCTGCAGACAAAGAACAACATCAATGCTTCGCCGGTAAGGAGAGTTGGACACCACAGCAGCGAATATGAACCAATGGATGCTAAAAGGCGCAAAGCTACACACAATAACATGGGCGTCCCGCCTGAAACTACAGATTGTGGTATACATGTGTGTTATCCTCAAGGCAGCAATAAGCTTGTTGCCACAAGGTTACAAAGAGGAGCTTTTGATTTCAGCTAAACCAACTGCCCTCACACTGGGTAAAAACTACCATGGCTGAGAATGAGCATTGTCTTCCCGCTATTTTAAACATGGCCGTCACTTTTGGGATACAACAAACAGTACTACCACTATCAAACCAGTAACATAACTTAATGTTTGGTCATCAAACAAGCTAAGAGAAATCCATATCCATTTGGATAAATTTTTTTATGGGAGTGGGGGGGCAGAAGTAATGGCGGGAGAGAGACAGGATAAGAGACAAAAAACTGAAGTAAAATGGAGAGACGAGCCAGTTGGTGAACATCCATGAGTGGAACTTAAGCGCAAACTGACACAAGGAGACACAAGGACGAGAAAGGGAAACGACAAGTGCTGTTGTCGTTTCCCTGTCTTGTCCTTGTGTCAGTTTGCGCTTAAGTTTCACTTATGGACAAAAAAAGTCGGCAAATTTACAAAGATGAAAAAGAAAAAAATACAGGAAACAAAACAGTGCTCAGTAAGGGAGGGGGAGAACCCTAAACACACAGCGCTGGCTACACTTGACCATGCCACTCGTGGTCGTGTTTACAGCACCCATATTGAACTTCTCACTGCAAACTACACATCCCACTTGTCTAATGAACCTGCCCCGGACACAGAACAAGGACAAGACAGGAGGGGAAACAGTGCTTCCTTGGGCGACCAGATAACGTCACAAGCGCTTGACCAAGGTTAGGATAGTGGCATCTGCCACACGAGCAGAAACTGTGGCGCGGCTATGATCGGCATTTCACTGCACATACCCGGAATGAATTGTGGCCGCTATTGTCCATCAGATGCCATTACTCTCTTGCTCGCCCGCGCCGATGGCAATGGACCATTCCCCCCCCCCTATATATTCTTGCCCCGTGGCCCCAGGACACCAGAACGAGGTGGCCAGCATGAGCTGAAGGAGCAACCAGACATATAACTTTTATTTTAGCCGCTAAAATGCGTCGGCACTTACCATCCGTAAAACGTTTCCGCTAAGATTACCGTATTCATTTTTCTAGCTCATATGCGCAACACTATCATTACTAGTGCCTTCGATTCCCACCTCACCAACACTAACTCAACAAGATTCGCTCGGGGATAAATTTGTTACCAAAGGTCAGCACTAAGTACGGGAAGCAAATGGCCATTTTCACAGGTACTATACAGCTTTGAGATGGACTGTCGATAACCATTAAAATGTCTTATTCTCACCATTCACTTTACGATGCCAGAGATTATTGTTAGCTCAGCAATTTTTTTTTTAATAATAATTAATCTTTTCCCTTTCTGCGTATAATTCTACAACTAACATTGTATTGATTTTGATGCAGGGATTTCATTGGTGCAAGGCTGACTGAGGGCAAAGAGCGCCAAAGGAAAGTTTTTTCATGAGAGTGAAATGAAATAAAAGAGAGCATTTGAGTAAAAACAAACATGAAGTAAAACACAAGGCAATGAAGATGACCGGTGTAAAGGGCCAGGTTGTCAAGGTGCATGATAAGAAATGAGATGTAAAAATCCTGACGCCGTTAAGGAACTCAAAAACGCGTTTCACAGAAAACATTGGTTCGTCTCCTAAAAAGTACGATGAGCGTTGTGGAATATGTTGTGTGTATAGTTGCGGGAAGTGTTTGCGTCGTGTCTGTGTCAAGCGCCTTGCATTGGATTGACTATGTGGATTACGGATGGGCGCTCTCCCCACAATGCTGCACGTAGGTCTTGGTGATCCAGTGAGCAGGTGGGAGTGCATTACATGTGTGTGGCCTATCCGTAACCTTGCTAAGGTCACTTCAGTGTATCTCTTGTGTGAGTCTGTTGTGTATCGTCCCAAGTGTGGCTTTATTACATGTAGTTGTCTGTCTGTTCATTCCAGTGTGTTTGCCATGTTTTACACAAGTGTTGTCTTATGTGTGACTAGAGGTCTGTATAGGGTACCGTTGTTATGTCTACAGTGTTCCTGAGTGCAGCAGCAGCGGCGCTCTCGTTTGCCAACCCACTGCCAGCGATCCCAGCGTGTCCTGGGACCCAGCACAGGACCAGTTCATGCTTTTGTGCATAGACATAATGGTGTTGAAAACGATATTAACTACGTGGATTTGGGAGCTTGCCGGAGATAGTGCACAAACATTATATTACTTTTACTCTAGTGCTTACACATTTTACTACCGCTGTTAGATTGCATAGCTTGACTGCTTACACTGTTTTGTATAACTATTTGCCTGCATTAGCAGGAGGCCTCCCTGACAGTTTCACTTTAGGACATCCTTCTGTACAAACAGTTACACGAAATTTGTACCTACGTCTACCCAGGTATGTCGAATAAAATTCCGAAATCGTAAAACGCCTAACATGATATTCTTTAAGGGAGAGAGGTAAGCATGTGCATTACACCACTGCCGGAGAACGAGAACAAAGTTTCACAGAAGTTCATTACTCAGTTTCTGCAACAGTGCCCATGTGAAGAATTAGATCAAATCAAAGCGCAAGATTAGGCAAACTACAAGCAGACCATGCTTCCCAGCACGAGAGAAGGCTGATTCCTTCAACCTTTGATTAAATCTTGGTAGTTGTGCATATCTGGCGTTAACCTCGAAAAGGTACCTCGTGTTCGACATTTCCCACTACCAATGGTAAACGGGCATGCCACAACCACTACTGTGGAGCAATGAAAAACACGTGTATTCCCTGCAAGTTGTGATTGGCGATCCAGCCCTTTTGTGCTATAAATTTTTTTTTTCTGACGACAAGATCATTTCCATACTGAATGTGTGCAATTCTGATGCTCCAGCCTGATTGATTGTAGGGTTCAATGCGCCGACGCAACGCAGATGATAAGGCGCGCCGTAGTGGAGGGCTCCAGATTAATTTTGACCACCTGGGGATCCTTAATGTCTGCCGATATATTGTAACCCACGGGCGTTTTTGCTTTTTCCCTTCATCAGAAAAGCGGTTGCCGCAGCCGGAATTCGAACCCGCATCCTCGTGTTCAGCAGAAGAATGCCTTAGCCACTGAGCCACCGCGGCGGGTAAATCGAATCACTACAAATATTCTGAGCAGTGTCAAGAAAACCAAAGTAACAAAATGACAATGTAGAGAAAAGAAGACTTTATAAACCTTGCAATATCACTAAGAAGGCTAAGAGCTCCAACCTAGGCCTACTTCCCAACCTTGACGTAATGAAGACGTGGTGACACTGGCTCCGGTAAGGACTGCCGTCAAACTAACGGCGACCACAAAGTTGTAGGCATTCCGGCGATGGCGCAGGGAACAACTAGTAACATAAAAATTGCGGCAGCTGACACTCACCTTCCATGCCTGCGTCACCTTTGACTGCGAGTGCCAACTTCTCGGCCTTTTCAACCAGCTTGCATATGAGATCACTTTGACTAAGGCTCCTGCAAGAACAGAGACAACGCACGGGCAGCAATCAGCAACATGCTCGGCATTTGCTGTGACACACATTGAGAAAGCACATCTTTCTGGGCACCAGTGCACCCGCGCAAAAATGGAGTCTGCACAATGTGAAATCTGATGCTCGGTAATAAGCCAAACCAGCTCATTTCGTGTTTTTGTCACTATCATTCTCATCACAGTGAACCCGCTGATGCTCACTACTGGAGGCTTCCCACCATCCCTTGCTTCCTGTCTCATTTACTTCACCTTATTTAAAAGAGTACTGACACGAAATTGTCGTGTTACATTTTTTTCGCTTCTATGGGTGCCTACCAGCCCGCTAATCATAGAATGGCACATTAGACGGCCGATGGCAGCATAAACAATCATTTACGTCGCCATTTATTCGTATGAGTTTCGGTTTCGAGAAAACAGAACGCCGAGCGGCCGCCATGACAGGAGGACACCCAAGATGTCACCATTCTTGCAGCACCGCTGCGGGACTGGACACGCGCACCCAGATCGGCCGAGGTCTTCACCATTCCCACGTGCCCGGGCAGCATGACGACAGTCCCAAAACCATGACGTGAGACACACGGCGTAGCAGCGCGCACCAATCGCAGCAGGCATGTCGGCTACGTCACGGGAGCCCCAGCGTCAGCAGTTTGGGGCAAGAAGCAGATGATGTCATGCTGGTCCACTGTGGGCTTTCTCGTGCGGGCAGAGATTAAAATGGATTATGTCATACTGGACGGTTACTGTTGAAACTTGCTGGGAGCTATCTCCTGGTAAAAAGGAAGCATTTTACATAGTTATCTCAGCTTTGAAATTTCGTGTCACTACTCCTTTAAGCTTCACCTCACATTTGTTCGCCAAGTTTTCTATACTCCCCTACAACTCACCCCGTCTTTTTTTACAATTTTTACTGAGATGGTCCATCTGTGGTCAGTCCCCTGCACACACCTGGTCCAACTCCACTTTTCTTCCCCTTTACCTCACCTAGAATGTCTTCCACCTGAGTTTAATCCACATCCATGAGGCTCGTTCCCACCTGTAAACATTACTTTAACCCCGCTTTTTTTTTATGGCTCTTTGAGATGACCAACGTTTTCCTGCAGAGTACCTTCCCAAGTTGGCGCCCCACAGGTTAACACCAAAAGTACACAATGGTTATACGCTAGTCCTGTTAGTGAAATAGTAAAGCTTTCTAACAAACTCTGAAACATTTTTAGCGTTTTACATGTTGAAGCTACCCCTGGGCTATGAGATGCACCGTAGTTGAGGGCTCCGGACTAATTTCAACCACCTGGTAGCGTGTGCTGAAATCTCAATGCAACGATCTTCTCATCTTTCATTTATGCTGCTGTTCATTACTCGGGTGCTTTTAGTGCCCGTCCAATCTAGTGCCGACCTTTCCGTCCTTAAATCGTTAAGTTAGATTTCCTTCCAGAGATTAGCAAATTATTGCATGTACAGATAAACTGCACTGGCCCCATATATGTCCCCTCCCCTTGGGGCCCATATCCAAAAATAGCACATTCGCTTTCCCTACGTCACAATACCGAGGGTTCACGTAGGGCATACTCTACCTCTCAAAATATAGGCATTGACAGTGTTATCCCATTGTATTTAAAACATGCCGCTCTTTGGCAGATGACACACTCTACAGAAATGATATACAGTAGACTCTCGATAAACGGAACTTCAAGCGATCGAAAAAATTAATGCCATTTAAGAGGAGTTCCGTATTCTGAGACAGATGTGTGGAAATGCAAATTTATGCGAGTACACACTTTTAATACCATTTCATGGAACTCTAAGCACTATAAGGTGAGTATAGCTGATAGTTTTTCAGAAAGCAAGAAAATTACAACAGGTTTAGGCATAGCATTCACAAAGTCGATTTAACAACAATGAGTCGCTGTGCGCTACAAAATGCATCAATTATTTTTGTTCGAGTCCTTGCAACTGCATCTTCACAGAGGCTAGAGCCTCAACTTCGCGATGGCTCATGAGCCACCAAATTTAGAAGACAGCAACGCAGTAATGAAGCCTGAATAGCACCACAATGGCACGAAAGAGACGGCAGGAGCTGAGCCCTGTAACTTTGCCGTTCTGAATCGAGACCGAACGACTGGAACAAGAACTGCGATGTTGCATTCGTACCGCTAACACAGCTGACTACTAACGAGACGAAGCTAACGAGGCAACAGCCAGAACCGGAAAAAGCTCATGCTCATGGCAATGGATCTGACAAGAAGTTCCCTTTCCGGTTCCGTTTACACGGTGACACGGAAGTTATCTGAATACAAAACCAACTAGCTTACAGGCTAGTGTCCCGTTTAAGCGGTAATTCTGTGCAACTGATTTCAGGCTATAGAGATTCTACTGTGTGTGTGTGCGTGTGTGTGCACACAATGAATTTAACTACCCGCAAAAAAGGGCACCAAATAAGACCCCACGTTTCTTCCTCTAAAGCTGGCAAAAATGTCCATCACTTCTATACCATGAAAATGTTGCGATATGCACAGAACTAATCCAGCTACACAGATTTAAGTTTTGTACAGCACTATTCTCTAAGAGACACAACCAGTAAACAAAAATCGGCTAGGGACCATAGCTGTACAGTATGCTCCAGGAACATTACCCAAAGTGACTGCCCCATTCAAAATGGTCACCAAACTCCCAATCCTGGTGAACAAAACTTGCAAATTGAACCATATTTAACTTAACATAATGACTGGAAACCCACACAAAAAACAAAACAATTATAATGTTGGAAGAAAAAAGAATGACAGTCACCGTTTTGTAACGACTGCTTTGCAGAGGGGACATGGAATCTTGTAGTTGTCCTGGAGTGCCTTTTCGAGGCACAGCCTGCAGAAAAAGTGATACAACCGACGAACAAAGCAGACTTAAAAGCATTCCAAATTTGGTGTGAAAAGCACAGGACCTATCTAGGAGGGTAAGAGGTCAACAATTAGGTTGCAAGTCAGGCCATGCTGCAAGGCTCTTGTGCAATTTAGATGCCATAGGCTCTTTAAATTATGAACACGAAACTACAGTATTTACACGATTGTTGGACGACCCATTCCTTCAAATTTGAAAATCTCGAGACCTACAATCAAAACTAAAACTTTTACCACCCCCCTCTCCCTTCAAATGGCAAGCCAAACGAGAAATTGAAGACGCAACGGTGTAGTCGCAACTGTGTGTTTCCTTTCCGACCTTACCTATTGCATGTAGTAGTAATTCCGAATTCTCTTTTGTGACACTCCTTTTTCTGCCCTTACTAGGCTCACGCTAATGCACATGAAATGTTCTGTTGGCCATTTTGGGTCGCTCTCGTGAGCAGTGTTGTCTCGAACACAACGCTGCTTGTGAGAGCACCCCAGAGCGGCCTGAAACTACCAACTGATGATTCTAATGGCAACGGTGCGCGCGGCTCTTATGGTACACACGCCAGAGGTGACTCGGTGTGTGGCACTCGAAGGACTCGTGCAGTTACTAGAATGTAGGCAGCTCTCATGCCGGAAGCAGCAGTACCAGTAAAGACACTAGCGAGGGCAAGCTGCAGGTCAGATGACCAATATATTCTGGTTGAGGAATGCACTCGTGTGCTCTGCCTCTTTATTTTTTCCGGTGTGAGATGCAGGGGGTAAACACGGTATGCGTAAATGAGATTTTTTTTTGCCTTCATTATATATAGCACCCGAAATACAGCTGCCAAAGCCAGGAATAAAACCCACAACCCCATGCTTAGTTGCATAATGCCAATTTAAGCACGCAACTTGGACACCTCGAACACCTGTTTCAATTAAAAAGTTCAAGAACAGAGGTTTTGAGGAAACACAGAGGGGAAATTGTAGCTCTTGTTTGCGCATGTGTGGTGTAGTATAACCCTTGAAATTTGCTGACTATTTAGTGGAAGCGTAGAGCCCAAATTTATCTGTAATGGGCAGCAGGAGAGGAAAAACCATGTGCCATTCACGACCACCGCACTAACTATTTAACGGTGTAACACTGCATTTTAATGTGTGTACACTGGCACATCAGCCTTGAATTTTTTTCATTTTCCTCCCATTTACTTGCCAGTACGTCATCACTGCAATGTCCGATTATAGGAATTTAATGTGCCGACGCTACACAGGCGATGACGCACGCCGTAGTGGAGGGCTCTGGATTAATTTCGACCACCTGGGGATCTTTAACGTGCACCGAAATCTCAAACGCACGGACGTTTTTGCTTTTCGCCTCGACCAGAAAAGCGGCCGCTGCGGCCGGGAGTCGAACCGCAACCTCGTGCTCGGCAGCACAACGCCTTAGCCACTGAGCCACCGTGCGGGGTGTCACTGCAATGTCAGAAAATTGCCCAATGAACTGCACAAGAACAACGGAACTTCTGAACACCCTTTTCTCATTACAAATGAATGCAAACCGTGCAAAGAGACTTAGAACATCGCTCACACAATTTGGTGTGGTAAGGTAATTAAACAGTATTTACGACTCACTTCAGCCTTCCTTTAAGCGGTGACGTTACACATGGCCATGAGGCATGACATAGTGCTATGGGCCTTTAACGAAACCAAGAATGGAAACACAAACTAGGGCTCAGTAGGGAAACTATTTTGCCTTCACACTACCATGGTGGGTATTTCAACTGACAACAGTGGGCCATGTTTGCATCTTTGAAACGCACCTGCAAAATCGATGATGGCAACTTGTTGACAGAGGATCATTGAGGAGCTCCAAGCTGCAAGAAGAAAGCACCAGTGAAAATGTGAAAGCTGCACAAGTAAAATATTTACGACCTATTTCCAATAAAATCACCTTAGTGTTGAATTCCTCAAGAAGCTGTATACTATATCCCCGGGCATCAGTTGTGAAGGTTCTGGGTTAGCAATAGTGACACCGATTGGAAATGTTGCTTATCTCGGTGCCCAGCCACCCATGTCAAGTGCTTAAGTTGAAAAAAGCTAGTTCTGTCTTCATAACAATTAGATCCAACCCCTGCCATAGGTCCATCTCATACCCTAAAAATTTCTGTTGGCATTTTACGTCAAGATCTTAGTAGACATAGACCGAAATAAATCAAGCAAACTGCCTAAATAATGAAATAAGCAAGAAAAAAAAAGCCTAGTGTAGTCAAGAAAACTGTGTAACGTGCGAGAGTGTGAAGTTGGGCTTGTTGGTAATGCATTCTTGTAGATGGAGCGCAAAAGTTGACACTGGGTAAGACAAGAGAAGTTTGTGATATTCTAATGGTTTTAATGTGTTTCCTTTTTTTTTTTTTTTTTGCTGTTTGGTAGGGTATATATACATCCGTTTGCTTTCCGAAATGAACTTCGTTGGAAGTTAGCGCTCGTCTACGACCCTTCTCTTGTCTCGTCCAGTGTCAACATTTGCACTTCGTCGACAAGAATGTGTAACATGGTCTGCGAGTTTCATGGTTTGTGATCCATAAAACGAAGCAAACTGTCTAGAATGGCGTGCTACTATTTGTATCTTCTGTTCCACCTTTTGCGATGTTTTCACCTCACGCATGTGGCAACTGGAGCCCTTCAAAAATGTTGACAAAAGCTCTCCGCTCCGTGATCAAACTAATCGATCGATTGACTGATTAATTGCAGGGTTTAACAAGGCGACGCAACGCAGGCGATGAGGTGTGCCGTAGTGGAAGGCTCCGGATTAATTTTGACCACCTGGAGATCTTTAACGTGCGCCGAAATCTCGTACACACAGGCGTTTCTGCTTTTCGCCTCCATCAGAATAGTGGCCGCCGCGGACGAGAATTGAACCTGCATCCTCGTGCTCAGCAGTGCAACTCCTTAGCCACTGAGCCACCGCAGTGGCTCTATGCGATCAAACACATCATTTGTTACCATAAAGGACAATGTAGCCACAAGATACCTATGAGTGTTATGCAGCCCTTCACACAAGCTACAACATAAACATACCAAAGTATTTTGAAATCAGCTAATTCATAACCTTGAATAGTTTGTAGTTAACACCATTCCTCATATTTGAAACGCTCATTATACCTTGCACAGTGGCCCAACTAGCCGTTCAGGTGCAACTTTTTTTTTTTGTTGGTTTAGCACAGACCTCGAATTGATGAGGCTTTGCTGCATGCCAAAAACAATGATGACATCAAAGTGCAAAACACAAAACAATTTGTTTTAAATTTGGGGGTCTAACGGGCCAAAGCCACACCTGGGCTATGAGGCACGCTACACTAGAATGCTCTGCATTAATTTTGACCACCCAGGGGTTCTTAATGTGCGCCGAAATATAGACACATGGGCGTTTTCGCCTCCATCAAAAAAGCAGCCACCGCGGCCGGGATAGAACCCACGCCTTCGGCCTCAGCAGCACAATGCCTTAGCCACTGCGGCGGGTCATAAAAAGAGACAGACACCATAATACATGCATCTGCAAGCTTGACCCTGTCTCAGTGTGGTGTTGTTTCAAGCTGCAGTAAAGCTATTCCAGGTATTGAATTGTTCCAGCAGTCCCCAAAGCAATTAATTCGGATATAAAAGTGTCTTTGTCGTGCCAGGCATCCACAACAAGAGGGGCTGTCAAAAACGTAATCACAGAGAAACAACTGCAGCATCAAATGAATGTGAAATAAAACAGAACAACGCCAAGCAGACATGCTCCATTTTGCCTTAGTTCAGCAAACTAGGCACACTTCTGACAGTTTAACACGAATACCGCAGAAATACGCAATTAATAAGCAGTCTGCAGGCATCACAAGAGCAAGCAAGAATTATCACTTGCTCACACAGCCAACACTGCCACGACATTCTCTTTGCCTTGTCATGGCGTTAATATTTTACTTGAAACTAATTCACACAGACACTTTTGCATTTCACCTGCATCAGAAATACAGCTTCGAAATTCAGACAAAGCAACTCCGTGTGCCCAATTAAAGCGAGCTAAGACACTTGCTTTATTGAGCCCAGGAGGTCCCACTTCTGGTTTCATTGTGCGAGTAATACACATGCATTTCGGCAAACATTTTCGCCGTTGATCTGCAGACAGAGAGCAAAAAAAATGAACAGAGAATGGCAGAGCACATGCAGAGAGTGGCGACATCAGCCGAGCCAAGAAGAGCATTGATTGATTGCAGGGTTTAACGCGCCGACGCAACGCGGGCGATGAGGCGCACCGTAGTGGAGGGCTCCGGATTAATTTTGACCACCTGGGAATCTTTATCGTGCGCCGAAATCTCGTACACACGGGCGTTTTTGCTTTTCGCCTCCATCAGAAAAGCAGCCGCCGCGGCCGGGAATCGAACCCGCAACCTTGTGCTCAGCAGCACAACGCCTTAGCCACTGAGCCACCGCGGCAGGTGCCAAGAAGAGCAGAGTTGGTTGTAGTGGCGCTGTGTTTGCACCACTGCCAGACCAGTTGCTAAGAGGCTGTCCTGTCGAAGCGCGGTTCGCTTCCTCTCTCCGAACATCGTGCTTGTCTCGTGTCTCAACTCATCCTGTTATTGTGAAAGGGAGTGTGCAGCGAGTGCAGGACCAAGTGGGCAGCAGAGGAGGGTGGAATGGGAATGACAGCGACAAAATGCCGATATTGGTAAGCAACAAAAGCTAAAGCAAGCAAACACGAGCGCTGAGACAGAATGCTAAGCACGGTTGGCGAGGGGTTGGCAAGAAACACGTGTCGAGGGATTCAACCGCCGAAGCAAAGCGAGCGCATCAGTCCAAGCTTCACGTTGGAATAGATGCTCATGCATTCATAAAAATTCATAATGATGAGATCTTTCATTACTTGTTTTTTTCTTTGTAATTTGGGACTTCGTCTTGCATGTTTACCATTTTGTATACTTCAGAAGATATCTTGGCACCTTCTTTGACCAAGGACTTCTTTCAAGCATAAAAATTCGCCATTTGGGTTCCTCATGAAAAATTTAGTAGGTGGATAGGTGGACAGCATGCCAGAACATCATACATTTCTACTGCTAAGCTCAGCATTGGTAGAATCGAGTAGGAAGCCTTTAGTGCACTACTGTAGCTCGAATAGAACTTCAGGGGAACGTGCGCTGTTTCCCCCCTACCCTGTTCAGGAAAATGCCAGCCCTGTGAGTCTCCTCAAAGTGTCTCCACACAATGAAAACAAATGTAACGAACCACTCGGGCTTAGCAGACGAAAAGCAAACTGAACAAGCGTGTACCATTGCAGAGCAACCATGCGTTCACACTTCTAAACTTTCACTTCTTATTTGCCACCAGAAAACTGTGGCCCCCATCGACAAGAAGCGTCATTATTACGGTGGCGAGTAATGTGGCGTGTTAGGTGGTTTTGAACTACCTGAAAAGTATCTGACGCCCGCCTGCAGGCACACGAAGAGAAACTCGAAAGCATACTGATTGGCGCTACAATATTTGGTCAACCAGAGGAAACACCAACAGGGAGGAGACGTGGGAGAGTTTTTTTTTTACAGGGCCGCACTGAACGAGGAAGGAACGCGTTTCGCAAACAATACCTGGAACGCAAAAACACACTGCAGTTGCTCTGCGAAATTTCCGACACACGGATAACTGAATGTTTTTGTAAACTGCGTCTCAACGATTACGACAGAAAGAATATATAGGTGCTTGCTTTTACGAATCGTATTCTACTGCAACCAAGTTTCTGCAATAATTATAAGAACGCCTTCAGTATTCCACACGATAAACGGAAACGCAGTCGCGCGAAGGAATGTTAGCTTACCAGATCGGGCACTCGAGAGATTTCACAAGTTGCAGGACTGTGGCCTTGACGTCCCGTTCGAAGGCAGCCTGAGCCGAAAATCCGGATGCGGCAGAGCTCTTCATGGTGGAGTCTAGAAGGAAAGAATACGCATCATTGTTTAACACCAAACGCAGTTTGATGGTGTCGTTCACTTACCTTAGTCCGGCCTGACTGGAAGCACATCAGACTTCTCCCGACAGGTTTTTCAAATTCCAAGGTCAGACGTGCTAAGACACCATACAAGCTTTACAGCAAATCAAACACGCTTCAGAGAAACGTGCAGTACCAGAAAAACAGCACCAACACGAACGCTCGGACCGACGCACCCGCCAAAAATGATTCCCGCAAATTTTTTTTGTGACTTTTCTGTTTTTTCCGCAAACTTTCATTGTTGCCAACCGTTTTTGATGTTTGGCCGGTTTTGGCCTAATGCAGCCACAAAAACAGTTAGCGAAAAGGAAAGTGTTAAAATACTATTTGTTATAAGCTTGACCCAAATTTTATTGCCAGAAAGTTAAAATTAAGGTTTGAGTATTCATGGCACAGTGGTAATACAACAAAAGTCTACAGGTGCCGTGCCCTTGACCGCATTGACCAAACTAGACCAAACTACAGTGACTAAAATAATCAAACGTAAGACAATCGGCCCTGTTCTGTGGCATAGAGTTTCGTACAATAATAACTATTATTGTATGAAACTCTATGTTCTGTGGTAAACCCAACAGCCAAGGACCATGGAAGAAAGGATAGCCAAGGCCCAAAAGCCCAGGTGGCTGGATACGGAATAAGTCAAAATTACGGGGGTTGCTTAGAACCACGACCGGCTTTATAAGTCTTAGAACTTTCTAGCAAGTGAAGGTTAAAGTCCAGTTGGTCGTTTTTTTTTTTGTTGAACTTTGCATCCGCGCCCGTCACCACTTGGCCAGTCCCTGCAGGACAGCGCCATCCAGAGAGAAAGAGAAGTGATTTGTTGGAAAAGAGGAAAGGAAAGTGCACTGAGCTCACCTTCATACAACCCAGTGCGGGGGGAGGGTGAAGAGGGGATAAAAGTCTAGGGAGGAGGTTATGGTGGAATAGAAAAGATATTAAAGAGAAAGAATTGGAGAAAAAAAGAGAGAGAGAGAGAGAGAGAGAGAGAGAGAGAGAGAGGAGAGAGAGAGAGAGGAATAAAGAAAAAAGGAGGCATTACGTAGGCGACAGGGGTATAGTGAACTAGAATCTAGTTCACTATAATAGGGGCACGAGTGTTCGGCGCGAGCAGCACCATCCACAGTTCGTTCCGCCACGGTCCCTCGATATCAAGCGCACGCAAGGTGTGCGCTTGATCGAGGGACCGTGGTTCCGCTCTCCCGCCATCGCCAGGAGTCTCCTGTTTGCCCATGTCCATACCTTCACGCATATCATACGCACAGTCTTCACGTGCCTTTACTTCTCAAGTCGCTGCTGCTTTCTTTTCCCAGCGCGCGCAGTACATCGTGCTCCTATTTTTGTACCTCGCGGTGTTCTGTACCTCACAACGCGTACCGTAAAACATTGAGGTATAACGTTTTCACCTTGAGCAAAGACAATAACTCCGCTCTCAGGCCGTTGACCGAATTTGCGCCTTGGCGAAGATGAGTTTGCCATTGTCCTCCGCGACGTACATGCTACCGCAGAGCACAATAATTAGGTCCGAGGATCGCATATGCATTGCTTTTTCTTGCATCAACATATCAACCTGCAGCAGGTGCAAGCTGTAAGTAAGTACGATTAACTCTACGCGAAAGGCGCTCTCACGACCAACGTTGCTCACGACGGCGGCCTTCGCTGCTAGAGCAGTAAGGCCTGCCTTAGCCAGATGGCGTAAGCACCGCACTCGACACTACTGGCCTTTTCCAATTTCGGTTTCGCGGTAGACTCCCATTGCCCGCTCGATGTGCGTCGTTAGCAAAATTGGTTAGGCGCGAAGAAATTTCACAATTTAATATTGTGAACGCAGGCGGAGCCCATGTTGGTCGTCGCGAAGTGGAACAGAACGTTCGCGTAAGCGCTCCAGTGTACGGAAGCATGTGAGTTTGCGGCGCGGCACCACCAAGCGTTAGCGGCGATAAATATTTAGTGACGCTACCAAGCGTGTTTCAGTCCTTCGCTCCCAACTATTCAGGTTTCCTCTATAGGCCCCATGTATCGCGCTTATTCCGATGCGACAGGCAGATCAGACGAAGTGTGCAAAAGCAGAGAAAAAGAAAACGCTATCGATTACAGCTGTGGCTCGGCACGTATGCTCAGTCGGCGCCCTCAGAAAGCATCACGTACCTTGCGAAGGGCACTTTCGAGGACACCGGTATCTGAAATCTTGAGCGATACATTTCGCTGCGCAAGTCATTGAAGTCACTTATTCTAACGATACATTTTCAGCGTAGTCTGATGCAGAGCCACAACTGAGGCTGCACAAAATGGAAGTTCGCTCTCTGTAATTAAATCCTATATAAGGTTCCAATCAGCGACTTACATGGTTATCGCAGTAAAGCCATTACGTCACGAATAAATAAAACTTGCTGCAGCAAATCTGACAATAAGAAATGCACGAATGCATAATTAAAAATAAAAACTAAGGACGTATCGAAAAATTGTCATGTCACATATTCTGCCAAAATAATTTTGTAATGCAAAATATAAAAATACAAAAAAATGCTTACATCTCCAGCCAGCTCGGAAAAAAATTTTGCGTTAACAAAGCTTCACCACCCGGTTTGAACGCTTAGAAACTTCGCTGTTTTTGATGTTTTTTTTTGTGTGTGTGTTTGCGATGTATGTACCCCTCCTGCTCGGGCTTATGGCCTGCAGTATTTCTTAAATAAATAAAATAAAATAAGCATTACTGCGTGATTTGCGCGCGAGCGCGCCTGCCACGCATATGCGATTTTTTCCCTCCCTTGTAAGCGCCATATGGCAGTCTCAACGTGTATGTTTCCATAGCCGCAAGTTAGCGCATACCCAACAGGCAACAGCTGATAATCCGGAACAGGTGGGTGTAGGAACAAATGGCACCGGGAAATCTGATCCTGGAACAAGTGGCCCGGAACTTATGGTCCCGGAACAAGTGGTCCCAACTCCAAAGTAGAAACAAATGGTGCCGGATCGTATGGTCCCGGAACTTATGGTTCTGGAACAATTGGTCCCGGGCCCCTCTTTGGGCGCAATTATTTTATAAAACTCCACCTGTACTCCCTGTTTGCCTTTGCTACCAGGGTGTCGAACCGGAACCGGAACTGAACCAAAAACCAGAACCGAACCCGAATTTTGGCCTGGAAGCGGAACTGAATCGAACCCGTATTTTTACGCCATTTTGGAACTGAACTCGAGCCGAAACTAATCGAAAGAACCTTTCCGAACCGGTTCCGGGGCTGGAAAACTGTAATTTCCAGCTTTTGATCATGGTGGTCTACCGTGCGTCTGAAGATATTATTACCACTCGCCAGACAGCGCCACGAAATATTACGCATAGTCTGTAGTGCCACAACCCAACAGTTTTTCTTCCTATTATTACCCTCAATTTATTGTAAAGTTGTCCGTATATACTATCAGTTTCTGTTATATACTGCCCATTTCCCCCAATTTCCTTTTGCACTTAGAATGAGTTAAGCTTGAACATATTGCCACAACCATGTTTTCGGTTTGTTTAGGTTTTGTTTCTGCCGACCGGCTGCGCCGGGCCATGCTATCTGTGTTATCCGTGGGATAAGTGAAGCGCATGTTCCATTCTTTATGCCGCCCGTGTTATCTCCTTTCGGACTAACGTCACCAGCCTAGAATAATCTTTGATCTACAGTGTTCTGGATAAAATTCGACTGGATGCAAGAAACCCTCACGCCGAGAGATAAATGCCCGCAGAGCATTCGACCGGAGCATTCGACTCCCCGACGCTCGCCTGCGCACGTCACTTTGTTGACTGCTGCTTCGCCACCTGTGTATTCTTTGAGTTGTTAGGGGAGCACAAGTTCGCTCCAATAAACTTGTGTTTCCTTCAAGACAACTGCGTCGTCTTTGGCTTCGTGACCTGGCGCTGGGTGCGCACCCTTTATGCTCTCTACGACCTCTGGAAGCCGCCAAGCCAGTCCAACTGCAAGGCTTACCGCCTGAGTTCGGTCTTCTGCCAGAATGGCCCAAGAAAACTACCGCTGCAACCACCACCATGGTGCGAGAAGCAACGTCGCCAATCGCCCTGCAGCAGCCCCGGGAACCGCCATCATTCCGGGGAGCCCCCGCTGAAGACCCAGAAGAATGGTTGGAGAAGCTGGAGCGCGTCCGCATCTTCAACAGGTGGCACGATGAAGAAACGTTCCGGCATGTCTTCTTTTACTTAGAAGATGCAGCTCGAACGTGGTTCGAGAACCACGCGAAGAGTAAAGCAAGAACTCTTTGCTTGCCTTGTCCGCAACCCCCCTAAAACGGTGGCCGAATTTGCGTCTGAAGCTGCCGCGATGGAGAAGACGCTCGAAATTCGAACGATGCAGTACGACTGCCCTGTCAACGCGCTGTTTTCAGACACCATCGGTGCCGCAACTCTAAGCTCCGATACATTGCGCGAGACCATCCGAGCAGTGGTCAGGGAGAAGTTTCGGAAGCTTTTTCTAACGACGCCGCAAGCTCATGTGGTTTCCCTGACTGACGTCATCCGAGAAGAGGTTCAACAGGCACTGGGGACTTCTACGCCATCCGAAGTACCCCGCGAGCCTCAAGCGATGACCTACTCCGCAGCTCTTCGTCGACCCCGTCTTGCTCCAACCCGCCGTTCAGAGGCCCCGCCATACCGCCGTCCACGTGCTTTACACCAATGACAGACGCCGAGGAAGACCGACGTGTGGCGAACGCCCGTACAATCGCCCGCTGTGCTACCACTGCGGAGCGGCCGACCACATCTACTGTCGCTGCCCTTACAAGAGGCCCGGTTAGCGAGCATTCTCCGTCGACGCCCCCCGCACCCTACCCTGCCAGTGCCGTACTGAGATCGGAGAATACCTGTCAAACACCGACCGAATTCCAGCGCGTTTCAACCGTTCGCCGTCGCTCTACGTGTATACCAGTCGCCGAACCGCCGTAGCACTGCTGACTTCTCACGTGGAAGGTCCTCCAGCCCTCGCGGGGGAAACTAAAAGCAGCAACTTTTGGAGGTGAAGTTGCACAACAGCGGAAAAACAAAAACCTCCCACCGACGCAAGGACGCACCTAACACCGTGCCCTCAGCCCGACGACCCGATCTAACCCTGACGTGACTCCCGAACACGACAGCAGAACGGCGCGACGCGTACCCGACATGACCGAACCTGCCGCTGAGAATACGACGAAGACAACGACGCTGTTGCGACCTGGTGGGCCGACCCGAGCCGAGCTCCGTCGCCTCCGGCATACGTGTGGTAGCGTGGTGTGACGAGCGGTCAGCCGCTGTTGCAGCCGTGAAGAAGTCCAGAAGTCGTAGGCTAACGTAACTGTTTACTTCGTAGCGAGAGGTGAGCCGAAGCCAAAGAACAATGCCCCGACGGGCGAGGTAACAGTATAGGACTCGAGCAGAGTGACAGCATGGATTCACTGCTCAAACAGGAATGGGTTACAGCGCTTGGGCGGCTCTATTTATACCCAAAAGCGGTAACGGTCAAAACGCCAACAAGCGGCGACACGCCACGAACGTCAGACACACACACAGCTCTTTCCAGAGTTTGTGAGCAGTCGGTAGCATCGGCGCACGTTGAATCCGAGAGAGAGGGCAGAGAGGAGGACTCCGCTGCGATCGCAGGGGCCTCTGTGTCATTGGGCGCGTCTCGACGTGAAAGTATGATTCACCGACAAGAGGGGGCCTGTTTTTAAATGCGCACGCAGTGGCTTCGCCGCACAGCCGAGGAGTGATGCGGGAAAGTACGGCGGTGGGCCGATTCGTAACAACGCATAGCGCCCGACCGTCAACACGTACAAGCCGAGATACGACGCCACGATGCACCCGGAACACGAGGAAGCCCTCATTCACACAGCCGTTTTTCACCCCGTCACGTCACCGTCACGTCACCGTCTTCCGTCATTGGCGACGGTTTTTCAGGCGATTTCTCGCTGAAAACGGTGCGACGGTGACGGGAGTCCGAGCTCTACGTTTCCGTCCGGTCAACGCGACGGGATTATGCCCCGCGGTAAACCAGCTAATCAGAAAACAAATTTTAACGGCTAAATTTAGCGAAAAAGAAGCACAAGCCATTTTCTTTTCTTTTCTGATTAAGCACACTTAATTCAAGGTAAACATCACTTGGCAGATGACCCGGTACTCTGACGGAGAGCTCCAGTACGAACGCTACTCCGTTTACGCCTCCGTCGCGGTTTCTTGACGTGGCGATGCCATGACGGAGAAGGTGGCGGCTACGTGAATGAGGGCGAAGGCGGCGTCCGACGTTCAGCTGTCCCTCGACGGCTTTGATGTAATCGCCCTCATAGACACGGGAGCCGACTACTCAGCAATGAGTGGACCATTTGCGTAGAAGCTGAAGAAAGTTATGACCAGATGGGACGGTCCGCACATGCGCACAGCAGGAGGCCACCTCGTGACGCCAAGTGGAACGTGCACATCGCGCGTCACCATAGACGGCACAACGTATACCCTGCGGCGTTCGTCATTTTGCCTAACTGCTCCCGCGACGTAATGCTCGGAATGGAGTTTTCGACGGACACCGGCGCAATAATTGATCTACAGGCCAAGTCTATGACATTTTCCTCCGGTCACTGCATGACGCCTGAACCGAACCCCGAAAACCGTGCTGCTGTAAGGATCGCCGACGATCATGTCACCCTGCCACCCCGCGCAAGCTTGATGATCAGCGTCTACTGTGAAGATGCTGTTCGTGATGTCGACGCTATCGCAGAGAGTGACCAAAGGTTGCTTCTCGGACGCGATGTCTCTGTCGCAAGAGGCATTGCGCGCTTTAGGCAACGCCAATCCCACGTTTTGGTCACTGATTTCACCGACGAGTACCAGCATTTAAACAAGACCGCTGCAATTGCGTTCCTGGAATGAATGAATGACATTTATTAAGATGGGGGAGGCCACATGGCCGTAGTTGGGGAAGGGGAAGAAGGGAGGAGGGGGAGGTGATCACTCAATCGTTAGAGATGACTTGTTGGAGATAGATGATCAGTGATTTCTTTGGGAGGGGGATTGTAGACCTCCATCTCACACTACCCTTGCCAGGCCACCCTTAATGAAAAACACACCTAGAGCATGCAGAAACTTTGGGTCTTCGTACGGGGGATCATCAGGGGACGAATTGGGGGGCAGAGCACTGAGCAAAGGGTGCCCATACCCTCACTACTCGGTACCTCAAAAATGGTAAAAGGCACAAAGATCTCCTCAAACTCCGGCACGAATACAAGCTCATACGCGAGTATCAACGCTCTCTCGCTAATGAAAGCTGGCATAATCTCTGTTCCTACCTCGGCCGGGACCGTGGCCTCAGCAAACTATGGAGGGTTTACCGAGGTCCTCGCCGGTGAAGGCAAACGTCGCTCTACGCTCTTCGCCACACTCACCCTACAAAATCCGCCTGACATCGTGGAACATAACCTCATCTCCACATTCTTCCCACACGCCTCCTTGAATCCGCACCCCCCCCTCCTCTTCTTGCTTAATATAATTCCATCCCCTGATGAGGACCTAGACAGCCCTTTTCACTCTTCCTGAACTTCAAGGCCGCTCTTCACCAAGGCAAACTCCATTCTGCGCCTGGCCATGATGGTCTAACATGGCAGCACCTCCGTAACCTGGACGAGAACACCCAGCTGGTACTCCTTGAGATCATTAATGACCACTGGGCCACAGGGACGGTTCCCGACACGCTCAAGTTGACCTTGGTTAGCCCTATTCCCAAACCCAACAAGGATCCGGCTCAGCTCTCTAACCTGCGCCCCATCTCGCTCACCCCAACTCTGTGTAAACTCACCGAAAGACTAATCAACAACAGAATGCAACACTATCTCGAGTACGTACAGCCCTGGTTTCATCCATCCCAAACTGGCTTTCGTCCGCATCTCAGCACCTACGACTGCCTTTGGCTCCTTCGCAGAGTCATAACCGTAAATCGCGTGCCGGTAACCCGGAATATGTTCTAGCCATCGACATGCGAAAGGCATTCGATAATATCAGCCAAGCTGCCATCCTTACCGAACTGGCTGCTGCATATCCAAGCCAACGGGCTCAAAATTGGATAAAATCCTTTCTGGAAAATCGGCCTATTCAGCTTAGTGGCACGCACCCGGGATGGCGCCCCAGAACCTATTTCTTGGCTAGGGGGGTACCCCAGGGTTCCATCCTCGGGCCCGTGCTTTTTAATTTGGCAATGACGCGAATCGCCCGTCAGCTAGAGACCGATACCACATCACGTTTTGCAATCTACGCTGATGACATCATGGTGTGGACTGAGGCAGCTGACTATCCGGACGTCGAAAATATGATTGTTGAACTACAAGCAGCGACTTCTAGTCTAGCCCAAACCCTTCCTTCACTTGGGTTAGAGTTGGCTCCTGATAAGACAGAATTTCTACTCGTTCATGGGCTACATAACCCACCATCTCACTTCCATCATGTTATTTATCTGGCCGGAACGCCAATCCAAACCAAGTGCGACCAGGTTCGCATCTTGGGAATCCCATTGAGCAGCCACAACAGTGCCAGACGTTGGATCACTCAACTTAGACGCAACTGGAAACCAATGCTGCATTTGATCTCCAGGATGTCTAATAAGTATGGTGGAGCTAGTCAGCCTGCTTGCCTCGCGCTCAACTCGAGCAGTTGCCCTTGGTACGAATTCTGTACGGCGCCCCTGCATATGACCTCCGTCCAGCTCACATGAAGCAACTACAAATTCTTCATCGTGCGTCCCTGCGGACGATCACAGGCCTCCCACGGCACACTAGGATCTGCGCCTTAGAGAAAGCGGCTCCTCTGCCTCCCCTGCCAGAAATTCTTGAAGAGACCCGGAAACACCATCAACTCCGGCGCACGCTCACTATCCAGGGGTGCTGCTATTACTGTATGGGACTCTCAAACGCACCCAATCGGACCCATGCCATCTCCTCCCCCACCCCTTGGGCTCGAAATACCGTGGTTTCTTCGCAACGGTCGGCTATCCCTCGAGCTAGCGTCGTTCCGCGTCGGCGCGCCCTCCGCCGATGCATGGCACAGAGGCTACCAAACGAGGTGGACATATTTACAGACGCCAGCCTACAAGACAACTCTATCGGTTTGGCTTGGCACTGCGAAGAACGCCCTGATCTTAGCGGCGCCACTACTATGGCTACCATCGCCCCGTCACCTCTCCAAGCCGAGCTCCATGGTCTCCTAGGAGCCCTGGATCACATGACCTACATGGCTCGTGCACCACCACCACCCAGGGTCCGCCTCCTCACTGATTCCCACGCCGCCATCAGAGAATTCAATAGGGCTTACTCTGATCACCCTACCGTTCATCACATCCAGGCCATGGTAACCTACTGGCCCGAAACGGAACGCAAGTCCGCGTAGCCTGGATTCCGAGGCAGTGACCCAGGGTCGGCAATCACGCTGCTCATAATGCAGCGCGGGAGAGCCTTCAGTCTACACCTCCCTTGATTGCTCCCGATCTTGCACCTGATCCAGGTCTACATCCGCGCCCCCAACTGGATCATGCTAAATATTCTCGCCGAAAGCGGCTCGCTCAGAAGACTCCGCAGGGCTACCTGCATGGTGTCCCCACCCTACCCCGTTCTGCAGAAATCTTTGTTAATAAGACAATCGCTAATGCGGCCCTCACACCCTCCACACTGCGGAAATGGTTCCGTTTGGACTCTTCAGCCTCTCCGTACTGTCCCCATTGCCAGCAGAATGTTTTAAATGCAGAGCATTTCTTTAACTCACAATTTCACCCGTCCGTTGGCGATCGGCGTCCGCAGCCAGCCAGCACGTGCGCCCCTCCCTCGCTCCTCCTCGCTCTCAACAACAGGTGCGGGCGCGCATGCGCGTGCTCCGGCGCTGAAAGAGGCGTTGCAGCAGCAGGTGCTACCTCCTCTCCCTCTACTGCGCGCGCTAAGGCAGCGGCGAAGCGTCAGCGTCCAGCGGCCGATCCCGAGCGTCGAGAACGAGGGGCCGCCGCCAGTCGTCAGCGTCGATCTGCGGATCCATCGAATCGAGAGCGAGACACGGCTTCGAAACGTCAGCGGCGAGCGGCGGACCCCGCGTTACGAGAACGAGATGCCGCGGTCGGCCTTGTTGACGTAGTCCACGACGTACGCCGCGCACGCGTAGTGGTCGAGGATGATCTGCAGGTCCATGTTGGAGTCGAGAACACCTTCCGATCCACGGGTTGAACGCGTTCACGCGCTTCTCGGCGGGGGTCCTCGCGTGAAGCACGCACGGACGCGACGCGCCAGCCCACAGAATTTCCGAGTACTCCTCCCCGGACCGCACGTCGAAGGCGCGCAGGAACTCATCCAAGCTCGCAAACTCCCCGTGCTCCAACGCCTCGTGCATTTCGTCGTACTTGGCCTTCAAGCGCCGTCGACGCACCCGTACGACAACAACAACTACAACTACCACCGCCAACTACCACAACCTACGCCACGTGACCACCCCCAATGTTCTGCATTTACTCGTGTCCCTCGCGCGGGGGCATGCGACGGAGGTTTTTTTTTTTCAGACCTCAAGCACCTCACTTGGCACTGTGCAGCTTTCGCATCTTCTCGCGATTCTTTGCTCAGTGCTCTGCCCCCCAATTCATTCCTGGAAGAAACGCAAGAAGCAAGTGATGTGATCGCGGTTGCCGAATTTGAAGGCGCACCCGAAGATACCTTCAAGCTTCCGAATTCCTTCGACGTGAATCCGGTGTTACCGAAAGCAGAATGGAACAAATTGTTGCTTTACTGCGTCGCTACAGGGAGTGTTTTCCGTCCAACTCAAAACTACGTCATGACACCTCTAGCGAAGCACCGAATAATAACCGAAGATGGAGCCCGACCTACCCGACGGTCGCCGTACCGCGTCTCTTCACACGAGCGGGAAGCCATCCGGATTCAGGTCGACGACATGCTCAGCGATGACATTATACCGCCATCGAAAAGCCCATGGGCTGCGCCGGTCGTAGTCGTGAAGAAAAACGACGGCACATTACGGTTCTGCGTTGACTATAGCGGCGACTCAACAAAATCACCAAAAAGGACGTGTACCCCCTGCCACGAATCGGCGACGCCCTCGACCACCTCTGCCACGCGAAGCACTTCTCATCGATGGATCTGAAGGCCGGCTACTGGCAAATTGAAGTGGACGAGAGACTGAGAGAAGACGACATTCATAACCCCGGACGGCCTATACGAGTTCAAGGTGATGCCGTTCGGGCTGTGCACGGCGCCAGCAACGTTTCAAAGTCATGGACACTGCTAGCTTGCCTGAAGTGGCACACCTGACTCGTATACCTTGACGATGTTGTGGTGTTCGCCCGTACTTTCGACGAACACCTTGCGAGGTTTGAGTCCGTATTCGAGGTCATACGTACGTCGGGGTTAACGCTGAAGCCTGAAAAGTGCCGTTTCGCGTACGAGGAACTCAAGTTTTTGGACCACGTTTTCAACGCCGCAGGAGTCCTGCCTAACCCGGCAAAAAATTCAGGCATAGCGAACTTCCCAAGACCCAAAGGCAAGAAGGGCGTGCGAAGATTACTCGGACTGTGCGCATACCGGCGCTTCGTCGCAAACTTCACACGCATTGCAGATCCCCTCACGCGCTTGACGAAGGATAGCGCCACTTTCAGCTGGGAAAACGCCCGGGAAAAAGCATTCTGCGGGCTGCAACAACGCCTGCAAAACCCGCTCGTGCTCGTTCATTTCGACGAAAACGCCGATACGGAAATGCACACGGACGCCAGCCATATAGACTTGGGTGCCGTCCTCGCCCAAAAGCAAAGTGGTTGCAAGAAAGTACTCGCCTATGTCAGTCGTGGTCTGTCGAAGGATGAGAGAAACTACTCAGCCTTTGAGAAAGAGCATGCCTCGCTATTATGTGGGCAATTTCAAAATTTCGCCCATACGTGCATGGTGGACCATTCAAGGTTGTGACGGACCACCATGCGCTGTGTTGGCTCGCCAATTTGAAGGACCCCTCTGGCCGCCTTGGGCGGTGGAGCTTGCGCCTGCAAGAGTTCGACGTTACAATCGTCTATAAATCCGGCAGGAAACACTCCGACGCCGACTGCCTGCCCCGCGGCCCCGTCAACCCATCACCACAAGACTCCGATGAAGACAGCGCGTTCTTCGGAGTCCTGACGGAGACCGACCTAGCCGCCCAGAAGCATGCCGCCCCCACTTACGCCTCATGATCGACTACCTCCAAGGACGCAACAGCGACAGCCTACATGGCGCGCTACGCAGAGACCGCCGCTCTTCCGAGGGGGACTCACAAGAAGTCGCCAATTTCTTCATAAACCAAGTTGTGCTGCTACACGGCGCCCCTGAAAACCTAATCACGGACCGCGGAATTACTGCGGAGCTTATGCAAGGAATCTTACGCTAGAGCAACACAGATCACCGAAGAACGGCGACGTACCACCCCCAAACGAACGAACTGACGGAACGTCTGAACAATACGATCGCGGATATGCTATCTATGTACGTCGACGTTCAACATAAGACCTGGGACGAAGTTCTTCCGTATATCACGTTTGCGTATAACACGGCTATCCAGCAAACGCAGATGACACCGTTCGAGCTTGCCCACTGAAGACGCCCGACTACGATGCTTGGCGCCATGCTTCCCTGCACGTAGAAGACGACGACTTCATACGCCGAACGTCCAAGGATACCTTCAAACGTGCGGAGGAGGTCCGTCAGCTCTCTCGAGTTCGTATAACGGACCAGCAGCTGGTGGATACCGGACGCTACAAACTTCCCCATGCCGAGAACGCGAGTAACTTGCCCAGGGGGATCGTGTGTGGGTTTGGACTCCATGCGACGACGCGGACTAAGGGAGAAGCCCCTGCGACGTATATTTAGGACCCTGCCAGATTAGATGACGTGTTGGCCAACTTACCTACGAAGTGATCCCCGATGGTTATTCCGGCACATCACGACGACGCACGCGACCCGAAGTCGTCCACGTGGTTCGCCTCAAACCTTACGGCGCAAGATGACGGACTTTTTTGTTGTTTTGTTGTTGCTGTTTGTTCGGACTGTCGTCTTATTTTAGCATCGGTGCGATGCACTCTTTCCGAATTAGCGCGACGACCCATTCGCGGCGGCACAAGACGCAGGAAATTTGTGCAGCGAATAGACTTCTTACATGCACACACTTCTTTTGTCGGGGTGCACTTCGCACGTTCCTTGTATGAGCACTTCGCGCTTACGCTGATTGTTGGTGCAGCCAACAACGGCGTAATCACACCCGGACGAGTAGCTTCTGTACGCCGCCAAGTAAAGGCAATGACGGCAATTTGCCCAGAATAAAGAAAATAAACATCGATTGGCACAAAAAGTCGGGCGTCCTGCTGGCAGGGTGAAACGTAGCATTACAGGCAATCCCCGTTTGGACAAAGCGGTGTGGGTTGGCCCACCGCCTTCGCGGGTTGGGAACGGAATTATGGGAAAAACATGATAGCTCTCGGACGCTTTAAACGTTCTCCCTAAAGCACTGCTAACTGCCGTTTGGGCGTCCGATATTCACGCACGGCACAGGAGGAACAGCGTGGGACTGTGGCGTCGTCTGCTCGCCCCGCAGCCCCAAAGAAATGCCCGCCAGATGGCGCCTCGATCGTTAGAAAATGGCGGCGCCCAGTGCATGCTGGCAATTCTTGTCTATGCTACGCAAAGTGTGATGACCGTGCCCACTCCCGCGTGACGCTGTTGGAGGAAAATCCATGTGGCGCTGTCACACGCTTTCTATACAAAAGGAAATAAAGTAAGGAAAAAAAAAACCGCTGGAGGGGTAAAAAGAAACCACAAAGCTGGTGGGACAAGGAAATTAAACTGGCTATTGAATAGTGACAACGGGCTTCTAGATTACACAGAAAGGCAAAACAAATGGGATATCAGGATGAAGAGGTGCAGTTACGGTGGAGCCGGTACCGAGAAAAGAAATTTGAGGTTCAAAAACTAGTACAAGCAAAGATTAAAACTGCGAGTGAGATATGGGTATCAGGTATACGTAAGAAGGATAAGAGCGCCCCTCAAAAATTCTGGAATCATTTAAAAGCATTGGGAACGACGACTAAAGAGGTGCAGACTCCGATACAGGACGGGGACGGTAACGTTCTCCTGGGGGACAGCGCATTAAAATACCTAAATTGAGTCATTGCAAATACTTTCGGCCAAACACGCGAGATATCGGCTAACCGGACACAGGTGGCCAATAGAAGAGCGACAGATAAAAAAATTTCACATCGAGTTGTTGGACTCGAAAAAGGCAGAACACAGTGTTCCAAAAAGTACAGCAACAAGACCGGATGGAATCCCAATAGAGATTATCAACCATTTGGGACCAGCGGGAAAGGCGCACTTGTATACAGCCATCGAGCGCGCTATAAAATCATAGAAGATTCCCACGCAATGGCGCCAAAGCAGAATGAGTTTGATTTATGAAGGCAAGGGAGAGAAGGATAAGGCGAGCTCATGCAGGCCGATTACAGTCACGTCAGTGCTCTATAGATTAGCTATACAAGCCATCAAAGCCGAGTTGTTGAAGTGGGTGGAAAGTAACGGTATTTTAGGGGAACTGCAAAATGGATTTCGGCCTGGTCGGCGCTTAGAAGACAATATTTTCGTATTAACCCAGGCCGTCGAAGTTTCGGCAGCACAGGGCTGACCAACATGGCTACTGTTTCTGGACATAAATGGAGCCTATGACAACGTAGATAGGGGATTGCGGCGTATACTGGAAAAAGAGGGATTGGGTCAGAATTTGTAGGGCTGCTAAGGGCAATATCTGAGGATAACAAGGCGCATATTACATGGGAAGGGCGCACAGACACAGAGCCCGTGTACATTCGAAGAGGTTTAAAACAGGGGTGCCCCCTTTCGCCATTGCTGTTCACACTTTACATTAGAGGAATGGAAAGACAATTGGAGGAGAGTGGATTAGGCTTTGACTTGTCGTACCGAAGCAATGGAGAGGTGGTGGAGCAACGGATTCCGGGATTGATGTACACGGACGATATAGTGTTGCTGGAAGATAATGCGGAAGATCTTCAAAAACTGGCCGACATTTGTGGGGATGAGGCAACGTACCTAGGCCTACATTTTAACCCACAGAAATCTGGAGTCATGGTGTTTAACGCGGAAGCTCATACAGCACCAATAAGGATTCAACAGGAAGCCATACCATTAGTAAATAAGTACAAATATTTGGGGATCTGGCTTAATGAAGGAAAAGGCTACCTGAATGCCCATGAAGAGCACCTCAAACTGAAAGGGAGACGAAATGCAGCACTAATGAAACAGAGCACTTTAGGGATACAATAAGTACGAGGTAGTGCGAGGCATTTGGAAAGGGGTAATGGTGCCGGCGCTCACGTTCTCTAATGCCGTATTATGCTTAAAGTCAGATATCCTGTCGGGACTGGAGGTTAACCAAAAGGCAGTCGGCAGATTACCACTGGGAGCTCACAGTAAGACTATAAATGAGGCGGTACAAGGTGATATGGGTTGGGGTTCATTTGAGGCAAGGGAAGCACAAAGTAAAATACGTTTTGAGGAGCGGCTTAGACATTTAGATGAGAAGAACTGGGCAGCCAGAGTGCACAGGTACCTGTACCTTAAAAGTGTGGACACCCAATGGCGGAAGAGGACGCGAAAGCTGGCGACTAAATATAACTGTACCGCGGCAAATAAACAATGGGGGGCCGTTAAAAAGCAAGTGAAGGAAACAGAGACGCTCATGTGGAAAGAGAGGATGGAAAAGAAGGGATCGCTGGGAATCTACAAAGCAAGCAAGAAAGAGATCCGGAAAGAGAACTTTTATGACAACAATAAAGGTAGTGCGTTGCTCTTTGAGGTGCGGGCTGGCCTGCTTGAGAACTCTAACTTACATGAGCAAATATTCGTCAAAGGATGAGACATGTGTGGGATGTGGCAGGGATAAAGAAACAATCGACCACATAGTAATAGAATGCCAAAAGATTCAGCCGGATATAATTGGGGGGAAAGTCCTACTTCCTGAGGCACTGGGCTTCGCAGTTGATGGAAGCATTAACTGGTCAGCAGTAGTTATTACTAAGCAGCGGCTAGAGTATTGGTGGAAAAAAAGCAGGAAAGTCGATAAAATAACATAAAAAAGGACAGAATTAAAAATAAATCCGAGTTGAGGGACTAAATTTAAATTCAAACTACTAAGATAGGCTAGATGGCGCACGCCGTCACCCTGATTCAAAGGGGAGGCCTTTATTAATCACCATCATCATCATAATCATCATCATCATCATCACGTTCGCTGCGACGGCGGCGGAATATGGAGTACGAATGTATTCGCGTATCGAGAAAGCCTCGTAGATAGCTATTCTACGTGGTCGCTCAAATTGAGATACAATGAATGTCGTATTTTTAAGAACTATAGTTTCGATTGTAATATAAACTTCGATTGTAGTATACTACAATCGAAGCTTACAGCCGACTGGGCGCGCTTTGACAGCCGAATATAGCCGGCTGGTTCGGACACTTATGAAGCAAATGAGAGAATTGTGAACTGGTAGCTGGTAAACACGCATTTTATTTTAAGTGCAATGCACTTCTTAAGCGACCCTGAACCTGCGTCCACCGGCGATGTCCGCGCACGTGGAGATGGGCGCGCGCAGCCTGGCCGCTGACATGGACACATACCCACGTGGGGGATTGGCCAGGAATCTCCTCGTCTTCCTTGGCAACGGGGGGAGATGGGCGCGCGCTGCCTGGCCGCTGACATGGCACATACCCACGTGGGGGATTGGCCAAGAATCGGGCGTGAGAAGGGCTAATGCACCTGCTTAAAGGAGTACTGACACGAAATTTCAAAGCTGAGATCCGCTCTAGCAATCAAGTACAACGACAACAACAAATAGGTGTCTGTGAATAAATGCATCTTTCTTTCTTTGTAGTTGTGTGTGTGTGTGTGATCTCTCTTTCGCGAACATTACCGAACCGCGCAAATTCAACTCGTGCATTCGCACTTTCACATTCTTCCCCTCGGGGAAATGCGGGGAATTTTTTGACGTGCTCGTTGCAAACATGCAAAAACTGCTCACTTTTGGTGAATTTGTCATGATTCGTTCAAAATTACAAAGGCTCGAAGCCATCAACTTTCTTTCCTTAATGGGGCCTTGCTTTTCGCTGCTAGTTCTTTTTTTGTGTGTGTGAAGAAATTCAAGCATTTTTTTCTCCAATTGTCTTCGGGAAAGAGTTTTCGACCTTCGATTCTGCTGTTACGTGAGCAATTGAGCTTTAAGTGCTTCTTCCTTTCACAAAAAGGCATGCCTTCTCCTTTTTCAATGCATTCGTGTAAAAGTGCAGCTAGAGGACCAAAACGAATTGATAGTCGTGGACGGGGAGGGCGGCAGACTTCTTCAGTATGTCAGATACTTCGTAAATGCTTCCAATGTCTGGAAGGGTACGTGTACGGGCTTTGGCTTTATCCTGCGCAGTGCGACACCCTGAAAGCCACTGTGAAGGGCGAAACACTCAGCGTGTGGTTTCCCCCATGTGGCCGAAGTAGGGTTCTTGTCAGAAAAGGAGCATGGGGGTTCTTCAAACTCTGCACTCACAGGGGAGCCACCATCCTTAGCGTTTTTATTGCTGGGTGGGGCCGCGGGTGCGCTTCTCGCTTGACACTTCCTGCTCGGGAAAGTTGTTTCGGCTGGTAGTTCGGAAGCTTGGAAATTGCGTGGGCACACTTTCCTGAGGCAACCGAGGCCTGCCCCTGTAGATTGAGACAACTTCTCCATTCACGGTATGTTCAATGCGCCGGGAGATGTACCTTTCGCCGAAGTGTAGCTCGCACACAGCGGTGTTTTCTTTGAGCCGCTTCTCAGTACGTGGTATTGTCCGTCGCCACTGCGCCAATACAGACGCGTGTCCTTCGGAACGCCAAACAACGACAGTTTCTTTTTGCAGGACTTGCACACCGTACAGCGGCCCGGCACAAAACTGTGGCTCTGCTTCTGCGGAACTAATGCGCCTTTAAACTTGCTGCGGCACAGGAAGCGGTGCTTCTTTCTGGTCAAAGCGGCAATCGCATTGCAGACGATCCGCGCGCGCCTCACCAGGCGACGTGTAAACGATCGCGCGCCTCGCAGGCGCTGCATTCCGCTAATCACACTTTCCTTTTCTAGCCACTGTAATGCTACGGCGGCGAATTACAGGGACCCGACTGCCCAGGCGCGCGCGGGGAGGGCGAGGAGGCTAAACGCTCAGCGGAGCGAATGTGCGGGAATGGCGAAGGCCGGCCCGCGGAACTAATCCACCCTACCGGAACGAATTTGCACCTGCCCAGTCGGGCCCCGCAACCCGCCACCGTAGCGCTAGCGGACGGTACCCGCTATGCTAAAACGCTGACGGTGTCCGCTAACGCTACGGCGGCGGCTAGCGGGACCCGACTGGGCAGGTGCAAAATCGTTCCGGTAGGGTGGATTAGAGAGTTTTAGCTGACGGCTGACCAGCAGGTGCTTCGGCAGATTGACCGGCTGCGGCGAGCCGAGGGAGGCGGCCCGCTGCTGCAGCGGCAATTGCATGGGGCGCACTCTGGCGCTCTATGAGTAGGTGGTACTTAGGCGGCCAACGTGCGGCTGGACATCCCGGGACTGCGCAGCAAGCGGCGGATGCCCCGCTGCGGACAGCTGCAGGTGGCTCGGGGCTTCATCTGGGGCAATCTAGACGGCCACGCACTCGTGTACACGGTCGGCTCGGTGCGGCAGCAGCAAGGGTTGGCCGCAGCGGCCGCCGTGCTGGAGGAGGCCACCCGGCAGGCACCGCTGCCCTATGCTGCATCTTCTGCCCCGGCTGGGCTGGTGGGCATCGGCCTGGGCCTGTACCTGCTGCTGGAGATGGAGCCCCTGCTGTCCCACATCGGGCTGGACGGCAACGAGCTGGGCGGACAAGGTGGCCGTGGGCCCCACGCGCTGCCTCCCTCGGACACGCTCATCCAGCGACACCTGCGGTCCAGGCATCCGGACCCGCGGCTGGGTGCTGGAGAATTGGCCCGCCGCCCGTGCGGGTCTCACGCCTGCCGCGTCAGCTGCGCTCGGCCGTCCCGCGCCTCTGCTCGGGGGACGCGTGGACGGCCCAGCGGAAAAACGGACACGGGACAAGCCCCGCCTGCACTCGCTGCCGAGCGCCCGCCCAGTCCCTGCCGCACGTATACTGTACGAGTGCCCCAAGTTTGCGGCAGGGCGGGCGGAGTTGTTGGCCGTGCTTCAAGAAGTGCGGCCACTTGATGAACGGCCTTGGCCCCCTGGCAGCGCCAGGGAGCGGGACCAAGTGCTCGAGGCCTCCCAAAATGTAGTTGAGTGCTGCTCATGCTGCTGCGTGTGTGTGTGCTTGCGTGTGTGCGTGCGTCCGTTAGCACAAATGTTTACCCCCCCCCCCCCCCTATTTTTAACACTAACGTGCTTTACGCCGGAATACACCAAGATTTCAGTGACGTCATATCCGTCACGGAAATAACGCCAGTACATCGAACACAGGAGAAACGGCAGAAAAAGTTTCAGTGACGCGGATGGTGCTGTTGAGAGGTGAAGCGAAGTAGTGCATCATGGCTCTAACGAGCGCCGACAGTTGGCGCAGTTGGCGCGTTGATCGCGTTTAGACCGTGATCGCGTTTTGATCGTAGCGAACGCGTGCACGGTCCAAATTATGAACTCTGATTCTCGCGTTCCACAAGCTTCATGAGCTCGTCGATACGCAACCGTCTGCTGTACACGCCACGAAGCAGGACCGAAGTGATCGCACCTTTGCCGAAGCGACCCGCCAGCAGGTCGTCGCTCGCCAAGCACACCCAGAAGACAGCCGCTGACGCGCAAATCAGGCTCCTTTCGCTGCAGATTTCGCTGCACATTTCGTTTTCGTGTTTTACCGATTCCTGAATCAACCACACTTATTTTCTTCTAAGTTCCCTGTTACATGTCAATTACACAGTTGTGCTCTGCAGCTTCACGTTTATGGGTTTAGTGTTGATGTATATATACATCCCTAGCACGCACTTTTTTTCTTTCCCTATGTGTTTTATATATGTTCCATCTTAACCTTCTCTCCAATCCCCCTATTCCTATCACTATGTACTCTTTCCGGTGACCGCCGCAAAGTAAGACAGTTCACGCCTTCTGCTGGACCTTCTTTTCCTCCCTAATGAACGATAACTACACATATGCACATACAAGACCAACGGATTTCGCCCTTATAAACGGTCATGCGGGATCAGGGACGTAGCCAGGGGAGTGTTTCGGTGTCAGAACACCCCCCGAAGTTTCTGGGCGCTGTGCCCCTCCTTTTCTTTCTTTCCGCCTTCTTTTTCAAGAGCCCATGCTATTTAAACACCTCATCGAGATAATAAAATGTAGACAAAAAATAAGAGCGGTGGTTTGTTGAGAAATCTGGTTCGCCCGAGTGTCGTATGTCGCCGTATTCTTATCCAGATATTAGTCAACGAAACAACTAACTCTTAGACATTACTAAAGCCGAGAAATTAATATTGTTTCGGCGCGGGATCTCTTTCTTTTGATTTTTTTTTTACCACTGGCGTACAACACCCCCCGAAAATGATTTCTGGCTAGCGCCACTGTGCTGGGATGACGAAATAACTCGGAGCTATATACGTTCCATCTTTTTTCGGAATTTTTGCTATCCCTTACTCATTTAAACTCGGTCCTGTCACACAGCAGGTTTAACTAAGTGCAACCAATTCACTCGCAATCGTTTTAGTGGCGGTTACCAATGAACGTTCACTGGTTCTCTGCAATTCACTTCCAGGGAGACCAGAGCTTTCATGATCCCCTGAGATCTGTTTTACAACAGCAGAGACATAACAAACCAAAGAGGAGTGCGCGTGTTGTAACTGCGCTTGTCTGCAGCCAGTCAAGCCTTATCTTTTTCTGTCTCCATTTGCCGTACCCCACCGAGGCAATGACAACAAATGTCTGGCGTTGCCGAACTGCTTTGCACTAAACTGTAAAACACATTTTTGTGCAGTACTGCCGTGACCTTGGGGCCCAATGGAAACGATGCAGTCTGGCGCGCAGAAAACTTAACAGGCAAAGTTGCTTTTGTTTTTTCCTCCTCACTCTTTCTATTTTTTCTCTCTCTCTCTATGGATCTCCTCTGTGTTTAACTGCACGACGTCGCCTCGTCTGCCCACAGAAAACTCGAAACGATGTGACAGAAAGTGTCCGGGCGAGACCGTGGTTAGGAATGCTAGGTACACAACTCGTCGGCCACTTCCGGAGATCTCTTAATTAAAACCAGGGCGCTCAAAAACGCTCGGAGCTCTAGACGAGTGAAACTCAGAAGACCGGTACAACGGGAGTCGATTCGCGAGAAGCGTTAACACGGGTATCTATGCTGCTGATTTCTCCCTGGTTTTATTGCATGCGCTCCAAAGGTCGTTAAACATTTCTTTCCTGTTGTGCTTAGCCCCTGGCAACTGCAGTCGGTTGCACACGGCGATATCTGCCGAGCAGACCATGTTCGGGTTAAGGGAAAGGTGCATGCCATGGAGACAAAACACAAGTTTGGTTCATTCGAAAGGTTTTCTCGTTAGAATCATACTGACACGACTTTTACCGCACACTTCCCTCAAATAAGCTATATAATTAGGAAAAAAGGGAGAGCCATGCGACCCACTAGCTCATTTCCCGCAACAGAACCTATGATGTCATATGTCCAAGCTATGCGATTGGCTGAAGTCTGCTAAAAGCAAACGTAAATTAGGCAGGGCTTAAGCTTGCCGAAGGAGTTATTTGCGCTAAAATGTAATGTGTACTCATCTTACAGCAGTAAGAATGGTGGGGTAAACAATGAAAGTTACGAAAATACACGTAAACACAGAAGTACCGTTGCGGACTGCTGTTGGTACTGGGCGCACTATGCTTTTTGTTAGCTGCACACCAGCCCACCGCTTTGGAGTTGTCTTACACGACACTGGCCGATTGGCGTAAGCGACGTTGTCTTACGTGGTCCTTTTTGTAGAACATACCCCATGTTTCACGAAACGATCACTTTCTTCCGTAACAAAAACAAGCCAGGAGCAAATACGGTAAAAAAAATAACACGATCTTCCCGAGGGGAACCCTGAGGTGATGCGAAGCATCGCAGAGTTCCAATCCAATCCAATCCAATCCAATCCAACCCAATCCAATCCAAGCCAATCAAATAGAAGCCAATCCAATGCCCCTCGCGAGAGAGTGTTCGCTATCGGAGAGGAGAGGGGGTGAGCAGCGGAGAGCGCGGCTGGCGCGGCGAGGAGAATGGGGGAGGAGTGGACGCCGACGACGCCGACAACGCCGGATGTATGCAGGGACAAGGCGAGCGAATGAGATGCGTCTCATCTAAAATCAAAGCAACGGTGGACAACGGTCCGCGGCTGACTACGGTACCGCCATCTGCTAGAGCTGACGGTAAGCAAGGCTGCAAGTCTAATAATGCTCTGCAAGTTCGTTTGGATACCCACCTTCATGACTTCATAACACACGTGACGAAAACACACGATTTGGCGGGAGAATGAAGATGTTAACCTAAATTGATTAATTTTTCAGTGAATACGGCATCGTTTGCTGCCGGACAAGCTCTGGGGGCACTACAAAACACGAAATCGTTCGAATAAAACAATCTTGTGTTTTGTCTGCATGACCCCTTTAAGTGCATACGATAGTGAAACATACAGGAGAGGACTGACAAGAAGACGGCGCCCTTCAAGGACAACAGGCGGCTTTATTGAGCGTCTCGCAGACCACCCTCAGTCCGCTTCCATGACCGAACATGAAGAGGACGACGACGAAGTGCACGAGCCGGGCCCATACCCCAAGCATGCAATGCAGGCCCAGCGCCACCATTCAATGTCACTTCTTTTTCCTCTAACAACGAAGTTCCAACAACCTGCCCCCCACGAAATTGGCAGGGCGGGGTTTATGAGTTTTCCTCAGAACGCACTTCTAAGGGGTACATCATCCGAATGGAACGCTGTAACTGCGATCCATCAGCGAGTTTGACGGAGCAGGCTCTAATCTTTCCGTCGCGTCCAACGTGAAGATCTGTGATGCGCGCCAGTCTCCAGGTTAGGCGAGGCCTGAGAGGATCATCGACTAATACGATGTCTCCGACTCTGACAGCTGCTGTTGACTTGATGGGGCGAGACGATAGCTCCAGCAGGTACTCGGTTGCCCATCTTCGCCAGAAGGTTTCCAGGAGATCTTGCCTTTTTGCCCACAGGTTATGAAGATGCGGATGTTGGGAAACGACAGAGTTCTGATGATGTCGGGCAAGGAACAGAGGGTCAGCCGGTTCCCTGTTAGAAAATGGGCTGGAGTCAGTGGCTCGGGTTCCTGGCTATCGTTGAAAACGTACGTGAGTGGCCTGGAGTTTATAACGGCCCTCCACTTCGGTGAGGAGGGTAACAAGTTTCATCTCTTGTCACACATTGTTGTCCCAGAGTACTTTTTCAGTGCTAGCTTCACCGAACGGATGAGGCGCTCGTAAAATCCTCCCCACCATGGCACCCGCTGCAAGATGAATTTCCATTGAATCTTGTGGTTGGCAAAGGTGTTTTTTCACTTGTGGATCACGGATTGTCTCCCAAAGTTGTGTGACTTCCTTTTTTGCTGCGTTTGAAGGTGAGGGCGTTATCGGTGTACACTACAGAGGAAAACCCTCTGCGTGAAACAAAGCGACGAAACGCATTCAAGAAGGATGCGCTGTCTGGTCGTCTATGAGTTCGAGATGTATAGCCCTGATTACAGCGCAAGTAAACAGCGCCAGGTACACCTTTGTGAACTTCCGTGCCGTGCGTACAAACAACACGGTCCCGCGAAGTCGATTCCGACAACAGTAAACGGGTCGGTTTCTGTGACTCTGTCCTTGGCAAAGGGGGAACCACTTCCTCCATGGGTTTTGCATGGTGCCGTCGACAAACAGGACATTCAGAAAATAACTTTCTTCACAAGCTGTCGTCCCTGAAGAATCCAGTACCGCTGTCGAAGGTCTACGAGCGTGTCTCTCACACCGGCGTGTAGAAGCTTACGATGATGTTTCTGCACAAGAAGCTTAGAGTAGAAGTGTTGCTTCGGTAAAATAATGGGATGGCGCTCCGAATACAACCGCTGACTGTGGTGTATTCTTCCAGACCACGCGCAGCAGAGCCTCGTCATCGATAAATATGGTAGTGTTTCGAAGGGGAGAAGCTCGAGGTGGCAATTCTCCTTTTTGTACCGCTATGATGTCGTCGTGGAAAGCTTCTGCTTGAACAGTTCGAAGCCAGAACTTCTCCGCGTTATCGATCTCATTTGGAGTAAGGGGTCCTTTCAGCACGCTTTTGTGACGTAGCTTGTCGAGAAAGCGGAGAGTCCATGCCGTCGTTC
Source organism: Haemaphysalis longicornis (assembly GCA_013339765.2). Classification (NCBI taxonomy): domain Eukaryota; kingdom Metazoa; phylum Arthropoda; class Arachnida; order Ixodida; family Ixodidae; genus Haemaphysalis; species Haemaphysalis longicornis. The sequence goes on along the minus strand of CM023450.1, from coordinate 128,834,140 downwards.
GGATTAAACGAACGATGGAGCTGAAACGTGCTATGTCGATGACCGGCGGGTGTGTCTGAGATGTAGGCACGAGCACTTGTAGTGCATCGTTCAAAACCGCTTCCCTTTTCGCTTCGGCCGTGAAGTCTGTATCGCACATTGGTTGTGGCGGCCACTCTTCGGTACCTTTTAACCACGGGGGTCCATGCCACCATAAGTCCGATGAAATTAGCTGTTGTGACGTGATGCCTCTCGTCACCATATCGGCCGGGTTCTCCTTTCCTGGGCAATGTTTCCACCAGTATGTTTTGGTCTTGGCGTGGATTTCGGTGACTCGGTTTCGCACGAATTGTTTCCATCGGTTTACATCTCCCTTATCCAGTGAAGCGCAATCATGGAGTCAGTCCATAAATGTACGTCACTGAAGGCGTCAGGAAGGTGAGCCTTTATAAATGCATAGAGTCGTGCTGCCACGAGACAAGCCAGCAGCTCCAATCTCGCCAGGCTTATCTCCTTGATAGGAGCGATCCGAGACTTGCTGAGCAGGAGTGTTGAGAAGGATTCTCCATGCTGGTCGAAAGTACACAAATACGCTGCGGCTCCATAAGCTAGGGGGCTGGCATCTGCGAATATATGAAGAGCTCCTCTTGTGCTTCCTGGTAAAAGGTTGTGTCGGTAAAACCGTGGAACCACGATTGTGCTCAATGCGGGAAGCTCGTTGCACCAGTTCTGCCACTCTGACAATATTTCTCGTGGTACCGCTGCGTCCCAATCCGTTTTCAATTTCCAAATTCTTTGGAAACAAAGTTTGGCTCTGATAGTGAAAGGTGCCAGAAATCCCAGCGGGTCATATAACCTGCTTGTTGCTTGTAGCACGAACCGCTTGGTGTCGTTCCGACGCTGAACGAAATCGGTCACGCTTTCAGCAGAAAAGGCCAGTTTGTCAGTGTCTGCATGCCAAACCAAGCCGAGAACCTTGAATAGGCCGAGAGCTTGTCCGAGGGGAAGCTCTTCGCAGGTTTGCTTTAGTCGAAGGTTTTCAAGGACGGCTTTGTCATTTGATGCCCACTTGTGCAATTTCATTGAAGCGGTTGCGAAAAGTGTTGTAGCTTCGGTGGAAAGTTTCAGTGCCTCGGAAATGGTTTCGGCTCCTGTTAAAATGTCATCCACGTAAATGCAGCCTTGTAACCGAGCAACAGTGTCTGGAAACTGCGATGACATTTTGTGGAGGTGGTAGTTAATTGTGGCGGCAAGTAAGAACGGACTTGAAGTTGTACCAAAGGGCACCCGTTTCATTCGCCACTCCATTACTCTCGGAAGGGTTTCGTTTGGAACAGGCGCTCTCTCGAACCAGAGGTAACGCAGAGTGTCTCTGTCACATTTGTGAATGGCGATTTGCAAAAAAGCCTTTTCTATGTCTGCCACCAATGCTATACGGTGCGTGCGAAACTTGAGTAGCAGACCTAATAGGTCTGCATTCAGGTTGGGACCGCTGTAGAGGCTTTCGTTTAGAGATGCATGACCACGTGCGTGCGCCGATGCGTCAAACACAACGCGAGTTTTTGTCGTCCGCTCCTCCCTGATAACAGCGTGGTGAGGCATGTAATAAACTGGGCCTTCAGTGCTGCCCATAGCCACCCTCTCAGCCATGTCATCGTTGGCGTATTTCGAGATCGCTGTGTGATACGCACTCAAGAGGTCGGGACTTTGTCGAAGTCTTCGCACAAGTTGAGTCAGCCGTCGTTCAGCGTTCGCCTTGTTATTGTCCAGCTCGACCGATGGCTTCCAGGGAAGTCGTACTTCGTACCGACCATCGATTTTCCGTATAGAGTTGTTGAACTGAGCCAGTGTTGCCTTGTGTTGCGGTTGCTCACACACCTCCGAGCGAATTCCGATAGTGTCGAGGTCCCAGAACCATTCTAGGAAACGTTCGGCGGTGGCCGCATGAGATTTCAGTATTACGGTTTGTGAACAAAGTGCTGCGGTTGTTGACTCAGAAGTAGGTCCGTGTAGAGTCCACCCAAAACTGTCTCGATGGCTTTCAGGCCATTTCTCAAGGTCTTTGTTCGGCCTGTGATGAAGTCCCAATAATGCTCAGTGCCGACCAGGATATCGATTTCATCTGAAACCGCCTTACCGGTGCGTAAATCTATTGCTGCTAGAGTGCAACCACATTCGCGTAGCTCTTTCAAGGCATTTTCGGTAGGTACAGGAATAGGCCGGTCACAGATTTGTTCAGTAACAAGGGCGTCGATCTTAAAAGGAGGGCCTTCGTTGATTCCACGTAGAGCAATCTCAACTCTACGGAACGTCTTCGGTTTGTCGTGTCCGCCGAAGAAACCCACGGAAAGCTTTTCCCGGTCCGCTGTGGGGCAGGCTAATCTTCTGGCTAATCCAGCCGTAACAAAGGTTCGTTGGCTGCCTCGGTCGAATAGGATTCGTGCCATAATTTCTTTCCTCTGTGAAGACGCGTATACCACGGCAGTTTGTAAGTAAATGATTTTCCTTGTGGCGACGGTTGGGGATGCGGCTGCTTTTAGTTGAACGGGAGTAGCCTGCGGTCCTTGATGCCTTGAACTAGAAGTTACGTCGGGCTCGCACATCGTCGAAGCATGCCGGCGGTGGCATTTGGTGCAGTTGACCTTTTTCCTGCAGGTTCTGGCCATATGATTCCGGGCTGTGCAGCGGAAACATCGACCATCTTGCTGAAGCATTGTCTTTTTGTCGCGAACTGTAATGGGAGCGTCGCAACTGTCGGTACAGTGATCCTTCGATTTGCAGAAGAAACAAGGAAAGGTTTCGCGACTTCCGGATGTCACTGAAGCGAATTCTCGAGTAGTGGAAGGTCGAAAACTCTTCTGCAAATTCTGAGGTCCTTCGCGACGACCCGGACGTTTTGGTTCGTTCGCACGCAAGCAACCGTCCGTGCGTTCTCTCGACTCTACCTCTGCTTTGAGGAAATCAAGCAGAGGAGCCAAACTCACAGGATTGGAAGCAGTTGCATCACCAGAAGTAGCTGCGTTGTCCTGATGGGCCGAGCGACGATTGAACTCCAAAATGAGGTCTTTTGGAAGTCTCCGAAAAATCAAGGGGCGGAGCACAGTAGAGAAAGAGTCCTCTGCGACGTGTAAGGCCTTTAGTCCACGGATATGTGCCTGAAGTGTGTCATAGAGACGACGCAGACCAAGAACGTCTTCCGATGAGCGGACGGGCTGCAGATCAATAAGGTTCTCGATGTGATCTTGCACGATCAGGTCCGACTTCGCAAATCTGTCGACAAGTATGTCTCTTGCGTCTTTGTAACATCGAGACGTTGCGGTAAGGCCTGCGATGGCAGCCGATGCGGTTCCTACAAGCGATGACCTGAGGTACGCGAACTTGTCACTGTCGGTTAGCGTCGGGTTGTTGTGGACAGTGGACTCAAATTTCTCCCAGAATTGGTTTCAGTTGCGCGGACGGCCGTCAAATTTCGGTAAGTCGATGCGTGGAAGCTTGATACCGTGGCTGGCCCCGCGCGGCGGAACTGGTTCTGTCGAGGCGGCCGAAGACACAGCGGCTGCGGCTCTCAACTCATTGATGCGTTGGCTTAGCTTAGACAAACACGTGGCGGTTTTGTCGTTGTACTCTGCGGTGCGAAGATATTCTTGCTCCATATCTTGTCCCATCAAATGAGGCTCGATGTCGCGGTCGGTCTGCTTCAGTTCGGTAGACATTGCAGTAACGCGGTCATGGAAGGTAACGTAGTCCTTCAGACTCACCCCGTCTCGGTCCAAGGCAGCCTCGGTTTCAGAAATCAGCTTCGTTAGTAGAGAGCGTTGCGACTTTCGCTTGCTTTTCAGCTGATCCATGATGGTGCCGGCCGAGGTGTTCGGAAGGTCTCGCTGGCACGGTTGCGGTGTCCTTGAAACGGTCGTCCGCCTTTCGGTGATGGGGATGCCGTCGCTGGTTCGTGGTCCCCACGGATTTCGGCACCACGCTTGACAAGAAGACGGCGCCTGTTGTGTAATGTAGTTCAGTTCATGCCACCAGGTGGCGCACAATGCTAAGGTGGCCAAATCCCACCATCATCATCAGCAACCGCAAGCCCGGTTATAAATATCGTGTCAAAAAAATAAAGGGTCTCTTTTCCGAGGGTACGATGGTGGCGTCTGCGTCTCTCTGCCACGTATGGTGCGCGGCGGATACAACATAATGGCGACGAGGTAACCACCCTTTTCGGCTTGCGGGCGGAACGCCACGTCACTACTCAAGTACGGCATATTGCAATCTTCTTCAATCGGCACTGACGCCGCCGCCCGCCGTTTCTACCGACGCCGGGAAAGCCCGCCATACCGTGGACGCAATGGCGTCGAATGTTCGAGAACTACTCGTAGCGTCGGCAAGCGACGCGTACCTGCAGCACGCCGCAAGGCGCTTCTTCTACATTGCCCTGGGGGTCGAGGGTCAACGAATCTACTACACGCTACCAGAGAAGCAACCTACGGAGGACGAGGGACGAATTCAAGACTGCTCTGCAGGACGCTCGAGGCCTACTACGCAGCAAGTACTAACGTTGTCATTGACCGCCAGCGGTTTGGTCAACGCGTTCAGTTGCCGGGTGGAGGACCGCGGACATGTTCGTTTCTTTCGCTGAGAGAACTATTCACTTTCCTGCGCCTTTAATGACAGGGCCGACGAGTTCATACGCGACCAACTCGTCGCCAAGACGAGCAACACCGTACTTCGGGAGCGGCTACTTTTGGAAGGCTCCTCATTGACGTTGGACAGGGCCCTCACAATTGCTCGAAGTATCGAAGAAGCTGCAAAATATTCCAAGGAGTTGTCATCAGCTAGCCCTGCAGGGTACGTGCAAAAAGTGGATAAGCGTTCGGCGCTAGGGCCAGCCGAACATGCCTTGTCGGGACAGAAATAGTAGGACTTGCTTTCGCTGCGGCTCTGCGAAACACTTAGCCAATTCGAATATTTGCAAAGCAAGGAACAAGACATGCAACAACTGTGGCAAGGTAGGCCATTTCGAGAGAGTCTGTCGTAGCGAGAAGCGTAGCAAGGAGTCCCTCGCTGTTCAAGAAGTCCAGCACCGCGATTCAACAGCTCTCAGCGTACTGCAACTTAACGGGCAACAGAGCACCGGAGTGCGCATACAAGTACAGGTTCAAGAAACTCTCGTCGATTTCCTCGTGAACACGGGTTCTGCAGTTTCAATTCTTGCTGCCTGACACGTACAACAAACTGGAGGCCTCCACCACCACTCCAAGCCAACATCGGCGACATTGCTCGATTTTTCACGCAGAAAAATCAACATTCAAGGATGCTTCGCCACTCCAGTCCGGTATCGGAAACCGGCATGCTCAACTTCTTTTGTACGTGGTACCACAAGGCACAAAATCTCCTGGGAATCGACGCTATCAACACACTGACACTACAGATAAATGGTTGGTCACGGAGCTGCTTCCACACTTCTTGTAAACCGGTAGAGTTCTCTCCGGACCTGGCATACAACTACACAATAGAATACAAGAAGGGAACTGAAAACACTGTCGCAGATGCCCTTTCCCGGTTACCGCAGGAGAAGTATGGAGCCCGTCCGGAGTCGGAAGATGCTGTTTGCTTTGTTTCTTCATGTTAACTCACGAGGAATTCGTAACTGCAACTGCGCAGGATTCTGTACTTTGCCAAGTGATGCAGTGGAACAACGTCCAGGTGGCCATCAGCCAAGACGCTGCCTCCAGAAGCAATGCCTTTCTACAGGGTTCGGGACGAACTGTCAGTGATGAATGACCTGCTGCTCCGAGGGGAACAGTTCGTGGTACCTTCTTCGTTGGTGAGCAGACTTCTGGATATCGCCCATGAATCACACCCAGGCATCACGCGTACAAAGCAACGACTCCGAGAAAAATACTGGTGGCCTGGCATGAACAAGCACGTCGAACAGCTGATCAAGTCTTGTGCCGTTTGTCAGTCTGTTGACAAATCAGCAAAGCCAGTTGTGCCGCTAATGCAGCCGGTACCATTTCCTTCAGCACCGTGGGAGAAGATAGGCATCGACATCGTTGGTCCTTTCGCAAGGGCTCCTCAGGTCTGTCGTTTTGCCATTACTTTAGTAGACTACTTCAGCAAGTGGCCAGAAGTATGGTTCACCTCCAACGTCACTTCAGCGACGACCATGTCCTTTTTGCGGAGTATATTTAGCCGTGAAGGCTATCCGAAGGAGATAGTGAGTGACCATGGGCCACAATTTACATCCGTCGAGTTTGAAGAATTCTTGCGCAATAGAGGTATCCACCACACATTCTCGGCAGTCTATCATCCACAGTCAAATGGACAAGTGGAACGGTTTAATCGTGTGTTAAAGGACTACGTTCAGGTGTGTCTGGAGGAACACCGCCCACTAAAAGGGAGGCTGTCACAGAGTACCTTGGGATCTACCTCTGCACCCCGCATGCAACTACGGGTCAGAAACCTGCTGTTCTCCTACACGGCCGTCACCCAAGGACCAGACTCGATCTCGCTGCAGGACCGACTGGAAGTGTTCCTGAGGTCGGAGGCGTGGAGCTTCAAGCCGTCAAGCAAAGGGTAACTCGGAAACAGCTTGCAAGCAAGCACTATACGGATCGTCGTCGTGCAGCCAAACATTCGTCATTGAGCGCAGGACAAGCAGTTCGGATTAAGCTACCGGGACATGTGCCAAAGGGTTCCCCATCGTATTCACGTCCTTTCACCGTGGTTCGGCGCCAAAATGAGGACACGTACGAGCTGAGCGATGGTCGCGTTTGGAATCGTGAGCGGCTGATTCCATACACTGCAGCCTGGAATCCTTCGACAGAGGCAACCTGCGTTTCCCCTGGGACCCCCTGGCTCCACCGCAGCACAGCCCCCGAGTGCCCAGATGTTCCAGCCACTTGCTACCCCGGCCAGCACCGACAGAACGTCAGTTCCAACTTCAACTGCAAATACAGGTGTGCCAAGTGTTGTCACGGGCATGATTGTACCAAGGAACGTGTCGGGAGGGACTGAGACAAGTGCTGAAAGTGCGGCTCCACGGCGATCCACCAGAGATCGACGCAAGCCTGCGTGGCTGGCTGAATATGACTTATGAGACAATGCAGTGACTGTGCGCGCCCAGGGGATGTTGTGTTGTGCGACGGTGTGCTACCCCTTTTTGGGAGGAGGGGATGTTGTGTTGTGCGACGGTGTGCTGCCCTTTTTGGGGGGAGGGGATGTTGTGTAATGTAGTTCAGTTCATGCCACCAGGTGGCGCACAATGCTAAGGTGGCCAAATCCTACCATCATCATCAGCAACCGCAAGCCCGGTTATAAATATCGTGTCAAAAGAATAAAGGGTCTCTTTTCCGAGGGTACGATGGTGGCGTCTGCGTCTCTCTGCCACGTATGGTGCGCGGCGGATACAACAGCGCCCTTCAAGGTCCTAACAGGCGGCTTTATTGAGCGTCTCGCAGACCACCCTCAGTCCGCGTCCATGACCGAACATGAAGAGGACGACGACGAAGTGCACGAGCCGGGCCCATACCCCAAGCATGCAATGCAGGCCCACCGCCACCATTCAATGTCATTTATTTTTCCTCTAACATCAAAGTTCCAACAAGGACCGCGGCACGATTGTGGACTGCAACGAAAACCCTGACGCACCACCCCTTCCAACTCCCGGTTCTCCTGAGCAGTGGGAGATAACTGTTGACCACCTGGAAGACCAAGCACTCCTATAACCCGGGCTACGACGGGTGGTCGACACGTGGCTTCCTGAAATAAGAATCCACTCCTACTTCTATAACTCAATAAACGCTTTCTCTCTCTCGTTTCCTCTCTATCTTGTATGACTTACCAATCTATGCACAGCAAACTGACGGTATGCCAACTTTTGATTATTTATTTGCCGCGCATTGAAACGACGAGTGTCACACTGACTGCGTTTGAAAGGTGGCCAGGGTTTTATCCCTTTGCGAACGAAAGCAATTTGGCTAGTGGAAAGCCACAGCGGGATAACAGAAATATAATGATTAATTACAAGGCCGACAAAGAAAGAGAAAAATGGAGAATTAAACTTGCACTATGCCGCGCAAGCGCTTGAATCATAGCGAAGCTGGAGGATTTATGTCTATAGTGTAAGCACTGAAGGACACACCACCACGCATTGCATTGGATTTGAAATTGTTTATTTACATGTCACGCCGTCACTTTTCACTGCGGTAGTAGTAGTCATCGTCATATTCATCTACATCGTAGTCTTCCTCCTGAATGACTGGCGCGCGCAGGTCGTGTTGTCCGCAGGCTTTCACATTTCTCCCAAAGTGAAACGCGTCAGCACGTGCTAGAACTGGCGGCAACCGTCTGTAGCGCGAGCTGTTTTTTGCTTTCCCTTTGAGGCGCGGACGCACGTGATCTGTTTTCTTGGTTTTTTTTTTTTTTTTTTGCGAGCGCCACGCGCAGGCCTGGACGACGCCGTGAGCTCCTCGTGAGACACATGCCCACAAACGCGGTACACGGTGGGAGCAACTATGACCCGGGGTTCTCAGATGCCGCACACATTACGGCCAGCAACATCAGCTGCGCTGTTAAAAGTTACAGTCAGTTCCACGCTTGTGAATTAGCGGAGCTGTTGTGGTCGTTCACGGGCGAGAGAGCGCTGACGTTCTAGCCCTTCTTCGTCCACTGTTTCCGTAGCGTGTACGGGTGAGCGTTCACCGGCGTGCGCACTGGGACCTTCCAACCGCCCGGTGTTCATGGCGGGAAAGCCCGTACGATGGCCGTGCGATTACATTCTACTTTCATACACCCTCCTCCTCCCCAATCCCTCAGCGCGAGCGGAGATCATGTACCGGACGGCCGTCGAGGCGGTGCCGCGAAATCTGTCGGGCTCAGCGGTGCACCTTCACCTAGCGTGACGGGCAACACCTTCGCCTGGCATGACAAGAACCGCCGGAAATTGCGAGCCCCTAAACAGCTACGCTTTTAAAAATGCGCGTGGCTCGAAGCGGCCTGTTAGCCAATAGGCGGAAAAGGCTTAAGACGCCGCCACCACGAAATGTTTTAACTAGTAGTCCAAGAATGTTTCACGTTTATAACAGACACCGACTTCTGAAATGCTCGGACTTCTGGAACGGTACATGTGAGCAAAAGAGTTTAACGCTGTGCATCTCAAGATGCAAACGGTCTTTCCATACATGCACAATCTAGGCCGTGTTCGGCATGTTTGGCATTCATATAATCACTCTCACCGTTATGTGGGCAGGCCTCATGCGCCACTTACAACTCGCAAAGTTTACTAATGAATGCTGCATCGGTGCGAACTTGTTCCACAATCACAAGCATACATTTTAACGGCCCACTTTTGGCCGTTACTTCAGTGCTGTTGCTAGACCTGCGTGTGGATTCTTGTGTGTGAAGGGGGTCTGTAGTGAGGACTCTACATTAATTCATACTAGTGCTAAGAACCATATATGCATGCTTAAGTATTTTGAGGGATAGGGATATTTGTCTCACCTTGAAATACATTGCTGGCTTCGTTTATATTAGATAGAAATAAGAGAAAAAAATTGGTCTCTTATCTGCTCCTTTCGTTTCAAATGTCGACGGAATACGATAGTCGGCTGGTGCCCCTGGCAAGTAAATGCCTCCCTTCTCTTTCCCGCTCACCTCTCATGCTGTTCCTCTCTCATCTCGTTCCTCCCAAGATAATTCGCTAGAGGTTTGCTCAAGTCAATTTAAATTTACCGCATTCCACTGCTCCAAGTCGGGTGACTCGATGCCAGCGCTGCCGTACGGTGGAGACGCGCGTGAATCGAGGCACTTTACTACAACATTTAGAGAACCACGTTGCCCTACTGAACAAGCATTCCAAGCGGAACGCGGAACCTATCTAGTGGAAACTTTCGTTGCTGTTGCCGTTTGATTTTTAAAATGCCTCCAGGTAGCGCGGGAAAAAGCAGGCGACGGTTTTCTGCAGTTGATGTAGTATTTTATTTGCTATCGCAAAAACCAAGCATCCGCAAATTTTTTAATAAAGGAAAGCTGCAAATATCACTCATGTATTTATTTTATGCCCTATATTTGCGTAATGTCTTGTTCTTGTTCAACAATGTTGACAAGTACGAACATTAACACGGGATTTGGACGTTTAGATTTGGCTGTGGGTATATAAGACTATTGCGCAGTTTCTGTTTCACTTTGGCCGGGTGGCTGAATCGCGTCACAGATAGACAGACATATATACAGGTATACATACATACATACATACATACATACATACATACATACATACATACATACATACATACATACAGACAGACAGACCAAAATTCCTGCGTTTAAGTAGACCAAGAAAGACTATCGTCTTAAAAAAAAAAACGGTTATAATTTGCCAACTGAAAGCTGTCTTTTCCTCATCAAGAGCAAGCTTGTGGCGAAGCACATCAATGGGTGCATAAAAAAAAGAGAGCAAGAGGGTTTACGGGGTGAACCGAACGTGCCAAGGGCGTATAGATCTTACCTGTCGTTCTAGGAAAAAGGCTGAAAACGCTGAAACGTTAGTTATAGGCTAGACGGGAAGATATATGTACAAGTCTTTGCAGGACAGTTTTTATGAAGCCACCGTCAGCCTCATACTGTTTTGTGGAATGTTCCCGAGGAAGAAGCAGGTGTAAGACAAAAAAAAAAAAAACAGTACAGCATGGGTGGGCAGGTTATTCAGAAGTGAAATTGTCAGGTTGGGTGCCTTCCACATCGCGAAGGAGATAAGAAGATTAAAAAAGAACCAAAGAACCCCCACACTTTAAAAAAATCCTTGTGTAAATACTTCTTCCGGAGAAATAAAAAAATCCGTATACAGCGAACCACGTGTCAAACCAAATGCAAATACGTCATATGGCCCGATAACCTCAGATACTTCGCTGCCTGTAGCCCAGTTTCGGGGGTGTTTGCAGGGGCAAAGTAGCATAGTTTATAAAGGCTCACGCAGCGTTCTGGATGCCTCTCGCTTACTTCTGCATGCCATTGAATAACAAAGCTTCTTAATGTCGCGCCCATAAATAAAAGAAAAACGTTTAGGACTTCTTAAAAAAACCATTGCGGTGTCGTAGTGCGCTCGAACACAAGTGAAAATTCTCCGTACAAGCGCTTCTGAGCGTTTTGTGGCCGACAGAAGGCGCTTATGCGGAGCTGATTGGCCCACACTGCCGACGCATCAGAGATACAGTGAAGTCCCGTTAAGACGAACTCGGTTAAGACGGATTCTAGCTTATGCCGAAGAACGTGGGAACGTTTTTTTGGTTATCCATAACCAAACAAACCCAATGCAAAAAAAGAAGAGAAAACAAATCCGCTAAGACGAACGGACTTGCATGTACTCCTCGGTTAAGACGAAGAACTTTTGGGCTGACCACCACTGCTGGAGATTCTGGGTAGCAGACATGGCAAGTCTTGGCGGTGTGTGGCGGGGCATTCAGGCGACCAGAGGGAAAGAAAAGTAAGGGAGAACCACAGCGCTAAGCGCCATTGAGGAAGGGAGGGAGCGAGAAAAAAAAAAGACATACGGGCAAAGCTACCACTTCTTCCACCCTTCCACCCTTCAACCCGCGGAGTCAGCGGGAAAGCAAAAAAAAAAAAAAAAAAGAAGGTGAGGGCTAGTTTTGTGGCCGCTCTGCTCTGAAGGAGAGAGGCGAAAAACCAGGAGGATAAAAAAGTGAAAACAAAAAGCGACGACGGAGACTGCCTGTTCGCGAACGTAGCAGCTCTCCTGACCAATGCCGTTTCTCGCCGGGAGCATGTGAGTCCGTGTCGGTACTCGCCGTGAGTCCCACCGCGTCACCGCCGAGAAAGCGATAAGTTCCCTCTCTGTCTCTGCTTCTTTTTTGCTTGAGGTAGCGGGTGTACGCTCTCCGTCGCCGCTTGGACTGGATAAAACCAGGCAAGAGCACAGTTTTCTATCCGCTTGCATGCACGCTCAAGTAAATGATTTTAGGTGCGGAGTATACCTTAGGACCGCACAATGTCCGTCCGCGTCCGTGCGCATAGCATTTAAAATCGCAAAAACTCACACAGGCACCGGCAGGATTTGAGCCTGTGTCTGGTAGACCAGACAGAGTTAGTGTCAGTCGTCTTACCCATTGGGCTACGACCCTTTTTTTTTTATTTCATATTGAAAAGTCACATCAATTTCTACGATGCTGGTTTAAAACACATCAGTGTTGGTTTAAAACCCGCTGTGAGTTAGTACCCGAGAGTCAAACGGCTTACTCCCTCGCCTGTAACGGTGCGGAGTACCTTAGGACCTCCCAATATCCGTTCGCGTCCATCCGTGCGCACACCACCATCAAGCAAAATCAAGCGAAATTCGATTTGAGCCGTGAGTTGCAGTTTCATTTAGGGAATAATCAAGGTGCAACTCACGGTTCAAATCGAATGACCGTAGGGGCGCAAATCGGATGTCACTCGGGGCGCAACTTGGATGTCATTTCGAGTCCCCGTAATCCGCGCCCTTGCCATCATCCACGGAGTGGCGATGCTGCCATTTTTTTTTGTCTTTTGCCTCCGTTGTAAGTTTACGTCATTCACCGTCTTGCCGATTCTTTTTTTCGGAGGGCTTCTAATAAGACGCTCTGATAAGCCGAACAAACCATCATGATACCTTCGATTTCGTCTTAGCGGGAGTTCACTGTATTTACATAATTGTGAAGTTCCTGTACCTTGATAACACCGTAATCGCAGAAGTAATCAGTTCCAGGACATGCGAAGCAGGAAATCAGAGCCACTAGCTTCGGGAACTGGGAACTGTACCTGCTCTAATGTGCCGAAGCGGCTGAGTGACATTGACCCGTGAGGGCTTTCGGAACGTTTCGCAAAGTCGATCGCGGGTTCCGGACACACCCGGGGAGCATATTTTTCTCCATTTTCTATCTATGGAACATTTCAGAAAATACATGTATTCAGTCTATTCAGCGCTGAAAAAACATGCCATTCTCTGCAACTCCTGCAACTCGCCGGTTGCCAGTGCTCTTTCTCCTTCTGATAGAACTTACAGTCTTCTGTCGCGATACTCGCTACGCAAGAGTCGCCGCGCTCATTAGGCTGTAGGGATCAATTGTTCATCATCAACTAATTAAAACACACACCACAAAGGTACGGGGGGGGGGGGGCATTGCTCTTTTTGTTGCTGTCTCTCTCATTTGAGCTCATTTTTGTTCTAAAAGGCACGATTAAGTCGTAAGGAGTAATTCCTAAACGCTCTCAGTGAGCCCCGATTTCTTTGAATAAAGGCTTTTTCTACTGGCTCTAGTGAACGCCTCAGCATACGCGCTGATTCCAACATACGCGATCAGTCTAGGTCCAGCTGTAACGGTGCTGTAAGTTCGGCTTAACCTCTGCTGCCTTACAGTTAACGTTGCGCGTCGTATTAAACACGCGCACTAAAAAGACATGTACGGCAAACTACAACGCTCCCGTCTGCCCTCAGAGACAGGGACGACAAGGGTTGCGGGCAGACATCATTTATATATTTATTCTTGTTTTCAAAGGGAAAGGAATGGAAGCGGTTACGTGTGGTTAAGTTCGGGCGCTTCAGTGTCTTTCTTTTTTTTTGGCGATCACAGAAAAGGAAGATAGCAGCACACTTTGAGAAAGAGTCAGGCGCCGGCGAGCCGGCGTCATTATACAATATGTCTTCCGAGCAGTGCACGAAGTGGCTGCTTCGTTGCCCGCGTGTCTGGCTCTTCTTCCATGACCGCACGCACTGCTGCTGCTACATTTGTCCGCAGGCCGTATACGTATGCGAACCCCGAACTCGTCCTGCGCTTGCGAGCCGATCAGCAAAGAAGTCCAGCAGTGTAGCTCCCTGTTTGACTTGAGTCTAGCTGTTCAAGCACGAGTAAGAGTCTGACGTACTTTCTTCACTGTTTCCGCAGCTTGTGAACTCTTCTACGCAGACGCTGAGAGCAACTTTTTGATTGCCGTCGCCGCCGATGCGGACGCCATGTCGTTCTGTTACTCTTAGCGTCATTTGCCGGAGGTTAGAAACGGTGATTTGTACGCTGGTTTGGCGGTGCTACGAGGCCGAAATAGTCCGAAGAAAAACTTCGGAGCCAGTCATTCCACTTTGTCAATGTGGATGACCGGCGAAGCTAATACACATTACGCACATCGTTAGATAATGAGCCCGTATTTATTTTTCGCATCATTTGGTAGTGACTGTGGCTTGTGATTGCTGAAATGGGAAGGACTAAGGTTTTATCCTGGAAGAGAAACGTGGTGTTGCCCGGATTTCTCCCGTACAAGTTCGTGCATCGACAGCGGACGGAACCCTTGGCAACATCCCTGTGAACTACTAAATATGAAAGTTAATGAAACTCGGCGTAATTATGAAGTCGTCTTAGCGGCTAATCGTAAACATATATATGTTTACTGGAAAAGTTTTGGTACAAAAAGAGTCACAGACGTTTTTTGTAACTCTATTAGTACTACATAGTATAGTTGCAAAAAACGGCTGCGACTGCACGGGAATCTACGTAGATTCCCGTGTATTGGGAGCAAACGGGAATTCTTTAACGTTTACAACTGCACTGCCAACTAATTACGGCAATTAAAATAAAACTCGGCGAACCGATAGGACCACCTTAGCGGATAATTGTGCAGTGATTTTTTGGGGGGAAGTTTCTATAAAACGAGAATTACGGCTGTTTTCAGCTGAGAATTTGCGATAAAGTTGGCTTTGCCGCAACTCGTTCATGTTGAGGCGGAACTGTTGACGCAAAACAAAAGTGCCCGGAACCCTAGTCGTCGGCATTTCTGTAAAAGCAGAAAGTTCGAACAATGAACGAATTTATTAAAATTATGATCCATTCCACTCTGTGAAGGAGGATCACTAGCGAAGCTTTTTAGCACACGACACAGAAGCGACGCAGAATTGGTTAAAAGGCTTGAGCAAACTTAATTTCTAAGAAACAAGCACGCACATATTTTTATTGTAACTCTAGTGTTCTTGAAAATAGGGCCTATCAATAACTGACCAACTCTAAAAGCATATTCAAGGTATGAGACGCATATTCTTTGAGGTCTAAGTTATGTTTTGATTGTGGAGAGAGGTAGGGAGGGAGCATACCTCGGCAAAGTTGGCGCGGCTCACTCAAACTCACTCACAATTTTTTTTTCGAATCACCACTCACTCAAACTCAGACTCAATGCTGAGCAGCACATCTGCGCTCACTCAAACTCAAACTCACATTGAGCTCAAAACTCAGAACTCACTCGGACTCAAAACTCAAAATGTACTCAGAACTCAAAATGTACTCTAACTCAAAATGTAATCAAAACTCAAAATGTACTCAAACTCAAAATGTACTCAAACTCAATTTGGACTCAAAACTCAAAATGTACTCAAAACTCAAAATGTACTCAAACTCAAAGTGTACTCAAACTCAAAATGGACTCAAAACTCAAAATGTACTCAAACTCAAAATGAACTCAAAAAGGGGCGCTGCCCAGTCAATTCAGCTAATTCATTTGAAACAGTAGAAAGGACAGCCCCCGCCCCCATTTCCCCCCCGGCTCTCACCTCTTCCTTTGTGACCCCTAGTATATCAAGCCGTTAACAGTAGCAGGCGAACAACCAGCACGCCAGCGCCGCCGTGTGCTTTCCCACCACCCTTTCCCACGCTCTTAGTGGATCCGTCAGGAGGAAAAGTTAAGACAACCCTTTTTTATGACCTCACCAGTCAATTATCACTCACGCGCCCAGCCGCGAAAATTAGGTAAACAGCAAGTGCTTATGGCCATGAAAATTCAACAAGAAACTAAAAAAAAATCAGACACCACCTCCCTCCCAACCGATCATGCAGATCGCGATTGGTGCCATACCCGCAGGTAACTTGAATTCCGAGCCCACAGTGACGCATGAAACTTAACAGCCAACCATAGCTGCCTGCTAGGCTACTCATATGTACTCAAACTCCAAATAGACTTAAAACTCCTATTTACTCAGAACTCAAAATGTACTCAAAACTCAATATGTAATCAAACTCAAAATGTGCTCAAGCTCAAAATGTACTCAGAGCTCAAAATGGACTCAAACTCAAAATGTACTCAGAACTCAAAATGGACTCAAACTCAAAATGGACTCAAACTCAA
Organism: Haemaphysalis longicornis; assembly: GCA_013339765.2. NCBI lineage: Eukaryota > Metazoa > Arthropoda > Arachnida > Ixodida > Ixodidae > Haemaphysalis > Haemaphysalis longicornis. The sequence goes on along the minus strand of CM023450.1, from coordinate 128,818,030 downwards.
AATGTACTCACAACTCAAAATGGACTCAAACTCAATGTACTCAGAACTCAAAATGGACTCAAACTCAAAATGTACTCAAACTCAAAATGGACTCAAACTCAAATGTACTCACAACTCAAAATGGACTCAAACTCAAAGTGTACTCAGAACTCAAAATGGACTCAAACTCAAAATGTACTCAGAACTCAAAATGGACTCAAACTCAATCGGACTCAAACTCAGTCGTGATCACTCGGCTCAAACTCACTCAAGCTCAAACTCACCATGCCACACTAGCCTCGCGCTCACTCAAACTCAAACTCACGCGTGAGTTTGAGTCCAAATGAGTCTGAGTGAGTGGACTCATGAGTGAGTTCGCCGACCTCTGGGAGGGAGACAGCTTTATTACACAATAATGCGAGAGTGGTTCCTCAGTCCAGGAGCCCATGTGCTGTCCAGGCTGCCGTAGCCCTGGTCACAAGCAGGAGATGGTCCTCAGGTCGACAGCTCGACAGCAGTATCTCCCACTGCTCAAGGGAAGGGGCGGGTTTAGGGGCGGAGGGTCTGAGTTTTTTGTGCAGTCGAATAATATGTGTCTCTGAGTTCCTGGTTCGTGGCAGAATTTACACTGATCAGAGTACTGTGTAGGAAAGAGTAAATGCATACGGATGGGGTGGGGAAAAGTGCTTCCTTGAATTCGTCTGAGTGTGATTTCTTGGCTTTTGGTCAAAGATGTGTGCGGACTGGGGAAGGTTTGTCTCGTGGTTCGGTAGTATTGGGTGATTTCTTGGTAGGTGAGGAGAGGTGAGGAAACAGCCCCGGTCTCAGCGGCTCGGTGTGGGAAGTCTCGAGCCCGTTGATGAGCAAAATTGTTGCCCGTCAATGCAGAGTGGGCGAGAGTCCACACAATGTCCACCCGATGGGCAGGCGGATGTTCTCTCAGAAGTTGGCATGTGACGGGGGCCGCACGTACCGACAAAAGCCTGCGTCAGGCGGCTTGTGAATAGGTCAATATAATCTTGGAGGTGGTTTGGGTAAGGGCGAGCGCAATACAAGCAGGAAGCGTCTAATTCTTCAGCGTCCAGAGAGGAATTTGTCCGGATTGAAGCGGTGGTGATGAGGGCGTTATTAGAGGTTGCCACTGCCACCATAGTTTGGTTGTCTGGGTAACTGGCCGTGGAAATAATGACTGTTGTCCACTGCACTCAATATGCATATCCGAGTTATGAGACGCATAAGCTTGAGGTCCAAATGCTGTTTTGAAGGGCGACCTTGGTGGTGACCATGTGCTCGTAGAGCACACACCAGAAGGCTCGTTTTCCAGCGCCTCGTGCTTCAGTGACACGTGGGGCCACGGGAGTTTTTGTTCGCGGACATGAAAAACACATGGAACCCCAGCCATATAAGCTTCGATTAAAAATGAGCGTGCGCTAGGGGGGAAAGCGGTGTGACTTTCGTAGGGAGAAAGGAAGGCTATAGAGAGGGGGACGGCCCTCACGTCCTACGTCCATCTCGTGCACACGATGGACGTGCGCCAACTGGTCAACTTCAGCATGCCCTAGCAGATGGCGAATTTTCCAGCCGTCAGTAGGGTTTTGTTCCACGTAAAGAGTTGGTGGTATTCTTGTAGAGGGCTCACGTAAGGTAGACACATTTGTCTGCTGAGTCCAGTGCGGCTGCAAGCTGCATAGGAGGGGGTGGATAGTGGGTTGATCCGCACAACGAAAGAGGCAGAGGAGCGGCTGCTGCCGCATGCTGCGCTGGTGTGAAAAAATAACATCTGTGCAGAATTACGGCTGCATGTCGCAGCAATTCAAGCCCTGCGACATCTGTTGTGCCACACTTAACAACGTTCCCGAAGCATATCAAGATTACGGGAAGGTCCGTTGCGTTACCTTGCTCGGGTGGCCCGTTACCGTATACTGCTGCGTTCATTTGTGCCCACGGAGAGAGACAGCAGAAGAGCCTTCACATAATAACGAGCTCCAAGCAATCATGCTACGGCTTCGCTGAAGACATTGTAGCGAACCTGCTGAACAAGATCGAGAAAAGACCCGAAGGAACAGGCAGGTTGACCTAGACGCCGGCCTCGAAGGACTGGTGGCAAGCGAAGTGACTAACACCATTGCCTTTGAGTTGAGGGTGACAACCCGCTGCTACTGACGCCCCCCCCCCCCCCCGCCCCCTCCCGTCCTTTCACAATGAGCTAAACGCAATGCAAGCTACTTCTTAGACCCATAAAGACAAACACTTATTGAAACCCCCACAGGTATAGCATCATGTATCCTGAAATAAGAAGGTGCAGAAATTAAGAGAGTTGTCTACCCATGCGTAGCATTCTTACGCCGCTTGTCTAGATCATGAGTTCTTAATTTGGAAGCCAGATTTGGCCGTGGATAGGCCAACGCGTTGGGTTATTTTATTGTTCTTAAGTTTTATTTTGTTTCTTATCGTCAATGATGCAAATTTATACCATTATAGATATTAAGGGCTTTTACTTAACCAATTATGTATTTTTCCGCAAATGCAGGGCGTTACACGGCTTGCTCATTTTCGCTATTTTTTATTCGCATTTCCAATGTTCTATTCCGGGCCTTTATTTAGTTTAGTCTTCGTTTTTTGGAGGAGATGTATAAGATGCATATTTTTGATTTCCTCAGCTCGTTTTCGTAAAATTTTTCTTTTTTTTTTGTGAATTCTTCAGTTTTAAAAAATTCTGTTCGAGCAATTATCTTCATTGACGCCATTATAGCGATTAAACTTGTTACTTCCGCTACTTATGCCTTTTTGTGGAAATGCAGGACGTTACACGGTTTGCTCATTAGCGAAATTTTTTATTCGTATTTTAAACTTTTTTTTTTTCTTGGGGGGGGGGGGGGGGGGTTAAGATTAGTCATCGCTTTTTGAAGATGCATAAGGCGCATATCTTTGACTCGCTCAGTTCGTTTCTGTAAATCTTTTATTTTTTGTTTTTTGTAATTTTCGGTTTTTCAAAATTCTGTTCGACCAATCATCGCCATTGACGCTATTTAACAAATAAATGTGATACTTCCACCACTTATGCATTTGTTTGTACATGCAGGATGGTACATCGTTTGCTCATTCTCAATATTCTTTATTCGCATTGCCACCGTTCTTTCCCGGGCTTCTTAATTTAGCCTTCATTTTTTGGAGTAGATGCATAAGATGCATATTTTTGATTTCCTCAGCTCGTTTTCGTAAGATTTTTTTATTTTTTGCTATTGTTGTATTCCTTGGCTTTTGAAAATTCCGTTCAACCAATTATCTCTGTTTACGTTATTACAGCGAATAAATGTATTACTTCAGCCAATTATGCATTTCTGCGGAAATGAAGGACGTTACACAATCTTGGCGGTGGGGGGGTACTCGGCAGAGAAGGCTAGATTGCAACAGCCATCGTCATACATGCACAACACGAGAGAATAAATCTAGCTATGGGAGGCAGCTGCGGTCGGCTCGAGTCTGGAAGGCCAGCTCCATCTGGTCAACTTGGCTCTGGAGAAAGACAGACTAGGTGCACTTTACCCCTCAGCGAAGCGAACAGAAGTTTATTCGTTCACTTGTGTAGACCATGCGTTTCATTGGAGCGTTCCGTATCCTCCCGGGAATTTTTTCGGGGACCGTTTGCGTTGCCCTACTGCGGTCCGTCCTGAATTCGAGCCTATGATGACCGTTGCGAATCCTAGAAAAACCGTTACCATAAGCCGCACCACGCATGGCAGTGGAAACATTCAGGTCAGCAATAGGACCACCGCTGTTTCATGTTCCCCAAGCTGGGAACGGCTGGCACGTCCCGCGGAAAAACATCGTCATCATCATCAACATAACATAATAATCGATTTATTTATGTCGACTGCAGGACCAAGGCTACGAAGACCTCCCCCAGCCGCTCCTATCTTGTCTTGTGGGAATCCATTGCTTGACGCGAAAAGAAGCCTCTTCAGCATTCGGGGTTGGGGTGAGGCAACGAGAGGACAAGAAAGTGCTGCAGAAGAGTCTACAATTGGGCTAGTTGGTTGGGCTAGTTTGCGCTACTTCAAGGTGCTCAGAAATGCTGGTTGCAAGCGTGTTCGGCTACCGCGGGCATATTGCAAGAGCTTTCTACGTAACCTCCGCAGTACTGCCGCGCCAATTTCAAATTACGTTAATCCGCGCTTCAGAAACAATCGCAGTGTAGAATCTCCCACAGCTCACAGAGCTGGGACACGACTAGGAAGGCAATCCAGAAACATTTGGTCCACGCTGGGCACTTCCTTCGCGCACCCCAAATTCGTAAAAGCTGCGATGTCTTCTGTTTCTTTTTTTTTTTTTGCGTAATTTCAGCTCTCGTTTCCCTGGCGCGTTCGGTTCACCTATTTTCTCGCCATTCGATTTCTTTTCTTTCATTGTTTCTCTATTTTTATTTGTCTACAAGAACTGCGTACGAAATGAGAGAAAATCTCGTTAAGCCACTGCTCGGGACGGCATAAAAAAGTGATAATTGCGAAATCCTTAAAATCGCCGACGCGACGACGAAAGTTGCTCGAAAAGAGGGGAAAGCGGCTCTCATAAAGAATTGACGGACGACGGACGCGGCTGCTTATTGCCGCATCGCTCGCTGCAAAAGGGTCAGACGATACCCCGGCTAAGAGGTTGTCTCGCCACTGAATCGCGCAACAAGGCGGCGTTTAGCTTTTGCCACTGAGTAGCACATGCAGGGTGTGTAGCCCCGTTCTAACCGCTATCGTCTTCCTTTATACGGCCGACCTCTCGTCACCCGCCTCTTTGGAAAAGTAATGTTCGTGTTTTGTCTTGTCTAATGCTGGCCCATGGCAGTGAGCAATAAAGTGGCGAATCCGACATTTTGCCTCGTATTTCTTTACGACTGTGTCGTACATTGGGTTGCATCATTGAGCGGTGCTTCGCGTTTCTAAATAACACGCCAATGTATCGTGCAAGCCCACATGACTTCTTTTTTGTTGTTGTTTTGTCGTAGTCTTAAGCTCTCGCGGCCAGACGCGGAGAATACAAAACTCGGTAAGCGACGAATTAATTCCCGGCATGTGCTTTTAGGGACCGACAGTCTAAAAAACAGTAGGGAAGATTTGTTTCCCAACTTTTTGTCGAGCGCTTGCGGAGAAAAAGTAGCGGGCGTTTCCGCGCTAGACCCGAAAGTAATTTCAGATATTCTTTAGGTGATAAATATCCGAACGTAAATCAAGAGACTTGGTACGTTTGGCTAGCATATACCGCCAGACAGTCTTAGCGTGCTGCTTGTTCTTTCTAACCACTAACAGCGAAGCTCTTAGTGGTACGCTGGTGAGAATTTTTCGTGTCTTAGTCGTCATCGTCCTAGACGAAATACGCTTTGCGGCAAAGCCAACTTTCTTGCGAAAGCTATGTAGCCCTCAATCCAATTCGTGTAATCATACTAGGAAAAAAATCGTAGTACCAGAATTGACACTTTAGGCGACCCAATCATTGCGCCGAGTTGTATTAAATAATCATAATTAATTACTGCACAGTGAAGTTGATACGCTTCGAAATTCCCGTCTGCTGTCAAGACATGGGCTCCTAAGGGAGGAGCATGATTACAGGAAACGGCTGTAAGTCGTGTTTTATTCGGAGCAGCCCAAAACAAACGGAATAACTTTCGAGTGATCAATCGACTACATAGCGGTGGGTTGTTATACCTCGAACGGTATCATAGATAACTATAATTCGCAGTTTTAATAGAAATGACCCGAAATCGTCGTTCCTAAGCCATTCCAGCAACATCATCATCCTCATCAGGTTCGGCAAGGAAACCGTAACATGGACAGCCTCATGCTTGTTTATCGGGGCAAACCTGCTTCATTGCGTTAAGTCAAAAGTATGCTACGCCTAGTATTATGAACATGTTCTGTTCTTTGCACTTCGTTTGCACTACACCCTGGTCACACGCTTGCTTATTTATTTATTTATTTATTTATTTATTTATTTATTTATTTATTTATTTTTATATATTTATTTATGTATGTATTTATTTATTTATTTCATTGTTCAGAGGCATTACAGAAGGGGGTGGGTATTTAAATACGTACAAGCATAAAAATACAGTGAACGTGTTTTAAATACACAAATTAGCCCAGATTAAATCGTGCTCGATGGGACAAATGATGTGGTTAGCCTTGTTAATAGTGGGTTCCATGCGCAGCGTCCCGTTTAAGGTGTCTGAAATGTGAACCTCTAAATACTCATCAGAAAAGATGGCTTTAGGTGGAATATTATGTAGGAAATGTAAATGTACTTCGTAATTTAAATGATCTATTTAGGTAAGGGCTTATGCATTTTAAAATTTCAATTCGATTGATTGTAGGGTTCAACGGGCCGACGCAACGCAGGCGATAAGGCGCGCCTTAGTGGAGGGCTCCGGATTAATTTTGACCACATGGGAATCTTTAACGTGGGCCGAAATCTCGTACACACTGGCGTTTTTGCTTTTCGCCTCCATCAGAAAAGCGGCCGCCGCGGCCGCCGCAGCCGGGAATTCAAATTTCAATTAAGAGAGAGAGAGGAAAATGCGCATGCATGTATGTATGTATGTATGTATTATGTATGTATGTATGTATGTATGTATGTATGTATGTATGTATGTATTGTATGTATGTATGTATGTATTATGTATGTTGTATGTATGTATGTACGTATGTATGCATGTATGTATGTATGTATGCATGTATGTATGCATGCATGCATGCATGTATGTATGTATTGTATGTATGTATGTATGTGTATGTATGTATGTATGTATGTATGTATGTATGTATTGTATGTATTGTTATGTATGTATGTATGTATGTATGTATGTATGTATGTCTTAAAGATCTAATTAGGAAACGGCGACACATTACAATCTCACCCCAGCTGACAGAATAGAACTAGCGCAGCTTTCGAAGTTAAACAATAAGCGTAAGACAGCTGACATACGGAAGTATTATATGGAGAGGACCGAATATGCTGTAAAGAACGGAGCAAGCCTGAAAGCAGTGAAGAGGCGTATGCTTACCGCATAGGACAAACAGAGTTAAAACCGTGGACCTGAAAATTAATATGCAGAAAACAAAAGTGCTGATCAATAACATCGGGACAGCACAGTGGTTTGAGATAGGTGGCGAGGCAGTGGAAGTGGTGAGCGAATATATCTACTTAGGCCAAGTTGTGACCCCGGATCCCAACCATGAGGCAGAGATAATACGAAGGTTTTACGATTGAGCCCGCCGCTGGGCTTCGTTTCAATACTCCTCGGCTGTGCGGCGAAGCCTCCACTACGTGCGCATTTCTAACAAGCCCCACCGTGTCGGAGACTCATGTTTTCACGTTTCGACAAGCCCGGGTCAGACGCCTCGCTTTCGGCGCGTTTCAAACTTCGACGGTTACCGGCGAAGCACGTCTCAACGCGCCCCAAGGACACCAAAGCCCCGCGTTCGCAGCGAAGCTCTCCTCTCTCCCCTCCCTCGAGCTCAATGTGCGCCGCGGCTACCGACTGCTCATGAACTCTGGAAAGAGTGTTGTGTGTATCTGTGACGTTCGTGGCGTCTGCCCAATCTAGAGGGAATGCTGTTTTGACCGTTAGCTATTTGGGTATAAATAGACCCCGCCTGAGCGCTGTATTTTAATTCCTGTTTGAGCAGTAAATCAATGCTGTCACTCTGCTCGAGTCGTGTACTGTTGCCTCGCCTGTCGGGGCGTTGTTCTTTGGCTTCGGCTCACCTCTCGCTATGAATTAAACAGTTACGTTAGCCTACGCATTCTGGACTTCTTCACGGCTGCAACAGCGGCTGGCCGCTCGCTTGCCACCACGCTACCACACGAATGTCGGAGGCGACGGAGCTCGGCTCGGGTCGGCCCTCGCGGTCGCAACAAAGGATAAGAATGGGGTGGAGTGCATTCGGAAGGCATTCTCAGATAACGAATGGCAGCCTACCATTGTCCCTGAAGAAGAAAGTGTATGACAGCTGTATTTTACCGGTGCTCACCTACGGGATATAAACTTGGAGGTTCACTAAAAGGATTCAACTTAAATTGAGGACGACTCAGCGAGCAACGGAACGGAAGATGATAGGTGTAACATTAAGGGACGAGAAGAGAGCGGAGTGGGTCAGGAAACAAATGCGTGTTAAGGACATATCCGTAGAAATGAGGAAGAAGAAATGGACATGGAAAGGGCATGTATGCGAAGGCAAGATAACCGTTGGTCATTCAGGGTAACAGTGGATCCTTAGAGAAGGCAAATGTGGCAGGGGGCGGCAGAAAGTTAGGTGGGCAGATGAGATCAAGAAGTTTGCTGGGATAAATTGTTCACAGCACGGAACTGGGATAATTGGACATTAATGGGAGAGGCCCTTGCCTATGGTCCCTAGAAATATCATATTCTAGGGACCATACTTTGCCCTTCAGTGGGCGTAGATAGGCTGGTGGTGATGATGATGATGGTGATGTGTATGTATGTATGTATGTATGTATGTATGTATGTATGTATGTATGTATGTATGTATGTATGTATGTATATCGCGCGCAAGAGAGAGAGAGAGAGAGTTAGAGAGCAGTAGCGCCGAATGATACAAAACCAGCGTGTTCGTGTACGAAGCAAAATTGCGTCGAATACCTCCTGTGTCAAATTAAAGGAATTATTTGATGGCGGCGTTTAACGCCCCAGAAGCTACACTATGAGGCGTGCCTTAAGGGAGGGCTCCGTATTAATTTTTGACCACCTGGGGGTCTCTAACGTGCACCTAAATCTAGACACACGGCCATTTTTGCTTTTCCGCTGCAGCAGAAAAACCGCCACCCCGGCCGGAATCGAACCCGCGACACTAGGCTCAGCAGCACAACGCCTTAGCCACTAAAAGTTACCCTAAGCATCTAGTGCGGAAAACGGATAACACCGGGGCAATAGAACACCTATACGGAGAAATGGGAACCACTGTGGTGGCTTGGTGGCTCAGGTGCAATGCTGCTGAGGCCAGGGTCGCGGATTCGACCCCGCCCGCGGCGGCCGTTTTTCTGCGATTTTTGTGCAAGCTGAAGGTCCCCATGAGGTCAATATGAATCTGAAGCCCTCTGTAACGGAAGAATGAAAATTAAATCAAATCAAATCAAATCAAATTATTTTAATGACAGAGCGAGTTTGTCCGCAATGATGATAATGATCGGCACATACCCATCGCGAGATTTCACCTTCTCCAGCGCCCGCAACGCTCGGGTCTGCCCGTAATAGGTGAAAGCACTTCAGTGCGTGCCACCATTGCTGGCTGTTCAACAGCTTCCCCAGATGGCGCTGCATCTCGAACTCGTTCCGGCGATGCTAGAGAACGTTCGCCTCGGGACGATGCTCGCCCGCAGTTCATACAAAAGCTTCAGCGGCAGGTTGGCTTACCGTGGCAGTATGCGGAGGCGCTGCTTTGACGCATCTGGGACGCCTCTGTGCTGCGGCACAGCTTGAACGTGCGGATCCGGTGCACGTCGTCCTCAACTACGAAAAGCTCTTGTTCTTTGGCGTCTCACGACGCAGCAAGTTTTACACTGCGGCGCGACGCCTCCGGTGCATCGTATTGTGACCGGAGCCAGATGGTGGCAAAGTATTTGACACGCTTCCCGACCTTCCGCGGATTTCGCAGCTTGTCCTGATCCCGGTGTATATGAAGATGCTTTCATCTATGGTGGCTGAGCAGCTGGGAACAAGGAATGCTTCTCGTGTTGGTGCACACGAACACGTGGCAATGACTCTGTTGTCCCACAGGACGCTAAGTCAATCAGGTCGAACCGGCTCGACCTATTCCCTACTCCTGCCTCCGAGGAAATCCATTTGGGGTTGAACAGTTAGTCCGCAATCATAATTATTTTTCTGTCCCTAAGGTCATTCCTTGGAAGCTGTCGTCGAATTAGTCATCGCTTTCGTTTCCATCGGGCATGCTTCGTCGTGCAGCTTTCAGCACAGACTGGTGTCGCCAAGGGAAGCCGACGACAACGAAGCTCTGCGTCGAGTGTCCTGAAGGGTTCCACTTCCTTTAGTAATCTAGCCATTGCCTGAAAGGTGTTTTGGGCAATGGACAATGTCTCGGTGGTAGGGTAGCTCGTGGGAAGAAAGTCGAGCCGCATTCTTATTACACTCTTGTACCTACCTCGTACTGGCTTTTCTGTAACTTCTGCTTACGAAAAGTTCATTTTCGTGATGGGACGCATTAAACAGCGCCCCGCACCGTTTCAGCACAATACATCTGCTGGTTATAGACCAGGCCTCGCTGTTTCCTCGCACTTCCGAGAAGTGGTCAGCAAGAGTGGCTCAGACTTTCTATCTTCCGGAAGATGCAAGGATTCATATTTGCGTTTGGATGCAACCTCCCAGACTACTTCTACGATCGGTGCTAGCCGGCTTTCAGGAAGGTCCGGTTTCACCCTTCACGAAGTCGGGAACGAAGATGCACTTGAACCCATACGGTGAAAGCACTACATTTTATTTCACATCCTTGACTTCGGGGTTACCGACGTCTGTTTGCATAGCTGCCGCTGAACCGCCCTTGAAGTCGCCAGGCATATCCTCGTGATCTTCACGATTTTCTATAGCTGGGACGTTCGACGCTGTCTCAGTGCTGGCTCCCATCTGCAAGTACTTGCGTTCAGACTCATCTTTCGCATTCCCGTATAAGGAAACGTGGTCTGTGATGACGGCTTGTTACTTTGCGGAGACTTGAAAGCTGTTCCAAGAAGAAATGGTTTACGTCGTCTTCTCTTGTTCTGGTAGGGGCAATAAGCGCTTCTTCACGTGGTACGTCGCGTCGAACGGAACGGGTTCTTGCATCGCCGCCCTGGAGCAGCCGTTCTCCGGACTAGCTTTTGGCCTCGAAGTTGCTGACATCGTGATGTACGGAAAAGGGTACAGTGCTTTCTCGCATCGTTTTCTCTGCGTGATGGACGTTAACGTCAAAGCCTCTGGCTGCTCCATGTCGGACAGGTCCGTGTGGTCTCGGGTCGTCGCCTCGAAATGGTTCTGAAGCCTCTGCAGTTTAGGTGGCTCACCGTTAATGTACGTCAGCGGATGTGTGAGGGGTCGCTTCGATGGGTTGCCTCGATGGGTCGCTTCGATGGGTCGCTTCGATGCAGGTGATGAAGCGACTTGCAGAACCTCACTCGCTGCCTTGAGCAGTCTCACAATAGTGCCGCGAAGGATGCATGTTGCTTGCGGCGCACTTTATTCACTCTGGACTTACTGTCGGTCGCCACTAGGCGGTCAGGGCCAGCCGTGCCGACTTCCCGTGAGGGCTTGGCTTACCACACAAAATAATCGTCAGGACAACGGGCTTCTTCGTACCTCAAACCGGGGCGTGACGTCGGCGGCCTCTTCCATCATCTTCCCGGGTTTCGGCACCAAGGCGTAACGAGAGAACAAACGGAACGAGACCAGGGCCATGACTACCCGTAACGGGTATGAATGATTTTAATGACAGAGCGAGTTTTTTCGCGATGATGAGAATGATAGGCGCATACCAAGCGGGAGATTTAACAGCCTCCATTACGACATGCCTTATGGCCCATGTGCAGCTTCGGCGCGTTGAACCCTCAAAGTTTGAATTTTGAACCGAAGGACGAACTAGAAGTAGGTTCGTCCTACCCGAGCGCTGCATTAGAAAGGTCGAGTGCTATGAAGCACTCAGAACGTATGAAAGAGGAACGCCTCCGTAGTACCCTTACATCGCTTATTAACGAAGAATGTCAAACACCTGGGGTACACAAAGAGGAGATTAGGAAGCTGAAAGCGCAACTCGAGGTAATAATTCTGGATAAGTGCCACGGTGCTCTCGTCCTAATAAGGGCGAGAGCGGAAAGACTGCTGATAGGTGAGGCACCCACCAAGAGAGCCCTCGACACTGAAAAGAGGTATGCCAGTAGAAAAGAAATAACTGAAATCGAAAGTGACGGTGTGGTGTTAACCGATCGTGCTGAAATTGCTCACGTGTTTTAAGAGCATTATGACACATTGTTTTCTTTTCATTCAAGTGATTTAGAAAATTTTAAACGCGAATTCATGGATTTGTTGCCCAGGCTAGATGATGAAATCACGACTAATCTCGAAGCGCCTATTACCGTTGGTGATGATAGTCAGGTAATTGAAGAGTTAATCCCTGGAAAGACGCCAGGTCCAGATGGCTTAGGAGCAGCCTTTTATAAAGCTTTCAAGTGTGAGCTGAGCCCAGTGTTGTGTAGCCTTTTCACTGAGGCGTACTAGAACGAAGTGCTTCCACCGTCCTTCACTCTCTCTCACACTGTACTCATTCCAAAAACTGATGATAGACTGAAACTCAGGAAGGTCACGGCGTATCGTCCCATTTGCCTCACTTACGCGGATTATAAAATATTAATGAAATCCTTGCAAGACGATTGCAGTTAGTGGTTCAAGATATAGTTGGAACCCATCAAACGTGTGGCATAAAGGGCCGTTCAAGTTACAACAAATATACATGTAGCCAGATGCATCTTAGACTGTTGTGATAAAATGGATCAAGCGGTGTCAATGGTACAGATATATTTAGAGAAGGCCTTTGACAAGGTGTCACATGAAATAATCATGAAAATACTTAAACACGTGAATGTAGGAAGAATAATTATCGAAGGAGTACGTATGGCGTACAAGGAGTGCAGCACAAGTATTATAGTGAACAAATCTGTCAGCGCCCCCATTAGAGTGAGGCGCTCGGTTAGACAGGGCTGCCCCCTTTCATCTTTGCTCTTTTCCATTTACATTGAATCCTTTTGTGCCAACGTCGTCCACAGCCGTAAAATTCGGGGCTTTGCTTTGCAAGCATGCGAAGTGCGCGTACTTGCTTACGCCGATGATATCGCTTTGTTCTGCACGGATACAAGTAGCATAAACGAGAGTATTGATATTTTAAAAAGATTTTGTAAATATAGCGGTAGTAGCGTTAACTGGGATAAGTGCCTTGGTTTTTGGCATGGTAAATGGCAATCGAAGCCCAGCGTATTTGCACTAATAAACTGGGTAGACACGCCCACGAAATACTTAGGCGTCCCGCTGGAAAATTATCGGGATAGTGACCCGTACTGGCGAAGGCGAGCAAATCGAGATACGGGATAAAGCCGAAAAGTTGGGGGAAAGGAACTATCCGTTTTTGCACGTGCTGCTGTTTGTAATTTGTTTTTCGTATCCAAACTGTGGTACGTGATGCAGGTATTACACTGCGGGCGTGCCAATGTGCAAAGATTGCACCGTGTTTTTGCCGTGTTGTTATGGGGTTCCACATGAGAGCGAACGATTCGGACAAACCTGTTTCGTCGTGTCCGCTCCGGTGGACTTTCTTTGGTGCACTTATTCTTGCGCCAAGGAGTAAACCGTTTCCTTTTTCTGCGAGATGTACGCGACCCTTTTTTGCGCACAGAGTGCCAGGTTCGTTTGGGTGCAGCACTGCCCGAATTGGTTGTTTCCTGTAGTGTTTATGGTGGTGGAATCCATGGCTATCTACGTGAAGTTGTTGATGCCACAAGTTTCTTTGTGCCCGCTTCACCTTGGAATATTTATCTCATGTGCCGAGGAAGAAATTGTATAAGGATCTCGTGGATACGGTTTTGCCGATCCCACTGTACAGGTCCCTATACCATGTGGGGCCGGGACAAGATGTTCTTCGGCGTGTGAAAAGAATGCCAGCTACTGGCTATGTTAAATCGTTTTCTTTAAATTGCATGTCGGTGTACTACCTGTAAAAACCTGGATGATTGAGAAAGGTTTATTTGTGCCTTAGGGCCCTGATTGCTTCCCATGCAAAAACTAGAGACCATCGAGCACGTGTTCATAGATTGTTGGGACGGGGTCTTCCTATGGGACGTGTTACAGCGTACCTTAAAGAAAGATTTTCCTGTGGATAGTCATGGAATTCGGTTTTTAGCCACAGAAAATGAAGGGGTGTTCCATACGACTTCATAATGTTACTGGCCCTACACGGTATATGGAAGGCGCGCATGGCCCGTCGGTACAATGATGTCGATGCGAGGCCAGGGAGGGAATATTTTTGTGAAAATGTCCGCTGCATAGTAGAGGTGTTGAAAGCCGAGCCTAGTCCACCCGAGTGGCTTGGCGAGACTACCGCCTTTTTAAACCTGACACACTAGCAAGGTATGTGTTAGTGCCTTTTCACGTGGTGTCATTTTGTTGATGTTTTGCATGTATGCCTTTACCCAAACCAGGCAATAAAAAAAGTCGTTGTAATGCAGAGGATCCGTCTTAGCTTCCTGATCCCAAAGCCGGTGGTTCGAGACCGGCTCTTGCCTCGGTGGTTTTTTTTTTTTTTCATTATTTTATTCAAGTGGAATTTTTATGCCTTAGGTGAGTTTTGGTAATTTAAGTGATTTCTTTGTGTGCGTTAGGTTATCTTATGTTATGTTTAGGTTAGGTTGCCTAGCTTCGCGTTATCTAGAGCGATGCTGCCAGGTGGTGGTAACACGCATTTATTTTATGTACAAGGGATACAAAGACGCCATGTTACGCTTTGGCGAATTTTGGTGTCTAGGAGAGATGGATTAGGTAATGGGAGTTGGGAGAAAAAGTAGGATACATCTAATGGTACATCCAATTGGGTGTGGAATTAAAGGAGAGCGACGTAGAGTTTCGTAGAGCGACGAGCAGGCGCCGTTCTTCGCTCTCATTGGAACTGCCTGGATAAAGCCAATCATTAAGGCTCTGTGGCATTGCCAATCCTACGGTTTTGAAGCGTCGCGACAGTCGCAAAACGAGGACAGTCCACAGGATGTGTGCAATATCATTATTGGCTGACAACGAACACCGGGGTATCTAGGTGCCTTTTCTTGTGGTGCATTTTGTTGGGTTTTGCCGTAGTTTACTCCCAGGAACAAAAAAGTCCATTTAAGGGGCCCAATGCTCCGTTCTGGAGCTTCACCCAAAGAGGGTTCGAGTTGCAGCTTCCTTGCCCGTTGGGGTTGTTAATTCCATTTTTCAATGGAATTTTTATCCTTGGTGGTTTGGATTTAGTTTTCTTGCCGTTGGTTATCTTGTTAGTTTGGGTTTGGGTTGCCTGCTTCGCGTATTAGCTCTGCAGAGTCCTGGTAACAGCAAGGGGTAAGCCAAGGGATACAAAGCGCCAGTTATGTTTCCCTTTCGGTTTTTCGAAGTGCGTGGGCTGCCATTGCCTGGAATCGGTGAGCGAAAAGTAGAAAAAGGTCACAAGACGTCCCGGGTCGGCGTGTGACGTTGCCGGATATTTAAGATGACCTCGGAGTTCATTTCGTTTAGACGGCGTAGGCCTTCTTCGCGTCTGAAGAAACCGTTCTTTGAAACTTCATTGCTGCTCTGATTGCCAATCTAAGGTTTTAGCTTGGCGACCATTTCGGAAAAGAGGACCCTTACGCTTTTCATCGCATTCTGGACCCACGAACACACCGGCGCTCATCTGGGTCAACTGAGCCGCGGTGAAAGTGTGCGGGTTCTACCCCCGTTCAGTTCAATGTGCAGGATGCTGCGCCCGGGTTTCCGTTGTTGGCTCAGCCATGAAGGCCGGTGCGGTGTCCA
This sequence comes from Haemaphysalis longicornis, assembly GCA_013339765.2. NCBI lineage: Eukaryota > Metazoa > Arthropoda > Arachnida > Ixodida > Ixodidae > Haemaphysalis > Haemaphysalis longicornis. The sequence goes on along the minus strand of CM023450.1, from coordinate 128,802,477 downwards.
GGGATTGGAGCACATGCGGGCACATCTGCTGTCCACGGTGCTTGCGGAAACTGCCTTCTGGGTCCTTGCGGTTGCAGTTTAAGATGTTGCGTAATGATGCAACGTCCGGCTGGTGTCATAGCTAGGCGATGCTGCTGTGCTAGATGCCTGTCGGAGGTGAGGTCGGCAAGGGTGTTCACGCCAGTCTCCGTGTAGAGGTGCAAGCTGGGAGTCTGGGCTGGAAGGCCAAGAGCTATTTTTATGCCCCGCCTGTTCAAAACCTCGAGCTTATTAGCTTGGGTCTTGGTAGGGCAGAGGTGCGGTAGGACGTATAGTATCCTAGATTGAATGAGACCTTGGTGTAGGCGAAGGAGCGTCTTGGTTGAACAACCCCACTCATAACCTGCGCACCGTTCGAGTGTGTCGAGAAGTCGTAGGCAAGTATCTCTTAGTGCGCTAACTTGACTTTGGTTGCGTAGGTTGGCGTCAACTATGAGGCCCAGAATGCGTGCCGTAAAAACTCTGTGCACAGCTTGGCCATGAAGGTGGAGTTGGATGTCCGGGGGTCTCCGCATACGTGTACATACCATGTAAGTTGTTTTTTTTCTGGTGAAAGTTCAAGACCACGATTTTAAAGAAATTCCACTGTGACGTCAATGCCTTCCTGAATGGTTCGTTGCTGTGTTGCGATATCACCTTTTGTCGTCCAGAGCGTCACGTCATCGGCATAAATGGTAGTTCTTAGCCACGGAGCCTTGCGAAGCACCCTGGGAAGGTCAGCCATCAAGATGTTGAACAGTATCGGGCTTAAGACGGCGCCCTGGGGGACACCTCGCTCGAGCACTCGAGGGCTAGAGAACTCTTCTCCCACCCATACCTTATAGGAACGTTCCAGCAGAAAGCCCTCCAGAAACCTACTTAGCCTACCACCAAGTCCCCTTTCCCTCAAGAGACGTATTATTGTGGCTGGTGGGGCATTATCGAACGCTTTTTTAACGTCCATAAGGAGCAAAATGCCGAGGCCACCTGGTTGCTTTGCAGCTTCAAGGTCATGGGTGATCATAAACAGGCTGTCGGAAGTTGATAGGTGTGTCCGAAAACCTGTTTGAACAGGAGTGAATACATGATCCTTCTCTAGTTGCCAATTCAGGCGGCGTGCAACCATGTGCTCGAACGTTTTTGCTAGAGTGGATGTCAGCGATATAGGGCGAAGGGCCGCAGGACCATTTAGTAATTTGCCGGGCTTGGGAATTGGTTTAACCCATGCTTCTTTTTCCATGTCAGTGGGACGTCTCCTGTAACCCATATGCCATTGTAGTTGTCCAGCAGAGCTTCCTTGCCGTTATGGGGAAGGTTCTTAATGGCGCTGTAGGGTATCCCGTCTGGGCCTGGCGCACTTTTGGCGTTGCAAAGGCGCAGGGCGTCATCTAACTCCGCCAGGGTACATAGGTTGTCGAGGGGACCTTGATCATCGGGTGGCGTTGGCGTGCAGGGTTCTGCATGCCTCGTTTTTGAAAAAAAGCTGTCAGCTAAAATTTCCCCAAGTTCTTGAGCCGATACGTCCATGCTAATAATGAGGGATTGCAAAGCAGTGCGGGAGGGCTTGGCACCAGCCATTGTATTAATAACATTCCATACTTTTCTGGTAGGGGTGGCACAGTTCAGCGTAGTACAGAACTCGTGCCATTGTTCTCGTTTCAGGCCTTTTGGAATAACGCTGTAATTTCGCGTGAAGCCTGTTGTGCTCTGCTCGCCTAGCCGGGTCTGTAGGATTTGATTTACGCGGCAATTTTGTTATAAAACGCCGGTGGGCGTCGATATAGTGGAGTGCTTATAATACCGTCGGACGGCACTCTAGACACGGCATTTATTTAAACCTCCTTTTCCTTGATCTCACCGCCACTACCTCAATGTAAAGATCAACCATCTTGTTGTGGGAAGCAGTGAGCCACCGGTTTTCTCTAGAGCTGCTCTTTTCTGCGCTTTTTCTGTTTCCTTTGGTTTCACATGGTTTCTCATTGCCCCCCCCACCCCCCGATAACGGGCCTATTGTATCGGTCTACCCTTGCCCCCGCACTCCCCTCTACCTTGCTGAATGTGTCGCATAATAGCACTGTGAAGGCAGTTTGAATTCCTCTTGGAAGAAGGCAAGTCCACCTGCCTAAACGTAAGCAGTAAACTTTGTTGTTGCTTTTAACGCGTGTACGCATATTTACGCTATCTGTGTGTGCGTGCGCGTGCGTGCCTGTGTGTGTGTGTCTCTGCGCACATGTGCGTGAGTGCGTGCATGTGCGTCTGCGGTCGTTCTCTCTGGTGCAATAGTCGTTTATAGTCCTGCAATTTAGGGAGAGGCCTTTGTCTTGCAGTGGGCATAAAGATACTGCTACTGTCTCCGCTTCTAATGAAGAAGAAGATGATGATGATAATATATTACACGGAACAAAAAATTAACGGGAAAACCATTGTGTCGGCCGAACGAAAAGTTAACTTGCGTAGTATGTTTCAACAAGCCCAATAACGCCAATGAGCTAAGTGAGTGAACCGGAAAAGTTGCATATTTTATTTAATTTTGATGCATAGAGAGGCATCAGTAAATATAGGGCTGTGGGACTTGCATAAAATTAAAACAAAGGACGTCTGATATTTTGTGCACAGAGAACATACGTATGTAGGTCATTCTCGTGCTCTCACAGCATGGTCCTCACATGAGCGGAACCTCAAGACAAGGGCGAAAACTAAAAAAAGAAACATTTACCGCAATCACTCGAATTCTGGCAGAGCTTGTACCAGCGGAGCTGGAAACAGAATCATATCGGTTGAAACTGATGCCACGGTAACGACCGCATATATCTTTGCGCGCATTCTCCCAACAAAGGCTTCTAGATGCTTCACCGACAAGATGGCAAGAAACGCATCATCCGCGGCCGCCGACAGTTCATTGACTGACTCGCGGCACGCGACGTGCCTATCCGGAACTGGGACACGGCCGCACACCGAGTGCATATGTGCGTCGCCTATAATACCGCACGCACAAAAACGAGCGGGAAATTTGAAAACAGCAAAGTGTTACATTTGTTCGCCGATGCTGGGACGACTCGCCGCCTCGATCTCCTCGAACTAGCGGACATTTATTATTAGGCCCGCTCTTTCGCTCGCGCCTTACCGCTATGTTTTCTCCGCCGTTTTTGCGGAGCATTCGTCCGACTTTTTACTCTAAATTGTTCCTCCTTCTAATGCGCCCTCAGCATTTCTTCTTTCACTTCGTCTCGTGCCCAGTCAAGAACCAGAACACATTCTTAGTTCTTCAACGAAGCGTGCATTAACAAATGCCACCGGCTTCCGACAAGACAGGCGCGAAGAGGGCGGCATATCGCCTACGTCTTTTTTTTTTTTTTTCGTTTCATTTCTTCAGCGCCGCAGTCGGAGGCCGTTTCAACGCGAGTTTTCTTTTATTTTTCGTTCGCTTCCAACCTCGGATCTCTCGCTTTCTTCATTATGCCGAAAAGTGCGTATCTTCTCACTACTTACGGCGCAAGCTGCCCTTTGCTTTCCATTACCCCAATTTCTTTTTTCCCCCTCCGCGCGTGCCTCTCTCCCCCCAAAATACGACGCGTCTCAGAAATGACTGTCTGGGTCCCGTGCGCTGTTGTGCTTCGTGTAGTATTAACAATCGATGGCTGTCTGGAGCGCCAAGCCGCTGCGCGATGCCCCTCGTTTGGCGATAACAAAATCCAGAGAGGGGTCCGCATCGTCAAAATTTGTGGCGCCTTTTAGTTTCTTTGTTTCTCCGGTCACTGAGAAACACGAATAAGAGCGGAAACTTAAAACCCTTCGCTGCGCGCAGTTTCCATACCCGATTCGGTTTAAATTGAAATACAAAGCACTCGCTTAAAATGCTGACAGCGTCCGAACGATTGCGCGCCGAGTGAATTGTAACCCTTTGTATCGATGCGCGCTACACTCGAGCGAGATCGCTGCCGTGAGGGGCATGCGTCTAGGTCGGGACGAGCGTCGCGAATTAGGCAACAAAGTTGACTACCTTTTTTTACGATTCCAGCTTTCGGTCGTGTCCTGCGGAGATAGGCCATTAGTTTCATCTGTCCGCTGTTGTTTCTATCGATGCCTTGAGTGTGTCTGCGAAAGGAAAGGGTTCGTATTTGGTGTTCGGTTGCAAAAAATAAATAAATCGCGAGTAGTCGCCACGTTGCTACAGTTGCGCAGCCCTGTGCCACCGGCAGGTGCTTCTTGCCAATAGCATTAGGATTGGTCAACATACGGATTTCATGTACAGGTTTGTCGAGATTGTATGTACGAAAAAAATTCTCTACAAAAACGATACGAAAGTAATATGCAGAAAGTAAATGAATATGCAGTAAAGCTTCGTTGTAAAGTTAAAAATCTAGATTTGCGCGGGAATGTTTCACGGTCTGCGTTAAGGACGAAGCATCTTCTATTTTAACAAAATATCGTATTGCGAAGCCCTTTGTTATAATGGGGATTCACGGTATTGGTCTGAAATTATGTCCAGACTAGTATACTAGTGTGTAGTACGGAAACGCTCAAAATAGCGTCTGCCATCTCCCGCTTTTTCCCTCAGAAGGGCTTGATATCCACTTTTATCGAGACCTGCTAGAAAATTATATACCGACCTCTGCCCCGACTGCCTCGCACACGTGATAGCCTAGGAAGAAGCTAGGCTACAGGGAACAAGGACTGAAGCAATAGGGCACCGAAAATATTCCGCCAAGGGTTTCTTTCAAATTTTCTAATTGTGGCCACACCCTGTTGTTTCCTTCGGGTAACAAGCACGCAATGGGGGATGATTAGTGTACATTAACAAAACCTCAAGCTGTTGCAGTAATTACCCTGAACATCCCAAACGTTTGTCGCCTTAAACGTTCACACGTAGTTCGCAGATTGATTTTTTATATGCGAAGCATCTCATGCTCGGGGCTGTGTCCCTCCCTCCCTCATTATCGTTGTCCGCCGTCCGCACTCTACGGCGCATGCGCGTCTCTTCAGCCCCGTCAGCGTTTGGGGTGACGTCAGCGCAGTCCACTATAAAAAGAAACAGCTAGGTCGCCCCCGGTTTCGATCCCACGACTCCCTGGCCGCAACGGGAGGTACGTGGCGCTCTTCCCACTGCGCTACAAAACGAGACGGGAGCATGTGCTACGAACGCGCCTTTTGTCCTTCACTCATTCAAACTACGTCAAGAAGCTACTGATACAACGAAGGCACGCGAAGCTGAACGTCAACGGAAACGACGAACTGAAAACTAATGGGAACTTCAGTCGGCCCCATGGCTGCTTCGAATACTACTCAGGGTTCCCCTACGGGAAGATGGTGTAATTTAATTTTTTTTTACATGTCAAACCCGCGTATGCAGCATTCTCATTCCCGGCCAGCTGAATACGCATTCGAGAACATTTGTATGTTTATTGTTCAATTTTACCAAAGCCTACGACTGACTCATCGCACAACTTTTGAATTTTAAATTTTTCCGGAACGCCTGCTTTAAACAAGGACCGGCACTAAACTGAATGGTCGAGGAGGTCGCTGTTTTTATGCATGTTCACACAAAGTCAAGGTCACCATTCAAGCGTTTTTAATCGGTTCTGCCTGGCTCCAAAAAATACTTGAATATAATCCCGGAAATTAGACAAGCACACTTCGTATTTGGTTCTCGTTACAAATGCAGGTAATGCTCAGGTGCCTCAAACCTCGAATTTAGCCTCTCTCTCGGTGTTTCGGTGTTGGACGTAGTTGGAACACCCAATATAGGAGTTTGGCTGAGTTGACGGGTCTTTGGCTTTGTACTTTAGCAGTTTGGATTTTGGACTTTGGGACCGTAGACTTTGGACTTTGATTTAACACAGTTTGCATGAAGAAAGCTTCGCGTTTTTACCATATTTAGGATAGCAAGCAAGGATACAGAATAGCCCAAGGATAGCCAAATAGCCAAACAAGAATTTTTCCGCCAACCACAAAGTCAAGCAGCCCACTTTGGCTATTTACAGCCAAACTTGGCAATTCTGTTGGCAGCAAGTGCAGCATGTAATGGGACCAACCAACGACACAAAGCAGCTCTCATCTCAAGACCCACGTCATGCCTCCTTATACAGACTCGCAACGAATGTCTGCCCTCGCACCCGGAGCTTTGACCGTATGCAGACGACACGGTGATACGATATGATACTTTTCCGTACGGCGACAACGTGCCCACAAGTTGCATTTCATGATTCGATGAGAAGATAGCACTCCTTATGCACAGCTTAAAAGGGTAAATATACTTGACTAGTGTGGCCCAGTGGGGGCTCAGTGGTTAACTGCTGACCACAACTGCTGGTCGTAACGACCCGGGCTTGACAGTCGCCCCCCGGCGGCCGTGAAAACGTTTTTGTGTCGAGATTTTCGCGCACGTTAAAGATCCACAAGGCGGTATAAATTATTCGGCAGCCCACCAACACACGGAGCGCCTGGAAAGCCCAAATGTAGCTTCGGGGTACCAAACGCGCGAACATTTTTCTACGAGTTTGTTTCCACGGCAAAACGAAAGGACAAAGGCCGTGCACGTGGTCTTCAATTATTTCGCGCAAAGAATATACGCGAATACTTTCTGCTCTTTTTCGCTGCTTCGGCCATCGACTATATAAGAATGCAGATTTTGCTTTAGACATCTCTTCTTTTGCCTGACATTTCACATAAAAAGAATACTTGAAGATCCATTGGTGGCTGTTTAAGTAAACGCGTGAGCATTTCGTCGCCCCCTCTTCTTCGCGAACTTAAAGGGACACTGAAGTGATTAGAGTAAACATTGCGAGATTACTAGCGCAAATCGTAGTCCGGAGTCCATAGGCCATGTTTCGACAACTCTGAATGCCTTTACGCGAATTTATTTAGTAGAAAAATCAATTCGAAAATGCTGTCCTCCTCTCTGCACCCTCGCCCATTTTCTGTGGCGTTTTCGTGTGACGTCAGGAGGAGATGACTTGGCTTGACTGCGCTACTGCACGGCTCGCCGACCTTCCGACAGAGCCGGCCCAGCGTTTAGTCCGCCGGCCGCCGACGGGTCGTCGCAATTCGTTCGCTCAGTTGAAACTAAGCCACGACACGTTTGTGAATGAAAGAATGTGCGTTTCTTTAGTTTGTTAGTTTGTACACTGTATCAAGCTCCAAGTCCAGGTCGCTCCACACAAGCGCTGAACAAGCCGATGCTTCGCTGACTGGTACGCTAGTACGAAAATCCAAGGCCGCTTGAAGGAGGGAGAAGAGTCAGCGAAGTCAATATAGGTATTAAGGAAATAAAATCAACTGAAACTTTTACAGTACATAGCGTAAAACTAGGGAGCAGGAAGCACTCTTTTGTGCTGGGTGAACAAGCACAGCGGTCAGCAGCACGACCACTCATCTGCGAACGGTTTTCCGTCTAAAAAATGCAATTGCTAGCCGTGAGATATTGTGGAAATTTGGGGGACGCTTACTGCACGAGCGCTATGCAACACAGTCACCTAAGCTCCTGGAAATGCTAAAACTAAATAAAAGTGTGAACTGGTTATAAACTATATACCTCATATTTCCAGTACCAGCGGCGTTGGTCCGTGGCCGAGTGATATAGTCTAGGTATGTTATTTTGAAAGTAGGAAATTCGATTCCCCGAGGGTACGTTCTTTTTTTTTTTGTACGTTGATTTTTTCGTTTTCGGCCGCTGTGTTCTATACTGAGTTCACCATTTTTGGGCCGTAACGTTCACCTGCTCCACGAGCGAGTTCGCAGAACGCGCGCAGACTGACACTGACGCGCTAGCGAGTTCTCGTTGGCTTGCTGTTCCGACTGCTTGCGGGCAGTGGGCACAGGCAAGAATCAGCAGGCCCTTGGCCTGGTGAGAACACACTTTTTACGATACAGGCATGAATGAGGCAAGCTCCAAATATGGGGGAAAAGCGCATGGCATTTGAGCGTCTGCGGTGACGCGGAGGGCATTCATCCACTGCGTAGGCCTAGATTGATACTATTCAAAAGCCGTCCTGGGAGGCTCATGGGCATTTTACAGCCGACAACATGGGAGAAGCGCGGTATGACGATTATTGAGATATTGAGAATGCCCATCCAACGCTACCATCGGATGTCAAGCATGTTGTTTAACAGAACCGAAACCGAAACTTGTTTGAATGTTGATCTTGGACATCGTCTAATCACGGTGCACCTCCTCCCGACGTCCCATCCTTTAGTTGGTGCGGCCGCCGCAGATCGCGAATGGTAGTTTTTCTTCTTTCGGCCTTTATAAAATAATTACCGACTTATCAACGGATGAAAAGTGTGTTAATTTGAGCCAGTCTAAGCAGTGCAAGCAAAAACGGGAGCATGACAAATTCACTTCAGTGTCCCTTTAAGGGTCGCCCCGATCCGCAAGCAGTGCTCAAGCTTCAGATGTCCGCAATGCAACGTTACTCGCCAGTACCTCGTACACCGTGCCAACCGTGCCTAGCGCTGTAACCGTTGAAGTGTTCCCATTTTCTAACTTTAGCAGTGGCATTGACCGACTGTTCCTCGTTTTGTTGCCCACCAGTATCGACGTCCAGTCGCAGTCATTAACATTACTTCTCATTTGCAGTCCGAACTGCCGTAGTGGGAGACGCAAGACCCGTCGAGGCAGCGGCAGCTGGGGCTTCGCGCTTCTACTTGTCACCATGCCAATGTGGCCAGCATTCCGAGGCCTTTCCGCGCGTTATCTCCACTATGTCGATCCCTGCTCCTCCATCTGGTTGCAGAGCGACGCGAAAATGAACAGAGCGCCGTGGAAATTTTGCCGACATGTACTACAGTCCTCAAAAGTGTTGACAACAACAAAGAAGCGGGTGCCAGCCTATGCACAGAGCGGCTGCTCACGATGCTACCCGCGTTATCAGCGAGGTAGTGCGCATGGGCCGGAGCAGGTGAGTGCAAAAGGTCAGACTCCCAAGCGTCGATTATCAGCCGCCGAAGATGAACCGGTGGCTATCATACGCTGCCGCTCTGTGCATGAACTGGCACCCACTTCTTTGTTGTTGTCAACACTTTTGAGGACTGTACATCTACTGCTCACGTCATATTAAACGTGCTATCACAGCGACGGCAACAAGCGCCGTGGTGCCTTGTAACCTAGCCGGCTTTTCAAGACCCGTAAAACGGATAATTTTTTTTTCGCAAGAACTCCCCATTGGCTCCACCGCCACAACTGGAGACAAGTACATCGCAGTGCTGACCGACGGTCAAGCCAGCTGCCGTAAGATCCTGCTAGGCCGCATACCACCCACGGCCCTATAGCCGTTCTACAAAGCATACGCCAGCTCCTGGAAATAGACATGTTCAGGACTACCGGACACAAGCCCTTGGAGGGAAGGAAGCGTCACACACCACGTTCATACACACCGTGCTGTTTCCCGAGAGGGCGAAAACACGCAGTCCCTAGGAACACAAAAGCCCTTCACTTTTGATAGATATACAGACATTCTCGCCTACTTCCGCCATGAACGACGATAGTTCCCGCCCCCACGCCCTATCGACCTAGAGCTCAGGCGACGGGTCTCCGCAGACTACAAAGGAACTCTTATCCCCTCGGCACTGTACTAACCATGTAACCCGCCCTCTACACCACTACCTTCAGTTACTGGCCCCAACCTGGCACCTTGTACCACAAGGCATGGAAGTGTCAGCGAACCGCATCCCTTACCACCAGCCATCACCCAACATACGAGCAGTGGGTGGGCCAGTTGGCCAGCAGGACCTCTCAGTCCGGCATAGCCTGGTGGGGAGGGTCCGGACAGCCAACGAGGACCAAAGCTTCCCGCATAAACATCTGTTCACTCACTCACTCACGGAGCTAAATGTTGATGAAGAATATAGCGTACAGAAAACTGCTAGCGTATGGTACACACTTTCTCCTTCTGCAAGAAACTGTATACCCCGACATTGCAGCCACTACTTATTTCGCATTCGAGAAAACGTTCGCAGAAATTCCCATGTGGGAAGTGTACATGGAAGCAGCTTTGCTGTCATAGGTCGGCAGCCTCGCTCATGAGTGCACTCATACACCCCCCCCCCCCCCTCACCACTCATGAGTGAGTGGTGAGTGAGCCTCGCCATCGTTTTGGGCAGGCGAGTGTGAGTGCGAATGAGTGCGAACCCCACGCGCAGTGAGCCCCGTTCATTACTCACAAGTGCGAGCGCCACTCGCGGCGAGCCCCACTCACCACCCGCGAGTGCGAGAGCAACTCTCGGGGAGCCCCGCTCACCACTCGCGAGTGCACTCGCGCTACGTTTACTGGGGGCGTACCCCGCGGGTGAGCGCCACTATTTGCGCTTGTCACTCGCTGTTTGCTATACGGGATCGCAGGAGCCGGCTCGCTGTGATGGTTTGTTAATGGGCGGGATTGCTTTTAGCTTCGGAAATATGTCGTCAGTGAGCTCCTGCGATGGGGCACCCTAGAATTTATTCTGTGGTGGCGTGTTCATTTAGGAATATGATTTGGATGTCCTTCTAACTCTGTAATGCACTATAACTGTTCGGTTTCATGACTCCTGGAGGGTCTGCTGCACACACTTGGTGCGAGGGGAGCCGACCAGCGGTGAACGCGAGCGCGAGTGAGTGCGAGTGGTGACAGTGAATGATGAGCGTGAGTGAGTGATAAGTGGTGATGAGCGAGTGGTGAGCGTGAGCGCGAGGGAGTGCGAGTGGTGAGGGTGACTGGTGAGTGTGAGTGATCGCGTGAGGAAAATATATTTTTCTTGGTGAGTGTGAGAGTGCGCCCAGTTATGCCGACGTATGTTTGCTGTACATTAAGGTCGGCTCCCGGCTATTGCTCGGAATACGTTTTTTTTTGTGTATGGGGAATGTGATCCCTCTGCCATACTAGTGTGAACGCACTATAGGCCATTTGAAACTCCATAGGACCCTTTGTATCCTTATGAAGGAGTAGACACCAGATCCCTTTGGAGTCGGCTTCACTACGTTACACGAATACATTGCTGGGAAGAAATTTCTTTCAGAGGCATTATAATGGTCTGAGAGAAGAGTAGGAAAGCCCTGGGGCATTCTATTAGTGTACCTATAGATACTCCATTTGTCCCTCGGAAGCATGATGCAGCGAGCTTCTTTTAACCCGGCCTTTGTATTAAACAATTCGTTTCTTGAAAGACATTTTTGTAGGGGAAGTGTAAGCGGTCATTAGTACAAATATAAATGTTACGGGCCTTTTAAATGCGTAGCATTTCAATTTGGACTTGACGAAGAAACACGCCTGTCCATCGTCAATGTTTGATGTGTCACGCACTTCCTCTGCATACAGAAATTCTTTCATAAAAGGCACTGTAGGAACCGAAGGTTTTCGTACGATCGCTTACAATGACCTTTAAAAATGAACTACCCTTTGTCGAAACGACATCGATGGTGGAATGCGAAGCTTTGCAAAATCAAGTCCAACACCACACGAATTAACCCAGAAGCGAGTGGACCCTCATCGAAACGGTTTACTGCACTGCTATTGTGCTCACTGCTGCTTTACCGATGCGGGCGTTCCATGGCTTTCCCATGCGTTCAACCGTCGCCACCGCTAGACGGAGGGGCACATTTTTTTGTTTAAGTTTGCACGTCCATGCTCCCGTCTCCAAGTCCAAACGTCTTCGATCGTACCGTCATGGGTAGTATCCGCAGTTGACCTCGACGAAGCGCATTTTTAAAGGAGGTAATCGTGAGTGTTACATTCTAGTCGGCCCTTTCTTACTTAGATTATTTACCTACTGCCACAAGAAAACCGCTTTATAATGACATTATTAAGTCCATTTTCCATCCCCCGTCATATCGGATTCCAGGTATAAATCTCAACGGATAGGATAAGCGTATGTCATTGTCGATGGGATAAAAAACCTGTCTTTTAAAGTACAATACGCAACACTGCCCCTAAAACCGTGGCTTCATGAACGCGGTGTTTTTGCTCCACCTGTAAATTGTCGTTTATGTGGAGACGCTGAAACTATTGATCATACCTTCTTACACTGTCGGCGTACGCTGTTTTTCTGGGATATCCTGCAGAGAACTCTCGAAAAGACATTTGTCCTCAGTTCGTTTTCTACAGGGCACTGGTTGAGTGTTCACGTGATGACTTGCCCTACTGACCTTTCTCGTTTGCTTAGCATGTACAGTTTGTGGAAATCTCGGTTAGCATATAACAATGCTATCTAAATAGACCTTGGGTGCATGTGTATTACAAGTGTGCATAGTAGCGCTGCACGCAGAGTGCAAAGTAGTGCGCTGTGTTTTCCTGCGGACTTTGTGAAATTGTTACATTGATTCCTCTCCTCTTGCGACTTTTCTACAAACATTATACGTACTTTTTCAGTATTTTACGTATAATTTTGTATGTATACAGATCATATTACTTCTTATGTATATAAGGGATATACGTATGTGACGCAAATGTGGCCGTTTTTTGTCTTTCAGCGTCGAATAGATGTTTTTAGAGGGAGCTGTTTCAATTTCGTGGAATAAAGACAAAAAAAAAATAATAAACGGCGCAGGCGGATATAAACGTCGGCTTCATAACGCAAGGGACTCAGGCTCCATTACGACCTCGGGAAGCGTTTGACCAGCGGAGCCGTTGTACAAGCCGTAAGTTCGCCGCTGCAGGAAAAAATACCAAGAAAATGCGGAGCACTCGTGAGCGCGTGCCTCGCGGTTGCCACCAAGAGTTCCCGGCACGTGCAGTGCCCTTACCAAAAAAAAAAAAAAAAGGCAAAAGAGCGAGAAAATGCCGAGCCTGGGGGCGACCGCCGAGTTCCCGGCTCGCTCACTGGCTTTAGCAAAGAAAAAAAAAAGAACTCAATCGTCAAGCACTACCGCGCATATAATGCTTGGCATAAGGAACACTACGATATCGATGCATATGACTATGATTAGTTCTGGCAAAGGGCAAAGAAACGAGGGTACATGTAAATAAAAAACAATTTCAAACTTGTAAAAATGCGTGGTGATGTGCCCTTCAGTGCAGTCGTATAAAGAAAGCGTGCAGCTTCGCTATGGTTCAAACCTTGCGCGATTTGCTGCCAGCTTCACCAGTTCAGCTGGTGGAAGTGTACAATGCTGACGATAACCTTGCATCCACCACTCGCCGCGAATAAGACGACGACCTCTTCGATGCATGGGACAACGATCACTAGCACCGCAACTATACAAACAAAGAATGATAGTGAAACTTTACTATGTATCCGGCAATGCTCGCTTACAACATCTTCGCCATTCATGTCTAGCGCGTGAGTGCAAGCTTCCCTGAATTTTTTATTAATTTTTCTTCGCTTCACCCCCGATCATCATCATCGTCGGAGAAGGTTGGTTTTCCTGCAGTGCATTTTGTGCTGCACACGGTAGCCACCAGTGAGAGGCGGAATGCTTCGCTTTGAATTATCTTCTGTCAAATGCATTCGTGCATACTAGTGAAGCCTACTTTAAACGGAATTTGTGCGCAGCTCGCACCGGATGAATGCGGTATTACGAAGGTATTTCACAAAAGACCCCATACCATTCACATATTTCACTTAGGGTCGCTTATATTGCCACCAAATAAGTGCCTCCAGAGCAATTCATTTTGGAGTAGTTGTGACGCCTACTTTAAAGGGGCTCGTTTTGCGGTTTTATGGAAGTATTCAATGTAAGCACCCATGAAATTCATATTTTCACACAAGACTGCTTGAATCGCCCCTTAAAGAATGTCTTCTGAGCAATTCATGTGTGTAACAGGGAAGCCGACTTTAAAGAAGGGCATATGTACAGGATGCATGGGGTCTTATGGAGTTTTCCAATAAAAAGTCATAGGGCTATTTACCCTTTGATATCAGGCTGCTTATATTGCTCCTTGAAAAAAATCGCTCCCAGAAATGAATGTGTGCATAGAAGTGAAGCCGACTTGAGGGGCTCCGCGCACAGCCTTTGAAGTCAGCCGAGAGCCTCCCTAGTCATTATAAAGTCTAAAAAACAACCATTTTTAAAGTTGCCCTTCATTTTCGTACAAATCCTCATATGGCCTATAATTTCCACCGAACGATAAAGCTAAATTTGATGTTTCTCCGAAAACCAGCCATCACGGCGATATTCATGTTGGCTATATTGGGCTGGCTACCGTGATCTTAAAGTACTATCAAAGTAAAATTGCTCCGGATGGTAAAAAAAGAAGAAGAAATGCTGAACAGTAATTCTTTATTAAGAATAACTATGTCTAGATTCCTTTCGGAGTTAAAACTTCTTCCTGGTTCTAACGCAGAGCACAAATGCTTGAATCAACAGGAATGGTAAATTTTCAAGTTTGGAATTGCCAGGACACAGAAATATATGGCAGAGAATGTTGTATGGCGTCCTCGCTCGAGCCCACATCTGATTAGTTTCAATAACAAATTTGAAGAAGCTATCAGTGATAGCATTACGAAGGCATACTTACTCATTCACAACGCGTGCAGAGATTGTGTGAGTTCGGGAAGCTCGTTTTCGCCCTGTTGCAAGTATTGATAGTATTGTGTTTTCTCTGTTTTGCCCCGCGTCAAATCTTTCTGCGTCTTAAAGACATTAATTGTTCTGAGTAATGGTTTGGAATAAAGGAAAAAAAACAACTAATAAGGCCTCTAAGTTTTTTCTTACCATGTGAGAATATGTGATCATCAATTAGGCGCTAGGTTAAGTCGCCGAGTTATGTGACTAACTTTACGTTCACGGAGTCTTGAGCTGTTGAGTTTAGTGCGTTAAGTGTATCATGCCGCGAAAAAAAACGCATGTAATTCTTTCTTGCGTATTTTCCTTATTCTCTCCGTTACTACGACTAAGAGTTTGACGAATCGTCTTTGTCCGACCTATACGCTGGCTTAACGATAGGTAACCTTAATGTTATGCCTGAAGACGTACCAGGCAACATCGAACTCATTGTACCTTAAGCTGCAGGTTCCGGTTGACTGCGTTAAGGCCCAACCACATGCACGCGTAAAATCGACGTACTCGCGCAACGACGTACGCCTGCGGCGACATACGCCGCTGCCTTTACGCCGACCGATGACGTCGGAGCGGGCGAGTAACCACAGATCGCCGCAACGCGCGCGTAAACCAATGCGCCGCGCAGTGTGGCTCGACTACACCGGACTCAGCTTTGTGGCGACCAGTTCAACTGCATTTTAACTCAAATAAAACAAATAATGCCTATTCTCACAAAAGCACGTATATTTAATACAGAAACAGTTCTTGGGACATTAGAAAACGTTAAGGATTAGTATGCATACTTGGCAGGCACAAAACCCTCCGCTACATTTGGCGTAAACTGCCTTGCTCCCATAGCTGGTCGTTGCTTCGCGTGTTTTGTCCGGTTATTTGCTCCCCGTATTTTACAAATTACTTTATTTAATCGCATAATGAATAGTAAACCTCGCTTATTTATCAATTTGCTGTCTTGTTATGGGACCTGACCGCCAGATAACATCACCGCCAGAGGTCTACGTCAGCACCGTGCGCCCGAAAGTTTGCGTCGATATCTGGCGGGCTCTTACTTGGGCGTAACAAGCGCGTAGCAATGCATTCGGCGTACGCCGGAGTGCGCCGGTTCCTTACGCGCTTACGCCGGTTTACGTCGTTGTGCGAGTACGTCGATTTTACGCGTGCATGTGATTGGCCTTTGATTGGAAGTCGTGCCGCCGGGTACACCCGTTACCCCCTTCTTCTGCTGCGCCAGCAGTTCTGCTGGTTAAATTTCGGCGTTTTCATCATCGCTCTTTTTCCTTCAGCCCCTTGACGCGTCGTGGCCAATGGGGTAGTCAGAAATCCGGCGCATACCCATGTTCGCAACCAATGGGAAGAATGTCGGGCCGATGGTTTGCAAGCAGCGGGAATTTTGACTACAGGCTCCTGGCTTCACTTGCGTGGCGCGAACCGAGTAAAGGAACGCGGAAGTAGTGCTCACGAATTATTAACCCCCCCCTTTACTAGAGACGCTCGTTAACAGATAGCTATTTTTTTCTCGTTTTGCAACTTTCACAATACTAGCAGGCGATTGCCTCAACTTCCTCGCTACCCCCGAAAGACACCCGTCAGAAAAAATGGCCTCATCTCCACTCCGTGGATGATGACGAGGGTGCGGAGTACGGGGACTCGAAATGACATCCAAGTTGCGCCTCGAGTGACATCCGATTTGCGCCCCGACCGTCATTCGATTTGAGTCATGAGTTGCACCTTGATTATTCCCTAAATGAAACTGCAACTCACGGCTCAAATCCAATTTCGCTTGATTTTCGCTTGATGGTGGTGTGCGCACGGATGGCCGCGGACGGACATTGGGAGGTCCTAAGGTACTCCGCACCGTTACAGGCGAGGGAGTAAGCCGTTTGACTCACCGTTTAAGGGAGTAAGCCGTTTAACTCACGGTCGTAGCCCAATGGGGAAGACGACTGACACTAACTCTGTCTGGTCTACCAGACACAGGCTCGAATCCTGCCGGTGCATGTGTAATTTTTGCGATTGCAAATGCTACGCGCGCGGACGCGGACGGGCATTGTGCGGTCCTATAAGGTACTCCCCACCTAAAGTACTCTATGTACTATTGCAGACACACTTAGGGAAAACACGGGAGCGCAAGGCGCCTGCTACTACCACACTCTGCTGGAGGATCCTAACGGCGCCGCACGGAAACAGCGCGCATGCGCATTGCAGGGGCAAATTATAAAGTGAACAGCTCATCGCGCGCATTGCGTCATCACACAGCAGTGCGTCGTCTGCTAACTGCGTGCTGCCGGCGTTAAAGAAGCAGTCCACGTTCTCAGTGGCCGTGAACTGCAGCAATAAATACTGCGGCGCTGACTAAAGCTTTTTTTCGCGCGTACGCAACGCTTGATACAGCAAAGCAAACACAAATTGCTGCCTTTTCCTACACGACACCACCGTCATCCCGCAAACGTGAGGTTCGCTGGCACGAGCTGTCACGGTTTCATCGCGAGCTGCGGAACGTCTTCTACGCTCGACCGTCCTGATGATACGCGGCTACCGCGCGCACCATAAGCACGGGGCGTCGTTTTCTACGGAAGTTTTATCTTTGTGGGCATAATTACGCGCAAAAACTTGCTCACTTTGAACGTCGTTTAAAGAAATACTTATCTCGACTTCTTGCGTTTTTTTCTAGGCCTTTTCATTTCTGGTGTATATTTGTGTGTTTTGTCTCATCTCGTGATTAACAGTAGCTCCAATTTGCTTCTTAATCTGGTTATTTTCTGCCACATGCTTACTATGTATCTTTGCATAATTAGCGTTGCGTTACTGCAGGGTTGAGGCTCTTCGTTTGAGAAGCTAGCTTACCGGCAAAGCTCGGGGGCAATGCTGGGCTTCACTGCACAACTTTTCACTTTAACGCCCAGCGCAGCATATATCGTTAAACAACACAGACGATGCGTTAGTATCCCGTTCATGGTCTAGTGGCAACACGCAAAACTTCATCGCTTAGCGCCCGAGTGGGCCGAGCGGCAGCCAAAGTATCGCAAGTTGTGCGTTGACGACAACTTGAACGTTTTTTACTTTATTCTGAAATTTTTATCTTTAATTTTGAGTGGCAGAGTCCACGGTTCCAACCGGGAGATTCTCTCAATAAAGAGAATTGTTGTTATCGCCAATTTATTATGCACTGCCTGAGTTATAGAAACTCGCAGGCGAAATAACATTGCACTTGAGCCATGGAAGAGTGCGTCAGGGACGTTTCTTGGCTTCCTGATTCATGGTCGTAAAACTGCGCTGTTCTAGGCAGGTGCAACTCTAAACCACGTTGGTTGAAGTTAATAAAGCGAAAGCTTTCTTAGTGGGGCTGGCGGTGTCCTGTCAAAAAAACTAATGCTTTTCTCCCATGACCAGTTGGTCGACCGAAAAGTTCTGATGAGGCCTCTGGACACGCGGCGCCTGCGTGAAACCGGGCTCCCATTGCGTCAAAACGGATATTTAGAAATGGCGAAAAAAAGAACTGTTCTAGATAAGACAATACACGCATCAATCATGAAAGAGGAGTGCAATAGCATACCTTTGTCTCATGAACCACGTACCCGTATACGTATAGACCGCCGTATATATATGTATATATATATATATATATATATATGTAGGGGAACCCTGAGTAGTATGCAAAGCAGCCATGGGGTCGATTCAAATGCCCATTAGTTTTCAGTTCGTCGTTTCCGTTAGGTTGAGGTACGTAGCTACCGTTATATTTACAGCTTGGTTTCCATGGTAACCACCACACTTGTCACTTACCGGAACTACGAAATGGCAAATTGCGTTGAGCCCATAGCTGTTTCGCATACTACTCAGGGTTCCCGTACGGGAAGATGGTGTAATTTTATTAGATGCGACGGGGCTATGCCCCTCCCTTGTACTTGTTGCGCCGTCCACACCCCCACTGCGCATGCCCGGCTTGCTGAACGCCCGGTGGTGTCTTACCATTTAATGGCTGCTGGAGCGACAGTGTTGCCAGTGTCTTCCTGGGCCGGCCCGAGATGAGCCGAGCATGCGCAGTGGGGGTGTGGACGGCGCCACAACAAGGGAGTGACCTAGCTCCGACCATGAGATGCTGGAGCGACAGTGTTGCCGGTGTCTTCCTGGGCCGGCACGAGACGAACACGCTTCCCCTTAAAGGGCTCCTGGAGCGGCATTGTTGCCGATGTTTTCCTGGGCCGGTGGATGGACGGACGACGGACGACGGAGCCGAGAGCAAGAGATGCCTTGCATCTAAAATCGTCGCATGGGTTCGTTCTTCGTTTGCGATTTGGGTCTTTGAAGGTTTGACGATCGATTGGACGCACTTTTAGCGAAGGTTCTATTATGTTATTACTATGTAACAATACTGTAGGCCAATAAATTGTCCCAAGCAGGAGTGGGTACAAATGTAGAATACACGACACAATTCACAAATAGAAGTTCTGGTACTGCCCAGCAGCAAAACCTGTGTGACGTAAAGACGGGGCAGTGTGAGCGATCTGCTCACAGCGCTTTCGACGCACCCACTCTGACGCACTTTTGACGCATTCTTGATGCCAGCAAGCTTTAAAGATTCTTCCAAATTTCTTTAGGAAAGGATGGTAAAGTTTTTTCGATGCCTACGCGGCTGCAACGTGTTTCTTAGCTCACTGTGACTGCTGTGCTAGCGGTACCTCACGGCTGTCAGATGACGATGCGTGTCGTATAGGAAAAGAGCGCAACTTGTGTTTGCTTTGCTGCGCCAAGTGTTGCGCCCGCGCGAATAATAATAAAAAAAGATTTAATCGTCGCCGAAGGGCTTATTTTTGTAGTTCACGGCTTCTTAAGCCCCGACAGCATACAGTGGCAGACGACGCGCTGCCGCCTGGTGACAGCAACGCGCGGGATGAGCTCCGTACTCTCCGTGCCTTTACAATGCGTATGCGCGCTGTCTCCGCGCGGCGCCGTTAGGGTCTGGATGCTCGTTAGGATGGATGCCGTTAGGATGCTCGCGCCACGTGATCCTGTGTTCACTCCAAGTGGGATCGCCGTATACGCGACCTTCGTTTACCAAATTATCCAAAACTGCCGACCACTCGTTATAGAACGTGTATCAACAAGGCTTTCCGCAAGTGAACGGTGGTTATCTCCAGCTACCACACTCTTAGGCAAAAAGGACTAAAATAGGGACTAAAATACAGCCGTTAGGCTTCAGGGGCAACCGTTCATCTTCAAGGGGAGTATCTGCGGCAGAGTACGTGCCGTGTGCATTAATTCGGACTAACTGTTCGTCCCCGCCGATCGCTAAGGAGTAACGGGAAGACGAAACGCATGCAGTTAGTCTCTTTGCTGCGTCGTTAATCCCCTAATGGCGTCGTCGTTGACCTTTCGCGCATATGTCTGTGAACAGTTTTAGATTTCCAAAACACACGTCATTGCAGTCAGCAGGTCCTTTAGATGGTGCCACATGAGAAAATATCGATGTTAATTATAAGAAAATCGCCTAGGGTTAATAGACCGCCGGGTAATGGCAACGAGCGGCGAAGCGCGATGACCAGACGCTTCTCGGTGAGGTTATGTTGATACGCTGTGTTGCATACGATTCGTGCGCGGTAATAACGTTCAATGAAAGCTTTCAAGCGCGTTAACAGTAACACAAAAATTAGTGACAATAGCAAACGTGGATTCCTGAGCGTAATAAATATGTAAATGTTTAACAGACGAGAAAAAACGTAGTAGTTGCTGATGACAACTGCAAAATAAAAATGCTCGCTACAGGTAACCGTCTCGAAGTTATCTTTTGCGCTCTGTAAATAATTGCCTTGTGCACCAAAGCTATGACAATGCTGCAACTGCTGTAAAACCCGCTTGCATTTACCAGTCGCAATCGTCTAGCGACGCGAACTTGAAGAATTCAGGCTAAAGAAACACTGAATTTGGTTTCGGCCGATGCAGGAAAATATGGTCTGCTTCCCTATTCTAACACTCAAACAGACGACACCTTTCACACACGTTACATAGAGCACTTAACATATGTATCGAACACTAAGAATACACCTAGTTTGCGCTATTTGTGCGGAAACAAATGAGTCGTCCGATCGCCCAGCTCCTACCTCAACTAGGCGACGACGAGTTCATGGTTATATACGAGAAAAAACTATAGTTGTGAGGCTGTACTTACAAACAAACTGAGCAATAGTACCTAAGTTGGCAAAGCGCTAAGCGCAAAGCGCAAATCGCGGTCACGTTCGCTTGCACGGATAGAAATTCGGACTCGAGTTGCTATGGGTCTGCCGCGTTATGCACAGAACTAAACGCTGTATACTTGAATGTTATCTACTCTGCGACTTTCACCCGGCGGCGTGGTTCAGCGGTAGCGCGTCAAGTTCGTTGCGTCTATTTCCGGGCGTCGGTGGTTCGATCCCTGGTGGTGCTAACGTTTGTTCTTTTTTCTGCGACTCAGCAGTTCGTCCTTGGGGAGCATCGGAACGGACCATCCGGGTTGGGGACTAACCGTTCGTCCCCTCGCAGTTAGTCCCCAATGGGACTAATCATTGTGGCAGAGGCTGTTATGCCCCCAAAGGATGAACTGTTAGTCATTTTTGCCTAAGAGTGCAGAAGGCAACGTATTTCAGTAAACCCTCCCTGGCCACGCGTTCATGGTTTTCTGTTTGGCTCAGTGCATAAACGGTAAATTGACCACGTGACTGTCCCTGTGCCTGCCGCCTCTCATTTCGCTGTCGTCTGTCATTCTACTCGATATGGTAGAAGTGGTTTGAAATGTCTGTTAGAAATCGGCTAAGAACGACACCAATAAGCACAGTGGTGCAAGATTTCATCATGACAAGCCCATTGACACCGACTAAATGGCCTGCTCCCATCTGCTCCAGGTCTCCCTAGTCGGGCGCCAATTGGAAATACTAGGCATTACAAAGAAGGACAACATCGCTTAGTGGTGGTCTTGGTGTATACTGGTCTTGGTACTTAGCTGTACAAGAGGCGCTGATATTCACAAGCAGCGAAGGCACCGGTGGAGGAGGAGAGAACTAACTCTGATGGCATTGAATCATTATGTGGGCGAAGCCCCCATTCCATGGGATACCGTTGGATCCTGCAGTCGCCTTCGAGCATGCAATCAGCCGAAGCTGCAGGTTCTCGCAATCGGAGCTGGTCGGTTCGTGCTTCCACAGCTCAGCCGACGGATTGGGAATTCGATCTGCGTTAGGGTCATCCAAGCGGGTCACGTTGATTTTGTGCGCATGCTACATCCGGCCACTTTTTCTGTACTGTAATGCGGCGCTGACGATACAGTACGTCGCCAGCGCAGTGTCAGCGCCAAAAATGCTGACACTGCGGACCTTTGCGCCCTGTGTAGCCCCCTACGTACCCATTTGCAAAGGCGAGCATCGACCTCTCCGACCTTTGCCAAAATCTCCGAATGGTAACCGGTGGGTCATCGTCGCTACGTCGAGACGCAGCGCTCCCGTTGCAGCTACAGCTCTGGACGTTCGGTCCTTCCTTTTGCGTTCCGTTGTCCTTCGCTAAGGCACCCCTGCTGTTTTCTTCAGTGACCGAGGGCTGCAGTTTACTGCAGACGTCGTCGAAGAACTACTGCGACTCTGTGGCTCCATCTACCGTCAGAGCACCACATACCACCCCCAAACAAGCAGCTTGACAAACCGGACGCTGACCAATATGCTATCAATGTATGTCACGTCCGGTCACAATAATCAGGATGCTGTGCTACCCTTTGTGATATACGGATATAACACCGTCAAGCACGAGGCAGCTGGCCATGGTACGTTTCTAAAGCGAAGCTTTCTAGGCCTCACTGATGCCGTTCGATGTCGCTACATAATGCATTGCAGGAAAGCCAAGTTTACGCAATGAGTGTCACAAAACGATAGTGATGATGATAAAGGCACAGCAAGTGCCTCAAAAAAAAAAACGCTTCCTGTGGTCGGAATCGAATCTGGGTCCCTACCCGGCGCGGTGGCTCAATGGCTAAGGCGTTGTGCTGCTGAGCACGAGGATGTCGGTTCGATTCCCGGCCACCTCGGCCGCTTTTCTGATGGTGGCGAAAACCAAAAACGCCCGTGTGTGCGAGATTTCACCGTACGTTAAAGTTCCCCAGGTCGCCAAAAAAAAATTACGCCCACCTCCCCTCGCGGGAACCCTGGTGTGATGCGACGTTGAAGGGGGTTCCATTGACGTCGCATCAAGCAATCTTCGGGTACGGCAAGAGAGCAAGCGCAAGCGCAAGCGCGGACGACCGTCGACTGAGAGACCGGCCGGAGCGCGGCACTCCGCTTCTATGCGCAGCGTGCCCGAAGGAGAGGAGACCGCGGAGAGAGAGAGTACTGCACACGCGCACAGTGCGCAGCCGCGCGCAGCGCGACCGCAGATGTTGGGAGAGGGTGTTCGCTATCGGAGAAAGGAGAGGAGGCGAGCGGAGGAGAGACGCAGCTGTGCGGACGTGGACAGCGGACGCACGCAGGACAGGGCCGCCGGCAAGAGATGCTCCTCTCAGCGTCGCATCTAATAATTCGGAGCCCTCCACTATGGCGTCCCTCATCGCCTGCGTTGCGTCGGCGAGTCAAACCCTACAATCAATCAATCAATCCGGGTCCTCGCTTTATAAAGCCAACGCCAATCTTATTTCGCCATTCCGACATGGTCGAAGCTGCTTCGCGTTTTAACGTCTTTATTTTGATAAAAGGGCTTTGATATTTTCTCCTATATGGGCTTCCTCGACAGCATCTTGCCCTTCCCTCCCCATCAAAAATTTTCCAACGCCCAAACTTAATGTAGTGCTGAATAGGTACGCAGGGTGTCCCGGCTCCAGACTCTAAGCTCGCAAGCTCGCATAGAGGCCCCGTACCAGAAGCCTCGGCGGTGTTTTGAAATAGGGGGCTGGCGATGATGATCATATTTTTGCTTCATAAACAAGATAGCTTTTTTTAGATGCGGAGCATCTCATGCTCGGGGCTGTGTCCCTCCCTCCCTTGTCGTTGTTGTCCGCCGTCCGCGCACCCACTGCGCATGCCTGGCCAGGCACAGCTGATGATGATTGTGGCAGGATGCCCGTAGGGATTGGCCAACCAAAGGATCCATCATGAGATAGCTTCGCGTTCAACCACCGCGTCATCTTCCCGTAGGGGAACCCTGAGTACTATGCGAGGCATTCCTCCTCTCCTCCTCTCCGAAGCTCCTCTCCTCTCCGGCATTCCTCCTCTCCTCCT
Organism: Haemaphysalis longicornis; assembly: GCA_013339765.2. Lineage (NCBI taxonomy): Eukaryota > Metazoa > Arthropoda > Arachnida > Ixodida > Ixodidae > Haemaphysalis > Haemaphysalis longicornis. The sequence goes on along the minus strand of CM023450.1, from coordinate 128,778,765 downwards.
CTCCGAAGCTCCTCTCCTCTCCGGGATTGCGCCACGAATGGCAACACCTGCGGCTCCGCGCGCGATAATGCGAACCAGCTTTGGGTTAGAGACGTGATGGTAGCCGCCACATACTCCGCAGGGGGCACCACTGTAGCTCCGCGGTATAAATGACGCGCGCGTGCGCTACGCTCCCCTCATTTTCCTCCCGCAACGCCGCGATCGAACTGAAAACTAATGGGAACTTGAGTCGACCCCATGGATGGTTCCCCTACGGGAAGATGGTGAAATTTTTTCGGAGTCTTATTAGCTTTTTCACAGAATTCGGTCCTGCCTTTTTCGACCACAATAAATCAAATGCCATTAATTTAGAGTAACGGCGCTTTATCCACTTCAAGAATCCTACACAATGCAATAAATGCGGATAATAATTGGTTAGTGAAGGGCAATCGTATGCACTCAGTGTGGCCCTCGAGATGCACTGTTGAAAAAAATGGCAAGAGAATCATTTTCTCTCCCTTACAGCAACAGAAAAGCTCTGACGATAGTAATGTGTCAAAAACAAGTTATCAGATAAAGAGAAACAAGCCGAGTGGGGAATTAATTACGATAAGCCTTGGCAAACCAGCCGTGTGTTCTGGCAAAATCACACAGTCGTATTGGGCCTCGTGGTTCAAACCTCTCGAGCCACATTCTTTTAAAGCGAAGCTTTCAGCCTATCACTGATTATGTCCGTAAGCGAAAACGCATTGCAGAAAAGCCAACTTTCTCTGAAGATTATGATAATTGTTCTTCAAGTAAAAAAAAATTAAAACGCTGCACTGCGAAGCTTGGCGACGGCTCCGTTACGCCTCCTCCGCTAAAGGTTAATGGGTGGTGCATGTGTGCGGTGATACGACGTCTAACGTCAACATCGGAGGCAAGCACCGACAGCCGTTACCCACAGCTCAACGCATGATGAAAATGACGTTGCTCTGTATGCCGTAAGGCTGATATCCGCAGGACGTTAGGCCTAACTCCACGTTTTGATGTTTAAGACGTTAAGCATGCATATAACGTGATATTTCGAGATTTAACACCTTGAACCGGCACCCATTCCGAAAATCTTTCACGCCTACGTCTAACGATGATAATGGTTGAACGCGAAGCTTTCTCGTGATGCATTCTTTGGTTGGCCAGTCCCACACTGCGAGTATGCTACTCTGGAGGTATGCTCCACTTTTCTAGAATACCCACAGCAACTCCCGGGTGCGCTCCACAAGTCTAACGTTTGTTTTCGGTTGTGCGGCGCGAATCGGCACCTGCAGCTAGGCATTCGTTTCGACCTTGTCGAAATGGAGTAATCGGATATATAGACACCGGCATCATAACGCGAATGACCCAGGTTTGATTCCGGCCACGGGAAACATTTTTTTTCTTTCACTCCACCCACAATCATTCATAATCATCGTCAGAGAACGTTAGCCTTCCTGCAGAGCGAATTGGCCTGCAACGACATTAGACAGGACAATAAAGCGTCGCTTTAAACGTATACTCACCGTACGCCAAGCAACAGACCTGTTGCTTGGCGTACGGTGAGTATACGTGGCGTACGGTGAGTATACTCGGTACCTACCGAGTCGCCTTAGATTCCAAACTCGAACGTAAGGCTTACAGAGTGAATGCCCCGGAGTTTCTGCGGCTATTCTAGAAAATTGGCGCGTACGTCCAGCGTAGCACATACTCGCAATGTGGGATTGGCAGACAAAGGAATCCATCACGAGAAAGCTTCGCGTTCAACCACTGTCGTAGTTTGACGGAGGGGTGCATTATTTCTTTATGTTTTAAGCCACAACTTGTGTAAACAGCCAAGACGCGGGGGGGGGGGGGGGTGGAGGGGGGGGGAGGGCTCAGCCTTTTATTTTTGACAACCAGGGAAGGGGAATCGAGCCCCCCCCCTCCTCTCCGTCCCGCCCCTCCCGACTACCCTCTACCGGAGCACCTGCCCGGTAAGATGACCGACATCTCCCCTTAACTTTATAGTTCGAGTGAACATGTTTGGCTATGGCTCCAGTGTCCAGACACGACACCAAGTTCCTTTCCATTTACGCTGGACCATTCGTGATGCTGTCCCGTTTTAATTATGTCAACTGTATTGTCGCCAACATCACGTCCAACGGCCGCCATTCAAGCAGAGCCCAGGTAGTGCATGTACACGGTTGCAACGTTGTAACCTACGGAGCTCTTGACTGGCTCAGCGAGTTTTGTCTGCCCCCGGGTAAATTGTTACGGCGGAAGGTAACCACAGTTAGCCTTGTACGGAGAAGACGACGTTAAGGCTCTAACCCGCAGCGGGAGTGTGGAAGAAGAGGCAGAGGTTGGTTTTCGGGCCACCGGCTGTGTGTTGACCACTCCGCGCCTCTCGTCCTCTACGCGTCGCCCCGTTTCATCTGTGCGTTGTACGAAGTGTTTCAAGTTCGTACACATTTCGAGAATGTGTGTAGAGGATAAGGCAGCGGTAAAGGAGCTGGACGCGTGGATTGAACAGCTCAATGAGTGCAAGCAGATGACAGAAAGCCAAGTGAAGACGTTGTGTGATAAGGCCAAGGAGATCCTAGCCAAGGAGTCCAACGTCCAGGAGGTGAAGTGCCCCGTGACCGTGTGCGGCGACGTGCACGGCCAGTTCCATGACCTCATGGAGCTGTTTCGGATCGGGGGCAAGTCTCCCGACACCAACTACCTGTTCATGGGGGACTACGTGGACCGCGGCTATTACTCGGTGGAGACGGTGTCCCTCCTAGTCGCTCTCAAGGTACGCTACCCGGAGCGGATCACAATACTGCGGGGCAACCACGAAAGCAGGCAGATCACGCAGGTGTACGGCTTTTACGATGAGTGCTTGCGCAAGTACGGCAATTCCAACGTGTGGAAGCACTTCACGGACCTGTTTGACTACCTGCCGCTGACGGCGCTTGTGGACAGCCAGATCTTCTGCCTCCACGGAGGTCTATCGCCTTCCATCGACACCTTAGACCACATCCGGGAGCTGGACAGGCTGCAAGAGGTCCCCCACGAGGGGCCCATGTGCGACCTGCTGTGGTCGGATCCGGATGAACGCGGCGGCTGGGGGATCTCCCCCCGAGGAGCAGGCTACACCTTCGGACAGGACATCTCCGAGACCTTTAACCACAGCAATGGACTCACCCTGGTGGCCCGAGCTCACCAACTCGTCATGGAAGGTTACAACTGGAGTCACGACCGAAATGTGGTCACCATCTTCAGCGCACCTAATTACTGCTACCGCTGCGGAAACCAAGCAGCCATCATGGAGCTTGATGACCAACTCAAGCACTCCTTCCTGCAGCTTGACCCAGCACCCAGAAATGGGGAGCCACACGTGACACGTCGCCCACCCGAATACTTCCTCTAAACCCTGTTCTGTGCCCCTAATTCTTAAAAAGTCTTTTTTTTTCTTGCTTCGGAAAACCTTCCTATCAAAACCTTCCCTCTTGCGCTACTCCTGATTTACTTGGGTGGTACTTTTCCTTTTAGTGCTTTCAACATTCGTGGCAGACTTGAGCAGGCTCAAGCTAGCTAATTTGCTTGGCCCCGAAGGTACTGTCCTTGACATATACCGGCAAGGGACAGAGCAAGCTACCGAGAAAGATGGGTCCCAGGAATCACTTGTCCTTTTTCTGTGTACCCATTTGCGTTCGTTGTTAGTTTCTCTGTAGACCCTGTCAGGTTCGAACAAAAATAAATAAGAGAAGAAGCTCTGTAAACGAGACTGTAAGTTTGTATTAATCAAAACCCAAAAGGACACTACCTGTGCAAAGTAAAACTACGACCAAACACCTGCGAAAATGGAAAAGAGTTCAACTAACACTAAAGGACACCGTAGGCATTTGTCACTTGCACTAGTCCTTGCACCGCCGGTTCTCGGAGCACGGTCGTGGCGTGGCGGCGTCGTGCGGCCCTGCCACGTCTCGTGGCTCCCGGTGGTGCAGCCCGCTCCGAGCTCCTGTCGCCGTTGTAGCGAACGCAGCTTTACTGGAGACGAGTTTGCTTTCTTTGGAAACTATACGTGAGGACTGGCTCCCAGAGAAGAGGGCACAAGGTTTTCAGATGTGGAGGACCTCTTGGACGTGGCACGGGTACGGGCGCCCGACCTCCATACATCCCTGTTACACTCCACACCACCTGTTCTTGCATTCACACCGGGGCTCGTGCTCTCACCTAGAGCGTTCGGCAAAGCGTGGCCCAGGTGAACGACCTTGACGCCACCTCCCTTGCTGTCATGTTTTTTTTCCTGCGTGGGGTCTTCTTTTGTGGTGAGACTGTCTGTCACGTTATGTCGACCGGCTCAGAGGGACGGACGAGCGACAGCTGTTGGCGCGCTTAACAAAACGCACATTCATTAGATGCGACGCATCTCTTGCTCTCGGGTATGTCCCTTCGTTGTCGTTGTCGTTGTCGCGGCGCCCGCACACCACCTGCGCATGCGCAAACTCTCCTCCGTTCTCCTCGCCAACAGCTGTGTGCAACGCGCTCTCTCTGTCTCATTATCATAACAGCTGCGCGCGCTTCGCTGACGCTTCTCTCTCGCATTTGCTCTCGCTGCGCATGCGCAACTCTCCTCCGTTCGTCTCCTCTCCTTCAAGTGCTGAATATAAAGCGGTGAGCGCGCAGCGCCGGTTCAGTGAAGTGCGTTCGCTTGACTGCGCTTGACTTTGCTTGTGCTTCGCTTGACGACGACGACTCCGTTGCTTCTTCCGATGTAGTGCGATGGAAGCAACAGTCCCGTCAGCGAGTGGTTTGACACAATCGAGTACCAGCGTCAATCCAAACGCTGATGGCAACGTTACTTCAACTGAAGACAAGGCTGCGAAGCGACGGGCACGTGACGCTGAACGTTTCACGCGATTCAGAGAATCAACCCAACGGAAACGCCAATTGAACCCCCCGATGCGTCGCATCACATCAGGGTTGCCTCGCGGGAAGATGGGCGTAATTTTTCTTTACACTCCAAAATCTCCCAGGCAAATTTACACTACAAACAAGACAACATGCAATTTAATAACGCTAAACCTGCTATACAAGCCTCACGAAGACAAACAAAGCCAGAAACCACTACAGTAACTACACGAAACAGTCAACCCCAAAAAACATGCACATTTAATAACCCAGTCCTAAATGCAATCTTTATAACGTCCTTTCCAACAAACCTCTCATTCATGATGCTGCGACTACGTGTCCCTATCATACAGGATATACTCCTGTCTCCGGCGCTGACGTGGCGCAGATTGGCGTGGCCGTTGCGAGGTGGTAGCCATAGTCGTCTGGTGTGGTGGTGATGGTGCCGGCGTCGATGCGCGCGGTAGTTGTGACCGCGTCATCGTTGCGCCGCGCGTTCCGGCGTGTCTCTCTGGCAGCAGGAGGCACCCGGGAGGACCCCGAAGCATCCACATGTGGGTTCCGTCACAGCAGAGGCTGACGGGCGTAGATACTGGACGCAGGCGCCCGGCCGTCACCACTGGGGCCTACAATGCACACGTTGGCCGTGTGGCGAGGCTGGGACCGATGCGATGTTGGCCCGCTCCCGCCCTGGATTGCGTGGCGTTGTCGATGGCCTGGCCACGTCCCCTTTACTTCCTCCTTTGAGACCTTCTTCCTTTCGTATTGCTTGCTCCCGCTGCGACCTTCCTCCCCCAACAGCCCGCTTGTCCCGCCTTCAATCGTTTCCCCCGGTGGTCGTGTCATCCTTGAATTGGCTACTAGCTCTGCTGTCAACAGCACGGGTCACTGCTTTATTCGCTACTGCTTCACGTGGGTTATCCGCGGCGTTTCATGACTGACCACCTCCTTGGCGGCAAATTTATATAACTCCACCTTAATTCTTTATCGCCGTCCTCTCAAAATGTCTCGTGATTAAAACAAACCACTTCGGACATTGCCCCCTACACCACGAGAGTTTCGCGTTTTCTTGGCATGACAGCCCCTATAGCCTACGCCTACATCAAATGACACGGAGGTAAACGATGGGGTGGGATTTATTGCGGATGAAAAGGGTGGTGCTTAGGAAACCAGAGGCGCGGAGCGGTCAAGACAGCTCGTAGCCCGAAAAACCACCCCTACCTCTTATTGCACGCTCCAGTTTCTCGTTAGACCCTTAGCGTCTTTCTTCATTATCATCATCATCAGCATCAGCAGCATGTCTACGCCCACTGCAGGGCAAATGTCTTTCGCATAGATCTCCAATTATCCCGGTCCTGTGCTAACTGCGACCAATTCATCCCAACAAACTTCTTGATCTCATCTGCCCATCTAACTTTCTGCCGCCCCCTGCCACGCTTGTCTTCTCTAGGGATCCACTCTGTTACCCTTAATGACCAACGGTTATCTTGCCTTCGCATTACATGCCCTGCCCACGTCCATTTCTTCTTAATTTCTGCTAATATGTCCTCAACACGCGTTTGTTCCCTGACCCACTCTGCTCTCTTCTTGTCCCTTAACGTTTCACCTATCATCTTCCGTTCCATTGCTCGCTGAGTCGTCCTCAGTGTAAGTTGAACCCTTTTAGTGAGCCTCCAAGTTTCTGCCCCGTATGTGAGTGCCGGTAAGATGCACCTGTTATACACTTTCTTCTTCACGGAAAATGGTAGGCTGCCATTCATTATCTGAGAATTCCTGCCGAATGCACTCCACCCCATTCTTATCCTTCTAATTATCTTTGTTTCATGGTTGGGATCCGGGGTCACTACTTGGCCTAAGTAGATATAGTCGCTTACTACTTCCACTGCCTCGCCACCTGCCTCAAACCGCTGGGCTCTCCCGGGGCTATTGAACATTACTTTAGCTTTCTGCATATTAATTTTAAGGTCCACAATTCTACTCTACTTGTCCAGTGCGCTAATCATGCATGGCAATTCTTCCCCCGAGTTACTTAGAAAGGCAACGTCATCAGCAAATTGGAGATTACTGAGGTATTATCCATTAACCCTTACGCCCACCTGTTCCCAATCCAATGTTCTGAATGCGTGTTGTAAACATGCTGCGAATAACATTAAAGAGATTGTGTCTCCTTGCCTGACGCCCTTCTTTGTAGATGTTTTACTGCTATTCTTATGGATAACTATGGTAGCTGTGTACCAATTGTAAATATCCTCTAGTATTCTTACGGAATGCTCGTCTACACCCTGACTCCGCAATGCCTGCATGACTTCTGAGGTTTCGACCGTTCGACCATAGAAAACTTACTGTGGTCACTCCATACCAAGTCTTTCTCCTCTCTCTCTCTCTCTCTCTCTCTATATATATATATATATATATATATATATATATATATATATATATATATATATATATAGTTAAAAGACGACGATGAGGATGCGAACAACCAAACGTGGTGCAACGTGCGAAGACCAAGAAGTTGGGCAGGCGCGCAGCCAGCGCCAGTTCTGTGTAATGGCCGACATCCTGTAAATAGTGAAAATGCATCGTTCTCCCATCTCATGGTTCACGTCCTTTGTCCTGCCGCCACGTAACATTTGGTGGAGGTGCTGGGTGCCGTCGAGGGAGACCGTTCCGGTCGAGGCCTCAGTAGGTGAGCGAGTGTAGTGATTACGAACGATGAAATGATAATACAAAGTGAACCCGTCGTTGCCACCACGGATGCAGATGAAGAGCTTGGTGAAGACGGGCCCCGGAACAGCCATGCCAGCCGAAGTCATGAAGCAACGCCCAAAGCCCTTGAGAAGACGCGCCGGCGAACGGGGCCGGGGGAGGGCATCGTCGTCTTGTCTGGTCGCGGCTTCTCACGTCTCGGCTGATTTCGGCTCGTCATAGGCTGGAGGCACGTGCTGGGGAACAGATGTCGTGATGGCTCACCGGGGCTGGGGCATGCCGACGCGGTCCAAGAGCCTGGAGAAGATCGCTTCAGGAGCCAAGATGGCGCGATGCCTGGGGGGCCAGGATGAAGATAATTGTCCCGCACACTCCACCAAATTGTTAAGGGGTTTACTGGTGCTCAGGAACACCGGGGGAGCAGTCAGAAGACGAGGGGTGATGCCGAGCCAGCTGAACCTCTTCTTTTCCAGCTCCTTCTGATGATGATAGATGAGGTGTGCCAAAAGCATGGCAGTGATGATGATCCGCGATGGTGCACGGCAATGGCGCTGTCAGGGAATGTCCTCTAGTCCTTGCTACAATATATATATATTTATATATATATTATATATATATATATATATATAATATATATATATATATATATATATATATATATATATATATTATATATATATATATATATATATATCCGAGTGGCGCTGGCTACAATCCCCAAGTGCAGGAAACAAAAATACCTTAACACAAATACCCGAGAAAGTGGTGGGGGAATATCCCCGCCGGTAGCGTTGTGGTTATCGCACCAGACCGGTATTCTGGAGGTCGTGGGTTCGGATCCCACCCGGCGGGAATTTTTTCACCAATTTCTTTCTGACTCAGAAAATTCTTCACCTGTTTCTATGACCCACCACAACCTCCCCTTTGCTTTCCGAGGTTTTCTTGACTGCCAACCCTTATTTTCTGTCTTATTTTCACCGAGCACCTCATTTCCCATTTTCTGATTCGCTACATGCTTAGCGAGGGCCTCTGTTCTGGCAGTCTTGGTGCCAAAGGTAGCTTAAGAGGGTTCAACGCTGGTCGACCACTCTCGACATGTCGTAGGCACTCGAGCCACTGCCTGGGGGTTAAAAAGGAGGTCCCCTTCACCCCGAGTAGTCCGAGTGGCGCTGGCTACCACCCCCAAGTGCAGGAAACAAAAAATACCTTAACATAAATACCCGAGAAAGTGGTGGGGGAATAGCCCCGCCGGTAGCGTAGTGGTTGTCGCCCCAGACCGGTATTCTGAAGGTCGTGGGTTCGGATCCCACCCGACGGGCATCTTTTCACAACTTTCTTTCTGACTCTAAAAATTCTTCATCTCTTTCTGTGACCCACCACAACCTCCCCTTTCTTTCCGAGGTTTTCTTGACTGCCAACCCTTATTTTCTTTTATATATAATATATATATATATATAGATAATATATATATATATATATATATATATATATATATATATATATATATATAATATATATATAGTAGGGTGTCGAACCGGAACCGAACCGGTATTTTTTTCCGAACTGAACCCGAACCGAACCGTTATTTTTGAGCAGCTGAACCCGAACCGGAACTGAACCGGAAAAAGAAATAACGGTTACCGGTTCATGCCGAAACGGTTCGACCCTCTGTTGTTGATATTGCACAGTCAATGCAATTCAGGCGTTTTTTTCTTTCACGTACCATCAACTTCGTACTTGCTCGCGCAATTTCCCCTCCAGACAATTGAACACTATCACGCTCTATGTAACAACAGGGGAAATGAATGAGCACCAATGTAGCAATGGTCTGTTGCTGCTGGAAGCGCGAGCGTAGTGCAAGCTGACCAAACGAAATGTCATTCTCGGCAGCTTGCAGGGGATATAAAACGACTTTGCCCTTCCCTAGCTGCGACTTATTGGAGCAATCAGGCTGCAGGAGTGCTCCACTGCGCAACAGCGAAAGCTCACACCCGATGTGTGCAAACTTTTTGCATTTCATGATTTGTTTAAAAGGTCCGACACCTGCAAATTATTAATACTTGACAAGGAGCTGCTCAGTGGCTCAGCCGTTTGCTAAGCCGTTTGCCCAACTCGCTACATTGCTTCTACTGCTACTCGTTCTGGAGGGGAGTACTGCTGTGGACGAATTAAAGAGCGTCTACCCAAAAAGTCCCATCTCATGCTCCACGTGTCAAATTTCCCTTTCATTTTGTAACCCCATTATCTGTTATAAGATTCCGCAATGTAGCACACGGAACGATGGTAGGGGTTCAGGCAGTACGATGACATACTGATTGTAATGCACACTTTCGGTATCGCAAAAGGAATTGGAGTGGCAAGAGCAATAATGCAGTGACTGAGCGTTAACTAAAGCTTACTTTTAACAAAAGTGTGGCTAACACATTCGATAAGGTGGCAGCTAACAAATTATTATGGTAGACCAAATATTCTAATTCATTGGTAGTATTTATGTGCCTTTTGTGGGATTTTTCTGTTTTGTTACAAATATAAAAAAATGTGCGCCATTGGTATTAAGCGCTGGTATTTGAACACGCGAGTACGCAGGACTAAATTTAAGGCTTCAAGGTTAGCGTGATGGGCGATGCATAGCGACAATGGCGATTTCAACAAAAAAGGAAAGGACAGAAAATATATACCACCGTCATATCTCTTGGCGTTGGCTTTATGAATAGTTGCTAGGACAACATAAAGTCTGAGCGATAAAGAAGATGGTAAATCGTCGCCACTTCATGTGTTTTTCTAATATCTCCTAATGGTTTAAAGTTTCCTTTGCAATTGCGCCACTGCCCTTGGGGAGCAGCAGCATTTTGAATGTTAGTTTGTGTTTTGATTTGACGGTCGTTTTAAACTAGTAAATGTTTTTTTTTCTAATTTTAGTGATAATTCAACTCATCGAATCGGTTCGCGAACCGGTTCAAGCTCCCGAACCGGTTCGCGAACCGGTTGATTGATTGATTGTGGGGTTTAACGCGCCGACGCAACGCAGGCGATGAGGCGCGCCGTAGTGGAGGGCTCCGGATTAATTTTGACCACCTGGGGATCTTTATCGTGCGCAGAAATCTCGAACACACGGGCGTTTTTGCTTTTCGCCTCCATCAGAAAAGCGGCCGCCGCGGCCGGGAATCGAACCCGCGACCTCGTGCTCAGCAGCGCAACGCCTTAGCCAATGAGCCACCGCGGCGGGTCGCGAACCGGTTCGGTACGTGATTTTGTCGAACCGGAACTGAACCGGAACGAAATTATTTCACCCGAACCCGAACCGTAACCGAACCGGCATTTTTTCGGTTCGACACCTGATATATATATATATATATATATATCGTTACCTTGAACCCGGTTGTGTCCACTGCAGGACGAAGGCCTCTCCCGAAGATCTCCAGCCACGCCTATCGTGGACCTGGAGGCCGATAGTGTGATTATATAATCATTAGGAGGATTTTTAGAAGTGTACTCAACCAGGGTTGCCAAATGCTTGTCCGGTGAAGAAATGCTGTTTGTGTTCCAGGGAGCCTCACCTAGTAAGGTTGAACCTATCTAGTAGACTCCCGTGGTATCCGGCGACGTTCCACACCGGACGAGGCAGCATTTAGAACCTGGTACAACGCTCTAGAGGCGTAGTACGCACTTCTTAGAGACATAGTGCCTCAGCATATAGCGCATCTCTGGAGTTGTCCTTATGCCATCGCTTTGTGTGACATAACTGTATGTGTGTATATATAGAACGGGAAAATGTGGTAGGTCATTTTGTTATCATTATAACAGATACAGTTTTTTGAAAGAAAGAAAAAGAAATTGGAAGAAAACATGCGCGCTGGGTGGGGTCTGAACCCACAACCCCTAGAATACGCGTCTGCTTCGATGACCACTAAGCGTATTCTGGAGATCGTGTCTCCAGAATACGCGTTCAAACCGGTTCACGAATCGGTTCGGTGAGTGAAATTATTACTGAAGTGCGAAAAACAATCTTTGTAGTTTAAGCTAGGCGATCATGAAAACTAAATACAATTTTGAAGCATTCAAATACTGATTTTTCTTATTTATATTTGTGAAATTTCAAATACAACAGTAAGCAATGAGGCCAGATACTAAGAAAAGGAGATGTAGTAGTGACGATTTACCCCCTATTTTTCCACCCAATTCTTATGTTGTCCTATCCGCCAAGGGTCATGCTATCTTCTCCCGCTTCCCTTTTTTTTTGTTGAAATCGCAATCTTCTCTCTGGAATCACATATTACACTTAACGTTACACCTCTAGAGAAGGTCTGCGTGACGGCGAGTCACCTCCGTACATTAGCAGGGGATGCGTTTAAATACCAGAGGTGACTTTTTTTCATACGTTGTAGCATAAAACCTAAAGGCTCCTACAACTCCAGACAGTGCCCGCACTGTCACATATCTCTCACCACTTACCACCTTGTTTTCTCTAGTCCTCACCCCCCTAACCCCCTCCCATCCCCCAACCCTGAGTAGTGGAACGCCGAGCAGGCCAGCTCAGCCCCAGAGCGACAGCAATCCCTGGTGCACCGAGCTCTGGACGCATCTCGGATTCGCGGCCTCCTGGACTTAGGTGGCTGAACACATCCTGGTGTGCACAATAAAAGTGTATTACTTCTCCTCCTACAGCGGCCGTGCAAATGCTACCTGTGAATTCGATGGTTCGGCCACGTAGGATAATTTTTTAGGAGTCACCGTCTCGAGGGAATGAGCCAACATCTTGTTGAAAGTGGGCTTGAGTTAACGCTCAGTCATTGTATATAGCTCTTATGACTGGAATGCATTATTACGGATTGCATTATTATGGATATGTGCATCACCCTGAATACGTCTCTGTTCCGCCTGACCTCCCCCATCGTTCCGTATGCAAAGTTGCGGAATCTTGGAAGAGATTATGCGATTGCAAACTCGAAGGGTACAACTGGACGCGTGAATAACGAGATCGAACTCTTTTGGGAAGACTCTCTTTACACCCCCTTCTTCGGAAGGCGTAGCAGGAGCAGCAGAGTGGCAAGTTAGACTATAGTCAGTGAAAGTGTGCCTTCCAAAACGAAGGAAAGCTTAAAGAGACAAATCAACAGAATTAACAAGCAGAAAGGATGAGCGCTAGGCAAATAGGACAGCGCGGGATGGGTCTGCGTTTCCTCATTTGTCGTCGACTGCAGTGCTGTTTTTTTTCTTGCAAGACAAAATACGTAGTGCCTGCAAGTTTGGGGGATACAGTTTATTGCAGAATGATGAAGTGCCAACGATACGCTAACACTTTTCTCTGGTATATCTATTATCCTTATTTAGATACGTTAAAAAAAATTCACCCCACCTCCCCGAAGGGAATCGTGAGGAAATGCGAATGCATTTCTTTTGCGCGAGAGTGCGCGGAATTTATAATTAATGAGGAGACGGTGATTTGTAGCGTAACCATTTATTTAACACCTGTTTGTGTTGTCGTTGTACTTGACGGCCACGATCACTGCCTTGTGGTCGGTAAAGTGCACAGTCAAAGGGTCTTTGAGAAGCATGCGGGCGTGGGAGAGTGGGGCGAGCGTCGAGAGGAGAAGCACCGAAGCACCGCGCCTACCCTCGCCTACACTAACCCACACACGCGGGAGCTCCAGCGAGCTCGCGCGATGCGAGCGCCCTCACACGCCCGAGCGCGCTCCTCCTCTCCACTCACTCGCCGCTGATCCGCCCGCACCCACCTGCTCCGGTTGCTAGGGGAGAGGAGGAACGCGCGCGCTCGCAGCTGTTGCTATGGGAGAGGGGGTGAGAGCGGAGAGATAACACCTGCGGGCGCGTGGACGCACGGCGCCTGACATGGCTCGACTAAGAAATGCATTCGCATTTAAAACTGGAATTTATCAGCTGTCCACGGGTCCTGAAACAATGATGCTTATACCAGGCACCACAGCGCTCGCTGCCTTCGCACTGATGACAAGTTTGGTTGTGAAAGGTCGGACAAAGGAAGGGACGTCTAGAGAAAATTCTACCTTTTGGGGTTTTGCTTATTTGATGGCTGAAGGCTGCAAAAAAGTCCAAAAATTATTCCCGTCAGAACTCGACCCGGAAAATTTTGAAACCACGTGGTGGGCCCTGTCTTATTTGTTTTCTCGTAGAAACCCACTTCCCCAAAATATTGGTGTGTATGATGCCGTGAAGCTATTCAGGACTGTGCTATAAGGCGCACTGTATATTGAAGGCTGGCCAAACAATTCAGCCACCCGTGGATCTTTAACATGCGTCGAAATCTCGACACATGATATTTTTTGTTTTGTTTTTCGTCTAGATCAGAAAAACGGCAGCTGGTTACGGTACCGCGTCCTTGTGGTCAGCAGGCAACGGCTCAGCCACCGAGAAGTTCTTGATGGTCGCACTTGTCAAGTATTTGCACTTTCCAGATGTGCTACCTTTTGAAAAGAAAATTATTGAATGCACAAAGTATGCACATTTTTGGGTGCTGGCTTTCGCCGTTGTACAGGGCAGCAATCTTGCGGCCCGATTGCCCTTACACAGCCGCAGTGTAGGAAGGGCAAACTTGATGTTTCATATCACCTGCAGGCCGCCGGGAGGGCGACATTTCGTTTGCTCAGCCTTGAATTCTTCGCGCGTTACCTGCCGTTGCATAACATTGCAACATTGGTACGTATACCTCTCCTTATGTTGTAACGACGAAGAGAGCACTGATAGCGTTGACAGATCTGCAAGGGGAAAGTGCGTAAGAGGTTATGAAATTGGTGGTGCAAACGAGAAAAGCAACGAATGGTGTTGACTACACATTATCAACAGCGGAGGGTCGAACCATTTCGACGTGAACCGGTGACCATTATGAATTTTTTCTATTCAGTTGCGAAAAAATACCGGTTCGGTTCCGGTTCGACACCCTGATATATTAATATATATATATATATATATATATATATATATATATAGATATATATATATATATATATATATAATATCTATATATATATATATATATATATATATATATATATATACTACAACACCCAAAGGAGGTATATTGTATGGTTAGGCTTTTTTTTAATTTATTTTTTACAACGGTTAGTGCAGTTATCCTTTTTAAATTTACGTGAAAATGAAAAAAAGGAAGGCAAAACATGCTACCAGAGAGGAGACCGAACCCACGCCTTTCGTATTTGACCTCGTCTTTTTTCTTTCTCACGTAAATTTAAAAATGGTAAGCGCACTAATCGTAGTAAAAAAATAAAAAAGCCTAACCCTACCCCTATGCCTCCTTTGCCGTTGAAGACTGCCTACCTCCTACCTATCTTTCTGTATTTCAACAACGAGCCCCCCCCCCAGACATATATATATATATATAGATAGATAGATAGATAGATAGGGGCGGACATCAAACGAAAAAGTGGACATCGAAACCGGCAGCGAGTCGGGAGTTGCTTGATGATAAACAATTTTGCCTTTCATAGAGAGTGTACAGCCAGGGCCGATTCTTAACCTTCACGAAAACTATACGTGATGGCCTTAGGGGCGCAGCCGCAGATTACAACCTTCGGGCGTGTATACATTGTGTCAGGGACTCCTGGAAATGCAAACTTGGTTTTGTTCGCTTTCCCGCGCTCAACTCTACATGGCCGCTCTTGTTTTACTGCACCCCTAGTTTCTACGAAGCGCCAATATTTGTCTCCAGACCGGATGCCACTCACTTAGGGCGGCGGCAAACGGATGCTGGACGCTTTCGCCACGCGCTATCGCGATCGAATATCGGCGTGTAAAAAAGGAAAGCATAGTCCATTTTGTCGCTCTGTTGTAAAATTCGCGGAACGGGTAATGTATCAGAAATGAGAAGAAACATTGCTGAGAGGGGAAAACGCGAAGAACAAAAAAGACGTTTTTTCTAATATGGCAAGTAATCCTTGCAGCACAATTAAAACAAATAAATTATTATTATTATAATTCTTGATTCGGAAGGGGGGAGTCAAGGTCTAGTCAGGGATGGGGAATGCATAAAGATTTAATGAGAGGGAAGAGGAGAGGGAGGGCGAGAGCCTTCGCGGGTGCATTTGAATTCGGGCGCAATCTAAACAAAAATCGCAGGGTCTTTTATGTTATTCCCTACTCGACTAAACGGCCAAAGCCTGAGTGGCGATGCATTAGAGACATATTGTCAGGGGGCGGTTCGGAGAAGGGAAGTAGATGAGGGCAGCTACGGCTGTGTTCTGCTTGGACTGAATTGATAAGAGGATGACGACCGTTTTCACCTACCTGTCTCTATGCTCTCCTGCTGTTAAAATCCAGAGTTGTAAATAGTGTAGACATATTGTAATTTCGTGCTTGTGCCTCGCAGCAATGTGATTTATTCTGTTTCAGGTTCTTTTTTCCCGCATTCACCTCCACCGTCGACATCTCTTCTTCTTCTAACGTGACTGTTTTACCAGCAAACCTTATACTGACGTCCACAAAGCGGCTTTATAACACACATTAGCCTGCTTTAGTTAGCTGAATTAGTTGCACCAATTGGATGTATTTATTCGTCCTAAGTACTTTGTTTAACTAGCATAGTCATACCCCATATTTCGCTTAGTCATCCACCATAAATCGATTAGTTCTTTTTACTTAGATCGCTCAGTCATCCTTTTAAAGCAAAACTTTACTAACCCCATCGAACGGTTTCGCCGTCGCAGTAAATTTGACCTTCATTTGACCGCAGCTGTGCCGTGTCCTTGCCAACGCGTCACGTGACTCGCCGGGCCGAGCCCTGCCACCGCTGCTGGCTTGGCGAACATGCTCTCCGCAGCTTGTTCGCGCATGACCACGTGACTCGCCGCGTGCATGCGAGTTTGGCCATGAGTGAGAGCGGCTTTGGGCCGTCGTCGGGCGTCTGACCACCCCGCGGTATTGTCCCACCGAGCCGTTCGGCTCGGAAAACGCCGAAAGCGGGACCACTACCGTAGACAAGGGCAGGCTTTGGACGAATGGTATAATATTTAGAGCTAGATAAAAGGTAAAGCAAGTGAAACCAAGACTTAACCAGGCTAAACCAACTTTCGCTTTGCATATCCATGGTGAAGCTGAGCTAAGCGGCAGCCACTTTTTTTTTTAATTTTCCCAGTCATCTGCTTTAATTGTTAAGTCATCCACCTTAAATCATTTCGATTTCCTTTGAATCACCTTAACTCACTTTTCTCGCTTGGCTAGCGTTCTTGCGCTCCCTTGCTTCATCTACGGATACTGGCGTTGGCGGCTACCTTTCGCACCTGCCGAGTTAAAGCTCGGGCTCTTGAACGGCACAGGCTGGGAATTTTTCAATCGAAGCTGACTTGCGCCGTCGGTAGTGGCGTACGCCGACACACCTTGCGGCGAAGCCAACTTTTTTCCACGTGCTTTAATGACGACGATAGTGATAATGGTGATGATGATGATGTACTTGAAGTGCTCGGGACGCATCCATTACAAGGAAAGGAGAATAGCAAGGACAATTTTCTAAGAAGAAAATTCGGAAATCATGTAAACACTGTCTACACTGACGCAAGTAAGGGGCCACACGGCTGTTCCATTGCAGCAGTTGTCGACTTCAAAGGCTCCCCCATAGACTGCGCCACCCTTAGAAAACAGGACACTGATGAAGCCGAGTGCTATTCTGATGGCTATCATATGGGGAGAAGCAAACAACAGGAACTTAAACATCATTACGGACTCGACAAGAGCCATCAAAAACATTACATAACCCATTGGCTCCAAACACATCGTCCCAAGGGAGCTGAACCGTGTACACAATATTACGTGGTGCCCTGCGCATGAAGGCTTGGAAGGAAACGAGAACGCTGACTCGCTTGCGAGAAGTCTTACGAACCGCAGTGACGAGGACCACTCCTACGCCCTTCCACCACACGAACCCTACCGAGAACGTCTTAAAAGAAAAAAGACTTGAAAGGAGAACGCTACCCGTTCCTCACATGGAACTAAGCACCCACGATGCACAAGAACTGAGAAGAATACAAACTTCAGGCTCCCATACAAATCAAGGCTGGCGCCTATGTTCCCAGACAGATCTACTGAGGACTGTTTTCAATGTAACGAAAAAGCCTCCATTTTCCACACCATATGGAACTGTCCAGTTATATGGCAAACCAAGAACGATACACCTCTTTCACTAGAAACGTGGGAGGCGACTCTGGCCAGCGAGGCCTTGGGAGACCAGCTCCAGCTGATCATCAGGGCCTGGGCCGGAGCACAAGCTTCTGGGGCCCTGGAAAGAGGACTCCACCCAAGTTTCTCCCTTTAATCCCTTCGCCAACCTCGATAAAGTTTTACTGAACTGAACTGAACTGGGGGATCAGTCAGGGACAAAGTGTTGACTGTGTCCTTGTTGGAGCTTATACTGAAGTATTGAAACCCTCCCCGGGATGCCCCTTCTCGGGCGCAGCTCTCGCTCGTCGTTCGCAGCTGGCGCATACGCGCGAGCGCAAATGTAGCACTGTATCACGCCACAATGGGAGCCATTCAGCGTCGTCGCTTGCATCACGTCACATCGCAGGTGTGGTCGCTCGCTCTCGTCGTGCAGTTCAGATTGTAGCGCGGCATGAGTAGGCCGCGCGTGGTTCGCTCTTTGGAAGAGCGGGCCGCCATTGAAGAACGTGAACGTTCCCGATAATCGCAAAAGAATGCTCTACAATAAGGTATACCAAAACATTTGCGCGTTCGTTTCGGTCATTGCCTTTTGATTTTGGCAGTAGTGTTTTCGTTCTCGTTTTGCTGTCATTGCGTTTTAACAGCGAAGCTGTTTACCAAATCGCTATTTTTCGTGTTCGCAGTTAAAAATAGCAAGAAAATGCCGAGCGCACGTGATCGCGCACGTGAAGCCATGCCTCGTGGGGACCGACCGCGCGGCTGTTAAAAGAACAAAGAAAATGCCCAGCGATCATGTGTGCGTGCCTCGCGGTGACCTCCCAGCGTCCCCGCCGCATGTTTTTGTCAAGCCAATCATACCAATTTAGGGGGATTGACCAAGGCTGAAAAAAAAAAAGAAACTTTAGCGTTCGCCGTAATCGTGACAACACTTGCGTGGAACAAGAAAAGCGCGTCATAGCGTACGCCCCCTCCGAGGTGATGTCCAATGATTATTACTTTAAAAAAAAAATGAAGGAAGCTCACACTTATACCAAAAACGATGGAGCTAAGGGTGGTCATTGCGGCAGCGAAGAAGCAAATCGGCTGCAATCGTGGACCTATACCGTCGTGATGGTCGTGAATGTTGCGTATAGCTTCGCTACCTTCAAGTCTTACGCGTTAGTGTGAGCTTCCTTCATTTTTTTTTTGTTTTGGTTGTTTTAGTTTTCACTGAGGTCAAGCTTCACGTGCACCCCTGTTTCCGGAGGGAATTTTTTATACGATAGGATTGGTGTTCGCTCAAGGTCGTTCAATGTCGACTGAACGATGAGACATATAAGGCTTTCGCCCTGACAGCGAGGAAATCAATACGAGTTCAGTGCAGCTTGGCTCTATCGGCCATTATAACTTAGGACGGAATATACGCACGCAAACACGTACGCACACCTTTGGTTCTAGTCGTGCACAGCGGCTTCAACTCGGTAATGCGCCGAATGCGCCGCGAAGGATTCGTTTCTAAGCGACCATTTTTGGAAAGACGACCCTTAATTCTTTGAATGGTGGAACATCCGACTAAAAGCGGCATTTGCGCCTTTACGCATGGCCAGGTTTTCGTGTGTTCGCCGGAGTTTTTCCCCGAAAGTCCATTTAAGGCCTGGTAAGCGGGGGATCTCAGATAAAAATGGCGCTGTCTTTACCTTCCCGAGCATACTCAAAGTAAGAGAAAGGGGGAGAGAGCTGTGAGAGTGGTATCCGGGCACTCACAGGCTATTTTTAGTGTCGCTTTTCTCCGAACTGAACACGGACCGTGGCGAACTGACGTGGAATGGACTCGAGTGCTTTACGTAGGGCACGCTGCAAAAGTTCGTTATTGTTTATAGAGAGTTGTTTAAGCGTATAGTGCTTTTTGAGTATAGCTGTGTCTCCGTCGTGCACGGGAACGTCATTTATACTACCGCGGAACTTCTGTAGCAGGTAACTTTCAAATGTCTCGCCACAGGTGTTACTCAAAACGTTTAATTAAAGTGAATGTATTTAAAAGAATGAGCCATTCCACTGTGTGAAGGTATAGGTGGCAGCGCAGCTGAGGTGACACGCAATCAGGAACTAAGACAAGAGCTCTTCGCTGAAATCGGGTTGCGACTAGCCGTTCCTTCAATCCCGGCAGATGGTATGCATCGGGGGGTATACACCTATTCATTCGGGGTGAAGAATGGAGTGTTTTTTCCGGTATACTAAACGCGGCCTCTCCGTTACGATGACAGAAGAGACGCGAAATTCAGAGTGGAGAACGGCGTCTTTCAAGTTTTCTGCCGCGTGTTCGACAGGCAGAGATTCTGCTCCGGTGTACCCCCTCCGTTGGCGCTAGACAGACAGACGGACAGACGTCTAGACAGACAGACAGACAGACAGACAGACAGACAGACAAGCAAAGAAACAAGCAAGCGAACGAACTAACAAACAAATGCACATACGAACACATAGCTCTACGGAATTCCTCGCGCTTCCAAGGCCCGTGGATAAAGTCGGCTTTGCCGCAAGGCGTTTTACGAGGACGCCGAACAAAAATGCACAGGATCCTAGCTACGAACAGCTTCGGTGTAATAAACATCTTAACATTTTGTCGAGAAGGTGTACCCGTCGGTTTCGCGATGGTGACGCTGTCCTTGCGCGCTTTAAAAAAACGGCTCGCGATAGTTTCCGAATTTCCGAAGTGGGCAAACTTCCTCTCACCCGCGTCCCCCTCCCTACGTCCTGAAGTGACGACCGTAGAGGAACTTCCGCTCCTAGCGCCCACACGCATTCCCCGCGGCGATCGGCCGGGTGGTCAGGGGCGCAGGCTCCGTCAAATAAACAGCGCGAATGGGCGAGCGGGGCTCCGTCTGTTTCTCGCGTGGTCAAACTTGAAGAGATGCGTGCCCTCCGGTGGTGTCCGCTCTGCCGCACTCCGGTGAGCTCACCCTCCTATATTTGTCGACACTTCCGATGACACCTTCCACGGAGAATTGCCTCGCTCGCGCATACTGCCTCCTCGTGGTCTCGGCTCCTTGACGATCCGCTTTGAGCGTTGCGGACACGTGAACAATGTTTACGGCTTCCCCTTCTTCGATTTCCAACCGTCGTGTTTCCAGTGCTCGTAGGCCTCTCGCGACTCCGAGCGAACTTGACTGATGGAGAACGGAATCGGATTAAAAGGCGCGAAAAAAAAGAAAAGTGGGAAACCCGAAAATATTGTACTACATTTTAGGAGTGGAGCTTTTGAAATTCCACGGGCGGGCGCTTAGAGTATAAGTCCCCCGCGGACTTTGTGCACTTAAGCCAAAAGGACCTTACACAAATAATAGTAATAATAAAAAAACAGTCTAGGGGCCCGAGTGGATACACGATTTTACAATGGCCTTCGGCGTTATGGGAAACACGTCTTGAAAAGATTAGTAGCGCGGATTTTACTGCTCGCTACCCACGTCGCATGCATTAATGTGTTGTTGTTGTTGTTGTTGTTGTTGTTGTTGGTGGTGGTGGTGGTGGTGGTGGTGTTGTTGTCGACGATGCCGCTGCAAGCGGTTCCTGGCTTGCCGAACCAAAGTGGGACTTCACCCCCTCCCCCCCTTTTTTCCCCGGGAAAGTCGTACCGTTGGTCGTGCAAAGGCTCGAAGTGCAAAAACGAGCCTTTCGGCTAGGGAAGCTGGAAATCTAAAGAGCGAGCAAACGTGCGGCCGAGTCAGGTAGGTGCATGTCCGTTATTAAAGCGGAGCGTTCTTGATCACTGGTGGTGGTGTCCTAGCCAAAACGCAATGCGGGAAAGCCAAATTTACACAGTGAGAGGGCACATTATGACGATTGATGATGATGATGATGAAATAAGAAAAGAAACGCATCCCAGAGGTCGGAATCTTACCTTTGTTCCTCGCGTTACGAAACCGACATCTACCCGATTTCGCCAATCCGACACGGTCGACCACGGAGGGAGGAGGAGGCGGGGGGCATTCAGCTTTACCGTGAAGAATCCGTTTGCCTTCGCCTGAGTTACTTTGACTCGCTCGCAGTTTCCACTTTGATCATTTTCGCTTGGACTTTGACTCTGAGGGGGTTTGCACTTTGATCGTTGACGCTTTGATTGCAGCGGCTTTGATTTAGGACTTCGTCATTTGAGTTTCGCATGCAAGAAAGCGTCTTGTGTCAACCGTCGTCGTCGTTAGACGGAGGGGCTTCTGATTTCAGGGAAGGGCGCCACCGTAGAAATGCAACGAGCAATCACAAAGCCGGTTAAAACTCCATCAATTCTCGGTCAATTGTTACCGTTGGGCATGCTTCACGCTTGGGCATCGGTGTAGAAGTTTGCGGACGACGTACTCTTGCTAAGTGAGACTGCGGTACACCTGCAAAAGATTGCTTGAGGGACTACAATCAGAAAACATGGCCGTGGGGCTACAAATAAATATGAATAAATCGAAATTATTGAGGAATAAACACGCCGGAAGCGCCCTCTTCCGGAGATGTAACAAAACGCTAGAATAAGTGCCCGAATATAACTACCTCGGGCAGATGGTTAGTGCTGACCCCGAGCATGAGAGGGAAATCCGGCGCAGAATGGGTATGGGCTGGGGTGTACTCTGCAAGCACTCCCAAATAATGAAAAGGGAGCTACCTCTATCATTCAAAAGAAGAATACAAAAACAATGTCTACTGCTGGACAACCGGTGGACCACTAAGGTTGCAGAGTGGATACCAAGAGATGGGTCCAGAAGAAGGGGACGGTCAGGAACGCGAGGGAGGGACATCCGCAGCGGAGCACAAGAGAGGTTGAAGGTCAGTGGTAGAGGCCTTCGTCCTGCAGTAGACCTGGGTAAAGTGTTGATAAAGATGATCACCAAGAGAGAGAGAGAGAGAGAGAGAGAGAGAGAGAGAATAAATATTTTTATTTATCGAGCAGAGGCTGATGTGTGGGCCTCGCCCCGTCCGGGATGCCTTGATTTAGGCTGGCCATCCGTGCTCGGGTCACCAATTTGAGCTGTATATCCGGTCCTGGGCTGGCCAGGGAAGCCCTCCACTGCTCGAAGGTGGGGTTGGGAAGGAGGGGCAAGTCTGGAGTTCGTTGGCACTCCCATATGATGTGGTAGAGGGTGCCAGGCTGGGGACAGTAAGCGCAGCGGGGAGGTTGTTGGGCGGGGAAGATGAGGTGGAGGCGGGTGGGATGTGGGGAGGTATTCGTCTGGAGACGCCTGGCCAAGTTGCAGCTTCGACTCTGGAGAGGCGCCAGTATGGTGGTGGGAGGCTGCGCACTGAGTTTGCTTGTAAGGGAGAGAATCTCTGTGTAGACGCTCAGTGGGTGGGGTTCATCTTGAGGGAGTAGACAATGGCCACCGTCGGCAATGGATCGGTGTATTAAATCGCGAGCCGAAAACCAAACTTGTAATGTTGTTGCGAAGTGATACGCTCGCCCGAAGGGCAGGAGGGATAGGCCTAAACGTCTATTTTATATTGCGGGGAGGCTTTACGTCTAGTCCAGGTAGCCCTGCAGCCTGGCCACCATTCGAGCCCGGGCGATCGGAAGTTCTACGAAATAATGAGCAAAACACCTGCTCCGTAGAAGTTGTTACTGTTTGTGCGCCTTGTAGATGTTAGAAATGTTTCAACTGGAGTTATTTTTTGCGTGTGTCGATGATAGTTTTTTTTTTGGTTTGGTTGCTAAAATGTTAGGATGAAATAATTATTTTTTTTGTACGCCGCTGTCCAGCGGTCTACTGAACAAGGGAGCCCTTCCCTAAGTCAAGGAACGAAGACCTAAGACAAGTTTAGTTTAGTATACACTTGAATGAAAGTTTCTTCTTCCGCCACCTTGAAATTCGCCTCGAACTAGGAAACGTCGTTTTTTTTCACTCCAATTTGTGTTGTTATCGGGGCTTCTTTACCCGCAGAAAGAAATATAGAACAAGAGAACATTTTCCGCGTACTGTTCTTTGGTAATATCACTTGGCAGGTCATGCTCTCCTTTGTACTTCTTATCTCACTGAACTACTTTTCCATTCCAAGGGTCTTACGGAGCTTCCCACGCGTGTTCTTCTCTTGGGCTCTCACCTAGTTTCTAGGCCTAGCAATGCCGGTGCATTATTATGTTACGTAAGCTTGACATGCGAGATAAATTTACTTTCAGCGCGATATAATCAAAGCCGAAGCGAGTGCCAATTGCGAAAGTTAATAAAAACAGGGGTATAGTGGGAATATATAGGCAGAAGAAACGAAAATTAGTATTTCGTATATTTATTTTCTGCACCGGCACAGGTCTAAATGAGCCTCCGTTTTCGACTGAACAAACATATTTCCTCCTCCTTCTCCCGGAGAGGGAGGCTGGAATTAATTAATTATTATTGATTAATAATTGCTTGCTTGCATTGATTGATTGATATTGGCAAAGTGGGTGACATTAAGTCTGTTCTTGATCTAAGGGTCCTCGCTATGTAGGAGGGCGTTAGAAGTTTAGCAAGGGGCGTGTAGTTGGGAAAGTTGAGCGTGAAGATATTGGAGCAGGTAGAAGCGATCCCTGTTAACTTCGCACTCTTATTCTATATGGGCTGGCAAAGCCCGTGAGCCGGGCGGGTGAACTTGTTACTCGAGTCTTAACCGTATTCTCAGCTATATATTTTTTTACTCTAAGAGGGCAAGCGACGTTGCATACCATCAGAACCATGTTTGCTTAATTAGAAGGATTTGAATATTACTACACTTTTCCTGCGGCCGATTATGAATTTTCAAGGACATAACAAAGCTGCACAATTCATCTTTGTTTTTCAATTAATTTTTTGCCTTTCGCGCCACTTAGCCACCTGTAATGCTTGTATAAAACTTAGACTATATCAGAGTGATATCTTAACCTTCGCGTTTTTTTCGCTTTACTGAAGTATAGCTCAGATAGTACACAGTTAGTGGAGGAATTACAAAGAAACCGGCTGCAACAATAATCCCTAAAACATTTACACGGGAAGGTGACCTGGACTTGGTGTTAACGCAGCTTAGGGCAGTATACAAATTCGATGAGGTGCCTGGCCCCGTGGCTCCGTAACTACTCCCTAAGTAGTCAAGAAAACCAAGGGTGAAAAGAATTACCGTTCTGAGTGCTTTGAATTGCGAAGGAAGTTGCTACATCTTTATCTTCGCCCTAGACGACAGTAGTCAGCCTCATGTCGTCACGTGCGCTTCTTTTTCACAAGAGACCCGGGGGGTTCTGTTACCGCGGTGTGTAAGTAACCCTCGATACATTGTCGCAATATGCCGCTCATAGTTGGCAGTCTGTCATCGAAGAAAAGAATCAGACGTTCTGCCCTAGGCCACCGTCCGCGCAGCTGCGCCCGCCGTCAACCACATGGGTTTATTGTTAAGCTAACCTGAATACTGCATACACCTTACCTTGACATCAAAGCCGACTGGTTTTTACCTTTAACTATCACAAGATATATATACGATGGCAGGAGCGTAAAAGATGAGTTCTTAGGCAATCGATTAACCATGGTGGTTTTCGCTTTACTTATGTAGATTATTTCATCGATTATTCTTTGTTTCCTCTTATTCCGAATCATAAAATGTCTTAGTGAAGTCTTCCCAATCCGATTCTGCGAGAAGAGTGATCCAATATGTGGTCAATTCTTTACAGCCTTATTCACTAACGTCTGCTTCGCGTGTCGGTTTGCCTAACTATCGCGCGCCTCTTAGTTAAAGTATAAAGACCCTTTTCCATGCTCGAAGTTCATTGTGTAGCAAGTATTTCATTGTTTGATGTAAAAAAATCGCCTCATCTTACGTTCAATTCATGCGAGAAATCCAAAGCTAGCGAAATGGTAGTTTTTGTTTCGCTTCAAAGGTTTCGGTTATTATTCTCCGCTTGAAAGCCCGTTACCTTGAAATATCTTCTCAGCAACACAGAAGCACAGAAAAAGAGCACGTAAAATATATTCTGGTTAGATGATTCCTCCTTTAATCACAACAGAATACTTAATTTTGTGTTAAAGCGAATGGTTAGATACAAAATGATACATGTGGAACAGCACGTGACCTATTTTGTGTGCCTCACACTAGTGGTACTGCAGAAGTAAAAGTAAGTTTCGTTGCTAATAAAGAGAGTTTCATCTGTGTTCATGCGAAGTCTTTTCCGCACCACGTAGTTAACAACTCAGGCGGTTAACCACACAGTTTTCCGGCGGGAAACACGTACCCGCTTAGATAGAAGCCTGATTTCTGTCCAGAGCTTGCTCAAACCAATTTTCTCCCCCTTTTTACTTTTCATCTAATTTCACGGTTTACAGCGGCTCTTAATTAAATGTGGCCTAATCGCCGAATGTTATATTGATACATTCTTGTTGTAAAAAAAAAAGAGTTCTTTGTGCACTCTAACCGAATTTATTTAGTTTGCTCATGTGTACAGAGCTAACTAAAGACGACGCAGTAAAAGGACATTTTTTTTTTTCAGGTCGTGCCTGAATCAAAAAGAAAAGCGAAGGCAGGATTTTTTCAACCAAACAAAAGAAAACCTCACACCAACCCTCATCGCCGGCATGGTCAGATATTTCATGCGGATGACTTGATCAGCCGGTTTACAGTAAAATATATGGTAAACCTCTGCTGATTTAGGTGTCGTTGTTTTCGCGGAAATTACCGTCGTCGTTGGCGTCACCATATTCGTCGACCGCCGGTCGACGTCGTATTCGTCCAAACAAGGCAGTGCAACACCCCGGCCTGTCTTCCGGGGTGCCGCATATTTGCCAAAATCAACGGTTGCCATTTGCGGCCTCCTCATCGCCGTCGTCTTTATCAGCGCAGAAGGAAAATCGAGGTGAATGAATATGTTGAAAGGGTGCGGTTTTCTCGGTATTGTGTGGCCTCGTTTATATATTTCAGGTGAGCAAGCCTGGGTGGATGTGCATGGGAGCGGCGAGGACATGCCAACGTGCAAGCGCGCCGTCGTGTTCGTCCTGATCTGGCGCGAGGCCTATAACTTACGCTCGGGGCCATCCACCGCTTATGGTGATAGTGGCGCAGAGGGATACAGTGATGCCGCCACTACTGATGGATAGATGGATGGATGGGTGGATGGATCGACTTCAAGACACTGGGTTCTTATCTTTAAGTGTTGCTCATACAATTATTTTTCCGTGGCTCGTTGTAACCGCCCAAGTTTCCTTTCGAGGTGCTTCGTAAGCCCTGAAATTTCTGCCCACAAGACATCCCTGGGACCGCACACTAGTTGCATAACTTTCTTTTTAGTGGCACAGGTAACGTTCAGTACTTGAAAGTGTTAGCCGAATTCTCTCCAGCGAATAGTAATTCTACGCCTAATTTTACTCTCTTGATGCTGTTCAGCACCCGTAATCGGCTCAAGACCGCGAAGCGAAGCTGGCGATGGTGAGGAGGATGATGATGATTAGTGGCTCTCCCTTTGAATCGGGACGTCAGCAACCGACTTGCCTGTTTTATCCCACTTACTTGCCCTACTCCTGGCTAACATAATAGACTTGCCTCCCCCAGCTTCCCCCCCCCCCTCAGTTTTAAACTCCCATCACTCCCTTTCCCTTCCTCCTCTCCCCACTGTTCTAAATTCCCATCCATATGATTACTGTCCCTGCGTACTGATCTCTTCCCTACTTTTATTCCACCAGCACTCCAGCCGCCTCTTCGTCACCTCATGGCCCTGAAGTTGAGGCTCCCCCTCACCCCAAATTCCAAACCCCCTCCGCCAACCTCGTTTCCCCATCGCCCCATCGCGGTCGTATTTCTGTGCCGTCCCTGACAATATGGTCTACGGTTTCCCGATCTCTGCCGCAGCACACACATGTTTCATTTTGCTGCCTGTAGTTAGCTGTGTATGCCCGCGTTCTCAGACACCCCGCCCGTGCTTCGAAGAGCAATGCACTGCCTCACATATTGCCATAGAAACCTTCCTTCCTGATTTGTAGTTTCTCTGTTTTGTAAGTCTCCAGGTTTTTTTCCCCTTCCATTCTCAACACCCAACTCGTCGTCTCTGCTGCTTTTACCTGCTTTTTAACTGTTGTGTATACCCCACTTTCCCCTACCGACATTTCCGCACCGCTTGGTCACTGTCTGGACCTCCGTCTCCACCGCGTGTCCGTGCTCCTCACATAAGGGTACTCAAACACTCTCACGACAATTTTTCGTCTTCCATGTCACGAAGTCGCTCCTCAAAGTTTATCTTGCTTTGCGCCTCCATTGCCTCGAAGGACGAAAAGCCCATATCCCCAATCCCCCTGTACCGCTTCGTTCGTAGTTTTGCTGTGGGCCCCTGGCCAGTTCGCCTACCGTTCTATGATCCACCTCCAGGCCCGCTTGAGTATCTGATTTCATGCTGAAAACTAGATTTCCGAAAGCCAATCCTGGCACCATGGCTCCTTTCCAGGCTGCCCTTACACCTCGTATTTGTTGTAGCCCCACAATGCTCTATGCTTCATTATAGCCGCGTTCCGTCTTCCTTTCGTCTTAAGGTCAGCCTCATGCGCATGTGCGCAATCTTTGCCGTCGTCAAGCCTTAAGTTAGCGCCACCGACGGCGCCCACCATCTTTGTCAAGCCACTTCACGGCAGGCTGGCTCGACAAGCGCCTGACTGCGTAAGGAAATTGCCACGAGTAAAAAAATTAGTATCATTCCGCTGTGTGAAGGCGGATGACTAGCGGAGTTGTTTGTGGGTTATTGCTTGGCCACAAATTCGAGCTCAAACAGCACCGTCGCGCCGGGGAAGGGTTCAGCGTGATTGTAGCCACCCCGACGTTTTGAGTTTTCCGCCTCGAGTTATTCGGGGTCTTGTCGAGCATGGCGCTTACGCTTGGCATTCATGGCCTGATCGTCGTCAGTGGTCTGCTTCCGCTGCGTCCGTGCCCATTGCCACCTGTTTTGAAGCGAAGCTTTTTTATGGCGAGGCGAAAGAAACATCAGGTGGTCCCGTGTACGCTGAAAATTAATCCGGATCAATCTCACGCACATTCGCGAGACAACCAGGTTGGAGAGGAGTGAGAAGTTTGGGGAGAGAGATTGGCTGGGTTTATAGATGACGTAGTTACACTGGTAGATGGGAACGGTGCATCGGAGGATGCGAAGAAGAGTCTCTCTCGCAGCTGAGCGCTCGCGCAGTGAGCTACTGCGTGAAACACATCATCGCTGGTCATCCTTCTTCACAGAGTAGACAAGCACTGAATTTTTTTTATAAGTAAGCTTCACTGCGCAAGACTTGATGTGGGAAAGCCAGCTTTCAAACACCAAGCCTGAACTGCTTTTTTCTTTGTTTTTTTTTTTGTAAAGTTAGCTTTACTCATAAGCACAAAGCTTTGCCGAGAAGAACTTTGGGGGTTTTTGGGGAGTGGGCGGAGGTTACCCGTTTTTTGAAACCAATTACCATTTCAACCTTCGCGGTTGTTCCTTCCCGTTTCAACCCGGCGCAAAACGACCTTCTCATTTCGCCCTTTCCCGTTCCGCGTGTTCCCGTTTGAAACCATTCCCATTTAAACCTTCTCGTTTGTTTTCTCCCATTTCAACCCGGTACAAGATGACCTTCCCGTTTTGTATTTTCCCATTTAGCCCCTTTCCGGAATAACCTACCCAGTTCGGCTCAGGTGACTCGGACCGAGGCGCGCGATTTTTGAGACCAAGGTTTTCGATTCAGGTTTTGATTTACACCCGGCGTAACCCAAAGTGAAAAATTGCATTTAGCTCCGACGTAATCTGAAAAATTAAATTGAAGTTACGACAGTAAATAAAAGTTACAGTAGGCGGAAACAAAGTTCAGACAAGCCCCATTACAATTTCATTGCAATGGTCCATTTTACAATACGCGGCGTCAATTAAAAAAAACATACGCAGGTTGCTGCGTTACGTCCAACTCGGCAAAGCTTGAATTACAAGCTTCCGTATGCTTTCACGTTGGTCGAGCGCTCGGGAGCGCTTTGCTCGCACGCGCACTCCGGCAGCGGTGTGGGTTCGAGTCCCGGTGTTTAGTAAAGGGCTACTCTTTTATTTCTACGCGGGAAGAAGATCCCGCAAAATTTAATTACCAATCTAGCGAACTAATGAAAAACGTATTTTGTGAAAGCGGTAATTATTAAGGGCCAAGCCAGTGGTTTTTACAGTCCATTTTAATATGGGGCTAACGGTCGCTTTATATGCAAATATCTATAAAAAGTTGGCCATTGAGGTCTAATTGATTGATCGTAGGTTTTAACGCGCCGACGCAACGCAGGCGATGAGGCGCGCCGTAGTGGAGGGCTCCGGGTTAATTTTGACCCCCTGGGTGTCTTTAACGTGCGTCGAAATCTCGTACACACGGACGTTTTTGCTTTTGCCTCTATCAGAAAAGCGGACGCCGCGGCAGGGGCCATTGAAGTCTAAAGCTCAAATTTTCTCTTGGAGGATATGGTCGCGCACATTTTTCATCATGCCGTTAAGAACTTCCCAAGCTTCTTTCTTTTGCGTGTACTCTTTACGGTTAATACATACATGGGTGGGCACGCAGCAAGCAAATGTAGGACTTAACATTTACGTTGTCATCCATCTACTGTTTCAAACAGTTTCTGCAGAACCAGCTGCTGGCTTGAGAACTCTTTTTTCTTTTTTTGAAAAGCTAGCACAGACATGCATTACATGCAATGCACGCAGTTTCGACGAATGGATTCCTGCAGTACTTGCATTTGAACAAGGATGCACGCCTCTTGATTATATATATATACAATAAAAGCGCCTTGCTACTGACGGGATGTGAACCCACATCAATGCAGGATGTTGCCTTCCCAATTTTGTTTTGTTAGCGGAATATTTCCGGTCCTGATTGATAAGTTTGGCGTAGTGGTCGGTAGGAGCCCCGGTACTGGAAAAAAAAGTATTTCGAGAGCATGATTAATTGCTTCAACGCGATTGCTTCTTTTCTGAGGAGAGCCACGAGTGAACGAACAAATTTTTTTGAATCCGTACAGAAGCCAGACGAACTTCTTGAAAAAGCTTGAAGAGCACAGTATCGGCCTCAGGCGTTCGCAAAGTTTTCTCTGCTAGAAATATCTCGTTGTGCTCAATTCCAGATAAATTGCTGCGCAGAAGTTTTTACATTAGTGAATGACCCGTTCCTTGGACGCACATTTTGGGGAACACTTTCAAAAACGGTAACGCGTATTTTCAGAAATTCGAAAACGGGAAGGGCGTTTCTAGAATGGGTTTAAACGGTACGGGTTCAAACGGGAACGGGTTTTTTTGGGCTACACCCTTTGGGAAGGGGGGGTGGGGGGGCAGTATACGCTCTTTTATATCGTAATATGAAGCGCTGGAGGCGCAACGGTGGCTGAAGGCAGGGGGCGTGCTGAAGTGAGGAAGTGGGAGAGGCTTTTATTGGTATATGTACGCAAACAAACAAACAAAAAAAACTGGGGAGGCAGGCATCACTTACACAGCCGTTTTTCACCCGTCACGTCACCATCACGTCACCATCTTCAGTCATGGGCTACGGTTTCTCGGGCGATTTCTAGCTGAAGATGGTGTGACGGGGACGGGAAGCCGAGGCTCTACTTTTGCGTTCCGTCAACCCGACGGGACCACGCCCCGCGGTAAACCAGCCAATCAGAAATGTTAAATTTTTACGGCTAAATTTAGCGAAAGGTGAGCACACGCAGAAATCGAAGCCATTATTTATTTTTGCATTACAGCTAATTATAGTCACCTTGTATTGTAATATATCACGACATTTTCGTTACTTTTTAGATAAGCACGCTGAATTCTAGGCTAACAGACAACAAGGTCTCCAATGCGGCCGGCAGAGAAGCCCTCCTCCTCAACTTCACCGTTGGAATCCCGTTTTCCAACGAGGATAGCAACGCAGCTGCAGTCGACCTAAGATGACAACTCCAGCTGCCGGCTTGGCAGGATCCGCTGAGAAGTTATGCCCTTATTCATGGGATAGACCCTAAGTGCGATATCCAGCATCCGCGGGGTCTGCCAAAGCGCACTGAAGGCGTGCTACACAGGCTGTGACTTAACGTTGCATACACCCGAAGCTTCTTGTTTAAGCTGGGCTGGGTAGAGTCTCCATTGTGTACAGTGGGCTCTGCTACCGACAACGTTAGGCACATTTTAAGCCACTGCCCGCGATATGCTAGTCAGCGGCAACAGCACCGAAGGCACTTGTGCGGACTACCGACGCTGGAGGTCCTCTAGAACTCCTCACACTTCCTTGGTACCCTGGCGAAATCGTGATGAGCAGTGCTGGGAATACAAAAACTCTGCTTAATTCTTTTCTGCGGAAACAGGGCTAGAAGAGGTCCTGTGAATCCTCTAAAGATATACATTTTCTGTATATGTGCATCTCCCCTCCCTCTCCATTTTTTTTATCTTTTTCCCTTTCATTTTCTCTCTCTACTTTCCCATGTAATTCTCCACTGTACTATTCACTCCACATTCTGAAGTAGGCAAGCCTCTACCTGTTAGGGGGGGATGCAGCCTCTTCAGCTTTCATTAAAGGTTCTATCCTCTCTCTCTCTCTCTCTCTCCCTCTCTTCTCTCTCTCTCTCTCTCTCTCTCCTCTCTCTCTCTCCTCTCTCTCTCTCTCTCTCTCTCTCTCTAGGCTAAACTGATCACTAGGCAAACGACCCTTTACTCTGACGGAGGGCTCCAGTACGAACGCTACTTCGTTACGTCTCTGTCGCAGTTTTTTGACGTGACAGGGCCGTGACGGAGAAGGCGACGGCTGTGTAAATGAGGCCTTAGCCTGTAAAAGCTACGCTGTAAAAATGGGTGTCATAGTACAGCACTCCAGCCTCCAAGGCGCCGGTGGCTGCTCTGGCGATTGTTCGGCACTGCTCGTCGTAGTCAGGGCTGGACAGTGCCTCACTCTACTGCTCCTCTTTTAGAGGCTATTTGTGAGTTTTGTGATACCCTGCTGCCGTACGGCAGAGTGTGGATAGTTGGTTGCACTTGGGGCACAGACTGGGGGTATTGGGTTTGTCCATACGGTAGAGATGGGGGAGATTGTTCGTTTGGATTGAGCGGACGGCTGTTTGATCCCGTCTTTGCAACTTGGGGTGAGGAGGTGGAAATTTAATTCGGGTTGCTTTGTAGTAGCTTAAGATTTTCGAATATACAGGCATAAAGGGGGCAGCGAAATCTGCTTGGGGCTGTCAGCCCGGGGAAGGGAGGCGCGAGCCCATGTGTGGGCCCGTTGATTGCCCTTCTAGAGTTTCATAGCCAGGGGCCCATATGATCTTGATTGGGTTATTTTATTTGTATCCGATTGGTATTCTGTGTGCTGTTTTGCCGATGCGCCATATTTCCCATTGTTTGCACGCGATTCCTGATTCCGTATTGATTCTTGTACGTT
Source organism: Haemaphysalis longicornis (assembly GCA_013339765.2). Lineage (NCBI taxonomy): Eukaryota > Metazoa > Arthropoda > Arachnida > Ixodida > Ixodidae > Haemaphysalis > Haemaphysalis longicornis. Next base: position 128,745,712 of record CM023450.1, on the reverse strand, counting down.
ACAGCGCAAAGGAAATCTCAAGCATATTTGAGGCCAGAAGAAAGTTCAGCATAACCGAGAGTTCCATTGTTCTTTTTAATTAGGGATACGCGTTTGATTGTTTTCACTATAGCAAGTGGAAAAACTAAACTTAAAAAAATGAAGGGAGCTCACACTAGCGTGTAAGACTTGAATGTAGTGAAGCTTTAGGCAACCTTCACTACCATCACGGATGTAAAAGTCCACGAATGCAGCCGTCTTGCTTCTTCTTCGCTGCCTCAACGGCCTTTACTCCATCGTTGTTGCTTTAAGTGTGAGCTTCATTCATTTTTTTGGAAGTGGTAATCATTGGACATCACCCTCGAGGGGCGTACGCAATGACGTGTCCTTCTCGTTCTGAGCAAGTGGTGCCACGATTACGGCGAACGCTGGAGTTTTTTAGGCAATCTTGGCCAATCTCCCTAAGTGGGTAGTTTTGGCTTGACGAACGTGCGCAGGGGATGCTGGGCGGTTGCCGCGAGGCACGCACACACGAGCGCTCGGAATTTTCTTGGTTTCTTTTAACTGCCGGGTGGTTGCCGCAAATCTTGGCCAATCTCCCTAATGAATGAATGAATGAATGAATGAATGAATGAATGAATGAATGAATGAATGTTACCACTATGTTACCGTAGTGGCTAACATAGTTACCACTTTTTATAGTTACCACTATGGAAAGGAAAGACCACCAGCAGGCGTAGTTTGTCTCACGTAAAGGTGGACACCGGATTGCCTGCTGGTGTGGGTGTGGGGAATTCGGAACACAGGTAGACCGGAAACAGAGGAGAGAGGGAAGGGAGTACACATATATACAAGACTAATACGTACATATATGTACAATATATACATCTGAGACTCAACACTATATATGCAAGACAAGAACACTAAGAGAAAAGAAACGGCACACACACACACGCACACACACACACACACACACACACACACACACAAAAAAAAGGACCGTTCAGTTTATCTTGGGAGATAGCGGAGAGCCAAGAGGAGTCCTGAGGTGACCAGGTAGTACCATAGGGCCTCATGTACTCCGTCCCGCTCTCTGGCACTGCCCGCGGCCCGCGGCGGCCACAGAATCTCTTCGAGGGGCCGAACCCTTCCCCCGAAGGCTGCCAACAGTTCATCCCTCCCTGCCGCAAACTGGGGGCACTCGAGGAGCAGATGCCGCAGCGTCTCTACCGCCAGCCGGCAGTGCTGGCACGACGGGTTGTCGACGAGCTCCGGGCGGTGTTTTCGCTAGCTAGGCCGTCCACACGCACCCCACGCGGAGGCGCAGGGCAGCCGAGCGTTGCTGTGTGCAGGCGTGTGGCCCGCACGGGTGGTGGGGCCTCTCCAGCGGCCAACCTCGGATCAGGGTGCTGGGCCCGCACATGCCGCTGGATGAGGAGGCCGGCGTCATCTGCAACTGCCTGGGCCGTCGTGGGCGTCAGCGGCCCGCTCGTCTGCCCACTCGTTGCCTTCCAGCCCAGTGTGGCCTGGCACCCACTGCAGCCGCGTGCGAGCTCCCCGTTCAGGCAGCCGTGCCACCTTGTCCCGCATGGCCCGCACCGGAAGGGAGCGTGGGTCGCCCTCCCGGATATGCTTGGCTTGATAAACATGCACCGGGGACGCTGAGGGGTCGTCGCGAGGCATGCACACACGAACGCTCGGCAATTTCAAGCTATTTTTAACTGTGGACACGAAAACTTGCGATTTGCTAAACAGTTTCGCTGTTACAAAGAAGTCCAAGGGAAGCAAGATAAAAGCAAGTCCTGAAGAGAAGATTTCGGCTCGTGCTGTTCCAAACAGAACAAAGGATAAAGAAAAGAACTGCATTGCAGTAAAGTGGCTAGTTGGGCAAGTTGGTACGGGTTCATGGTATAACAACGGCGCAAAAGACAAGATAGGCAAGAAAGGAAAGTGTTGTCAGCGCTCGTCCTGTGTTCATTTCTTGTGTATCTTGTCTGTTGGGCTGTTATACTGTGAACAACAAAGAAAAGGACGCGCGCTGTCGCAACGGGTGGGGAGAAGAGAGCTGGGCGGGGAAATTGAATTGAGAGCGGGAAAAATGAGTTGAGCAAACCTCCATTACACTCGGAGCAGCGACAGGGGAGGGGAAGAGGGGGACGGGGAGAGGGAGAGGGTATAAGAAACCTACGTGTTAGTGACGGCAGAATACTATCGTCTTTCGACGACATTTGCAGCGGAGCAAGCAAATACGCCTACATTTATTTTCCGTACGTGTTTTCCTTGTACTTCTGGGACGTTGCAAACACCGCCTTCGCAGATAAACGAAACTCAAGACCAAGCGTAAGCTTCAGATCCGCATAGCACAGCTGACCGCCTTCGCAGAAAAGAACGCCCTTACCCTACGCCATCAGAACTGGACTCAACTCATAAATCGATTGCAAGGCACCCTCAGCACTAAGCATACGCGGTTACGGCACGTTTGGATGAGCAAAACAAGTGCAACTCGGGCCATACCCGCTTTGGATTGCCCAGGAAAGAGAGCTCTGAAGGGCTAATGTGCCCGCTTCGCAAAATTTACAAAACTATGAATTGGAAGTGCAGCAGGTGTAGAATAGTGCGCGCCGCGTGACACCTGAACGTGATGGCACGCGAGTAGAACATGTGCACGCCAACCGCGCAGGACGCTGACACTATAAAAGCTGTGGCGTGTGCCGGCATGCTTGCCGACGTAATTCGCGCCGTAAGACGAAGAAACGAAAACGAAGAAAGAGGCGCATACATGGCGAGCGAATGAATAAACTTGATGCAACGGCAAGCGCGATATTCGGGCGCTCCCCAGGCGGGAGTTGTCCTCAGTCCAGGATACGTTGGTGCTTGCTGGCGAGATTGGGTCTCTCCACAGCATTCGCTGGGTGCCTATAGGGCCGAGCTGGTCAGCAGCTCCCACAACTGTTGTGGTGTAATGTTAGCGAGTGGAGAAGTTGGTGTGTGGGTAATATGCATCTCTTATGTGAAAGAGTGTGCGTAATCGTGGGAAGTGTTGACATGCAGCGGTGCATTGTCTGGAAAAAGAAAATCCCGGGCCATCTCCACTAATGTGAAACCTTCTTGGCGCCTTGGTGTTTTTGCCAACGGAGATGAAACCATTGGGGGTACAGGTATACCTTGAGGTGTCGACGAGCTCAAGAGATGGAACTGTGTCATTTGAAACATGGCATGGTTTTATGAAGCCGGTAGGCGCCAAGTTCATCCAATGGTTGCTAACAAAAGTTGCCATCTTTTTCACCTACTTTCACCGATATACTGACACAGCTGGTTTCTCGGGGTTAAGCAACGTTTGAGATCGAAACTTCGTCGCAGACATGTACACGTATGCTTGCAGAACTTGCTTCACAAAGGTTATGAGGCCAAGTTGCGAGCGTCAGGCAACTTTTAGGCAACCCAAACGGCGCTCTATCATGGGCATTCACGGTGTCGAAAAGCTATAGCCCTGGAGTTTTTTTGCGAAAGATCCTCGGTGCTGAGACAAGCCCGTAAATACAGTTGCTCTGCCGTTGGGTTCCCCATATTTTACTGTCAAAATCCCAAACATGTCTTCGACGCTTTGTAAGCTTCGTCATTACGCCAGCGGCCGAACATTCCCCCCATAGACAACTTCGACGAGTCAAAATTAGCTAAGCGTATAAACTTGTTTTACGACCCCCTTTTGGAGCGAGCGAGCTGTCTAAACTATTGAACTATTTCATCTCCACATGAAGCCATCAGGATAGGTCGATTAAGAAGCAAAGCCAAAGGGCGTTGCTTCGGTATGAAATCTGACAAGCCAGTGACGCTACAAGCAGTCACTTCTTTCAATGCGTCTATCGTTTTCTATGTAGTCTTCAAACGATCCGGCAGGGTGCAATGCTCGAGCTTTGGTTCTACTAAAGTGTGCAGTGATGAAAAGCTTGGGTTGACAGCCGCAATGGGAAAACAGAACAAAATAACCCAGTTTACGGCTCTAGGCTGCCAAGTAGTTATGGTAACCTTGGGTTGCCTCAATTATTCCGGAAACCTTGGATTGCCTAAATTTTTTCGAAACTTAAATTCGGAATATGGACGTGCAAATAAGACTGGAGCAATTGGTGGAGTCGTCGAAATTAGTAACAGGAGTAGAGTTCCTGCAACATCTATTAGGATACCCGGTAGAACAACTTATCAAACGTGACATTTTAAACGCATACAGGTGTTACACTCAAAACCAAGGTGCTGAAAAACTTCACAGCTCTGGGTTTATTGCGCGCGAAAAATGATTTGATTGTCGGTTTAACGAACCGACGCAACGCAGGCGACGAGGCGCGCCGTAGTGGAGGGCTCAGGATTAATTTTGACCGCTTGGGGATCTTTAACGTGCGCTGAAATCTCGTACACACGGGCGTTTTTGCTTTTTCGTCCATCAGAAAAGCGGCCGCCGCGGCCGGGAACCGAACCCGCGACCTCGTGCTCAGCAGCGCAACGCCTTAGCCACTGAGCCACCGCGGCGGGTACGCGCGAAAAATAACGCCATGTCATAAATTGCTGGGTACGGGTGCTTCCTTCATTTATTTCCACAACTTCCACTCTCACTCGTAATTCGCTATCATCTTTGAAATGTTCCTTTTCAACGGTGGAGTGTTGCCATTACGAGTGTTCGGATTTTGTGATGGGGTATGCGGTCTCAGGCGGTTGCAAGCAGGCAGGCTTGCAAAAAGGCAGGCGGGGAAAGTACCTCGCCCACTGGTTCTACAGACGAGCGGCTGTGTTACACGAGACTTCTCTCGTGCTCCAGCCCTGCTTCTAGCATTCCAAGAAAACGTGTTGGGCCGCCAAATCGAATTAATGTCTAGCCGTCAGGGTACACGTATACGTCCCATTCGGGGGTCCCCTGTTCGGCCGTTCTTGGGTGAGTTATTTATAGGTGCTCGTTATTCGCGTGTTGCGCTCTTCTTAGGTGTTATAAGCCTGCCATTTGGCAATTAAGTCTGGACGCCGTAAGTTTTTGCTCCTGCGCACAACCGGCTCTTGGTTGCCCTTCCGGTAACGGGTGGTTGGCATTGGTTAGGATAGTTAGAGGAACAGTCTTGTAGTGCAGACCTATTTTTTCGCATCACGCTGCGAGCGTCCTATACACAGCGTTGCAGATGTGGCCACGAGGAGAGTAGAGAATTGGGCGCCGCTCCGGCATTTTTTATGCTCTTCTAGTTCGCTTTTTAATAAGGTATGCTGTCTAGACACTACTTCCCACAATTTGCTGTCCATGATTCCGGTCCAGTGAACAGGGGGATCCGGTTTGTGGTTATCAAGCGCGACGTCTTAGGTATCCGCTACACCGAGAGAGTTACTGTGTCCAGTTTAACTCCTGCTGTTTTCTTTCCGTAAGATGCGGAATGCATGGGTACTCTACGGGCGTCTGTTTTCTTTTTTTTTTGTTTTCGCTGGTCCTTCTGGTTATTCGAATAACATGTCATGATTTCATTGATTGCAGCTTTCCACCTACGGCTTGCGATGATTTATACTTGCTGTGTTAGGTCTGCCCGAATCTTCCAAAAACGTTATTATTGGTTAATAATATTATTATTAGTTTTACTAGTGGTTGTTGGGTGTTTTACATTTTCCTGTAATATTTCGGTAAATGACAATTTTCACAAGTCCCCCATCTCTAATTGTCGGGTTATTCACTGAGCACTGCACTGGGCGGGGACGACAGTGTGAGGAAAACTTTCCGGGATGAGAAGCTTTCGCCGGCGTGTGGCCTCGATAATATTCTTATGGCTGTTTTGAAAACTTTCACTCCGATCTTAATTTGCTCCAGTACTGCCTCTGCGGTAACCAACTGCATGAATAATTGCACGTTTCCTGATTGTTAGAAATCTGGCTCAAGTATTGGTGTACCAAATTGTAAACCAATCCCCTTATTGTGCTGTGTTTCAAATAAAATTTCAATCCCTCATTCAACCCCTGCCACATTTACAGAAGAAACGACGCCATTACAAATTAACAGGGCTTGTACGTGACCGGTCGACCACTACAAATTTATTTGGCTTTACGGTACGTGCGTAAACAGCAGTAAAAAACCGACGCCAGCTTTACGCTGTCTACTGTGACGTTTGTAATGTGTTCGATGTGGTTTTCCGCCTATTATTGTTTATGAAGCATTCTTACAGCCATTACTGATTTGCTGCTCGCACTTCTGCACGACTACCTTACTGGACGTCACTGCTATGTGCACTATAACCTGCAGTGTTCCATCATGTACCCGCCCACAATCGGTGCGCGATAAGGTTCTGATCTTGAACCCCTTTTGTTTTCGGTATTTTTTCAACGTTTAATACAATTTGTCTCATAAAGCTTACAAACACTGGTTGGACCCATAGCCAAAGGCTAGAGCAGGGTCCAATGAGGAAAGTAATGTACACATGGTAAATGTCGTTCACAGGTAACGCAATGTAATCATTAACATAACATATGGGTTTGCAGAGTAGAGAAGTCTTTTTTTTTTGTCCTTACAATCGGATCACATATACAAAAAAAAAAAAAGAAACTGCATGTGCGCATATAATCAGACAGTTGTAATAGCACACTCATCTCGGCGGGAGCACCTAGAAATACAACATAGACGTTATCTGGTAAGGGTTTCATTAAAACATTTAAAAAGGACAAGTTCGCGAGATTTGCGAATGTACGATTGTCGAAAAAGATAAGCGATTGGCGCAAGAATTGGTTGCAGTCTTCTCAAGAATTTTGCTTTAGTATTACCACAGTAAGCTGCTCCAGTAAGGCAAATGATTTGTTAATGATGTGTTGATTGCAGTTCAGTATTCGCCATTCTTGCTTTGGCAGACGATAATCATTCAAGGTTAACATCTTAGGCGCCGCACTGCTGCAACGAGACATCGCCATATTTTCGGACTGGTGCAACAGAAATAAGTTCATACGTAACTGTCAGATAAACAGAGTGGCACCCTATACAAGTAAAACGAATTGTATCTATTTTATCTATGCGGGAAGAAGAGCTAAATCGGGAGTGTCTAATCAGAGGTCGCCAAGTTTTATTCTGCTCCAAGCTTACTATTTCAGCCTACACTACTCCGATTAGCCGTAGTGTTTTACGAACACCAGGGCCCGCATGCAATACAGTGAAACCTGTTTAAACCGTACCTGACGGGGACGCGAAGAAAGTACGTACTAACCAGGACTACGGTTTATCCGAATGCGTTAGGTTAAAGGGAAACCGAGTCGAGGATCCGGCCTAATTACGTATGAAAATGATTTACAGCTTGTGCTGGCACGGTTTAACGCGATTCCACTGTATTTCCAAAAAGTTCAACCATCCAGACACATTCGTTGAGCTCTATGCTTCGCTGTGTCATCCTTTAGGGTATGCATCGGTTGTATGGAGCGGAACGTGTCGGTCCAACGAAGCGGATTTTGAGCCAGTTTAAATAAACTTTCTGGACCTAGTGAACATAAGTTTGCTTCTGAGAAGTGTAGAAACGATTCTGGGGAGGGATTCTCCTGTTTGTCCGTTTTGAAAGCGTCATTTGTAGGCAGGCGTTGGGTTGCTTTTGCGCAACTGTTCTTGTAAACACATTTTAAACGACTAAACCAATTTTAAACTACCTTTCCGGTGTTTATTGTTTCGCTTGCGAACCAACCACAAGGCGACGAAAAATCGCCTGCTCCGAGAAGCCGTGGCTAACAGCTCCGCCGTGCTTGCATGGCGACACATACGCGTGCTCGCTTTTAGCCAATCAGGGCTTGCTCAAAACGGACACTTTTGAAATGGACACCAAACGGACAAAACACGGGAATACCGCCCCTGATATCAATTCCTCCAGCTTGCTTGTGATTGTCCAGTTACGCTGCCGGTTGTCCGAAGCCATCTGCCTGTTGGACACAACTCGTTTTAGAACATTAGAGTGTATAGGGCCCTTCGAAGAGTTCCACAGCCCACTTTCCATTCCCTAAAGTGGACGCCAAGAGATCAGTAACGGTATGGTTGCGCATGCAACTGCGAAACTGGCTGAATCGGGACATGCAGTATGCCCCGTCTACGCTCTCGACCTTCGATGTACTTTCCGCACGCTGCGAGTGTATACATGGTGTACGATCCACCAAGTGTATAACCTGTATTCAATAGCGAGGTACGCATGCAGGCAACCGTGTGCGTGCGCCGTCACTGGTTACGTCGGGCTCCGCGGGATGGCGGTACGTGTCCGTGCTAAGCGCATGGTATGGGTTGGACATTCCAAGCTCTAGCCCGCCGAACGAAAAGTAATGCCTCGACTCTAATGTGAGTGCGATTAACAACACAACTCTGTTGACACCACCGTTGAGAATCGGGTCGAAACGGAGCAGACGACGCACGCCGGTGTTATTTTTTTCTTCGGCGTGCGGCCGCAGTGGCACAAGCCGCGCCATGTCCGTGGCGCTTCGGCCATGTCCGTGGCCATTTTGGCCATTTCAGTGTTGCCAAGCGAAGAAATTGACAGCTAAACTTTTCAATGAATACCACCTATACACCAACTGCGCCTGTAAGCGCATCCCCGAAAATTTTCTCTTGGAGATCGAACTGGTGAGGCCGCCTTTGTTTTCTTTGTACTGCTATGGAGGACACTGAACACGGGTTGTGTTCTTGTCCGCGCTTGTCGCCCGCGCGAGCCACAGCGTAAAAGCTACTTAAGGCGGCAAATATTTGCGTAAAAGACTTTTCACGCCTCTGGAACAGCAATGACAGCGCGTTGCGGGTTTTGAAAGCCCTTGTGGGCCTCCTAAATGCCTCCGGACTAGCGGCCAGTTTGTGGTTGTCCCCATCTCTATATTCTTTTTGTGTATGTGTGTATGTTTGGGCGCTCCCTTTCTAACCGAACCCACAAAGGCGTGGGTTCGGTCCCCACTCTGGGCGCGTGTTTTTTTTCTTTCTTTCTTCCGTATATTTAAAAAAATATAAACTTCATTAACCGTACTAAAAAAAAGAGCCTAACCACACCCCTATGCCTCCTTTGGCGTTGTAGACTGCCGACTTATCTTTCTGTATTTCCCCAACGAGCCCCTCATTTCGTTACTAATATATATATATATATATATATATATATATATATATATATATATATATATATATATATATATATGTGGTTGTGTGTGTGTTGTGTTTGTGTGTGTGTGTGTACGTCAAAGCGTGTAATTTTCGTTCAGTGTAACCAATGCTATTTTCTTTTATTGTGTGGTATGTGCACGTCTTGCGTCGCCTCTTTCCTTTCGTTTTTGTCGTTTCTCGTGCGCCAGCACGAATGCCCCCGGCTGTTCCTGGGCACACGATTTATTTTATTATTATTATTATTATTATTATTATTCCGTAACTTCAACATAAGCTATACTTTCGTTTTTTTCCCCTTTGTATTTTGTATTTTATTTTGTATTTGAGAGATGTGTACATTATGTTTCGTGTGTTTCTGTTTCCGTGCGCCAGCACAAAGGACCCCCCCCGGCTGTTCCTGGGCACGCAAATAAATGATTGATTGATTGATTGATTGATTGATTGATTGATTGATTGATTTTTATTATTATTATTGTTGTTGTTGCTGTTGTTGTTAATATTAACGTGTAAAAAAATAAGTATTATCTCCTTACCTTGACGCGCACTTCAAGCCTCTTAGAAATGAAAACTAGTTCTACACGGAGTCGCACTCGACCGTTAATGAACCCACGAAGCGGAAGATGGTGGGCGATATGTCGGTTGATGCCTACGAGGACATTCGATGCCTACAAACTGTGTCGGGAGTCGGAAGGCTTGACGGGAGAGGTGTGAGCCTGAGATTAGAAGGGAGACGACGGCTCCCAGTCGTCACGCTAATGTCGATACTGAGGGGGGGGGGGGGAGGAGGGGTAGTTTTCGAGCTTAAAATAGGGTGCAGGTTTCTTCCCATCCCTCGTGTCAAGGGTTCGACCGTCTAAGGACTCTCCCCTCTCCACCTCCCAGCCAGCCCTGACAGCGACCGTCAGGAGGCCCGTGTCCGGCCGGTCGGCCAGGTGCAGCGACGTTGGCCACGAGCGCGTTGTTAACACCCTTCCGCGGCGCGCGCGTCGGGCCGGCCGGCCGGCCGGCGCGGGAGCGCACGTCCACCACCGCCAGCGTCCGGAGGAGAGGATACCGCCAGGGGGGTGCGGCTGAGCGGCGGCCGGCGGCCGAGTGGAAGGGAGCGTGGCGGCGTCGGCCGGCGGCGGCGGCAGTGGCGTGGGCTGTCAACAAGTGCTGCCCTCGGCGGCTGCGGGACCCAGTCGTCGTCGGAGCTCGAGCATGGCCGGTGGCGCTCTCCAGGCGGTCCTCGCCGCCGCGCTGCTCCTGGCCGGCTGCGGGGGACGCTGCACCGCGGGCGCCGGCGACCGCGGATTGGCCGGGGGCGACCAGCGACAGATCAAGCTGGACGCCGTCCGACACCAGATCCTCTCCAAGCTGAGCCTGCGAGAGAGGCCGCCGCAGCGCCGGGAGCCCGCGTCGCCGCTCGCCCGAGAACTGGCCCTCGAGGCCCTCAGGCGCGTGCACCTGCTGCCCGAACCGCGCGCCCTGGAGGACCAAGGGGCGCCCGACCCGAGGCAGGCACAGGACGATGACTACTACGGACGCACGGCCGAGATCATCGCCTTCGCCGAACCCGGTGAGCGTTTTTCCTTCTTGTTGCTTCCCCTCGCCGGCTTCCGAAACTCGCTCTCCAGGTGCGCTCATCTCCCGCAAAGCTCTACCGGCCCGGGGTCGAAGACGATCGTCGCAAAGGTGTCGAACGGCCTCGCAAGGCGGGTGGTGAACTCCTCCGGAAGAGCGGAATGTCCACATCTCGGAAGCTCTTTCGCGCGCCGGCGCAAGGAGACCCGCTATAAAAACACGTGCGTCAAAGTTTGCGGTGCGGCCGCGCCTGCAATGCGCTCGCCCGGGCAGAAACCGTCCCGCATCAGGAATGTGCGAAGGACTTGACGCGCGCTGTGCTGACAGCGAATCTAATCTAATCTTATATAATCTAATCTAATCTAATCTAATCTCGTCGAATCGAATCGAATCGAATTTATTCTAATTTAGTTCGACTAAATTGAAGTTTTAGTCGCTTCACTTTATCTGACACGTTTATTTTAGATATGGCTTGCTTGGGTAAAAGTAGAATAAAAAATAACGCCACTTTGGCTGAAATCAGCTCTCAAATTACAGCCCAGCTACTTTTACGCGAACGGGACAACTACGTCGGGCGTTTTTCTTTCTTTTCGAGCATTTAAATTTACAGAGCCGAGGTATACAATTTTGACGTCGGTATGCAAACAGTCCGCCTGGATTACGGCTCCGCCGCAGGGCACAGCGGCATAGAGTGTTTCAATGACGTAATCCATGGTGTCAGCTTTTCTCTCTTCCGCATGGTGGGCGCCACACTGGTCTACTGGAAACGCGAAATCTATTCCGTGCACAGAGAAAACGTAAAGTGTCAAGATTGCATAAAACGAAAGTTAAGATATCACAGTTCGTTTTCCTCCCTGTGAATGTGTAGCTGTTGCGTGTGATTGTTTGCTGTCTGTCAGTGCACAGATTCGAGCTCAAGAACTGAATATGCATATGCATGCGCTGATAACCGCATTATTTTCCCCCATAAGGTCGTATGTTAATATATTGTTTCGATAGTCGTAATAAACGTTCTGGAAACCTGCGTTTGGCTTTTTACCTACTTCTGATAAAGTTCACCTAATTACTTGCAAATTTATCGCTGCTGTGATGCCCGCAAAAGTAAACATTTTCAAGCACTTAATGCAGTCAGCATTTTTGGTCCAAATTTTATAGTGACTATTTGGCGAACGTTGGGAATGAAATCAAAGCGACAGTAAATACCGGACGTGTTGAACAATTAACTGATGAAAACGTTTACGGTACTCTATCATCAAAGGGAAGGCTGGTTGGTTGACTTTTATTCGGCGCATTATATATGAACTTGGTTAAGACGAACAACACTTTCGCTTTCTTGTAACGTCCGCAATACAATAAACCTCCGCTTAAATTAAGGCGAATTTCTAATAATACGAAGAAATTTTCATGGTCCCTTCGAGTTCGTCTTAATGGGGGTCTACTACTGCTACTACTACCACTACTACTACTACTACTACTACTACTACACACACACACACACATTATATATATATATATATATATATATATATATATATATATATATATATATATATATATATATAATATATATATATATAGTCTAAAAACAAAAAAATCGCAAAGAGCGCGAGCAATTAAGGTAAGTAGAGACAGAGACGCACGAGAAAAAAAGATGACAAAATAAGTTTACTAACGGTTCAGGAAAAGGCCTTCCTTTCACTAAAAAATAAAAGTTTACTGACGTTTCAGGAAGAGGACTTTCTTTCGTAACTATGAAGAAAGGAAGTCCTCTTCCTGAAACGTCAGTAAACTTTTTATTTTTTAATGTTTTCTCGTGTGTCTCTGTCTAGACGTAGTAAGTAGAGAGCATAAGATATGCACGCACACACACGCCACACACACCGCACACTATATATATAGTCTGCAAAGATAAAAACTCACACAGAGCGCGGCTCTGAAGAAAGGAAGTCCTCTTCCTGAAACGTCAGTAAACTTATTTTTATTCTTCTCTACGTCTTTCTCGTGTCTCCTGTCTCGACTAACCTTTTATATATATATATATATATATATATATATATATATCTATTATATCTATATATATATATATAATATATATATATAGTAGTGTGCTATGATACGTGCTATGCTGTGCGTGTGTGTGTGCGTGCGTACGTGCGTGCGGTGCGTGTGTGTGTGCGTGCGTCGCGTGTGTGTGTGTGTGTGTGTGTGTGTGTGTGTGTGTGTGTGTGTGTGTGTGTGTGTGTGTGTGTGTGTGTGTGTGTGTGTGTGTGTGTGTGTCTAATGATATCGAGTTATCGTAATCTCTTTCCGCTCCCTTAGGCCTCCTAGCAATGCGAGTACCTATACCGGGACGAGACCGAAATTGTTCCGAAGTGACCGTGTCCCGCCGCGACGTCTTATTTATTCATTTATACATTTTGTAAGGGAGATAGTCGACGTTTCGGTAGCCGACTGGGGGTCGTTTATTGACGTACGCGGTTGGAACGTAGAAACGACGAGCAGAGGGTCCGAGCGAGCTCAACAAGAGGCTGCCACAGAAAGAGCGCGTACTCTTCTTCCACATGCGGCGTCAGGTGCACATCCACATGGGGTGATTTGTCCGCCTTGGCTGATGCACACTATCTGCATGTACAGTGCGTTACACACGTTCAACATTCGTACACCAACTTATTTATTTATTTATTTATTTATTTATTTATTTATTTATTTCTCCTCGTGACTTCCACCTGAGTCTGTTCTTCAATCTACGCAGCTGTTTTCTTATCCCCAAGCGTGACTTCTAGCATTCTTCTTTCCATAGCCCGTTGGGCCGATCTAAGTTTCCTTTCAAGTTACTTAGTGAGGCCTTTGTCGTGCAGTGGACACTACCAGGCCGATGATGATAATTAATAATTCATTCGTCCATTTATTCGTTCATTTATTCAGTAGCACAATCTACAGTCGAGATAAGGGGGCGAAGCAGAAAGGAAGAGAACTTGAGCTACAAAGAACATGAGAGAATTCTGAGCCATATTTTTTTAAAGGTACTCCAGATAGAGCAACCAAGCGGAATAAAATTAAAGCACATTGCCTACAAATGTACACATAACTGAACGCTATAGGCAACTGTGAACACTGAGCAAAGAGCCAGAAAGGATAGGCCGAGGGTTTGATAAGAAGGGGGGTTAACGGCGTCTGCTTGAAGCACTGGCATAACCGGTTTTACATTTCTTTCGTTCTACATAGCGAGGAAGGTGAACGGGCGGGTAACGTGATCTATTCTTCAAGCATGCGAGGAAAGTTTGGAGCTCGTACATGTCAATCCGGGCGGAAAATGTGGTTAGAGGCCGGTCGTAAGAGTGACGAGCTTTCCTGGCTTCGTAAATGGGCTTAACTATGGAGACTTCGATCTATGCTTCAGAGTCGGACAATTTAGGTGCAGTAGGTGGATGGCCGAACCGGAAGCGTGTTCTTCAAATGAGGATTTAAACGACGAGGCAAAAAAAAAATAATAAAAGGGGGGATCAGGGAGGAAACTCGACATTACCAGGGCCCATCTCGAAATACCATGCTTGTGACCAGCTGCTGTTCGTAGGAAGTTGTCGTTTTTTTTTTCTTTTTGTGGTTTTTCGGACGACGTTGTGGACGCTGTGCGGGACGCGGCGAACGGGAATCGTGGCATCACCATATCACCTGAGTTTAATGTTGGTTGCGCAATAGGAAACTATGCGGAGCTGTCGTAGTGTTCGAGGTTGCAAGCCGCGAATATGCTGCCATATTGCTTTATTTTTTTTATTGCTCTTAAAATGACGTTGGGAATTTCCTACCATATTATAAGCAACCGCAATTTTTTTTTAAACCCAACATTTGGGCCAGTATCGCGAGAAATACCGAATACCGTGTCTTCGTTGTTGCAATCTCAATGTTGTATTGCATTTGCCTTTTTATGCTTGTATAATCCGAGCCTTAAATAAAGAAGACGCCTTCTGTAAAGAAGTAAATAGTAAAAGTCGGCTTAATGACAATGGTTTCACATAACGCTTTTTTAAAACATATTAGAAAAATCAGCGGCAGAATGTGTTTCTGATGATTACCTTTAAATGCAAAACATTGTTTCGGGGGGCAAACTACAGCTAGGATTACTTGAAATAACTACGACTTCTAATTATTTAAAATTACTCCAGCTTACTTAGAATTCCGTGGAAATTGACTGTAAATACTTCAGATACTATAAATTTCTAAAATTACTAATTACTTCAAGTTACCTTAGACTTTCTGGAAATATGCTATACTTGAATTTTTAGGGATCTCTTGCAGTTTCCCGTACCTTAGTTGAAATTACCTTAGATTGGTCGTAATTACTTGCAATACAACGGATCTTACTTTTAATTACTGGGAATTGCTTGAGATCATTTGAATTGTGCTTCGAAATATTTAGATTTATTTGTAATTACTTGAGGACAAGTTATTGTCTCTAATTT
Organism: Haemaphysalis longicornis; assembly: GCA_013339765.2. NCBI lineage: Eukaryota > Metazoa > Arthropoda > Arachnida > Ixodida > Ixodidae > Haemaphysalis > Haemaphysalis longicornis. The sequence continues at coordinate 128,730,595 of CM023450.1, read as the reverse complement.
CTTTGAATTACTTGGAATTATTTGAATTTTTTAAATGTCTTAGTCTCAAACACTTTCGAGATTTACTTTCGAGACTTACTTTGAATTTATCTGATTTACTTGTAATTACTTGAGTACTGGGAACTGCCTGAAACATCTCTGAAATAATTAAAATTACTTAAATTTTTTAAATGTACTTTAAACAACTGTGACTTACTGAGAATTATTTGATCTTACTTGCAACTTTCTCTGCATGAACTGCATTGATCTACTTGCAATTACTCACTACTTGGAACTGATTGGAATTACTTCATCACAATGTTTAATTATTTCGAATTACTCGAAATTGCGTCCTGCGGTTAGTGAGGAGGCGGTCGTGATCACGTTTATGACGATGCCTGAGCGTGCCCGCGTGTGTGTGTATGAGTGTGTGTCTTTGCGTGTATCTCTTCCGGTCTATATCATCCAGCAACTCACACACGAGCGAAACAAACAAAACGTAACGAAGCTTCCGCTGTTTTACTTCAGAGGAAATCAAGTTCTTGCTGTACGTGTGGGTGCGGTGATGATTGACTCAGACCGCTTAAAAAAGCGCCGCGTTTCAAGACAGATGGTCGGCCCACCGCCTTTTTCGGGCTTTCACCCCATTCATGCGGTGTTGCACATGGCAGCCCAAGGGACGCTGAAGGCGTGCCGCTGCTCCTATTACGACATCGTCAGCTATTATTCCCCCGTCCGGCAACTTGATCGTCCGAAAGACGCTCTCCCCCACGTGTTCTTTTTTTTTTTTTTTGTCGTTTCGGCACAAAATTTGCGAGAAAAGAAAAATGACGGCGGAGGAAAGGTATAAATGCAGCGGTTAGCTTCCACAAATTTGCCGGCAAGACAAAAATATTGAATGTGTGCGAAAAATTTGCCGGTGCGAATTAAACGATTGCTAACCTCTCCTGAGCGCACCAACACAGCGTGTTTCCGCTCCGGATCACGCGTCTCGTTACGCTGACGGAGTGCAAGCGGTCGTAACCGCAGCCTTATATGCCACGCACGCTGCGTGCGCGGAGACTGACGTGTCCTCGTCAATGCCGTTCACTACCGTTCGCCCCCCATTGCGCGGCCTGGTGAAACGGGGAGCGAGAACGAAAAAGAAGCGAGAGTCCGGGAGTACGGGGGCAGGGCGATTCAAAACGAGCCTGTCGCGTCTTATCATATCGAATGGTGTAAGCTACTCCACGCGTGCGAGCCACGGCGCTTGAGCGTGTTAAAGTTACCCGATCGCGAGGAGCGGCTGGCGGCGTACGAAAGCGTGCTGTTTGTATGTACTCACGCCGTGTGTTTTGCCGCAGCGTTACGAGAGACGAGCGCGCGCGCGCGCGGCCGGCGTAGCACGCCCGCATTCGACCGCCAACGTGGGCGTACGCTTCTGTGTTACGGCGAGGCCAGAGCGAACGGAGCAGCAGTTGAACTCCTCCAGGTGAAATGCGGCGATTAAAAGTGTTTCAGAAGTAAATTATTGTCTGGGTTTATTTATTTATTGGCGCAGTCAAGCGATTTATTAATAATGCATTCATAGCTTCACGCACCTATACCCACGTCACTCAATTTGATATTCTCTGTTCTGAATGCGATAAAACGAACGTACTACTGCGCCCCCCCCCCCCCCCTCCCTATCCACCGGCCAAAAAACGCGCGTGCCTGAGTTGGCCTCACCGAACACTGCGTAGATTCCTTCAAACGTGAGCAATAAAACAAATTCCCAGGGAACTTGAGTCTTCTTACATGCTTTGAAGGTGGCAGCCTAACGGTTATCAGATTTCGTTCCTGCTATATCTCACTGGAACATCTTTTTTAGCTTTCGTATCTTCTTCTCTTTAAAAAGAACGAGGTGGAATCAGTCCGAATGTCAACTGGCCACAATAAGCTCGGAAGCTTCCCCAAAGTCAGAGCGCTCCTCCGCGTTCACCTGTTCTACTCACCTGCCGTCGCATTCACCTCTCATGTGGCAGAGCACTAGGATAATTCGTGTCCCCCCCTCAGGCACGGTGCCAAGTTTGCTCCGTGGCAAAGCTCTTGAGTCCTGCTTGCGACCACAAAAAAAAAAAGAAAGAAAACAGGCTTAAGGGTGGAGGGAGAGGGGCGCACACCTATACATCTGAAACCCTATCTTGTGAAACCTTGTTCCGCCAAACAGCCCAGCATTGTTGAAAAGTTCTCGTTTTACGATTTTTTTTCGCAATCTCACTGTGAACTTCACTACAACGCAATCTAACCGCACAGATTCTAGCGGAGTGCTGCTGCTGCTGCAGCTTTTCTGTGTCTGTGTGCGTGCGTATTGTGTGGATGCGTGTGTGTGTTGTGTGTGCTTTTACATGTACGTCACACCATTGTCTTCTGCACATTCGCGTTTAGTGCATAGTGTTTCTATCTACTTTGCACGAATGTTTAACTCATTTTTTTCCTTTGTGTTTTATATATGATCCTTGTTAACATCCCTATGTGTTGTATATATGTACCATGTCAACCTTCTCTCCGATCCCCCTATTCCTGTGTACTCTTTCCTCCCTATCCCACCTCCCCTACACTAGCAGGTGTTTCTGTGTCCACCCCTACCCTGCTCGTGGACATTCCTCTCTTCATTGATCCGTAAATACATACATACATACATACATACATACATACATACATACATACATACATACATACATACATACATACATACATACATACATACATACATACATACATGCATACATACATACATACATACATACATACATACATACATACATACATACATACATGGAGATAATATGGGGGTTACATGTAGGGTTAAACAAATCGTAGCGGGTTGTTTTGTTAGACAAATTCTAAGAAGTTGTACCACCTTGGTTTTACGATAGTTGTTTATTCTCGTATGCTGTGAGCAGTTGAGACTATTGTGTTTGCCGGAATTTAAGAAATTATCGATTCCACAAAATATTTTGTTGTTTGATTCAGCTACCTGAAAACGGGCTCCTGCTACGCTGGGAGGAGATCCCTCGTTAAAAAAAAATTTCCACTACCGCGGTTCTTATCGGAAACTGAAAAAAAAAACTAACAAAATCGTTGTGTTGTAGCCTTTGATAGTCTCAAGTTGACCCAGCGACTCAGAATAATCAGTTCTCTGGCGCTTTGTCGCCTCAAACCATTTATAATTAAATTTCGTGGCTAAACGTCGGTATTACAGCGCGCCATTCATCGCAACAGACGCTGGGGTTTGAAAAAAAGTTACAAGTCTCATAAGCCCGTGCGTAGAGTTTTTTCTCTTTCGCCTCGCATTCGTAAAATGCCCAAAAGCAAACGCCTTTTCTCAAAAAAGGATAAAAAAGCCCAGTTCAGACAAACTGTAACATATAAATACGCAAATTTACTCCAAAACCGATCTTAAAAACCTAAATAAATCGTGTATGGCCAAGGCATCAAATGCGAACGAAATTTTCACTTCGTACGCACTTAATAGTGCCAATGATATAGCGACGGTGATAGTTGAGCGCGTTTGCTTTGTGGATCATTACCCAGCGAATTAGTGACGCAACGTTCGCTGCGCCAACTATGTGGGCAGATGAACTAGTTTCTTCGTCTAATATTTATTTTATTTATTTATTTATTTATTTATTTATTTTTATTTATTATTTATTTATTTATTTATTTATTTATTTATTTATTTATTTATTTATTTATTTATTTATTTATTTATTATTTATTCCAGTGCTCTACGCCCTTACGGAATTTGAGAACGTCCGAGTACAAGAGCAAATAGTTCACGCAAACGCCACCTTGAGATTCACCTTACAAGATTCAGACGAACTGTTGCATGCATGGAATACGCAAGAGTGCAAGCTAGCCCACTCTAAAAACTGTCTTGACATAGAATGAGTGCTCAAAGACGTCAATTTTGGACACATAAGGCGTGATAGTAAACGTGTGATTAATGCGCGTTGAAAGCTTTCTAGGAGACTTTGAAAGCAACTCGGAATTCAAGTTCAGCTTATTTTGGTAAGGTTAATACAAAAATGTGAAGCTTAATTGCGGTTTTCTTGCGGATAGCCAAGGTAGTCGGATCTGCCTTGGCAAGCATGGAGGTTACCGAGTGCCTTTGTCGTAACCAGAAAAAAAAAATAATTTTAGAGCCGTTCCCTGAACTCGTTTTAATTTAATTTTCTGCATTGTTAATTGGGGAACCGAAATATACTAACGTTTTAATAATTTGGCCTGGTAATGCCTTTAATATCTGAAGCATTATCTCGTTATTTACGTCGTAACAACCGAAGCTTGCGCTTCGTTCATCCACATGCGTTTTCGACATGCTAATTCCAGTTGAGGTTCACCAACGATGTTACGCCACGCCCCGGTATCTCTTTAATTTGTAGAACGCTTACGTACAATTTATTTAAAGGATGCATCAATAGAATTTTTTCATTCGTGCCCGCCCTACCTACATATTTATCAAAATTCGTTTGCATATATGCCAGTTCTCACACGAGTTATAAATTTGGCATATTCATTTTCCTCGCGATCAGGATCGCTCTAACGCTGAATAACAAGAAATATAGTAACATCAACCAAAAAGACGTAAAACAGTTGTATTATCATTAAAGTGCAGTCAAAACAAAATTGGTCCCGGAACAGACCCCTATAGTACATCTAAACATAGAAGAAGCAAAGAGGAGCCTTTGCCATTCATTCCAACAAATTACTGTATGTTACGCAAGTGAGCCGTAATGTACTCTTTGTTCTTGCCTTCCCTCCCTCCCTCCCCATTTTATTTTTGGTTAGCAGTTTCTGGCTGGCGCTAGAAACACTTATTTGACTTTGCCGCACAGCACTGGACTGCATTCCCCATTCTCGCAATCTCTGCGACCCTAATTTGTCCCTACTCTTCCTTCGTGATTTCCCCATTTTCTTGCCTCGTCTTTAACATCTGTTGTGTACCCGCCAACATTCCTTCGGCCTACTCTACAAGAGCGTTTCGGGGCCTCTTATTTGTGGTGCAGGAGTGAATGGCGCGTTATCTCCTTCCGGTACACATCTTGTTCTTTTTGCTTTTCGCGCAGCGTTCAAATAGTCAGTAGGAGTGTGCGTTAAACAGTGTGCTCGCATCAGTGGCAAGCCTCTAACGTTTTACCGATATTACGCAACTACGATATGGCCGGTAAAGAAGGCACATTTGGCGCCGTCACGGCATGCCCCGCAGCGCAAGAAAATCTGCCGTTTGTTATATGCTGATAAAATCATCTGCACGCTAAGGAGAGAAAAGAAAAGTGGGCGTAAGTACTCTGGTGGCATTGCAGACGTTGAAAAGCATAGGACACATTAGAGAAAACTCAAATCAATACCAAATAGGTCCTCGTGGAGAGTTTTCCAACTCGCGGGCTTGGGATTAAGCAACTCGGTCGATATGCAGGCTGCCAGTTGAACACAGACTGCGGCTCGTGGAGGCCTGTGCACAAATAACGTTTCGTGCAAGCGAAATGTAGGGCGCCGAGACGGCGCGATGGGTTCCTGTGACCAGTCACTGGAGCTGACCTAGCACCTGTCTGTCCTGTAAATAATAATAAAAAAAACACCTCAGCGTTTAACGCTAGCCGGCAGACAGCACGTGCCTCTCAGGGAAACTTGAACAGGGGGGAAAAATGTGAGCTGACTCCGTCACTATCGCGCGCTCGTTTTTGCCTTAGCTTTACTTTTGAAACATACAAAAAAAAATACGCGGTGTTTATATAAAGGAGACCAAACTTTAAAAGCTGGAAATATATATAAAGTATATAAAGTACTGATAAATATATAAAGTACTATATAAAGTACTGATAAATCTTTCGCGACGATTAACTAAATGTGGTGCGTCTTTAACAACAAAGTTTAATTAAAGGAAATAAACCAGTCCAATTCGATAATTTATCTGTTACACCGACTCTCTTTATTTCTCGGCTACTGAACAGATCGAAAGAATAAAAAGAAAAGTCTCTCTCTTTCACTTTCCCTTTTGTCTTTTTGCCTCTCTTTTATTATCTCTACTCCACTCAAAGTCGTCTCCAAAGAAATAAAAAAAAATCGGACACCTCACCTACACCGGGCCTTCGTATGCATTTCGCCGCATAGCAGGCGAAGTTCGGCTTATAAATTTTATTTAACTTTATGGAATTCTCATGTGCAGTGTAAATGACCAGGCTCAAACTCTTGCTGTCGAGATAACACTTGCCGATATTTTAATGGGTAGCATTCTATGCGAGTATCCCCACAGCCAGGACTGTGTCACACCCTGCATGCATTCGCACAAAAATGCACAATTGGGGTAAGAAGTACCGTAAAGTTTCGTAAGAAGGCCCACCCAAACTACGTAGATATCAATTGAAAAATACGTAATGGGCGAACTTTCGGGTCAGATGCGAAAAACTACAAAAAGTGGCCGCACCGCCAGCCAAAACTGCGGTTAAATCAAGTAAAAAAGGCGGACAGGTTGTGTCCCTTTTGTTCAAATTCTAGACACCGGCGGTGTTCGCGGGCGCGGGAGGGATCTCCCTGGACTTTCGAAGGCGTCGAAGATATACTCGGGTACGACTTAAGAACGGCAACGGAAGTTGCCGCTGTGTCTTATCACCGCAGCCGGGTGTTGCTTTGCGCGGCACAAGCACTGCGTTAGTGGGAGTATTTTGAACGTGGAACAAGCCGTTGCCGTGATTTTTTGTACTTAATATGCTTATAAACCACTCCAGCGGCGACAAAAAAAAATTACCTGCGAAAAGGCAGACGATATCACGCATTCATAGCAATCTCCTTTCAGAAAGCGCGCGCCCGTTGACACCCGGGTCCGTCGCTTAGGCGGAGTGATACCGCACATAAGCTATGACTGTTCTTAACTTCTTGTTCCCGAGTATAGCGTGATTTTTTGGGGTGGGCGATCGTTGGGATCCTGTAGTACCTTGAATATTTTACCCCTAAAAGGAGGGGGGGAAGGGGGGGGGGTGGCGGAAAGGACGTTCTCTCGGAACTTTACGGTAGCGAATTTAATTGTTATAATAGTGTAAATAGACATGACTGTTCGGAAATAATTTTCAAAAACCAACAAATAAGAAAAATAGAAACAATACAAATTTTCCCGAAATGATGGGACGAAATCAAAAATATGCATTCATACATCCCCTCCGAAAGCTGAATACTATATGTAAAAAGACCGTGATAGAAGGCTCGAAGTGGTAATAAAAAATAGCTAAAATGAGCAAACCGTGTAACGCCCTGGATTTCATCAACAATGCATAACTGGTGGAAGTAACACGTTTAGGCGTTATAATAGCGTAAATAGAGATAATTTGTGAAACTGAATTTCGAAAGAAGCCCACAAAATAAGAAAAACGTTAAAAATAAATATTTTGGCAAACATGAGCTAACGATCTAAGAAATATCCATGTATGCATCTTATACATGCCTAAAAAACGAAGACTCAACCAAGGGGGCTCAGAAAAGAACGCTAGAAATACGAATAAATAATAGCGAAAACGATTCAAATCTGCACTGCGCCTAGCATCTGCGGAAAAATACATAACTGGCGAAGTAATGGCATTTAATTTATATAATGCTATATATTTACATAATTCGCGAAAAAAAGAGAAAACGTAAATACAATAAAATAACCCAACGTCTTTAATAATCCAACGTCCTGGCTATAAAAAAATTCACAATCTAGACAAGCGAAATAAGAATGCTACGCATTACTAGAAAGTTTTCTGGATTTACGCAGATCTCTTTTTATAAAGCCATTCCATGACCATGACAATACGCCGAGCTGATACGCTGGTTAACCTACCTGCTTTGACATTATTTCCTCCTTTCTGCCCGTAAGCCCTTCGTCAGAAAGGACGTCGAAATAGTGTGCGATAGCGGCAGTTACCGTGAAAACAAATTGCTCCAGCAAACTTCACGACGAGTGATAGTGTAACGTCGCTGAGATTTTGCATGGACATGGTGCGGGAAAAGTTGCCCTCGATGTAGTCGGGACAAGCGGATGTGCCGTAATCATAGTTTACGTCGTACAGAGCTGTGCCAAAACGTATTGTGCTTAATTGTCTCTGTGCACCACAATTCTGCAACCATAAGAGAAAATGGGTTATGTAAGCGGGTGAGCGCACAAAGGTTTGTTTCCGAACAAAGATGTAAGCGAAGCAGGCAAAAAAATATGAGACAAGCTTTAAACAAATTGTGCAAAAATAAGCTAAGCACTGTCTGTCGACATGAGGCAATGGTAACAATTACAGAGTTCATTCCCACATAACAATCTAGCTCGCTCTCATTTCGTAACCTTGTAATTTCGCAAGTAACCGGGGTCATATTTGATTGCTTGCCTTTCCTGGTAAACTTATAATTTGTGCCCTGTTGTTCTGTTAGGCTACCTTTTTCTTGCGAAGAAACCAAAACCCCGCTGCCGTAAGACGACGACGATGATGACGAGAGTGATGATGGTTATGTAAATGGCGGTGACCCACTTTTAGCCGTGACTTTTTTTTTACGTCAGGCAAAACAAGTGACAAATCAATTAATTTGAATCTGTCTCTGGTATTTCGCTAGGCGCGCGCCGCGGAATAAAAACAAGAAACCATTTCGCAGTTCTAGCTCATAGGGCCGTGTTTAAATTAAACTGTTATGGAATTGGACTGTACACTGGCATTGTGTTATTAAGGGGCTAGCGTTTTGATGAAAATGGAAAATCAAACGGCGCGAACATGGTGGCTGTGCTTGTACCATAAACGGGAACAGCGCGCACCCACTTAGGGGGATTGCTCGAAGTGGGACTAATGTGCTGTGACAAACAGATTGACCAATAAAAGAGAAAAAAGAAGCAAGAGAAGGAGGGAAAAAAATGAGAACCGGAGAAAAATACCTTGAAAAAAAAAAAAAAAACAGCTGCGACGGTAATCATGTAATCATAAAGCGGGAACAGTGCGAAAGGAATGATACGGGTTTTAAAACACTGTAACAGAATGTGGAAGTCTGATTCACTGATCGATTCAGAACACCGACATGACGTCCTTGACTGATGCGACTGCGTGGCTGCCTCGAACGTTTATTCTAGTATTCCTTTAAGTAGATCCTTTGCGCCGCTTCTGATCTTTTGCTATTCCCCTTTGCCCATGCGTATACATGGGGGGAAGAATGTGATGCGTAGATGGCGTTGCTCTAATTGTGCAATTGGTCACTATCACACGTACAAGCACCATTTATAACCCCCAGAAATAAAAGCTGCGCGTTCAGATGCGTTTTTACTGGCATGCACTTCTTGAGCCGCAAAATATGCTTGGTTAAGTTAAAAAAAAAACAAATACACAGAAGCGAGGCCGCTTGGTTAATGCTGCACTAACTGTTTGAGCACTAAGGAGGGTTGTTACTACCAGCTTTTTATTGCGGTCGCAAAGGTCAAAGAAACGCGCCGCAGCCCCATATCACCGCTTAGCTTGCCCTGATCGCCTATCAGATCTACGCCGATGCAGGGATTGGAATACACCATGCCAACGCTCATAACCAGGAAGCGAAGCCATTGCTTTTAGAACAGACGTGTAGTCTGACCAGCTGACAGCTCACCCAATGCACTACAAATAGGCGCCATTCTTCTACAACGGGCATCCCTACCATCATGTCCTGAAAAAAAAAAAAAAACACCAAAAGTTTGTACCGGTTACGGACGGTTTCGAAACAGTACAACTGCTAGACAGGCAGCCGAACATACGTAACTTCTCCTAGCGGCAATCAGATGCCAGCTCGACTATCTAATAACCAGTAACCCCACGCCAACCCGCATGAAGTGAAGTGCAGGTCACGAAGACGACCCTTACAGCGGCCCTGCCTGGACCCTGCGCCCTTGTTTCTTCCGTTTAGACTTGACTGGTCATTACAGACCGCGCTATCATACCAGACCCTCTGATTCCGGGTCGTTGAACGCTGCGTTCGCGGAACGATTCGTCGCAACATATTGAGGTGGAAAAGCAAAGTAAAAACAACAAAACACTAGGGAAATCAGGAGATCATATATAGGAACCAATTAAAAATAAAAAAGGCCGTGATGACGCGGTGGCACTCTGTATGACCTTCCGATTGATTTGTTCATTTCGATTCGTTCATGGATTTGTTGAATGTGGTGGCGAGAGAAGGCATTGTAACCACCGAAGAAAAATAATTAACTACGGGAAAATAATCATAGGGGGTCGTCATACGATGATAGGCGGAGTTAGGGGCCTCGTCCGTTAGCTCGGGGAGGCTGCCTACCTGTACGCCAGTGGTTCAACAAACAATTCAGTTTGGACGGAACGTGATTTGCGCAACCCTCCTCCTCCCCATCATGTCCATGGGGTCGAACCCACTTACATATCATCGGACACGAATCGTCTAGCATAGCCTTATGGTTATTCCTGTGTCCTATAGCACTGATCAAAATGACTTAAAATTGTCGCCTGTGAGCTAGGCGGACGTTCACATCGGGGAGAGTTCCGCTCGTGTGATGGCAACGTGTATTAAAGCGGAAGCGTCTCCCTTAGTTGGTCTAATGGCGTTCTGTAAAAAGATAATGAATTTCCCCATAGACCGGTTGGTCCACCGAAAAGCTCTGATAACATCTCTGGATACACGGCGCGTGCGTCGTGAAACCTGTCTTACACTGTGTCAAAACGGTTACTTAGAAATCGCAGAAAAGGAGTGGTTCTAGATAAGACAATAGACGCGTTGATCACGAAGAAGGAGCGCAATGGTGCATATACCTCCATCTCACAAACCATGTATCGCTATACATTTAGATCTTTCGTAGATGAGTTTACTTAGTGCGCGTGTTCGTTCTTTGTTGGCGACTGGGGACCTCGAAGGTTTGACGATCGTTTGGACGCAGTTTCGACGAAGGCTGGACGCACACTTTTAGCTTTCGTGTTTCTCTCAACTTTCTTTTGGAAGGGACGGCAACTTTTCCCTAACCCCTACACTGTCGCCTCCAAATCTTCCGAACACGAGGCATCCGCCTCCTCCACTTTTATACTAATACCATTTTCCAATCAATATATTTACGTCACCGGCGGCAATGCATGCCTTGGCAGCGGATTCTCCGGAGACCCATACGAGCGAAATTCCAGCACATAGTTCGGAATTAAACACCAGTAAAGATTTCGGCCCGAATTCGCTCGCCACCGAAACTAACATCACTGCCAGTCACCGACAACGGAAGGAGATTCCGGGTAAATAACCTGGGCCAGAAACGGCCTCCTTCCCCCATGGTCCCTAAGTTGCCTCATCGGTGTTGCGCGTCTAGTTATGTCGTATTCTGCCGAAACAAGGAATAAACATCGGACATAGGCTTTTAATGTCAGTGTGACATATATACGAAAGAAATACTACCCATCGGCGACTCTAGTGGTATTTTTTGTATATTCGCGTTTGCTATTAGAAATCTATAAGTCGCCGTCAACGGCCGCGGCACTGACCCTACCGATTTCGGCGTAATCACAGATTTTTCTTCGCTGACAACGACGACCGGTGGCATAATTTGGACATTTCCTGCGTTTTCACTGTGTGTGCTCACGTCGGCAGCGCGAACTATCGACTTGCAGCATCATTTCCGACTACCAGAGATACTGCGTGCGAGGTGCACCCCGCGTCGGCGGAAATCGTCACGGTGTTCTCAAAAAGGAAGTTGAACAGGATGCTTTCGGGAGGACGTTGTAACTGTAACTAGCAGATATAAGGAAGAAAAAAGGAGCGGAAAAGGAGCAGTGTGTGTGCGTATGCGTGCGTATGCGTGTGTGTGCCTGTGTGTGCGTGTGCGTGCCTGTGCGTGCGTGCGTGCGTGCGTTCGCGCGTTCCGAGTTCGTTTAGCAAGTAGCAAATCGCTGATAACTAGCGAAATCTTCGTTTAAATCAAATTTCACTTCGTAGCAGCCCCATTTGTTTCACCATAACAGTCAAAAGTTTCTAATTATCCTCAATTGCACATTGGGTAATTACAATTTAGGTAAGTTAGGCTAATTGAACGTGCAGTACCTTAAATGGCATTTAGCGAGCTTCGCCGCAAATTGAAAGCACTGCTAAGATATAATTTGATGCCCAGGTGGTCAAAATTAATCCGGAGCCCTCTACTATGGCGCGCATCATCGCCTGTGTAGCGTATAGGCGCGTTAAAGCTCATAATCAGTCACATCGGTCTTCTCTCAAGAATCTGCTTGCGCAGTGCCTGTAAAGGTCGCCGATGCAAGTCCGCACGAAATGTCATTCCCGTTGATTCAGTGGACCCACCCCGATTTACGGAATGTGCGTTCACTAACTTCCTTTTAGTCACATTCTTTCAATGTTTTAAATACATGTTCCCAAGATTCATTATCGGAAATCTCGTTCGCTATCTGGACGTGCGTGTGTTCTGTCCGCCAGCGCTTGGGCTTGGACGTTTCGCCTCAGCCTATCGAACCAACGGTACCCCGTAAAATAGGCGGGGTTGTTACTGCTACTTTTGAAGTCCGCGCGAGCGCGGCAGCTAGTCATTGTTTCGGACGTCGGGAGAAAGGCACATCTTTGATTTACTTCAGGACTGCATCACGTTCCTTAGAGAAAATCAGCCAGTCCGTGATAAGAGTTGGGATTTCTGATGTCCTTGAAACATGAAGGAAGTGTGCTGGTAGCAGTGAACGGCATTGTGTTTTCTTTTATCAATGTGTAGCATCCTTTTCCGAGTTTCCACACCCGGGACCGTCTAACGCCCGGCATTTCCACAAAAATGCAGATATCGCGGAAGTTCCAACTGCAAACGTTATAATATCGTAAATGGAGATAATTGGTCGAACAAAATTTTGAAAAAATAAAAATTAAAAAAATCCATAAAAGATTAGGAAAAAATGGAAAACATATAGCGCCATGCATTTCCGCAATAATGCAGATTTCGCGGAAGTTCCAACTGTAATCGTTATAATAGCCCAAATGGAGATAATTGGTCGAACAGAATTTTGAGAAACTAAAAAAAACGTAAACACACAAAATACGGAAAATGGCGAACCGTGCAACGCCCTTCATTTACAAAGATGCAGATTTGGCGCAAGAAACGCCTGTAATCATTACGACAGCCCAAATGAAGATATTTGGGCGCACGGGATTTAGAAAAACCCAGAAATTTGGCTGTAAGGAACCGAAACTCAAGACAAGCGGCATAAAGAATGCCACGCATTGTTAGACAATTCGAATTTCTGCAGATTTTTCCTCTAGACGATGCTCTTGTGATGCTTCGGAAATCTCCTCTTATGTCTGTTAGACAACAATATAAACGACAATGAAGCTACAAAATCAGTGGCAACTGGTAGCCGTTGAATGATGAGTTTTGTGGTCTTAATGGTACAAGGAGCGTGTAGTTGGAAGGCGGAAGGGCGGCGATTTCGCGATGCCTTCTGATGCCAAAAGGCCCCGCCCCGCTCGGTAATTAGTGTTCTAACTTCGTCAGTCGTCGTGCTACTTCGGCCACGACGATTGGATGTTTACAGCACGGGCGCTCTAACGTCAGCGCGAAATGCCCCTCTGTATGGAATCAAACGTGAAACGTACATTCCTTGCCATGGTGAACCACCACTGATTGGCTAACTGAATAAAACTTACGGATGACGAGCCTTGCGGGCTTGTGTTAGGGGCGCCTGTTCTGTTGGAAGCCTTCTTTGGTCTGGAAGGCCCAAGTCCTCGCTGGCTGCTCTTGATATAAATAAGTTCGCACTGGTCGAAACTTTTTGAGCTGTTCATGTGGGCCGCCCACTGCTTTTTGGATGTTGTTGAGGCTTGCGGAGAGACTGGGGGTTTGTGAGCACTCTTATACATATGGTATATGGGCCGGTCTGGACACGGTATTTGCAGGTAATGGAACAGAGCGTGGGGAGTTGGCGTGTAGTACAGTGCCACGGGCATATGAGCTTGTCTGTGGCGCAGTTCACCACTCTCTAAAAAAAAGCTTAAAGCATGCTCCCTGTTGTCTCATCCCCAAATCGGGCCACCGAAGTGATTTCGCAAAGGACCACTTCGCATGGCCTAATTCCAGCGCCCTTTTGCATCGGAAATAAGCATTTAACGAGTGCGTCCGCTGCCGAGGCGTCGTCCTGAAGAAAGCGGCGGAAGTGCTCTTGCTGGTATACACCCAGCAGCTTGTCGTGAGCGAGGCACCCTCTCGTACCTGGGTACGTGCAGCGATTCATTCATCCGCTCGACCGTGTTGCTGTCGAGGAATGGAAAGATAAGTTGCTTCGAACGATTCCCTTCGAATTTTCAAGTGTTCCGTCGCCCGGAGGGACTATTAGGCTCGCACGAGCATGTAGGCGTGCGGACTTTTTCTTGGGGATCTTCGGTCGCGTTCAACAAATGGAGATTCTGTTTGGCGGTACGTCACTGGCGGTGCACGGAACGTGACCGATATCAGCCGAACATCGATTATCGCAGAGTTCTTTATCTTTTTCTCGTAGGACTACGCCTCCGGAGCATCGACTATATGCCCCAGTAGCGGGGTGAGGCCACGCACGGGCTTCTCGACTGCGGCCATGGCCGTGCGCTCACGCGGTTTCCTATGCGGATAATGACTTCGGTCGCTTCCGACAATGCAGGAGGCAGGCAGGCTTGACTCGGAGGAAGGGCGCCATGCATAGCTGGCCACCCTTTTGTCCGGGTTTTCAAGTTCTGCAAACCAAGCAGAACCGCCCTCTTGTGATCAGCTGATAATCACCACGAGATGACGGAGCAGGCGCTATCCGTGTTGGCCAGAACGGTGGCATTGTGGGGGTCGGAAGCATAGAGTTTCTTACAGTATTCACCAGAGAGGAATCTGGCGCTAGCGTCTATGCAGCGCACATCAAGGCCGTCTGTGTCGTCATGGACCGCCATTATACATCGCGCTCGCCTTATTTTCATCATTGGCTTGGATTGAAACGTTTTAGTGACCGCAAATTAAAACAAAGTGCCACAAAAACGCGAAGAATAGTGTGTAATTATGTAAGTGCAAAATAAAAACAGGCTGTTTAAAAACTAAGGAAAAAGGAAGTAAAGCGTATTTTTGCCTAAACGGTTGTGCCTGGTATCCCGCAGGCCAAGGTTGTAGTTACGAACAAAGTTAATATTTGGGGGAGGGGAACTCATTAGAGACTCTGATTTTATTCTACCATCATTGCAAATAATCAGTTGCTTGAAGAGTTTGGAAAGTTTTTTGAGCGTGCCTATTTAAACGTTGCCATCGTGGTGAACCGGTGCACCGACCGCCAACTAGTTTAACAAGAAAAAGAAAACGTGGCGTTAAACAGTCGGGCACGATGACAAGATAGGACGCATACAAGCGCCCGTATCTGTCGCATCCCCGTGGTCGTATCTTGTCTTCGTCGATGTGCGTTTTGCTTCTTTTCGTCGGCTACAAGTTTCGCGGTGGCATATTACCCGCTCAGTCATGCGTCCTTCGAATGCGGCACGAGCAACGTCAGGTGCGATCACGCACTGCCTGCTGTTTCACCGATCACGGCTACCGCTCAACAGTGAAGGTTTCGGGTTCTTTGTAGCTCGTAAACGTGTTAATGCATAGTGAAGAAAGCAAATCTCGAAAACCGCTTAATAATCCATTTGTCATGCCAAGCCCAAGCCAAAAAGGAAGTCTTCCCATGAACCCCCATGACGACATGGCTTACAAGGCGCAGTTTCCTCTCTAGTATACTTACTAAGAAACTCTATGGTCGGAAGGTGTCTGAAAGCCGTCGGCATAGCAAGAAAATGGTAGCCAGTGCATCTTTCTGTGGGAAACCGTTGTGGCGGCCAGTGAAATTTCATTGACGTCGATGCCGCCTTTGTAGACAGTCGCACGCAGAGGTCGGCGGACTCACTCATGAGTCCACTCACTCAGACTCATTTGGACTCAAGCTCACGCGTGAGTTTGAGTTTGAGTGAGCGCAAGGCGAGTGCGGCATGGTGAGTCTGGGCTTGAGTGAGTTTGTTCTCGACTGAGTTTGAACACGCCTGAGACCGAGTGAGTTCTGAGTCCATTTTGAGTTTGAGTACATTTTGAGTTCTGAGTACATATGAGTTTTGAGTCTATTTTGAGCTCTTAGTATATCTGAGTTTTGAGGCCATTTTCAGTTCTGAGTACAGATGGTCGCACCTAGCCTGACCTGCGTTGAGCATTGATTGAGCTAGTACAAAACCGTCCAACTTTGGGCGCCAACACACCGGCAACAGAAACCGGCGATACGGTTTAATCTCTGTTTAAAATAAATACATTTTTTTAAACGTAGAAGGCTGGGCCTAGGTCGCGATGAATGTAAGACTTTTGACTGATCTCACGGGTCTTCGTAAGACGTGTTCCGTGCGTACTGGGGGTGCAAAAGTAAACCCTAGCATTTTCAATGCTCACCGCACTTCTATGCGGATCTGAATGACTCAACGCTCGACGTGGCTCACTTTCACCGCATACGTTCACACATACTGGGTACCAGAATCCCTTATTACAAACCCGAAAATACGTTTCCAGGCATTCCAAGTATGTGCTTAACAGTGAAGCCAACTTTAGAATAGCTTTGTGCATGAAGGATTTATTAGAAGGCACTCGAGCCATACATGCCTCGATATCGAGTGCTTTTCATACTAACCCTGAAGACTGTTGTGTATAATACTGAAGCCTGTTTAATTCTAAATGTTCACTGTACAGCGCTTCATAGAGATGCGTGGGATAACTAATGTAAGGGCCCTAGGCGTCTTATATTTTTTAGACTTGTTATTGGCAAAATTATATGTGTGCAGTAGTGAAGCGAACTTTGAAAGTGCTAGGTATACACTTAGTGGCCTGTACGAAAAACGTGGGGGTATCGTGAAGGCATTTAATAAAAGCCCTAGGGTCGTTCTACTTGTCAATCGGACTGCTTAAATTGCGTTTTAAAAAATATGTTTTCTCAGGAGTGAATGTGTGTATGTATTAGTAAAGCATGCTTTAAAGGGGCTCGATGTGTAGCGAAGCAGTATATTCCAACTTGGAAGGGATCGAGTTTGTTTTTTTTCTCCAGGTGGCGTAGAAATGGGCGAGCTGTAATCATTGCAGTTGAATAATTTTTTGGTCTGAAACGCTTATTTAGTCTGTTCGCTTTGTCGGAGGGCGTCCGAGGCGGATCTACTCTCGCGTGATACACCCAGTGGCCACTTTCGGTGGGGAGGAGGGAGGGGGGAGGCATGTCGAGGTGGAGACCCACTAGGACCAAAACTCCGCGCATGTGCGGACGGGCTTAATGCGACAAGGCGTTGTCATGCCTACCCCCTTCTACCCAATCAACAAGGCTACTAACGCTTCCTATAATCAAATAACGACTAACCCCAATAACTTTGAGCTTTAACGCGGAGCTACTAAGTCTCCCATTTGGAGAAAAAACGTTGCTGTCACTGTTGTCCGGTTGCAAAGAAAAAAAAAACGCCAAGGCTGCAAAAAAATATATATATATATATACGCTCATTTCGGTCCGTTTCGGTTGAAACCGGTTTTTCATAACAGGAGCAGAGTGCGTTACTACGGTGTCACCTCGGCACCTTTCCAGGGGGCGAAACCAGACCTTAAATTGGTGCATGCCGTGTGGCAGGCGAACGTGGCTTTACGTGAGTATAACCGCCTCATTCCGGGGAAGCTGACTCGTGAAGTGTGGTCAGCCTGCCTGGAGAAGTAAATCGGCGCCAAACAACGAAGAAAGAAAAGCGGAGAGAAAGGGAAGCAAACACGATGTAGCAGTAAAGGAGTATAATGATCGTTAGAACGTGGTTTGGGCTAGTTGGTGCATACTGGAATTCAAAACAGCGCAAAAAGACGGGAGAAGGAAACGACAACACAAGGCGCTGACTAGCAACTGTTGGTTTATTGCGCGGCTTGCGAAATATATCAAGAAAGAAGGCGAGAAGGAAACACGATAAAAAAAAGCAGAAGGGCATCGAACATTGCACTCAAAACGTAAGATCGATACACGTGCATTGATTAAATGGTAGCACAACGCTGATATGAGACGTGGCCAGAGGCGCTGAGGCAAGGGAAGGCATCCTGAACAGTCAAGCTTTTTTATGAATCCAGATAGCGGATTTCCCTACTTAGTAATTCAATAGACCGCTTACTAACACAATCGCCGCCTGCCTTGTGAATGAGTAAGCTTCATATTCATTCACGCTCACGCTGGCCCTTAACATTCTTGCAACACGCCGTATCGTGGAACTCTGGGCAAGCAACCGTGCTCGTGACAATGTGTGGCAAGATTGCTGCCAGTACCCCGCTTTTAGTGTGTTTTCATGGTCGCGGAGACGATCGTTCAAACAGCGCCAGGTCCTGACATATAGGTCTTCCGTCTTTTGCGCTGTTTTGAATTCCAGTATAATCATCGCTAGGCGTTCGCTGGTAAAGGATGTAAGCCGACTTAAGTGCCGGAGAACATATTTTATTTCGTTCGCAACCTACGCACAAACCTTCGCGCCTGATTTCATCACACCCGATTACCCATTTTGCAATGCCCCTAAAAAATAGAACAAAACGATCGAAAGTTCGTACATGCCAAAAACACCCCGAAGCTTTCTAGAGGTTAATGAGAAAACCTAACAACCAGTTGCGCATTGTGGTCCAGTTTTCACATTAGGAGAAGTTCGTTTCAACTTCCGGTTGCATCTGTGTGTAGTTCTATAGTGTTCGGGTGATGCACGCAAACTTTTTGATGCTCGGTAAATAAGCACCACTTGATGGGCGTTGCGAGGGTGCATGAACCAGAAGCTGGAGTGCTTGTTTTAGGGTAAAAAGTGTAACGCAACACCTTTTGCACCACGGTACAAAAGAAATATAGCCGCGTGCATAAGTTTACTGAATTTAGGATTACCAATATCTGCTAATTCATCTTTATCCTTGGAGCCTATCGATTGTTTTGTGTGAGTGTATGGTTATTTAAATATTTTGTTGTTTAACGCAACGAATCTACTCCAGGGCCTTCAGGCACGACATAGTAGAGGGTTCCAGATTAATGCAGACAGCTCCGGAATCTTGACACGCGGGTGTTTTCGATTTTCGCCTCCATCTGAAAAGCTCAGCAGCACAACAACTTTGGCTCAGCAGCACAACAACTTTGCCTCTGAGCCACCGCGGCGGGTGTGCGTGGTTATTTAAATCATTATTTACGAAAACAACTCAGGTATTGCACCCGGTGGCCATGCGTGAGATAAACTTCCTGAAGCTGCAGCGCTAGTGGCTCCTAAACTTTTGCTCACTACTGCACACTAAATCCTGCCAGAATAAGCTTTTACAACCGCCTTACAGTAGGAAAGCGGGTCAGCAGCGTATACAAGAGCCGAGGAGAGGGGCTGAACGTATGCAGCAGACCCCGGTTTGCTCTCTCAGCGAGGGCCGGCCTCTGCTTGCCCAGCGCTGCATTGCCGGAACTCCTTTCTCTGTACAGCGGCACATGCACTTTCCGCGGCGGGGAAAGTTTCCCTCGGCGAGCCGCCGGCCCGGGCCCGGTCTGGGGTCTGAACGTCCGTCGCCCCCCACTCTCCTCGCAATCGAACGCACCCCTCTCTCCTCCTCCTACCCGGTCTCCTCCTCTCTCCCTTCCGCTCGCGCCTCTCCTCGAGGCCACTCCGGGCGTCCTTTCGCGGTCCCGACTTGGCGAAAAGGAGGAGGAAGGAGCGTTATCGGGGGAGAAGGTAAAACGGCGGCGGCGCGCGAGGAAGAACTCAAAACGCGACCCGGGCTCTATCGATTCCCGGCGGCGGAACGCCGCACTCGCGCTCCCTCCCTCCCGTACGCACACACACACGCACTGGAGAGAACTTAGTTTGCCCCCGTCACCGGCTCCTCCGAGGACGATCCGTGCTAGCAGTAACCGACGCGCAAAGCAACTCCGGCAGACGCATGTAGTGTGTCTCACCGGGCAGTGCGCGAGTATATTAACAGTGGAGTTGTTTAAGCTTGAGCTTGGTCCGGTGGCGTTAGCAAAAAAAAAAAACAAGAAAAGAACTGTGCCGCCTGTAAAGGGTGCACCACCGCAGATAGGGTATTTTGACAGTGAAGCCGGCTTTCGCGCCTTCTGGAGTGTGGGCAAAAGGGGCATATGCGTGTGCGCACCCCTTACTGCACCATTTTAAAGGTGACAGTCTTTCTTGAGGTACTGAAACGCAAAAAATTGGTTCAGCTTGCATTAGTGTTGCAAGGCTGGAGAAACAGTGGAGTTGGAGGTCGACCTAGCTTCTTCTCTTCTGGGATCTACAGTCAGTGTGAGGGACCGACCGGAACGGCCTTGTAAAATCCGGCAAAACTTGTCCACACCCCTCAACAGTCAGCCTAGCCTACCGAGGACATCACAAAACATGGCAAAACTTAGAAAAACCGGAAGAAGCAAGGTCGAGCCCGAGCTCCGCTGTTTCTTCACCCTTGCACCGCTAGTGAAACCTGCGCGTATTTGTTTTTGCTACGCAGCTGTTGAAGGATGTCGGTTAAACGCGAACATAGGTCGTTTTGTTAAAATTGAAGCTTATGGAGGACCTAAACAACAACAGCAACAAAAAAAAAAGCACGACCAACAAGCATAGCCAAGTGCATTATTATTTAACCGAAAACTTCGGCCTGTTTCTTGGCGTTAGTGCAATGTTCGTGCACTGCGTGATCAGCGTATGTGGGGATGACATCATATACGAATTACTTTGTCGTCATTGCGCGCATTACATAACGCCCCACTGTTTACGTCACTGCGCCTCTTTTCGTTTCACAGTGACGTTTACGCGTGTACTTTGCTTGTTTCAATGTTTCTTCGGCCACAAGCTCCGCTATAGTTCCGCACCCACCGCTGTCTCACTGCGCTGCGTTGACCTTACGGCCGGTGGATGTCGCCGAAAGTGACACCATTTTTTTTGGTCCAGTCATTTTCAGAAGTAACCTCACTTTTGGCAGTGCTGGCGTGCTTACGCACCGTTAGAGATTTGCATCAACCTCCCTTGCCCGTTACGGGAAGTTCGAGCCAGTGACCTCCTAGTGTTGTTGCAGGGACCAGATTTTTTATCTTGTGCAGTTATAAATAAGGCCACATGCTGGAGAGGTTTTTTTCGGTTGCGGACACACGGACAGGAACGCGTAGGCGTCATCATCATTTGCGTCAGTGGACAATACCAGCTTTGATTTTAAGTCGGCTTCAGCATAGGCGTGCACACGGGAGGGAACAAGGGGCCATGGCCCCCTGACTACTAGGGAAGGGCGCAAAATTTTTGATGACATTAAAAAAAAACATAGTTTTAGTTATGTTTCTTCCAGCACCCCCGGGGTGGGGTTCGATTCAACCCTATCTCAACGTGCCTGTCTCAGTATCCTAATTCTCCAAACAACCGGTTATTTCCACGGTCTTCAAACATGTTCGCAATTTTTTCCTCGAACGCTGGTTTCTGTGCAGCAGAAACGAGGGAGGGTTCGACTTCTTCTACCGCGAAGGGTAACGAAGGAGCAGACCCCGGCCTGAAGGGGTGTAGACAATGCCTGCAACCCGGTAAAAAAATAAAAAACAACTCCTTTTAAACCGAAACTTTTCACCTCTACCCCCAACCAAGGGTTCTGTCGCGACCATTGGTGTCAACAGAAAACTCCCGCGAACAAATAAAAGAAGTTACTGGCACAGCCAGGAATTGAACCTGGAACGAATGGAGAAACGGAGCGAGTGCACTTTCTCATACCGATTGATCTACGAGCAGCCCACGCGGAGACCGGGAGGCAGACAGTGCACTCATCGAGCACATCTGCGGGTTTACCCCCTGCGTTCTCGCTCAATGCCGCGTGATAGCGACCCGCGACCTCTCGCGCCACTGTGCGCTCCGCCCACGGCGCATGTAGCGGCCATGTGCCGCGTCTTAAAAATTAAAAGAAGCTCACACCAACGAATGGAAACTCACTTCTCCTCCGTCTCTGTCGCCGATTCCGTCGCCTCCGTCGGCGGCGGCAACAACACAGAAGTGAGATCGTCTAACACCGAGTTTTAGCTTCCTTTAATTTTATAAAAAAAAGAGTCTTCATTCATGTGCTTCACCAATACAACTCATCCGACCACCGTTCATGAATCATGCACTGATTTAACCTTAGCAAAGAATATAACTTTGAAGTAATAAAGGGTGTGGTTAAGTGCATTTCACTCGTCTCTGGTTTCACTCTTTGTAGAGCCACGTGTGTGAATTCAAGTGAAGTCGCATGGGCAATCGTTGTGGGTGTTGTTTACAGCTTCGGTTTCCAATATACCTTCACAGGGTGTATTCGCATTTCTTTTTTCTTTTTGACATGATTTCTCTGTTTTGTGAAACACGTTTCTGTGTAAACGTGTATCCAAGGAAGGGGCTGTACGTGATGGCTGGCTGTGTGGACGCTGCTTGGGCTTATCTGGAAACAGGAGTTACATACCTTTGCCTATCAATCAGCGGACATAAGAGCGGACCCCTGCTCTTCAGAGGATAGCGTTTTCAATTACTGTCACCTAAGTCTCAACAAGGACAGAATGTTCAGATATCCGGTGGCACACTTCTTGTCATGGTTTCAAAGACCGTAGGCATTCGTCGCAGCACTTTCTATTTCCAACATCTGTCTCAAGAATTTGCAATATTTACGATGAATATTAATCAAGTGCCTTATCCTTCCTTGGAAAACAGCGCTGTGATATTAAACATTTTTTTAAAATGTACAGACACAACAAATACATGGGTAGGCAACAACAAGTAAAACGCAGTAGGTTGGAACCCCGTGATTGGATAAGGCGAAGAGAGAAAGAGGGAGATTTGCAGGGAGGAGGATATATTTTTATTGCACAGGCTGCACTGCAAGACTTAGCGCCGTATTCTGAGTCCCCCCTCCACTCCATTCGCTCCCTCCACTCTTCTGGGGGGATGATTTTGCAGTGCTTATGCATGGGCAAATCGAGTGCAAGGATCTCCTCGACTGGAGGCTCGAGTGGAGGAAGGTTTCAGAATACCAGGGTTAGTGTAGGTGTAAACTTAGTGCATACTTAACGTATACTTAGTGTAGGCTGCTGTGCCATTTTCAAGAGGGGTACGGTGAAGATGTTTCACAGCAACCCCCCCCCCCCTAAAAACAAGTGAAAGAACGGGCAGAAATGCGCAAATAATAACTGAGCACATATATAAATAAATACAAATATTATTTTATTTATTTAATTTATTAAATCCTCTGTGAACCAGCACTGATAAAATACTTCAATCAAACGTGCACTGATACAACGGCTTCAGTAAAACGCCGTACAATCACAAATTTATTCTACCCGCCGCGGTGGCTCGTTGGCTGAGGCGTTGCGCTACTGAGCAGAAGGTGGCGGGTTCGATCCCCGGCCACGGCGGCCCCTTTTCTGATGGAGGCGAAAAGCAATAACTCCCGTGTGTGGCGCACGTTAAAGATCGCCAGGTGGTCAAAACTAATCCGGAGCCCTCCTACTACGCCGCGCATCATCGCCTGCGTTGCGTTGGCGCGTTAAACCCTACGGTCAATCAATCAATCAAATAATTTTATTCTTTTTTCCTTTATTACTGACTATCTTTCGCAATATTAGCTATTACTGCAGGATAGCAAATCAACATCAATTCGTCTGATAAATGACGTCACCACGGCACGGAGTGAGCTTGTCCCTCAATGCGCGGATATTTGTCGTAATCAGGGGTCCCATAAGAATTTTTATGTTCATAGAATAGTCAAGAGTTTCTAACCCTTACCTGTGACACTTCGGATGTATTTAAGCTCTCCACTTCGGGCAAATTGTTAAACACCTTTCATACGCCCCATTTTTAAGCAATGCGCAACCGCATAGCGATAATTATGACTTCCTAAATTTAATGATTCCAAGGGCCATCATTATTGCTATTGCATGTAATGGCGCAATGCAGAAGTAATTTTCTTAGGGCGAAGGTGTGGAGCGTTGGGGACGTTCTGATGAACATTGGCCGCCTCTCATGCAGGACCCTGCGCACGCCTATGCTGCTGAAAGCGGAACGGTATCGCTGTACCAAAATGTCGGAATAGTATTTTGACATACTGCGGCAGTATTTCTGTATCGAGATTGGTTTAGTGCGAAATAATGGCTACCGGTTTTTGATTGATTGATTGATTGATTGATTGATTGATTGATTGATTGATTGATTGATTGATTGATTGATTGATTGATTGATTGATTGATTGATTGATTGATTGATTGATTGATTGATTGTGAGGTTTAACGCGCCAACGCTACACAGGCTATGAGGCGCGCCGTAGTGGAGGGCTCCGGATTCATGTTGACCACCTTGGTATCTTTAACGTGCGCCGAAATATCGTAAACAGGGGCGTTTTTGCTTTTCACCTCCCTCAGAAAAGTGGCCGCCGCGGCAGGGAAAGGGAATCGAACCCGCGTCCTTGGGCTCAGCAGCACAACGCTTTAGCCACTGCGCCACCACGGCGAGTATGGCTACCCGTTGACCAGCATGATAACAGAGGTGGTATCAGAGACGGGGCTAGAACATGAGAAGACTATTAACTTTTTGGAAAAATAAAATAAGGAAATTTATCGGTCTAGGATTGGTCTAGGGCAGCGCAGGAACCGGAGTAATTGGAGATCATTCAGAGTGGCATTGATGATGAATGCAGTGAATGCCTAGATGAATAAGCAGGAAAGGCAAAATGAATGATGAAGAAGACCTAAGAGACAAGAAGAAGACGAAGAAGAAGAAGAAGAAGAAGAAGAAAAATGCATTTGTGTCTCAGTAGTGAAATACTTTCATGGTGCATCGATTACATCGCGATACTCAGGTAGTCGAAATAATCTCGTTATATTTATCGTTGGAAATGTACGAATGTGGTTTTATTGCGGTGGCCGTATATGCCTTAGAGTGGCGTTTCCTTACGAAAATTTTCTTTCGTTTTGCTTCACCTCTCTTGTTTTTACAGTGACCACTTCCGTAAGCCTCGATGGTTTTTTACTACCATAGAAATCGATAGCAAATATCGCCCCGATAAATAATTTCAGAGAATGAATCTGGTATTTATTCGCTACTACACAAAGTTGCGCACATACAGAATGGTAGAAAGGCTCCTCTTATTCGAAAGCATTTGGAGCTGAGTTGGTTCCTTGCTGACACTGATGCTAACATCTCTACTTTTTCCACTTTTTCAAAATGCCTACTGTGGAATATCGTTAAACCGTACCCGCATAAGCCGTAGTTCTTTTTATACGTAACTAAGCCGAATCCACGACTCGGTTTTCCTTTAGCCTAATGCATTCGGATAAACCGCAGTGTCGGTTAGTACGTGCTTTCTTCGCATCCTCGTCAGGTACGGGTTAACGAGGTTTCACTGCATTACAAAAAAAATCTTTTTTTTTATTTCTCGAGATATATTTCGGTTTCGGTGAAAATTTTGATTGAAGATCACCTTGCGCAAAATGCAAAAAAAAAAACGGTATTTCAGCATAGGTACTAGAATTCATGTATCTGTATTCTTTAATACTATTTCGGTGTATTCGAAGAAATCACCTTGAGATATCGCGCTCCGCATCCGTATTCTACACTTACAATACATGTGTCTTGATATTTATATCGAGGATATTACATCTAAGCTGGCTTACACTTGGATAAATACGGCATGATTCGACCGCCCGGAATAGACTTGAGTTGGTATGTCAGAAAAATTCATAAAATGGTCGTAGTGAGGAGGCCAGAAGATTAGAGTGTTGTTTTACGTGCCGAAGCTTCACTTTGGTTATGAGGCATGCTGTGGGGGCAGAGAGCGAGCAATTGATTGATTGATTGATTGATTGATTGATTGATTGATTGATTGATTGATTGATTGATTGATTGATTGATTGATTGATTGATTGATTGATTGATTGATTGAAATGTATTTGCTACTGTACCAGTTACTCGTGACCTAAGCGACTGGTTGGATGTAAGCGCCAATGCAAATATAATGAAGGTATGTGTGCGCGATGTGTGTGTAATACCATAAGCTCCCATATCGCAATCTCTCACCAAACAGCCCAGAATTGAACTTGAATTTCCCTAGCTGCATGAAGGTCATCTTTCAAGCCCGGCAAGTCCAATTATAATCAAATAGCATACTACTTAGTACAGCACCACGCATATAATTAACGTAGTCGCCCGGGCCACCTTTGAACTCTCGCCTGATACATCGGCGCAGGCAGCGACGACAAAGCCGACGTTCGTGCCGACGACGTACCTAGACAATCGCCCTGAAGTGTGTGTGGGCAACGTTTCGGGGCATAGAAAAATTTTCCTCAGCACTATGCCGCTGCTAGTGTCAAGTCATTGCGTCCATGAGTGCTCATAGAAGGCCGTCTCACACAGAATCAGTCCTTTTGTCACGCATGCAGGGTCCTCATTTTGCGAGAAAAAGGGGAAAAAAAAGTTCTGACTTCTCACACAGCTGCCTCCTGTGCCTGCTGCATCCCCCCTCTTCTCCTCCAATCATTTCCACTCTTCCTTGTCCCTGTTCATGTCTTCAACTCCGACTTGTCGCTAACACGCCGCAGAAACAATGATGCGGAGCATCTCATGCTCGGGGCTGTGTCCCTCCCTCCCTTGTCGTCCGCCGTCCGCACTCTACTGCGCATGCGCTTCTCTTCAGCCCCGTCAGCGCAGTCCACTATAGAAACAAATAGTTAGGCGGCGCCCAGTTTCGATTCCACGACTCTCTGGCCGCAACGGGAGGTACGTGGCGCTCTTCCCACTGCGCTACAAACCGAGACGGGAGCATGTGCTACGAACGCGCCTTATGCCCTTCACTCATTCAAGCTACGTCAAGAAGCTACTGATACAACGAAGGCACGCGAAGCTGAACGTCAACGGAAACGAGTAACTGAAAACTAATGGAAACTTCAGTCGACCCCATGGCTGCTTCGCATACTACTCAGGGTTCCCCTACGGGAAGATGGTGTAATTTTTTTTTCTTACCCGTACACGCGTGCCTTGTATACACGTGTTTCGGGCGACGTGTTCGCGTACGCGAATTCTGCGAGCGCCGACAATTTTCGCACGCTAACGCGGCAACCAGATGACAAGCTACGCCGGCTGGCGTCTACATGTCCCCAGTGACCTCCCGACCCCAGCACCCTTCACGCTGATTCGCCCCCCTCGAGTACCGGCGCACACCTCCAGCCCCCGGAGCGCGCGATCTCACGGTTCGCACTAACAAGCGTGTCTCGGACGTGTCATACAAGCGACAAGAAGCTCAGGTTAAACACGCTGCTTGAGTCCCCAAACGCTGCTGTGACCTCACGTTGGCCTCCGCTGTTACCCCACATATCTACCGATGGTGAACTTTGACCCCAAACGATAGGACTCGGGTTGTTCGTGAGGTCGGGTAGCGCAGTGCCAGGGCCTTCTCTTCATCGAGTGGCGTGTGTGCCCGTTCCCTGATCGGATCTACGCTATCAGTGACGACCCCAACGACCACGCGAGTAGGCACCCGGCCAAGGAAGACGCCGTCGTGAACGCGCTCGGCATGCACCGACGACTGACTGAACCGCCTCCGGGGTTCACCGGCGCGCGAAACGAATCGATGTTGCGACACGAAGGGGAGCGCGAAAGGGAACGGTAATAGGGTGCGACCTTGTCCAGGTATACGGCCGCCTCCTCCCCCCGCGCCTCCGCTCTTGTGTGTACGCGGCCTCCTGATCCGTACACTACGCGGGGGAGAGGAGGCGGTATGCCAAGCGACGTATTCAAGCGCGCCAGCGATATACCTGTATTGACTTTCGGCGTATAAATTGGTCTCCGGCTGCTGCCATTACGCGGCCAATTGAGAATTCCATTTCGCGGCACCCCGTCTGTGCATGCATACAGATTGCACACACGGCAACAGCGGCGAGAAGTCCTTGTCGGGCTATTCCGCCCCCCATTTATTCTACGCCTCTTTTTCTCTGTTCGTTGTTTTGCTTTAAAGCGTTCTCGTACGAGTAAAGGACGCTATAGCCTCGTCCTTTCGGGATTTGAGCGCAGTTCGTTGTAATGACGCGGTTGTATTCCGAACAGTTCTCCTGTTTCGGCGCTCGCTTAGCTACGTTTGGCAGGTACTTACGCGAGTTTAAAATGCGGTCATGCACGCCTGGTAAGCCATTTATGATGCCTAATTCATGTTTTCCGAGAAGAACACGAACATCCCCTACCCCTACATCTCCTTCACCCACCTGACATGAAGAAGTCGTCCTGCCCAATTAAAAGATTTCTCTTTTCTTTTCCTTCTATTTTCCGCTCTGCCTTGCGTGACATGGCGCGTACGAGGCTGTTGAACCATTTCTAAATGCAAGTCGCGCTGCCGAACATCAAAGAACACTTGTCTTTCACATAAGGCAAAGAGATAGTGAGTGTGGAGGGGCTTGTATGCCTGAATTATAAGAACACGATGCTTGGCCGTTGTTCGCACGGGCGTATACATTACCGAGTCCATTTTACGGGGGAACGATGATGTAACCAAGGAATGAAGGAATAAAGTGACGATTCTTCCTTTTAGCTTCTTTAAAATTATCTATTCCTTCTTGCTTACGCTCACGCGGAATGTTGTGTCATCGGAAGTGCGAGACAAAAAGATTTGTGTGACGATTGGAAGGAAGGAAGGAAAAAAAGGTAAAAAAAAAGGCAGGAATGCTAACCAGGCTACGGCCTAGTATGCTATCCGACACGTTGAGGAGAGAGGAGAGTTGCCTTCTTTCAGAAAAAAAAAAAAAAAAAAACGTGAACACTCGCACAGAACTTGGCACATGGTCTCCGGTGTGCCACAGACTTTACGCGCCTAATTGTCTGCCATTCCGATCGTTAAGGAAGCTGCAGGCTGCAGCCGCACGGTAAGTTCGCAAGTCAACTCAACAACCGGAAGTAATACCCCTGTCACACGGGCACCTTCAATCGCGATTGATTCGATCCGGATCGAGCTCAATCCTGATCGGGCGCTGCTACACGGTCAGTTTCAATCGCGATGAAGCCCGATCCCGCTTGAACTCAATCCTAATTCCCCAAGAACGATTAAAGTTTTCAAGCGCGATCGGACGAAAGCGGTGATACTATCGTCCCCGCTGAGTAATAGCAGAGAAGTTGACAACTTCAACTGACGCCACAAATTGTGACAAATAACTTGACCCAAATAAGCCTGCGATAACATTTATATAGTTGCGTATACCTACGACCGCGCAAAGTTACCAGACGCCGCATGGTCCTGCCAAATCATATGGGGAACAGGCACCAGCAACTCAACGCAGCCTACTACACTGGATACATGGGAGGCGGCCCTGGCAAGCACATCTCTACAGGACCAACTCAACCTGCTGGAGAGAGCGAATGCAAGCGCGCTAGCCCCTGGGGTCCTGGACCTAGGGTTCCACCCATGAAATCCACTCCACTCTATCCCCTACCCCATTCCCTCTTTTTCCTATACCTCAGAAAAGTTTGTTCAGTCAGACGCGGACCGCGAAATACATTTATGGCGTCATCTGGCGTACGTAAGTGCAACCCATGCAACTTCTCGATTGGGCTCGAAACGTTCCGCGTAGCAGCGGCGGTGCGTCGAGCGCGCTCAAAAAGTCAACCGCGCTTCGCTTCAATCGGGATTGAAAGTGCCTGTGTGACAGGGACATTAAGCTTATTACAACTCTGTCCTTGGCCCGACACTGCGTCATTGCTTCTCCTCTATAGAGGATGCTTTAAGAGACTTAAGTATGACTGGTTAGACTCAACCAGGAAAGCAGTCTGTTCGTCTCTAACGTTGTTGCGTCCCACTTTCGCCGCGTACGGAAATGCTATTAGTAGAAGGCACTAGGGCCTTCGTACTTTCTTGATTTTTTTTCCATTGAACTCTTGACAATCTGGGTGCTGAGGCCGGGGTGCTGAGGCAGAAGGCCACTGTAATGGTCGTCTGACCAGGCCACTAGCACCTGACAGCACAAGCGACGGGAAAAGAAGCAACCATACATGCCTTAATACATACAAATAAATGCAAATACGCATGCACACTTTTAGCGTAACAAGAAACAGTAAAAATAATACATACTAGTACAAAGATAAATAATTGCACAAAGGTACACGATTTTTTCAGTAACAAAATGAAAAATAATAATGTAAATTAATAAAAAATAAAGCTATCGTGCAATCATTTCGATTTTGCATCAGATATAAGAATCTGATATGAGACTCCTTACGCTGTTCCTAAAAATATGTCTTCTCAGCAAGGAATTGCTGTATGTATTACCCTTTGAAATCATACGTGGGTTGTATGGGGGTATTTAGTAAAAGGACCTGGGGCTTCCTATTTTAATATCCGACTGCTTACATTGCCAACCAATAAAATGTCTTTCCCGCAATGTACTTGTGTGGTCGACTTCAAAGGGGCTTGATGCACAGCAGAGCGGCGGCCCAACCATTTATGCGACAATTGCAACTAAGAAAGGAGTTTTTGTGAATTCTTTCCATCACAAAATTTCCTCGTTGTGCCACGGCTTGTTGTCGCCCCGGTGCCGTCATGGGGGGTTGTTCGGGGTGCTTAGGGGATGTGGGCAGGATAATAGATACGATACGTCGTAAGAGGGGATTTAAAGTGGTGGCAGTCTGCTTCGAAGAGCGATGGTGCCTCCTGGGCATAGAAGGTTGAACACATCCTCGTCCCAATTCCGTCCCGCTCAAATACATCTTTAATTCCACTTCCTCCGCTGAAATTTTTATGTACTTTTCAGTTCTCATATTTCCTCGGTACAATTGTTGGGATGTGAACAAAACCACGGGGAATTAAGTCAGGGCCAGCCACATTCTGCAAAAGTTCTACGACTAACTGATCGCAGGAATAAAGAGCCCATTGAAGTTCAAGACTGACTACAAACAGAAGGTCTGTATATGGCATTGAACTAGCGTTACAGCAGCGGTAAATAGTTCGAAGAACAGCATGAACCACCCCTTCCCTCCCGTTCCATGTCCACTCCTTTTGGGTAATTGCACATACAGCCATCGCCATTGGCTTTGCGAACCACCAGAAGTAATCACGGGTTAGGGGTGTACAGTCTATGCTTAGCTTATTTCCCCGCATTTTATGACATATGAAACTCCTTACGACTCCTTACGAAATTATGAAACTCCTTACGACGTCGAAAATTTCGAAATGAGTGTGAAGAACCTCTCCCTGCATCACGCATAATCTCTCAAAACGAAAAACGGGAAATTCCTCGAAGGTGTGAGCTTCTGCGCCAGCCGTACGTGCGTTACGCTGACAACGCTCGGTATTCGGTTTATCTGCATAATCTAACGCGTTTCCGCATAGCACATAAAGGCGACTGTCCTTCCTCGAGTTGCGCGTGAGCCAGATAAGCAAGCTCAACAACTCTGCACCCGTACGTGCGTCTTTTCTACGCACCTGGAAGCACCAAACGCAGGAGGTGCTACAACTGGCATGCTGTAGGCAGTTAAACAAAAGCGTGTTTATGGCGCAAACTGTGGGGAGAAGGAACCAACCTTCACCCGGCCCATGGTGCGGAGTACCGACAGCATGTGAACCACCCAGGTAGCAAAATGGTTACCAGGGGAGCGGGAAGCGATGAAGAAGGAGGCTGAAATTTCAGTTTGGGTAGGGCATAAAATACGAAAATTAGGGTAAATGAATAGATTTGGATAGCGCAGAGTAAGAGTGGTTGGAAGCCTTCGGGAGAGGCCTTCGTCCTGCATTGTACCTCAAGCGGCTAAACATACGTGTGTGTGTGTGTGGTGTGTGTGTGTGTGTGTGTTGTGGTGTGTTGTGTGTGTGTGTGTGTGTGTGTGTGTGTGTGTGTGCGCGTGCGTGCGTGCGTGCGTGGGTGTGTGTGGTGTGTGTGTGTGTGTGTGTGTGTGTGTGTGTGTGTGTGTGTGTGTGTGTGTGTGTGCGTGTGCGTGTGCGTGTGCGTGTGCGCGCGTGCTTCATGCGGCAATGGCAGCTGTGTGAGCTCTGAGCTTACTTGAGATAGGAAGCCACCAAGCCAGTTGGCAGTCCTTTAATACCGTGACTGGTAGCCAAGGAACACTTCGTATTGACATTAAACCAGCTTGATTATGGTCCCACAGACCCAGAAGCACGTAATTTACTAATGTTAACAACTGCGGACACTGTGTTAAGCTGCGTGGTGTATTTAGTAGCAGTTGTACCGTGGCCCATTTCAATGGGACTTCAGTCGGGCGCTTCCACTGCAAAGCAAGGGAGCCTCTGTTTTTTTATTCTTTTTTGGTCACCTTGGCCAATTTAGTGGTACTGCTTCTGCTTATAGCATGGGACAGCCGCCCTTTTCCTTTGTGCCGTTATCTTGGCTATTTCGATGCAATTATAAAACCAAGCTTTATACGAATAGGGTTCCGGGAATTTTTCCTGTGAGCGAACAAAAACGCTCTGTGGCAAAGCAACCTTTATCGCAAATACTTCTCAGGAAATGGCTTTAACACACGTTTTATCTAAACTTTACTAAGAGCAACTATATGAAAATTGGCCAACAGTACCAGTCAATTATTAGTGGGAGTTTCATTATTTTGGGTTAAATATGTTCACAATGGAGTTGTACATTCTCGTCCGCGTCTGCTGTCAATAGAGGGGCATCTACGGGAGGAGCGTACTCACAGAAAATGACTAACTCTT
This sequence comes from Haemaphysalis longicornis, assembly GCA_013339765.2. Classification (NCBI taxonomy): domain Eukaryota; kingdom Metazoa; phylum Arthropoda; class Arachnida; order Ixodida; family Ixodidae; genus Haemaphysalis; species Haemaphysalis longicornis. Next base: position 128,697,963 of record CM023450.1, on the reverse strand, counting down.
GTATTGTCGAAACATCCCAACAAAAAATATATGACAAGTGGCCACTAAGACGACATAGCGATGAGGTTTTCCTTTACTTGTCATGATCAGTTAGTTCACAACAAATGAGTTCGCATCTTTGTTCGAAATTCTGTCTCGACTCTGCAGTGTGTCGTGTGCTGAAGAGCTTCGCCAGTCATTCACCTTCGTAAAGTGGAATGGGACGGAATCTATATAAGCATAGACGCGGCGATTTTCATTTTTTGGGTGTTACAACAAATTCAGTGTATATTATATTAAATAAACAGTGCTAGCATCGATTTGGTTCTTGGGTTTTGCTTAAAATGTCCGGAAGGTTTCTTGTGCGGGACGCGTGATGACCCTCTGCTTAAAGGTATGCCCCGATTCTCCGCCCCGAGAGGATACATCTACTCCCCGAATTGAGACCATCTACGTAGATTGTGGGTGACGTGGACAAAAGGGGCTGCACCTCGAGACGAGCAGCATGACTCCCCTCAAGAGTTCGTGCTCTTGTTATGCATTCTGTGTCACCTAAGCTTCGCTGGTCATCCACTTTCACATAGTGGAATGGTTCAGGGTTTTTAAAGCGAAGTTTTTTTTACCTCTATCCCCTAAGGGTTCTTCCACGACCGTTGGTGTCAACAGACAACTCCCGCGAACAAATAAAATAAGTTAGTGGCACCGCCTGTAATCGAACCTGGAACGAATGGGGAAACGGAGTAAGAGTCCGTTGTCTTACCAATTGAGCTACGAGCCCACGCAGAGACGGGGGAGACAGACAGGGCACCCACCGTGCACATCTGCGGGCTTACCCCCGGCGATCTCGCTGAATGCCACGTGATAGCGTCACGCGACCTCTCACGCCGCTGTGCGCTCCGCCCACGGCACGTGTAGCGGCTATGTGCGCGCCTAGTGCATGCGCTAGGAGTTAGTAAAAATGAAACGAAGCTCACACATATGCATGATATCTCACCTCTCCTCCGTCTCTGCCGCTGATCTCGCCGCCTCCGTCGGCGGCGACAGAGTAGGAGGAGAAGTGAGATTGTCTAACTCCGGGTTTGAGCTTTCTTTAATTTCATAAAAAAAAACAGTTTCCACTCATGTGCTGCACCAATACAACTCAACCAACCACCATTCGGGGATCGTGAAGTGATTTACCCTTAACAAATAATATCTCTGTGAAGTAATAAAGGGTCTGATTAAGTGCATTTCACTTGTCTCTGCTTTCACTCTTTGTAGAGCCACGTGTGTGAATTTAAATGACGTCGCATGGGTAATCGTTGTGGGTGTCGTTTACAGCTTCGCTTTCCAACCACCTTCACAGGGTGGATTGGCGCGCATTTTTTTCTTCTTTCTTTCTAGAGATTTGCTTTGCAGGCGTTTTTTTTTTTCATTGCAGAAGAGACAAACAGAGGATGCTAAGAGTTAAGACCAAATTTATATTTGGACGTTTTTATTCGTCGAAGTACACCTGGGCTATGGGCGCACCGTACTAGAATGCATCTGCCGCTTTGCTCGCCTGGTACCAGACACGCGAAAACGATCCCTGATTACCCACTAGGCTGTCTTAGCTCTGCGGAACCGTGCTGCTGCCCTAGTGAATGCAGCTGCGTTAACATCCCCCGAAACTTGCACTGCCGTGTAGCTCTGTGCCGAGCGCGCCAAGAAGTACGGGCCCAGGTGCGCCCGCCGTAGCGACAGTACTTGCTCTTGAAGATAAAACAACCTGTTAGATCTACTTGGTTGGTTGGTAAAAAATTTATTGACTGCCTGCAGAGCTTTCGCTGACCGGGCCTAAGTCACCGTGCCGGTAGGAATGAGGTGCGTGTAAAATTTAAAATTTGGAAATTTAAGACTGGAATGCAATGGGCGAGCAGAAGACACCATCCGCACTCGTAGAAGGCGATGAGTCCGAAGACCGCCCAGTGCCATGAGACGGCGCCGCATTCATCGCTCACGTGTTTTCTCGTTTCCGCGGCGGTGACCGATGACGTCAGAATCGCAGCGCCACTCAGCGGACTTTGTATTGCATGGAAACTTTCCGCTCCCCCACACGATTCGCATTCGTCCTGACCCTGTGGATTAATCGCGATTTTTTTGATGTCGCCTGGCTGCGGCACGGCTTTCCGACTCTACGAGCTCCTTGACGCTTTGGCGTAAGAACTCGGACTATAGCTGCAGTGTGCACGCCGAGAGAAAACTAGCAGCCGTGGTCGTAACGGGATCGTTCCATCTGCTCTTACGCCACATGAGCAACGAATCAAACATCTATCAGCCAAACGCCATTCAGTTTTTGGAAACTAAGTGGCAAGAACATCAGAAAAAGCGCAAACATAACACCGTGGCACGCGCCTACAGCAGCGGCAGTCAATTTCGGCGAAGGAAGTGGTCGCAACAGGAACGCAAACACAACACAGGCGCACGTGGGCTGTGCACCTGTCGTCGAGCGCTCCCGCAACGTTGAGAGGTCACGGAGACGAAACCTTCAGCGCGTCATTCAGAGATCACGCGGTGTGCTGCGTACGGAAAGTGAATGCGTAATTTGGCTGAGTCAACACGCCATGAGTTGTCGCGTAACAACCTGTCGCCGCGCCGTGCTAGAAGGCTACGGCTAGCGAGAAAACGGCACACATTACCTCCTATCCCTGGCACGAACGCTCCTTCTCGGAACCGTGAGAAAGAAATCTATCTCCTGATATCGCCCGCTCCCGTTCGCTCGTTCTTGCCCACTTCGCAATGGCTCAGCAGAGCTTGTCCTCTCTCGCGTGCCCCGAGGGTCAAGAAAACGGTGTGAGATATTTGAGGCCGGCGAGCAGGCAAACGGGACACAGTGGTTTTGGCCGATACTGCTGCAGCGCAAAATCCGTTGCAGAGGCTGCTCCGCTTTCGGTTCGAAGAAAGGTGTTGCAAAGACATTGCGGAGTGGGGTGGCAATACCAGCCATCAATACCAGTCATGTTCTTTTAGTAGACCAGTCAAACCTCTCTGCTTTCATCTAATAAAGAGCTATCTCTCTCTCTCTCTCTCTCTCTCTCTAGAAGTCCAATCTTCCAGTCACATAACTCAAGCTAATGACATTTCTTTTCCTTTTCTAAGGAAATTTACCTCCAACACCGAGTGCGAAAATAAGCGGGCGGCTTCTGAAGTGAAAACGCTTTGGCAACGCTGTATAGACGCAGTTAAAGAACTTCGCGGTAGCGCTGGTTTGGGCGTGTTGGTAGGACATTGCAAAAGTTTGGTAGCGCTAACAAAGTGTCCACTAGCTTCGTCTTTTTGTCCGTGAGCGCTGCCAAACGTTTGCAAATCCTTTTATTAATCGTACTGTCCAGAACTTTTTTTTTTCGTCTAGATGTCATTTAGCTATGGGGTGCGGCAGCTGCATATGTCCCCCCCTCCTTCTTCCGCTGCTAGGTACAACATCGTGGGTTCGGTTTCAGGCCGCCATGTCCGTATTTTTGATGAAACAATTACAAGCCCTATTGTGTGTTGGACACCTGATGTAGGTAGGATAGTCACATTTGATTCCCCCAAAGCCATCGGGCGCACGTCAAGTCCGACCCTCAAATTAAAAAAAGTGCCTGTGTTCGGGCTAGTTGGTATTCCACAATTTTCAGCTTCAGCGCACACACACAAAAAAAGAACACGGACAAAGAAGACCATGACCAGAACTTGCCCTTGTATTTTTTTTTCGACGTTCTTTGTTAAAGCGAAAGCTTACTTAGTGGGGCCTAAGGCGTTCTGTGAGAAAACTAAGGCTTTTCTCCCATTGACTGGTTGGTCGACCAACAAGCTCTGATATGATCTGTGGACACACAGCGCACGCGCGAAACTGGCCTTCCATTGAGTCAAAACAGTTATTCGAAAATCGCGAAAAAGGAACGTTTCTTCATAAAAAAAATACATGTATCGATGACGAAGGAGCGCGATAGTATACCTTTATCTCATTAATTCACGTATTCGTTACATTGATCGTTCGTAGATGCGTTTACCTAGTGCGCCAAAAAATCGTCGCACGGGTTCGTTCTTCGTTTTCGATTGAAGGTTTGACGATCGATCGGACGCACTTTCAGCGAAGTTTGGACGCACAAGGTTAGACGTGCCTGAGAAGTTCTGACGAGTTTTGCTTTGTTTTAGTACTGAAATGTTCAGCGTATACAACACTCAACAGAAAAGGAGGGAGGGCGAACAGCGCCCGGCCATAAGCTTTCGTCTTCCTCTCAAAAGACAAAATTATTCCACACAATTAAGTTAACAAAAACCATCAGAAGAAACCCTTTTTAATTCTAAAAGCTTACTACGATTATATGGGACGGGGCGGAGACGCTGGCTACATCAGTTGATAAAGATTGAATGTTTCTCAAAAGTGAGCCGCTGGGGTCTGTTGGCATTCAGTGTGGTCGACAGAAGAGGTGTAAAGACAATGTTTGGTGTAAAACTTGACGCAAGCAACGTTTATGATGCTAAAGACTCACTCAGCAACAAATCCTTCAGAAGTCACGTCTGCGCGCAAAGCGATAAACGGAAGTACAGCGAGCAACTGATTTTTTTTCTCTGCCTTGGTTTACTTCGCCCTGCTTTCCCGTGTATCCGTATCTTACCACGGCTTTATTTCGTATTTTTGTCCTTCAGGCTCCTCGTAATCACTTGTGGATTTCAAGCTGTGCTTATTTGCTACCGCGGTGTGTATTTGAACTGCAATTTTCTCTTTCTGCCACTTCCGTAATACGATAACGGGGGTAAGTTTAGGCGTACCTAAACAAACAGAGAGGAAGAAAGAACTTCTGTAGTACTTTTTCTGCCCGCTGGCTATGGATAGGCCTTTACTCCAAGGCACTTGCATGTACTTAAAAAGATAGTCTTCGTTGGTAAGTCGCTTACTAAAGTGGCTGTTGCGGTATTTTCTTTACGCGAAGCATTCTTTGCCGACGACTCCCACAGCCAGGATCGCATAGCGCCCTGCATTCACACGAAAGCGGATAATTGGCGGAGGTAGCACATTTAATCGTTATAATAGTGTAAATAGAGATAATTATTCGAGTAGAGTTTTGAAAAGTGTGCTGCTGAGCCCAAAGACGCGGATTCGATTCCCCGCTGCGGCGGCCGCTTTTCTGATGGAGGCGGAAAGCGAAAACGCCCGTGTGTTCGAGATTTCGGCGGACTTTAGAGATCCCCAGGCGGCCAAAATTATTCTGGAGCCCTCCAACTACGGCGAGCTTCATCGCCTGTGTAGCGTCGGCGTGTTAAGACCTCATAATCAATCAATCCAAATTTTGAGAAACCAAAAAAATTAAGAGAAATAGAAAAATAAAATAAAAATTAAGACAATGATCTGACTAAATAAAAAAATATGAGTCTTGTACAAATCTCCAAGAACAGAAGACTAAAAAAAAGTCCCGGAAAAGAACGTTCCAAATACGAATGGGAAAAGTGCAGAAATGAGCAAACCATGTAACGCCCTGCGTTCCCACAAAAATGCATAACTGTCCGATGTAACGCGTTTAATCGCTATGATAGCGTAAATGGAGATAATTGGTCGAACAGAATTTCGGAAAACCACAAAATAAAGAAATGGGTAAAAAATAAAATTTTCGCAAAAATGACGTGACGAAATAAAAGAAAGGCATATTACACATATCGTTCAATAACCGAAAATTAAACTAAAAAATCTCACAAAAGAACCATGTAAATGTGAATGAGATACTAGCGAAACTGATGAAACTGTGTAATGCCCTGCACTTCCGCTAAAATGCATAACTGGCAGAGTAACAAATTTAATCGTAAAAATAGCGTAAATAGAGATCATTGCAATTATCTCATCGTCAAACAGAATGTTGAATAACCACAAAAAAAAAATAAAAATTTCTACAAAAATCATCTGGTGCAATAAAAAATATGCATCTTACACATCCTTTCTAAAAACCAGGAACTAAGTAAAAAATCCCCTCAAGAGAACGTCCAAATACGGATAAAGAAAAAGCGAAAATGAGCGAACCGTGCATTTTCGCAAAAAGGCGTAACTGGCCGAAGTAACACATTTAATCGCTATAATATAGCGCAAGTGGAGATAAATCGTCGAGCATAATTTAAAAAAAATCAAGAAATAAGGAAAACAAAAAATAAACGTTTTACAAGCATTACCAAACGAAATAAAAAATATGCATATTATGCATCCCCTTCAAAAATCGAAGACTAAACAAAAAAAAAAGCCGCAAATTTGCTTCCAGATACAAATAAAGAAACAGCGAAAATGAGTAAACCGTGTAACGCCGTGCATTTCTACAAGGATGCATAACTGGCCGAAGTAAAGCATATAATCGTTATAATAGTGTAAACGGAGATAATTGGCCGAACAGAATTTTGAAAAACGAGATTAGAAAAATTGAAAACTAAAGAAAATGACCAAAAGTGACCTGACGAAATCAAAAATGTTCTTCTTATGTATGTCCTCCGGAAAATGAAGACTAAGGTAAAAATGCGCGAAATTAACGTTAGAAATAGTACGAATGAACAAATAGCGAAACGGACCAAACCGGCACTACACCTTGCAACTGCGGAAAAATACGTAACGGCGATGTAAAAACCCCTAATCGCTTAGTGGCATAAATTTACGTCATTGGCGCAAAGAAAGAAAACTTAAAATGGCTACTCCTAGCCAAATATGGCTGCAAAGAACTCACACTATAGACGAGCAGTTTAAGAACGATACGCATTAATAGACAACTATCTGAATTTCTGGAGACATCTTTTATGCGTAAGCATTCTTTGCGGTGTACCCTACCGCACCTACTGTGTACAACCCTTCATTTTTACAAAAAAACATGTTATCCTTTTAATAGAGTAAATAGATTAGACTGCTGGGAGAAAAATAAGCGAAAGATACCACGTAAAAGCTCAGGAATAATAATGAAATGAATAACGAAATCAAAAATGTCTCTCGTCTCTAGAATGACGAAGACAAAAATAAACAGCCCCGGAAAACAAACCCAAACAGACACACACACACACACACACACGCACGCGCAGACACGCACAAACACACATACATACACATACACACACACGCACGCACGCGCAAACCATTAACAAGCAACAGCCGTGTAACGGTTTGTTTCTGTTCAGAATTGCATGATTGCTGAAGTTTTAATTCATTTGAACATTATAATAGTATAAATGTACGTTATTTGGTGAACGATAAAACCTAGGAATGAAGAGAATGCGTGTAGGAATGCTTAACCTTTAGTAGGCAATTCTTGCAATTTTTGTCCGTCGCTGGCGGTGCTAATTGAACGGAGCCGCCCTGCAAGCGTCCGAAATTCACGCAACGTCTTCGCAGCGTGCATGAATGCATCGGACATTCCAAAGTCGTCGCCAATCTATTACGTTGAGTAAGCTTTTTCTTACTGATTTCTTGTTATTGTTATTGTTTACTGCTTTCCTGTTATTGTTTCTTGTTATTGTTTATTGCCTTCCTTGGACAACCTAAAGATGAAAATTTTGGTCTGTATGCCCGCCCCTCTGTCTGTCTATCACTCGACTCGGTCGCCAGGTCAAAACGGCAGAATACTTGGCCGCAGGATATTACAGAGGCACGACTGCTACAAACTACTTTAATGGCTGGCATGGGTCCATAAATGTCCGCATTCTTTAGCGCAAAGGGAACCTCAGGCCCATTGGAGGCAAAATGTAAGTACTCAACCGAGTGCATATGCGCGTTTTTTTTTTTCATTAAAAATACACGTTGAGTTGTTTTTTACGATAGCAAATAGAAAAACGAATAAAAGTAGGGCAGAAAGGTGAGACAAAAACAAGCACACAAATAATAGAGCTCGAGCTCGTCCTCGTACTGACCCAGACAGAACGAGAAACAAATAAAAACAAAAAGATCTGCGCTGAACCAACAGATGGCGCGCGGGGATTGTGAAGGCGGGAAAATTGCATTGCATTGTACAAACCTCCATTGAATTTAATGTGAGAGGAGGGACAAGGGAGAGATAGAGGGTAGAGGGTGGGAACGGAGACCGGAGAACGAGATACGTGGAAAGTTCGGCCGAAGGCTACCGCCTTTCGGTTACATTTGCATTGAAGCAAGCAAACACGTGGCAGGGATTTGTTTATATTTTTTGCCGCTTATTGGAGATGGTATGTTTTCATCATCCTGCAGTGGGTGGTATGAAATTTTTTCAAGGACATTGCGCGTCAATATTTTGATACACCAGTGGCTCACCGCTGCTGTTTCCTGACAGCCAAGAAAGAGCTTCCTCAAAACTCTGCTGCTTCACAGATGTCTTGAATGCGCTCTCGTAGCTTTCCGTAATAGTTTCGTTTCGCTACCCAGCGCTCTTCCTCATGCAATACCGATTCGTGCCTCAGTTCGGAGATTACTACCACTACATCTATTCCGCTCCCTACCACCTAAAAAGTGTTTTAACAGAGCAACGATGCGACCTGGGCCCGGGACCGAACCGCGTACGTCTAAGTATCGCATTCATGGTCTATCTCTGAACTTTTCCTGGTGTATTGTTTTTGTCAGACCTTGCAAAATACGCAAACCTGCCAGTTCACCACGCACGTCCTCCAGGAACAAAAACATGGGGTGAGTACATGTACTGCGAAAGCTAGGTCTTCTAGAAATAAATGCTTCTATACGAACGCCGCGCACACAGTCTGGTTGGCCAAGGTAGCTTGCAGTGATCAGCTTAATTGCTTAATTTGCTTTAACGTCCCTTGAAAGGAATCCCTGCAGAGACGGGATTGCCAGAACATTTGATTTGTGAACTCGCGATAACGTATATTATATATATATATATATATATATATATATATATATATATATATATATATATATATATATATATATATATATATATATATATATATATATATATATAGTATATATATTTAAAGGTGCATATGTATGCCCTTTGTCGGGTGGGCCGTTGTCGAGTCGCAACGCGGAGACCTTCCATGCTATGCCTCTAGAGAGTTATATGGAATGGTCAGGCCAAGCATACACTTGGGAGAGTGCTTGGGGAAAACGACTGTACCGCCAGTCTGCACGATATCCGTTAATTCAAACAAAGGGTGCTTTGTAAATGTCACAGTTTATGTGCATCAGTCGAGCGTGTCACAAATTCTGAGCATACCAATGCCCAGCAACCGCCCTCCATTACATTACTAGGTCCGAAATGCTGCCTGGTCCGGTCATAACATCACCGGATACCACGGAAGGCTGCACTGATAGGTACAACCACACTAGGTGAGGCTCCCTGGGACACAAACAGGACTTCCCCAACAGACAAAGATTTGACCACCTTGGTTGAAAACATTTGCCCAAAACTTCCTAATTGAAATACAACCACACTGATGGACTTCAATTCCCATCTAATGCACTGTCCCTACCCATTGTCCTTACTTTTGGCACCCAGGAAGGTGCCTAGAATCGTTGGGTCCGGGTCGGTCACCAATGGGAACTGTTTCTTTGTACACTTAATGCTCGAACTCTTTCGAGCGCAGCGAGTGCATCTGTTCTATTTCCGTGAGTTATCTGATATTCGATGGGATACGGTAAGGTTGAGCCAGGTAAGAGTGGTTGGGAAGGGGGGGGGGGGGATTTTGTCGTGCTTCCTACTGGTGATAATTTCTGTTATCGCGGGCATTCCGAAACACATCCCTTCGGCGTAGAGTTTCTGGGTCATAGGACCATAGCACGGAATGTAGTAGAATTTTACAGCATTAATGAGCGTGTAGCATCTCTCGTCATTAGGCTCAATAAAAAGCACCCGCTACGGGTGGTGCAGGTCTATGCGGCTACATCCACTTACGATGATGAGGCTGTGGACGTATTTTACGGAGACATTGAAGGGGCAATGAGAAAAGTAAAATCTTCGTACACTATTATTATGGACGACTTCAATGCAAAAATAGGAGCACAACATATAAGAGAGCATGCGGTAGGGAAATTTGGCCTAGGCTCTAGAAACAGCAGGCGGAGAAACGCTGGCTGCCTTTGCCGAGAGGAATAATCTGCGAATTATGAATACCTTCCCCCGAAAAATAAAGGACATAAAATGGACTTGGAGAGGGCCGAATGGTGAAGCTAAAAACAAAATTGACTTCATTTTAACTGGCACTCCAAGTATAATACACGATCTACAGGGGACTCGCAGGATTAAAACAAGTGATCTCAGAATGGTCAGAAGACGTATACGCCTGAATTTAAGAAGGAGGAGATTAAAAATGCTAAGGCGAAAGACACCTAAGCTACCCTCCATGGGACGGAAAGTGGAAGAATTCGGATTGTTTTAAAAAGCAGATTGTCCCTGTTGTCAAATAAAAAGAATGATCTGGACTCTCGCAATTATCATTTGACACATGCGTTCATCCAGTGAGCACTAGTCATAGGAGAAAAAACAGCCCGAATTCGAATCCAAGTTATCACAAATAACTAAGCACGTTAATGACAAGCGCCGGAAAATGTTAGTCCGCATTGCGCGGGACCAAATAGAAATGGCAGAGCTGTCCGAAATTCATCAACAAAAGCTAGACAGCCGATATCCGTGCATTCAATATTGAAACAATTGAAGCAACACTGAAATACGGAGGTAGTCTGAAAGCGACTAGGAGGAAGCTCACTTGGCAAAAACAGAGCGTATGCACTGCGGGACGCCAGTGGTAACATAACAAAGAATATTGAGGAGATACTAAAAATAGTCGAGGAGTTCTACACAAAACTGTTCGCTTCTGCCCCTGACTCAGGTTCCGCCGGTTACGACAAATGAGGTCGCAACGGCGTTCCAAGCAATAAAGATAGGCGAAGCTGCAGCCTGCAGGAGACGATGGCATTACGGCTTATATTGTCCCTCGGAGGGCGCGTTCCGCTAACAAAGCTTGAAACCATGTTCTCGCAGTTCTTCAGGTCTTAAATGTTGCCGAAGGCGTGGAGAAATGCGAATTTAGTTCTTGTACACAGAAAGGTGATGCCGAAGAGCTTAAAAATTACATGCCCATCAGCCTGCTCTCCGTTACTGCAATTCATTGGTGCCCATTATGAAGTCGGCGGCCCTCGCACGAGTTGCTTCGTCTTTTACACATCGCCATCTCATAAATAGAACCACCGCCACGTCAACAGGGCGTTGGAGCCCATGGCCTCTCAACTTGCTTTACCGTGACTACTGTGGCGGCATAGGGTAGGAGAGATTGGGTTGATGCGTTTTTGTAAGTGGCGCCAGATGAATGCTTAGTGCTTAGCTAAGCCTATGTTTGGGTTGAGGCAAGGTGAGGTGAAGGTTGCGATATATTCGTTTCTAGCAAGAGCGTTGGGTTTTTTCGCCACGAACGCACGCACGCACTGCGGTAGCTCAATGGCTATAAGGCATCGTGGTTCCAAGAACGCAGGTTTTGTTCACGTTGCGGTGCCCGTTTTAAGTGCACAGCACTTTAGGGGCTCGCCTTGTCGTCGTAGGTCGCTGTAACGGCCGATGTCAAACAACTGCCGGAATCAGGCGGTGCCACGAGATGACGGACCCAAGTAGATGATGATGATGTTAGGTTTTCTTGGCGCAAGGGCATCAAGGCCAAAGAGGGACCCAAGTAGAGCCTGGCGTTCCGTAGTAGGGCGTCCAGCAGAGGCTTCGAAAACCAAACGGTTTAAATAGTCATAACCGTCCGAAACTTGCGAGACGCTAGCGCTTGTCATACATCTACCCGTTGTTTAGCGCAAAAAAAAAAAAAAAAAATCTGCAGGTACGTCTGACGCAAAATATATGTAATTAACCGGCGGAACCCGCGTTAATTTAGTTCGGAACGCTTGTTGGGTTGGTTTTTGCGATGGTAAGCGAAAAAAAGTGGCAGGGCAACGTCGACAGGCGCGGGAGGAAAAGCAAGCACGAAAAGAGCGGAACTCCCGCTGGCGCTGTTTCAGGCAGGGGGCGCGCGAGCACTATATGGAAGCGGGAAATTTGAATTGCTTTGGGCGGTAGCAGTGAGCGGATAACGGCGCTACAGCCCATTATGGCGAATCACTTTCTCTGCACTTCCGTCAGCCTTAACGTTGAGTGAAACGGCTTTAATTTTTTTTTGTGTTGAAGGCCGAAGAACGAAAACTCCCTTGTTTGGGGATTTCAGCCCGCGTTAAACATTTTCAGGTGGTTAAATTACTCCGTTAAATTACTCCGTTTAATCCTCAACGTGCATGGTGTCTCAGGCATAACTTCGGCGCGTGCAACCGACTTGAATTTACTCACGGACGCACGCACGAACACACGCTCACATAGCTGGCTTTTTTTTAAATATGGAAAAAGTGTGCTGCGTATCTCGCATTCGTCCCAAGAATGTGTCGCATTTTGCAATAAGATCTGTGCGATAGGGGGCGACGGAAAAAAACAGGGAGGGGATGAAACACCACGGAGGACTGCAAGGCTGGCATGTCGGGTGAGAACGGAAATAAAGCAAGAAGGCCACGCTAATGGAAGAGCATAGAATCCGCGGCAGTTTTATGGGCGTCGTGGAATCGCCTCCGGGAGAATCGCGCGAAATCCCACGCGTGAGTGCTAGCCGAACGAAGCACAAATGTCTCTGTATATTGACTGGTGCGTGCGCTGATACACTTCAAAGCTGAAGGCCCTCGTCTCGCCTGTTTTCGTACATCTCTAGTCCATAGGCTTGAATGGCGAAGAGGAAGTAAACGTTGCTGTGGTGGTACATTTGTGAAGAGGGGGACACCTGCCTATATTCGCGCGTGCCAAATACAGACAGCTGTATACCTCATCGCAGGCCGCGAGCTGAATGCGTCCAGTTTGCATTCGCTACCGCGGATTGTGCAGCACTGGTGTGCAAACGCTGTTTGCTGCTTTGCATTTTTCGCCAACAGTGCATCTTCGTTACAAAGGCTTAAAATAGGGCTTGTTTTAGAACTAAAATTTAGCGTTGTGCTCTTTTCAAAGAAAAACGTGCGGTGGAGGTGGAAGAGGCGTTTCACTTGTTCGTGTCGCCACTGCTAATTCGTCGTGCTTGTGCTTTTAGAAGTGCGCCTCACTCGACCTTGCGTTTCCTCTCAACTCGTGGCGTCAGCCCCTTAGAAACAGCGCACTTTGCTAAATATATAGTGTGCAGTTCAGATAGCCAGGAACGCATTTAGATTCGCTGTGTCGCTTGGCCAGTAATCATACACCTGTGGGTGCCGCAGGGGTGGAGCCGGGGGTAGGTAGACAAGATAGGCCTCATTCCTTTCCCCCTCCCCTCCTCCCTCCTCTCTCTCTTTCTTTTGGCTTTTGGGAAGTGGAGCCTTGAAAAGGCTTTCGTGCTGTGGAGGAGGGCTCTCGTTGTAGCTCTCGTTTCGCTTGCAACTTCACTCGCTTACAACTCGTCATCACTCCCATGACTGTCACGACGAATTGGCACGTATATTCGTCAGACACAAACCCTCTCCGTCCCCTCTGACCTTACCTCTTATAACATGCCCAGTCTCCCACATAACCCAGCGTCGAATTCTGTGGGACCCACCTTTCGCCATTCGCATTTGCTGGACGAGCCCTCGCGCACGCCTCTCCACTTTCATCCTCCGTGGCAACCTCTTCTCTCTCCCTCACTCCTTGGATGAAATCAGCGTGCCTCCTGCGCATCCTCCCAAACTGCATCTCCATCTCCATCTGCATCGCCGTCAATCCCCGTCCAACTATAGGTTCGGACATCAACCGCCAAAAAGGCCGCGACGAACGTGAAGCTTTGCGTAACATCTTGCACAGTGTAGTAACCGGTGCCAACAATTTCGCGCACACGTTGAATGGATAGTCTGTTCGAGTAAAAGTTTCAATGAATATTACAGCAACAACTTCACTTAAAACGGGCCATGAAACAAAATCAAACTTTATACAATCTGAAAGCAATGACCATTGCTAACACGCTCACCTCGATTCCAGCCACGAAAAACGTGTTTTTAACCGGCGGATAGAACAAACTTTATTCTGCATCAGTTGGGTCAACGACGAGTGGTGAACAGCGCGTGGAGGGCGCCGGTGACCTGGGCTGCTCGTACAGCGAATCCTTAGGTTGCTGGACCCGAGGATCTGAGCTGCCTAACGCTGCGTCCCAGGCCTCCAAAGTTGAAATGAGAGGGAATGATTTATGAGGGAATTGCCAAATTATTGATTCATGATGAGGTTTAACGCGCCGACGCTGCGCAGGCGATGAGGCGCGCCGAAGTGGAGGGCTCCGGATTGATTTTGACCACTTGAAAATCCTTAACGTGCACCGAGATGTCGAACACACGGGAGTTTTCGCTTTTCGTCTCCATCAGCAAAGCGGCCACCGTGGCGGCCGCTTTTCAGATATGAGCAAATGTTTGATGGGCTCCACAGTCGGGGCATCCGGGTAGATGGAAATATAGATGGATAAACTGCGTGCAGTCTGGCGCGGCAACCGAGAAAACACAAGGAACAGTGACACACTATCAAATTTCGCGCTGCAGTGACGTAATGCGGGCAGGTGTAACGTAACGTGCAAACATTAATCAGCAGGTTTAGTGCACTATTGCACTCAAGTGATAAGAGACTCCACTACAATCGCACAGCAAGTTTCTTGGTGGTGACTTAAGCCGGCGGCCGCCAGTCGTGGAGACAAGATACTCTGACTTCATAGATAAATCGCCTGAACGTGACCAGGTAGTCCCCACTGCTTGATATGATACGGATCATTCGCACGAAGCTTGCAATAAAATTGGGGGCATTGTTATCAGAACAAAGCGAACCTTTTAATTAACCAAACTTGTGTTTTCTCTTCACGGCCCCTTTGGGCTACATGACTTTTCCCGTTTTCCAGTTGTATAATTCTTCGCACACCATTTAGACTACCCTCCGGATACTTCAGGTACTACATACGCCCCCTAATGAAAACTCTTGCCCGTGGTGGCACTGTTTCTATGCCTGCCACCAGGAAAAATCGCGATGGCTTTCAGTCACGCGTAGCTCGCTACAGGAATGCTTAGAAAGTTTCCATTGGCAATCGCCGTACATAAGTGTCACAAATGCTCGGACGATAGCGCGGTGCGAAGCTCAAGCTCGCTAATTACATATTCATTGCAAAAAGGAGAACGGTGACGTTCGGTCCAATGTTCGCTTCGCGCTCTCACGGTTCCGAGGATGTAGCAACGACGCCAATGCAGCATGCGCGGTAGGCAGGCGGCCGCAAACTAGTACCCATACTAGGAGGCAGCACGCACGGAATCACCAACTAAGCGCCTCTCGAGAGATAACAAAGTAATAAACTAAAAATAGCGGGCCCAGCCTAGTTAGTAGCGTGCCCACGTGGAATAGGCAGAGCTGCGTTTTATTTCAGTTTCAGTTGATAAGCAGTGCAAACCGGTATTGGTTATCCTCGCACGCGTGCAGCCTCGTGAAGGCGCGTACCTTGCACAGTGGACGCTCTGTGAATGCGGAACAGTGTACAGCAGAGGGTGGACGCTGGTGGCGCCGCCACTGGGGCCCTTGGCGCATATGCTGGCGGATTTCATCATCCCCGAAGTACTGCGAATGATTACAGCTTTTGAAGTATTTTCTCTTTTTCAGCCAAGATGGCTGGAACACGAAAAACAATTATCTGCTTGTTTATCTCACCACTTAAACGCGCAGCTTTAATTGGCGCCGGTTGTATCTGTTCTAGCGTTTTTGTAGAGAACAGTTCATGTCATGACCCTCAGTTTTGTCCGTTTTTACAAACATGCATACTAAATAACGCCAATCGTTCTGCCGAATTGTGTTTTTTTTTTTTTACACTAAGGTAAGTAGCTCAGATGGCTTCGTAACCCTTTTAGCGAGGAAATCTGGCTAAAATGTTGTCCTTCCGAAGCGTGCAATGTACTGATATTTATGCGGAAATGACTTGAACGGGATAAGTTGATGACGATAGAAAGAAAACTTCCAGAATATACATGAGTAACATCGGAATTGAGGCCTAGTAGGGCAAGCTGGTAACGACAGCTGCTGACAAAAACGGAGGGAAGTCAACAACTGAAGTTCATGTAATGCTTTCATCTCTCCGAGATAACATTAATGCTGTGCCATCCATACCGCAACCATACCTCAACCAGAGATCTACAAGCGGTCCACTTAGCAAAAGTTCCGACGTGTGCTCCAATTATCAAAGCAGCGAAGGATGGGGAGAGTGGCTCTGGCAACAGGAGGCTGTCAGAAGGCCATACATAAGACAATGGTTATAAGATTCAATGACGGTTCTGTAAATATTAACACAGTGCGTGCGGGTGCAGCGTTTGTTTGTCTCAAGGATGACTTTAAGCTGAGAACGCCTCGGGGTAACATTTGCAAAATTTCGCTGTCCAACGTGGAAAGGCCCAAAGAATTGTTGCTGATCAGCGACCTGTCTGATTGTGCTTCGAGGTGTGAGACGCCCTTACGAGACATCTGGAAGCTGACCAGACATCCACCGTCGGGGGGCGCTGGAGCGCTAGCGGCCACCCTATGACGTTTTTTTTCTTCCTGGATTATTTCTTACGTCTGTATAGGCAAGAAATAAAACACGTCTAGCAATAGAGCAGCCCACGAAGAATTTGTGGCAAACAGGACCAGGATGGAAACTGGTCTTTGAGACAAGGACACAAACACTGACGTCGTACTCCAAGTCAGGGAGCTTAAAATCACCGGGCATCCGCCGCCTGCCTTAATAATGACACGGCCAGTGAAGACGAGTTATTTTAACCACCGACAAAGGGGCAGAAAGGCCCAGTTACGGGCCCCTTGGGAGGAAAACCTTTGAAAACTCTTGGCCAGCAATCCAGAAAGCGGCACATCCTTGTGCACGTACTGCACACCGTGTTGACTAGAGCACCTCATTTCGAGGTAACACGTCTCCGGACGCCACACGATCCGGTGCGCCCACGCTGTCGGGTTAGCAATAACACGCCACACCTCACGTGGGACTGTCCTTGGTTCGCTTCAGTTTCGATGGAAGGCCTTCAACTATGCCGACGGCATCGCCACTCCGGCCTGTTTATCGGATACTGCGGAGCGAAAGCAAAGCAGTGATTTAAGCGATGTTTCTTTCCGCCCCGAGAAGTTGAAAGATGACAGTCTTTTTGGGCTACTTAAACTCGAAAAGTCTGGTCTGTCCGTCTGTCTATCTGTCTGTCCCTTGATTCAGCCACCCTTTGAAAACTTAACAGCACTCTTGAACGAGAAGTGTATATAGGCAAAACATTTCCAAATCAGCAAATCTGGAAACATGGTTTGTACTTGTCAACATTGGTGAGCACAAAGAAAACGTTCGGCAAATTTGAGGCAAAACATCAATACACAACCGCAATAGGCAGTGTTCCTTTCATTATATGTACATGTAGGCTTGATGTTTACGACAGCAACGTTGAAATCAATGTTTTGACTAACAATACAAAAATAGCTCACGGCCAAGCCTAGACCTCGTGGCGGCCTTCCAAGTCCAACAGTAACGAAACGTTCCAGTGGATGACGCGTGCGCAGTGAAGCACGGTGAGGTTGTCTTTTGACGAGGGTGTTGGGCCAACCCGGCCGAGAAGAGACAAGGCGATTTTTCGTCGGACAAAAGAGAGGATATATTCACTGGGCAAGATACATGACAATATACACAAACAAAATTCCAAACAAAACTTAACGGTAGTGTCCTATGAAAGCAAGTCCTATTCGCAAACGTTCGTGCTCACGTGTGGTGTCGACGTGGCCTTTGCCGTTGGCGCTGTCGTGGCCGAGAAATGACGCGGCGCTGTCGTCTGTGCGCTCGCTTATTAAAGAATAAGGCTGCGGAGCGGGCGCTGCCAGGACTTGCCAGTCTCGAGGCCTGGAGGAAGACGAGGTTTGGCCTTGAGGTCTCCTGGGCATTGACGTCCAGCTGAGGACTCGCCAAGACCTCCTTCCTCGTTCCTCCTGCCTCATAGTTCCAACTATCTTCCGCTTCTTCCCCTCTTCTTATTTATCCTCTTTCACGGGCTCTTGGCCGACATCGGCACGCGCGCTTCTTCTTCATCACTTTTAAGCGCCGCCTCACGACGGGAAAACTGAATTGACTCGGGCAAACCTCCTCCGTCTTTATTGCGGGAGGAGTGAAAGGGGGGGGGGGAGAGAGGGAGAGGTGGGCGGCAGTGAGGAGAAAGGCACTTACGTGGCAGGGGCGGCAGCAGATTATCGTCTTTCGACGACATTTGCAGCCAAGTGAGCAGATACGGAGCCAGGTTTAAAGGCGATAGTCTTTCTTGGGCTACTTTAACCCAGAAATTTTGGTCTGTCTGTGACTCGATTCAGCCACCCGGCCAAGGTGAAATGCTTACTGCGCAAGTCTTATATACTCACAGCCAAATGTAAACGTCTAAGCCCACTTTATATGTTCATACTCGGAAACGTTGTTGAACAAGAACAAGACATTACGCAAATATAAGACAGGAAATTAGTACACAAAGGATATTTACAGTGTTCCTTTATTAAAAATATCATGGATGCTTGGTTTTTTGATAGCAAAATATATTTTACATCTACTGCATAAAACCGCCACCCGCTGTTGCCCGCGCCACCTCCTGGTGGCATATGAGAAATCCCGCGGCAACAGCAACGACAGGTTACACTAGCTAAGTTCCACGTTCTCCTTGGAACGCACGTGGAGTACGGCAACGCGGTTCTATAAACATTGAAGTCGGCCGCCTCGATTCACGCGCGTCTCCGCCGAAGTGCAGCGCTGGCATCGAGGAATCCGGCCTGTAGAAGTGGAACGCGTTAAATTCAAATTGCCTTGAGCAAACCTTTAGTGTGTTTACCTTGGGATGAGCGCGACGGAACAGGAACAACATGAGAGGTGAGCGGGAAAGCAAAGGGGGGCATTTCTTTGGCAAATGTCTACAGAGACTATCGTCTTTTGACGACATTTGCAACAAAGGAGCAGATAAGCGGCTAATTTTTCCGTAAGACCCCGATTACTTTCTGTGACACCCACGTTCTTTCCTACCTTGTCTTTTTTTCGGCAATTTCTCCCTTTTCCATCGCTTCTCCTTCTTTTTCTTTTCCAGTAAACCGCATTACACCGCCTGAGAGATGGGGGAAAGAAGAAGCTTTATTGATTCTGGGATGGTTATTGGTGAATCACGAAGGTCGGGTCTTCTAGATCGGCGCTTACGTTGGCCGATGTGTTGCTCTCACTGCCGGGTCCGCGATCCATTTCTGGGAAGCTGCATGCAGGTCGAACTAGGGGACCTCCTATGGTTCCGTGGGTGTGTTGTCTGTTATTACGTTTCTAAAAACTAGTCTTTCTTAGGCTGCATGCGAAAAGTCTGGTCTGTCTGTCTGTCTGTCTGTCTGTCTGTCTGTCTGTCTGTCTGTCTGTCTGTCTGTCTGTCTGTCTGTCTGTCTGTCTGTCTGTCTGTCTGTCATTCGAATCAGCCATAAATGTAACCAGTGAGGTTGCTCACTAGTGCTTTTACTGACCCACTGGGAGTCGTTGGATTGGTCTTCTCACTGGATTGGTGAGAAGAAGAAGGTAGCAGCGAGAAGGGAGGAGAAGAAGCACGATAGAGGGAGGGTGGAATAAAAGAGGGAGATGAGGGAAAAGTAAGGGTATCAACGTGCAGCGGGATGAAACTGGGAGGGAGGAGTTGAAAGAGAAATGAGAAGTGGAGAAGCAGAGCGAGGGTAAATACAATGGGATATGCTGAGGGGAGTAAGATTAAGGAGAGAGAAAGAGGAAAAGCGAGAGGAAAAGCGTTGGAGGAAGGCGTAGGAATAGAGAAATAAGGGCAGATGGAGGGAGAAGGCAAAAAAGCGTAGTGCAACGTGCTAAGGAGGTTTTAAATATGAGAGCAACGGTTGAAATGGGAGGGAAGTGGGTGGACGACTTTCTCAAGGAACCGTCAGCGTTATTTTTTTTGCTTTATTGTATCGTAACTGTACTCCCTCTCCTACAGAAGTACCCTGGTGATACACTGCGGGAATTCTAACGTCGCTTACCACATGCGGCCTGTGCCAAGCTATAGACGGTGTGACGTGTGTACGTGGTGTTGTGTGTGTGTGTGGTGGGGGGGGGGGGGGGGCGTGTGCGCGCCTTGAAATTTTCCTGGGTATAAAGTTAGAGCCTGCAGCGTTATTAAGCGTCATATATATATATATATATATATATATATATATATATATATATATATATATATATATATATATATATATATATATATATATATATATATATATATATATATATATATTGTTGTGGTTGGCCGTGTGGCCGCAACGGGCAACGGGCTTCGGTCGGTCGCTGAATAATGTGAGAAGAGAACAAGCGAATAAAAGCGGCTGCACTTAGTCTACGACGGACTGAATCGATTTTACGACTCTTGGCAGTTTGCCCTGCGACCTTCACCGTCCTATTAAAGGGTAAACCCTGCCTCACATTTCTGAGTCTTTTTGTGAATGCTTTCTTTCTAAAAGAAAAAAAAGCTATAAACTATAGTTTATCAGCAAGGAGCCGAAGCGCTCAAACCAACGTTTCGCTCAGCAGAATTTCTTGTATATAAATTGATAAGCAAGCCTCCCAGTGAGCAACCAATTTAAGTGTCCTGTACCGATGATCAGGCTAAGTGAGATGTTCTGCGCACTTGGCGCATGATCCACTCGCCGTAGTGCCTAACGTCCGGGAGGGCTTCAGTAACGGGCCAAGTTCGCTGACTGGAGGATAGCCTTTTTCAGCGGCGAGGTAGTGAAAAAAAGTGCGGGCGTGCTTTTATTTTGTCACCGCCGTAAACCTTCAACGCGGGAAAACATAGGTTACAATACCTTGGTTGGCTTAGAAGTTCGCAAAGCTTTTTGTTTGACTTATCTCCACTTCAATTCGTCGTTGAGAGATGTTTTTTTGCAGTTCATATTGAGCTTACTGCTTCCCACAGCTGGATTTTCCGCAATCTGCACGAACACTTGCAATGACCAAAGCGAGGAACAGTGATTAATAACTAATAGTGAGTAGAATGGGGCGACCAATAACACGATGGAGGGACGAAATAAGGAAATTCGGGGCATGGAGTGGACTCGAGCAAGCGCAGGACGGGAGCGGTTGGAGGTCAATGGGAGAGGCCGTCGTACTGTAGTGGACCTGAACAGGCTGTTGTTGATGTTGATGAACGAGTCTGGCTAGCCAGTGGGAGGTATTGGTTGTGCGGGTTGGGTAAGGATAGAGACAGACTGACCTCCTTCAAGTTTCAGGCGCAGCATGCGCAGAGAGCAGTGTGGGTAAGATCACATGCAAGGAACCACTCTCTTCGTCGCCTGCCGTCCAGAGTAATGGGCAGGGTGTGGAGCTCATACAGGGCCTCCTAGACATGGAAAGAGTAACGAAGCACGTTTTTAGTCCTGTGGCTTTATCATTTGAATTTTTTTCTTATCTTGTTGAGAACAGCAGCGCCCATGAAAACTCCGCCTCGTCACTTTTCCTTTACGAAACGTACGTAGTGCTGTGGATTGCCTGCATGATCAGTAACAATGTGCTAGCTTCTAAAACGGGAATGTTCCGATCTCATTGTGGGAATCTGAAGAGAGAGAGAAATAAACGTTTAATAAAAAACGAGCAAATTTGGTGCTAGATGGCAAGGGCACTGGCCCTGTGGGGGGCGTCCTTAGTACGGGATGCCCTGGTCCTGGCTGGCTGCCCGGGCTCTAGCGACGACTTCTTGTTGCGCCGCAAGGTCCGAGCTGGTCAGCCGGAATCTGAAGATGTCCGATAGGAAACAGAACTCGAATACATTACCCAACTGCAGGGATTAATCCGTATCCACATTTGCGATTCGTAATTAGAGCCACAAGAAGCCTTGTAGCGTGCCTCTACCTCCGCTCACTGAACTAATTTTCATGTCGAAGCCGCCTTTTCTACCCTTATACGTCCTACAATAAAGCATTCTGCCGTTTTCTTTTGAAAAACGAATTAAATTCGGGAGATATTTCAGGTACAATCGACCTGAATGTTCTATTACGATCCGATGAAACACGCCGCCGAGACCCGCCGCGGTGGCTCAGTGGCTAAGGCGTTGCGCTGCTGAGCAAGAGGCCGCGGGCTCGATTCCCTGCCGCGGCGGCCGCTTTTCTGATGGAGGCGAAAAGCAAAAAATGCCCGTGTGTACGAGATTTCGGCGCACGTTAAAGATCCCCAGGTGGTCAAAACTAATCCGTAGCCCTCCACTACGGCGCGTCTCATCGCCTGCGTTGCGTCGGAGCGTTAAACCCTACAATCAGAAACACGCCGCCGTATTATTCATATGAAAAGCAGAAATTGGCAAACCACAGCAGGTTACTTTGATGTCCCTCTTTACAAGACTACGCTGAAGTGGACTGAGCGCACAGTTTTAAAGAACGGCACTGCAGAAACAGTGGGGCACTATGATTATCAGTCCTGGACTAACTACGGGCAGCCCGCGAGGAACACCAAATCCTCCCCTTCCCATATATGGTACTCAGTGAAAAGTTTAAGTGTCAATTTATTCGCTTGGCAACACTAGAAACGGCCACGGCCATGGCCGTAGCGCCAATTGGGATAAAGCGCGGCTTGTGCCACTGCGCCAGCACGCCGCAGAAAAAAGAACACTGGCGTGCATCGTCTGCTCCGTTTCAACCCGATTCTCAACGTTGGTGTCATCAGAGATGTTATTAATAGCACTCACATTGCAGTCGAGGCATTACTTTGCGTTCGGTGGTGTAGAACTTGGAACGTCCAACACAGATCATGTGCTTAGGCGCGGACAAGTACCGCCATCCCGCGGAGCCCGACGTAACCAGTGACGACGCACTCACATGGTTGCCTCCATGTGCCTATGAGCACAGCCTATGACTGCGGAAAGAAATAACGCACTGTGTCTCGGACAGTCGATGTTGGGTCCCGGATATTCGAAAGGCGCGGGTTGTCTTTTAAGAAATGTCACATGTAAGCATGCGGAATGCCTTTCTTCTAGCGTCGGTGAAAAGCGACGTCCGCATTATAGAGCACAAGGGTCACCTGCGGCACTTTCGAGTTAAAGTGCAAAGCAGAGCTTAGGAGCGTTCTGTTAATTAAAAACAAGCACACAGGTGTGGCACTGCAGCAACGGCGTTCAATGGCGTCATTTTATCCCGCCACTCAGCTCACGTCATTCTCGCGTGTTTTGGGGCTACAGCCACGGATGCAGAACCAGTTTTTTGCTACCGTATACCGGATCCGTAGTCCCGTCCTCCTACAGACGCACTGGTGGAAGTGGCAAGGGGAGTGAGCGATCTCTTTCTTGCAAGTTGGCCCGTTGCCATTGCCGATTTTGGGAGCGCAGTCGATGGCTCTCGCACTCAGTGCCAGGGTCGGTTGGCGTCGTCGCCGTCGTAAGTGGTACGATAGATGCGCTCGACTCGAAAGTGAGAGGCACGTGCGGCCGGAGAAGCTTTGTAAACGCCGCAATTTCCGAAGCGGGAAGGAAGCAATGGCGCAGTTCCTTGTGGGCGGTCGCTTCCCGTGTTCACCGCAGTGCCTCGGTGCTCGTAGTGAAACGCGGGCCGCCTTCTGGAGGTGGTGATTTTGTGAGCGTCTGTGGGGCGGGCGGACGAGGACAGGTTCACTAGGGTATTCGAGGTCGTCGAGGTAGCTAATGATACTAAGCCCCTGGAACAACAAAGACAGTGCGGTGCGGCGTCTCAAAGTTCTTGTGCCCTTCCTGAAAAACTCCGGAGTATTAGGGGCCAGCTTGTGACTGCCTCTCTCACTCTGTATATGACTTCTTTTTCTATATTAAGTGTGTGTGGTTGTTTGTACGATCTTTTGTTGTTGTTTTTCGTTATTGCTGTTTTTTAAATCATTCAACCGTCATCACATATTCACCAACCATCTGAAGTAGCAATCCCATCATTGGGTGGGGCTGTCTCCTTTGGTCTCATGAATGAATCCTCTCCCTCTACCCTGTCGACCAACATTGTAATTTTAGCACGCCACCTTGAATATCTAAGCATGATGAAGCAGTACTCCACCGTATGCGGTGGAACGTCGCCTACACGCGATACTACTGCTACAAACTCAACCGGCCAGTCCACCTCGCCACTGTTCCCACAGTGTGATGTGCGAGAAGATCTGAAACACCTAATCTGTGACTGTGCGCGATTTAGTACGCAAAGAGTGTGCCTCGCAGTGTCTCTGGGCCGGCCGCTCCCCGTGGGACTAGAACTGAGGGACGTATTAGGTCCCTGGAATTCTTCCAAACGTGCCTGTCGTGGTACAAAGCTTTATTGGCCTATCTAACAGCCACAAGTCTCGATCAAACTTTGTAAATAGGTAAAACCATATGTGTTTCTCTTCATTATTATAACCATCATTGTCCCCGCACTCATCTGGCGTAGCAAGGCAGGCGGCTTAGCTCGGCTGACATCGCCAGACTCATCAAAGATTGTTTTCTCTCTCTCCACTCCTCCCGGTTAGCTGATCTGATGGGCTCCCCATGTACTTGCTAGGCAAGCCATGAGTTTCCACGTACTGTAGTGTGTAAGAAAGTTCTGATATGGGGAAGGGCAGCCGGCATTCACAGGCGCCAAGTTTGACACTGGGCGACATAGCATGCTTGAGTTTCTGACTAACTGTACCATACGGTGAAGAATACGGAAGGCCCTTTGTAGAGTGCACTGTGAAACCATCCGCCTTACACGTGAGTGTAGGTCGCTTTTAAGGACTAGTTCCAACGCGCGGTATGCCAATGCTGCCGTGGCACCGTGGCCTGTGTCATCAGCTCTGGGAATAGTCGATTCGGAATTCCCTGACGTGAAAGGAGAGAGGTTTTGTATTCACGTCTATTTTGTCGTCCCCACTTTCGACAACCTTGTGGGCAAAGGCACATCTAGAGTGACGTCCTCTGCGGGACTGGAAGCATTGATAAGAGTGGAATATTAGGAGTAACTCTTAACGGTTGAAAACGAGTGCGTTGAATTAGGGGACAACCTCACGTGGAAGGCATCCTAGCTCGAATAAAGGAGCAGTAGTAGTGGTGACACTTTTACTGGGAAATGAGGACAATGTGAAAAGGGGAAGAGAATGATGTGCGGTTGGAATGGGGATATAATGCGGAGAACTGACCACCGCTGTGTCACCAGGGCAGCGGAGTGACCACCGAGAGATGGCACTGGAAGTAGTTGTAGTCTAACAACTCGATGAAAATTTGGTGGCAAATAATGGATTCAGAGCGCTGGGTAGGTGGACATTGATGCCTACGGGACACGCCTTCGCCCTGCAGTTGATACAAAATGAGGTGATAATGGGGATTATTGATGATTAAGGCGACTGTGACGATGATAGTGTATGCATGGAATGATTGTTGATGTACCTTATCCAAGAATATACGCCTTTTTTGCCATGCTATTGCCCAAGAAACAAAATGGTCAGGCCCTTCTCTAAAGAAAGTCACACCTGGTTTTTTTCTCATGAACCACAAGGTGTTAAAAATTAATTTGGGAAAAGTCCCAAATTAATTTTTAATTAGTGCAGGTCGCGACAAATATTAAAGGAGCGAAAGCACTATGCGCAAATTTCAGGGTTAGCTTGAAGTTAAATAGGTCGAAAATTATTACTTTTTCGAAATCAACAGATTTGATTGATTGATTGATTGATTGATTGATTGATTGATTGATTGATTGATTGATTGATTGATTGATTGATTGATTGATTGATTGATTGATTGATTGATTGATTGAAACGCGTTTATTTGATTCTATTTCATCAACCATTTTACTGAGCCTTCCCCCCCCCCCCCCCCCGCCTCTATGAACGAGTTTCGCTTTAGGGGAACAAGTGCCACCGCGTCATAGTATATTCCCCGCGAAATTCAACTGCGGCCTAGCTCACATCTGCAGCAATCCTGGGGCACATCCGAAGCTCTGAATCGGAAAATGTTTCATATATTTTCCCCCTCATCGAAAGCCGACACCTTGCGAAGGAGAAAGAAATTTAAACCACTTCAGCAAGCTGCTTTAATAAAAACACCGGAAGAAGGTAGAGACGACGAAAACACTGCTCGGTCGAGAACTGACGAAAAATAAAACGGGAGGTTGAGGGCGAGAGGGGAAAGGGGGCATCACCGTCAGAAAAATGTCGACACTAGCTACGCTCCATTGTTTCACAGAGTATCGCTTGGCACGGCCAGACATGCAAAACAACTAGTTAGACACGTTGGAAGGGGTGGTTAGCAGCGATCGCTAAGTGCTGTCAGCGGCCACGCGAGACGTTGTGTTAACCAAATTACGCGGAAACAGCTTAGCTGCCTCACGTTTGTCTAGTAAGGAGGGGATCATCTTCACGTCCATAAGTGTTTGAATTCTCCTCGTATTTTCGTCCCGCGCGGTGCACGCTTTCTTTGCCTAGGGCGAGACGAGCGCCGTGTGTGCTCTTCTCGCTACTCCCTTGCAAAGCTTCGGGGTCACGTCAGTCAGAAAAAGGAATGAGGAATACGGCCAGCCGCTGTGTTATCGTATATTCGAATAAAGAGTTTCTGTTGCGAAGAAATAAGAACGCCCTCTCGTCACTTCGGAGGGACGTTGTGTTCACGTATAGTTAAATCAAACTTTTGCGAAGCCGCTTCCGGGAACCTTACAACTTGTTAATTAGCAGCCGCGCGGCTTGCGCGTGTGCGTACATTTTTCTTTGTTTCGCGAGTGCAGAAGGGCTGACGGCTCCTTTCCCCTCTCCCGGACCGAAGCCCCCTTTGACCGGTGCCTCCTTGTGTTTACATGTAACGGGTGCTGGTTATAACTCCTTGAGTGCGCGGAGGCCCGTGTGAGCAAACCACTTAACATCTGCCCGAGCGCTATTGTGCTCAAAGCGTGGTCCACTCCCCACGTCAACTCTGGAGGCCGCCGCATTCCTGCGTCGGCTGTGGTGGAGCAAGCATTCCTCGGAAGACGAGTTTGAGGCGCCGCCTCTCTGTTTGGCTTCTTGCCGTCTGCAAGGGTTGGGGTGAATGTGCGCCGTACATTTTTGAGAACCGTTACTCGGGTTGTGCCCCGGCATGGTGGTACGCGCATCAATTTTTGGAGCCACCGATCACTACTGCGCGGATCAGTTTATTTGTAGGCTCGTTTAGCGCGGCAACGTTCGGGTTTATTATCGTTAAATGTACTTTTCTTCGGCTCAGTTTACAGTTTACTTCGTTTTGTTTGGTTTATTTTAGTCAGGTTGTGCATGTTTAGCTTGGTGAGATCCAGATTTGATTTATCTTAGTTTTGTTTAGTTTAGTGATGTTTAGAGTAGTTTAGCTTAGTTTGGGCTTGCTTATTATCGTTGATCTTGATTTTGCCCAATCACTGTTGCTTTAACGAAGCACAGCTTGCATGGCTTAGACGTATTAGTTCAGTTTAGCGCAGTTTAGCTTATTTTATTTAGTTCAGTTAAGCTTAGGCTTTGTTAGTTTTGCATGGCTAGGTTTCATTTGCTTAACCTAGTATTGCCATTCCCTTGGCCTGAACTCCCTGTGAAAGCATCTTACAATGAAAGCGTTTATGGCTAGGATTTCGTGGTTTTTTTTTTTTTCGCAGCAGAGCTGTTGTACAAGCCGTAAGTTTGGTGTGCAGATAAAAATACTAAGAAAATGCGGAGTGCGCAGCAGCGCGTGCTTCCCGGCACGCGCCGTGGCTTAAAAAAAAAAAAAAGGCTTCAGTGCTACTGCGCATGTATTGCTTGGCATGAGGAACATGACGATATTGATGCATATGACGATGACTACTACTAGCACGGCTCAAAGCAATGGCGGAACATGTGAATAAACAATTTGAAACTTGTACAAATGCGGGGTTATGTGTCCTCAGTGCTCACGTATGAAGAATTCCTGCAGCCTCGTCATGGTTCAAGCCTTGCGCTACTTGGTGCGAGCTTCGCCAGTTGAGCTGGCGGAAGTCTACAATGCTGAGGATGAAGTTGCATCCACCACTCGCCCCGAAGAAGATGACGAACTCTTCAGTGCATATGGCAACGATTACTAGCACCAAGACTATGCAAATAAAGAATTATACTGAAACTCAGCTATGGGTCCGGCAAGGCTCACGTACAACAGCTTCGCCATTCAGGTCTTGCGCGTGAGTGCACGCTTCCCGAAATTTTTAATGCATGCGAAAAAAAGTCCTTGTTCTTCAGATATATTTGAAGCATGAAGTGTTCCAAAGCCGGAGGCGTTCGTGTGTGTGCGTGCATTTGTTTGTTTGTTTGTTTTTATTTGGCTGCGAACTTGCATAGACTCGACAAGTTGCCGCTCTCAATTTTGAATTTCCCTTCCCTTCTGTCGTTGTAAGGGGGTGGCCTCGCATAGTCCGGACTCCCAGGAGCAGCGCACCTCCGAAGAGCGATGACGTGAACAGAGACCAGCACGGAATCGTCGCCGGCGGGCAGGAAACACCGATGAAGGTCGTGCAGGAAACGCCAAACGCATTAGGCGAGTCAGAAAAGGGGACCAAGCTCCCGGGGCGGGGAACGCATTACAAAGGTGCAGGTACTACGCTGCTAAAATAGAAACATTCAATGGGACGTACGCTAAATTAAAAACGAACATTCCGTGATCATGCTGTGGTTCGACGAAGACCTGGCCAAGATGGGCAAGGTGCGGGGTCCTGCAAAGCGAACTCGTGCTCCGCAAATGTTGTCGATTCCAAGTTTTCGGGGCCTGAAATGACTCTTTGCGGAAATTTGCCCGGTCCCGATTCATCACCACGAACGGATACGTTTAGCCCCGATTCCGGAACATCTATTGGATTGAATGACGTGGAGGATCGGCTACTCGCACCGTTGATTTAGTCAAGAGTTCGTACCTTTGCTTAAAGCTATGTGTCCCCCCCAGCTTCGCTGGTCATTCACTTTCACAAAGTGAAATGGCTCACAATTTTCGTTTCTCGGTTGTCGTTTTATATTTGTTTCTAAAATGTCTCTTCGTGCAAAAAATAGTCACATTACTTCCACTATGCTTTCCTCGACGCCTCAGACTACTGACTTCTCTTACTGCATTCATTTAGCGAGGAAACTATTCCTAATAATATATAGTGGCAAGTATTCGTGTGGAAACGTTGGCACCCGACTTGTTCTAAGTTTTGAGTTTTGTCCTTGTATGCCCACCATCTTCTGAGTTTCAGTGTTCCCTCTCTCTCTCTCTCTCTCTCTCTCTCTCTCTCCTCTCTCTCTCTCTCTATATATATATATATATATATATATATATATATATATATATATATATATATATATATATATATATATATATATATATATATATATATATATCAAATAAATTACGGTTTTCGGTTTGTTGATCATTCGCGGTCACTATAATCCGGGGCTTTGTTCTTTTCACCCAAGATCAACTTTGTAATCTCTCCTCCACTCCCCTTAACGGCCTCTGTGCCCTGCTTGCGTTAATGAAAGACTCACTCACTAACTCACCCACTCACTATCACATGCTTCTCTGCTTCGGACAAACTTCACTATACACTATCAACGTTTTATACGTGGTCGAAGCATGGGAAGGAGAGCGCACCAATTTAGCATTGATATTTTGCAGCTGATCGCTCATTACGGAGTGCAACACTGAGGAAGACACGCCTTACCCTCCATCCCTGTGAATGGTGCAGACGAAAAACGAAGGCGTCTGTGTGTCAGTATTCCTAGGGGATCACGTATTTTCTTCCACACCGCATTATACGATTAGCAGTGGCATAGCTTCGGAGCATCAAGCGGGCATACATTTTTCTACAAGTGTGTTTACGCGGGAGAACAAGTAATAAAAAGGCCTACCACAAGGTATTAAATTATTTCGCGCCGAGTGCACACAAATAATTTCGTCACTTTTTGATGCCGTCAGCAATCGAATAAGCACAATACCAAGGGGTACTTTTGCCCTAGACGTCCGTTCATTTGCCCTACTTTGCGCCGTAGTGCCTAAGATAATCGTTTGTTTCTTAGGGCGCGTAGGGCGGACAAGTTCTTTCGGGTGTTTATCGTGTTACGTTAACGTCAGGAGTTTGTTACATACAATTACAGTATGTCGCTTCAATACAGCTAACGAGATCATGTTTCGTGCTTTGTGGCTACTCGCCTACGTTAATTATGCAGCCTGCTTTCGAGGCCAGTGATACAGAAAAATATTGACTTTGGTTTCTAAAGGTTTTTAAAAAAGTACAGAAGGGCCTTTTTATATAATGATTTTTCATTTAGAGAAATACGCCCGACCTTCCTGTAATGCAGCGCATCTTTACAAGTCGCCCATATTTCTTGTACATAAACTAAAATTGGCACCTAGAATAAAAATTGATGGATGCATATTACTATGCATATGGATGCATATTACAAGCTTGTATGGAAGCAAGAAATGCTACCAGACATTACGGCTATTTTTCAAAATGTCATGTGTGTAATTTTCATTAGGAAAAATTTCTCTCCCAAGTAAGAAAAAATACGTTACTAATTTAAGTATTGAAATTATCGGAAGCGAAAAGAATCTGTGGTGATAGCTGGAATAATTTGTCTTTTGTAGAGCTCGTCTAAATAAAGTTTATTCATTCACTCACTTGTAGATGTAGAAACTTCTAATTTCGTGCGATATGTCCAACACGGATGTAGCCCGATCCGGTTTTGGTTTTTTTTAGAAAGGGAAAGCTTTTTCCTGCAGGCAAATTTCAGATCCAATTCCGTGCGCAGTATTAGCCATATATAAATTTTTCGCCCACATTAAAAATAGCATTCAAGCAAACCTGTCCCATTTCTCGTGAAAAGCCGCAAAGTAGTCCGTGAGACGAAATAAGGGCTGGACGAAAAAATGGCTCGTGAATCGTCTGCTTCGTCTGTTTTACTTAATGTCTGCCTCAATTACATAAAGTTGTCTTTGAAATTGCGCAATTGTTATGGGGTGGGTGTAGTATTTTGAATTTTTATTGATATTTTGTTTTTGTTCTCGCTTTAAACTACTCAACATTTTTTCGCATTTCGCCAATGACTAAACTCATCGAACCGAATTTCAGAATGGTAGGTGCGAAACAGAGTGATAAAAAATTTACGGTGCCCTGCGATGTGTGACTCTGGTCGCTTCTTTTGACCGACATCTCTCTAATAACTTCCCAAATTCGTCTTCCGGTGCACTTAGGGGTAGGCGCCCCACTTCGCCATCCACGAAGACGTTTTGTACCACCGGTGCAACTACCAACCATTCCGACGGACTGTGACGGCTCCTTGTCATTCCGTGCCATTTACGCTTAGAAATATCTGTTTCTTTTAACGGTGAGCCGCACTGCGCCCACGCGGGCATCCTCGAAACCTACACTCGTCTTCTACTCCGCCTCCACAAACCGTTAATGTCACGCTTCTACTGGCGTGACATGTACGGCTTGTCTGCCAGTACGTTCGTTTTTGTTTACATTGTCAACGCACAAATCCTCACAACGCCACAAAACCCCATCGTTTATCCAGTCCCACGCAACCGTCACCCAGTACAATGCGGCCGTTTGATCGAATCGGCAATGATCCGTATGGAACAGTTCACTGTACAGCGGCTTGAAACCGCTTGGTGATTGTTGCTGTTGACCATCAGGCCCGGCGCGCCAAGACCACTGCACTACCAGTGCCATCGCCACGACGTTACGTCTTTCATTCATCGCGACTTTATTCCGTCGCATGGGGCGCTCCTCCGCCAGCTCTTCAGTGACGGGGTATTTTCTATCCGATGTCATGGAGGTGCTCCTGGAGAGGCAAGCTCTAACATCCACCGTACCGACGCCGACTGCCACCCGCAGGCTAGCTGTTTAACTGAGTGTTTCAACCGCATACTAGACGACATGGTGGCTGCGTATTTCGCATCTTTATCAATACAACTGGGATGCTATACCCGCCGTTTGTGACGTGCGCTTGCAACGCCCCCCCCCCCCCCTCCCGCAGCCTACAACCGCTTTTCTCCTTTTTTTCTCCTTTTGTACGGACGTGAGAACAATCATGGCCATTTCATCTTTCTGAATCACTAGACGTACGCCTGAGAACGTCTGAGAACGACGTACCCTTCTTTGAAGTACATAATAAAGAATACGCCGACCACCAGAGAAAATAAAACAATGACGTTTCGGCACCCCGAACGGGAGCCTTGTTCACACTAAAAGCAGAGACAGAAAGCTAAGAGTTTAAGTAGTATGAAGCACGTGACCTAAACACCTTGCGTAAGCGGGGGGAAGATTGCCGTCAGTGCGGTTCAGGGTGTTTTTGTTCGTCTGTATCATTATGGATTCAAGATACAGCCTAGAGGCGAAGTCCTTCTCGGTGGCGACAACACGTGCCTTGCCCCAGTCTATCTCATGCCTTGCCCCAGTCTATATAACATGCACAATCGTCTAACCATGAGATAGACTGGGGCAAGGAATGAACTTTTTCAGTATTTTATATGGCGCATAAAAATGGGAAATGATGGGCACGTTGAATGAAGACAAATAAGGGTAGGCAGACACATTCATTTATTCTTCTTGAAACAGATAATAGTGTTTCATACGTCTGAAAGAAAGATAGGTGGAGAAAAACATACCCTATCGAGCGCCAGTACGATCGTGATAATCGCAATCGCGTTGGAGGAGTCGCGACCAGCTCTTTTTTATTTTATTCGTTTGTCTCTATTTCTATGATGCGGTGGAATTTTTCATAAATACTGCGGCACTTTTACGCCTGACGAAGCCAAGTCTTTCAAACTGCACAACTTTTACAGGGAAAAGAAGTATTTTGAATGCGCCAGAATAGTATTTAATTTTTATGGTTGCTTTGAAGTACGAAACACTTTTACGCAGTTCGCTAACAATTTAACTCTCCGAACCGGTTCGCGAACCGGCTCGGGTCGTGATTTAGTCGAACCGGAACCGCACTGAAACTCGAACCAGAACCATAACCGAACCGCTATTTTTTCCCGGTTCGACAGTGTGCTATTATATAGAGAAGAGAAAACTTCGAACAAGGTAAAAGCACGATGCTGGCCTACGTTTTCATCCAGAGAGGAACTTGCTTTACTCAGGGCCCTGAGGAAAGCAAGTTCTCTTTGCTGAAACGTATGCGCAGAATCGTGCTTTACCTTGTTCGAAGTTTTTCTTCTCTTGTGTTCTCTACCATCTTCAAAGTATCCCAACCGGCGGGTATGTTTTTCTCCACTATCTTTCTTTCAGACGTATGAAACACTATTATCTGTTTCAAGAAGAATAAATGAATGTGTCTGCCTACCCTTATTTGTCTTCATTCAACGTGCCCGTCATTTCCCATTTTTATGCGCCATATAAAATACTGAAAAAGTTCATTCCTCGATCGAGTCATTGGCCGACTATTATTGCGTGTGTGATCTATTATTGCGTGTGTGAGCCACTCCGTTAAACAGATGGTCCACTCGTCCCTCACGCGTATGACGTGTCCGCGTGTGCCCAGCGAAAAAGTAAAGAGTACCCGCAGTGGTTCGGTGCTGTGGTCATGGCTTCTCTAATCACGCAGGTTCTAAGTATAGCCGACGATACACCCTTTAATTACTGTCTGCTTACCAACCAGCGCTATTTTCTTTTTGCAATAAGCAGGAAGCGATGCCAGGAGGCTTCTATCATCGCAGTTGCCCAATTCTTCCCTTTTCGCCATCATGTGCCTCCCAAGAATGGACAGCGAGCGACAGAGAACACTCGTACGCGAGGACTGCTGCAAATTGCTGTCGTCGCGCGGCGCCAAATATAAACGAACTCGAGTGCATAGCCATAAATCGCTGCAGCCGTGGCCGGTTCACGAGGACGCCTTCTGGAGGCACGACAGGGAACCGGAAGTCCGTGCTGGTCGCCCATTGAGCTTCGAAATGAGCCGTTTAAATGCGATATATGCAGGCCCGTGGGGCCCGAATGATTTCACGCGGCAACTGTGCCTATACCTCCGCGTTCCGCTATAACGACCTCCCATGATCCTGGGAGACTAAGAAAAAGTTGAAATAATTTTGTTTTACCTTGAGCAAGGTCACCTGCCTTGAAACTTCCGACCGGTTCGCTCTCTTTCTTCATTCATGCTCGTTGGCGAATTCGAACAAGATATGCTTAATTTAAGGGTTATTTTTTTTTTACAGTGGGGTTGCTAGTGTTGCTTCCGCGGGGCTCTTCCACGACCGTTTTCGTCACCGACGTCGGTGTGAGAAAAAAAAAAAAGCGAAAGATAATTCGTAGCTCCCCCTAGCAGTAACTAGGAGCAGTAGGTGATAGGGCATGGAGCATCTCGATGGTAAGAGTTTGGGTTCATGAAGAGGAGGGGAGGAAATATGTTAGTGGGTAGTCGGAGCCACTACGGCTGGCCGATTGAACTGTTTTGACTCTAAGATCAAATGATGGTCAGCCCTCCTGAACCATCACGTGATCATAGACTAATTTACGCCATTGCTTTTTCTCCGGTGGGCGGCGCGATGGCAGTCCAATTTTCCGTTTGTCGACCAATGGCGGGTTTGTTCGTTTGTTCGTTTGTTCGTTTCTTTTTTGGCTCGTTTGTTTGCTCGTTCGTTTGTTCTTTAAATCGACCGATCGAACAATAGATCAATCGTTTATTTGTTTGCTTGTTTTTGTTTGCGTGCCTGCTTTTGCTTGTTTTTGTTTGTTTGTTTGTTTGTTTGTTTGTTTGTTTGTTTGTTTGTTTGTTTGTTTGTTTGTTTGTTTGTTTGTTTGTTTGTTTGTTTGTTTGTTTGTTTGTTTGTTTGTTTGTTTGTTTGTTTGTTTGTTTGTTTGTAGGCGCTGTCGCCGAAAGGGGACATTGGCCGGACGTCAAAAATTTGTGCTCTAAACTGCCCTTGCCCGATTCTCAACCATGACCGGACACATATATCCCCTGATTGCAGACCATCCACAGAGATGGAATGACGTCAAAAAACGGCTAGTCGCTGCACGACTTCCGCCAAGACCTCGTGCCTTTGTTCAAAGTTCTCTGTCACCTGAGCTTTGCTGGTCGTGATTATTTTTTCGGCAAAGCTGTATGTGGATCACTCATCAGGATTTTTCTGTGTCGCGGACCCACAGGAATTTACGCTACGCGGCAAAGCCAACTTGCTCACGCATACTGTGGGGCTCTTAATATCGATATTTGGGGAAAAAAGCATACTGCAGTCGGTGGCTCGCACTCTTCTAACATCAGGCCGAGGTCTGTCTGCATGTCGTAATTAGCTCACGGTGGAGTTGTAAGCGCCAGGAAAGTCCCGTCTGCTGTCAATTCACCGGCTTCTACGGAAGGAGTATTGTCACAGAAAGCGGTGTCCCTTGTGTTTTATCAGAATTGTCCCGAAAAGTTATGGGAGGTTGAACTGCTCAAACGACATTGTAACCGTGTGAAGTTTTATCTCGCTACATATTATCAATAACCACCAGTAGCCCTTTGAATGCAAACAGAATAAGGCCACCTTTCATAAGTCCTCCCAGCTGCATCACAAGCTGCCGTGGAACGGATAGCTCAATTTTTACCTGCAAGAATAAAACGGTACTCCTTCCATGTTTCACTCAGCTAATTTATTTTGAACACTGAAAGAAGCACAAATTAAAAATAATCTTCTTTTGTTTCTTGCACTCGTTGGGACCGTGCCCCGGTTAATTCGCCCGTAAATAAAATGCTCTCAACTTTGAACGAAAACCGCATTTGTCATTTTGCAATGCCATTATTATTTATATTTTCAGACCTTCGGTATCGAATAATGTCAGTATAGCTGAGTGTCGATCATTTGTCTGGCCTCTCAGTCAACCGCGCTTATTTTAGCAAGTAACACCCATCTCGACTTTTGTGAGCTTTGCTTTGTGGCTTTCCCTATCTATGCGTAACGCCTGTCGGAAGAAGACTGCCCTTCAAACAAACTTTGAACTGCCATGGTTTGTTTCGAAGAAGCAGAAATAAAAGTTAAATATAGTAATTCAGGTGCGGAAGCGTTTTAATGTAAATGAAGGCCGCAGCAAAAAGTCGCCGCAGAAAAAGTACGAGGTGGGCTTCATTCTGTAGAAATACTCCTACATTGAACATTAAGCTTTCTCTGTCACTAATAATGCTGGTATACAACCAACGCATTCTTCTTGTAATGACGTATGGGTCAGAAACTTTGTGTTTCACTGAGCGATTTGGAGGAGGAGGGGGTAGCCTTTATTGTGGCAGGAAGACTCTACGTCAAGTGGGGGAAGGGGAAGTAGAGGAAGGGGAAGCAGAAGGGGGGGGGGGGGGGTTGTAACGTGGGGCATCTCAAATGCGTACAGTTCGACCCAGAACAGGTGGGCTCCTTGAGAATGCTGGAGAGGCTGCGTGGGGTGAGGAGAGCAGGCTCACGGCTCTAGACTGCTCGTGCTAGACCGCTTTTTAGGGAAAAGTGTGCAATTAAAGCCAGCATGGAGGGTTTCAGTGTACGAGGGTCGATGTAAAGATAGGTTGTATTTGGAGGAGGCTTGAAGGTTCTGCAGCGCGCGAACTTAAGGAAACTTAGATCGGACCAACGGGCTACGGGAAGGATAATAATAAGGACCAAAATGGGCGATAGGGAAAAAGCTGCGTGGATTAGGAAACAGACGCGTGTGTAACACGTTCTAGTTTAGTTATGCGGAGGTAATAGGCATTGACACGTCACGCGCATGAGGGGAAACAGGTGCACCATTCGAGTATAACGGAGTGGCTGCCAACAGACGTGAACGCAAAAGGGGTCGTCGGTCAAGGACTCGATGCGGAGATGAACTACGAAAATTCGGGGGAAAAGAATGAACTATGATAGGCGTGGCTAAACATCTTTGGGACAGGTCGTTGTTTCGCAGCGGACACAACCAGGCTGATGATGATGATTATTCAGATTCAGCTTCATTAACTTTTGTTGTACATCGCATTTTTTTTTTCTCTGGTTTGTCTAAGCACTGAGTGTCTGCTGGCTTTTTGGAAAGTTCGTGAAAACGTACACAAAAGAGAACAAGAGCACTCATAATTTTTTTACATGAAAATTTCTCGCTTACGCTTCACAACGCAGACTTATGCTCTGGAACGCATCATAAAAGGCAAAAAAAAAACATAACTTGTGAACAGCACAAATACGTATATATTTCTAAAGCAATTTATGTTACCAGTGTCACAATATTTTCTCTTTTCTTTCACAATTGTCCCTCGTATTTTAACGGCGGAGCTGTTATAGGGCTGGCCCTGACGACCGTATCTGCTGGTATAATATTGTGTCAGGCTCTCTCCGGAGCAGGCTTCTTCGCTGTGTGAAATCCGGTTCCAGGTATAGAAAAACAATCATAAAAATAAAAAGTCTCAGGGCTTCCATGTTTTGATACAAGGCGGCCTGCATTGCCCCTGGAAATACATCTTCTTAGCAATGCGCGTTTGTTTAGAGGTGAAAACTATTTTAAAGAGCGCTTGATATTTGAAAGTTGTCTTTCCCGCGTAGCCTTCTGAGCAGCGAAGCAAGGCCATCTGCGAAAGAGTATGATTACAGAAGACGGCTCCACCTGTTGTGTTATCGAAAGTCATCATCATCACCAGCCTATCTACGCCCACTGCAGAGCAAAGGCCTCTCCCATTGATATCCATTTACCCCGGTGCTGTGCTAACTGCGACCAATTTATTCCCGCAAGCTTCCTGAGCTCATCTACCCATCTAAATTTCTTGCGCTTTCTTGGAAGTATTGAAGTTATTGAAAGTGTGCGGAAACAAATTACATGACAATTAGCCACTAAAATGATTGTTCCAGTACGCCGACTTTTAATTTACCAGTCTTAATAGTTAGTTCACACTGAAGGTGTAAACGTTACAGAATTACTGCTTGCTTCCAATACGTGACCACCTATGGAGGGAGTAAAGTTACAGAAAACGGCCGTAGCTGTTGTTTTAGCGGAACTGTCCGGAAACAAATTGTATGTCGAATAGCCTCTAAAACGGCTCTGGCATTACAAACCACAGCTTCGCTGGGAATTCTTTATAGCATAGTGGAAGAGCACTGATATTTTATATTACACAAGTCGATCCGGAGGGCATTAAAAATTTCCCACACATAAAAGTTCCTCCTTTTTTTTCCTGTAGTCTGTGTAGACTCGTGCCTTCACGAACCTTTCAGTGTTTTTAGCGTCCTACTTTTTCTAGAAGGAACTTTGCACTGTTCGCAGAAATAATATCCTGTTAGCACCTCGTATTGAAACAGCTGACGCAACTGAAGTGCGTCGAGTAAGTATACGTGTCCTCTATTTTAGCATCTTGAAACTTAGTTCCATAGACAATCGCATTTACTATTCTGTTAATTACTCGGTTTAAGTATTTCTTTTTATGATCTGAGCCGTAACTATATAATGTAATTCCATAATTTAAAATCCCTTCCGCCAGTGCTTTATGCATAATTGTCTGAAGTTGAATGGTGCCTTTCCTCTCGAACGGTGAATCATGGCTGCTATACCCCCTAATGTCTTGCATGCAAAGATGGCATAATTATTCCTCGTACGGTGTCCACCAAAGAAGATGCCTAAATATTTTACTACAGGCGCTAATGCAAGAGGAGCTGCATTGAAATAAGCGCAATCGCGCAAACACCAAGTACCTAGCACACCTGACTTCTCAGGGGAATCAGACGATCGCCCTCATCCGCAGGATTGCTGCCCGCAACAAGGGGCTCAAAGAAACGGAACGTATCCGGCTGATACAGGCATTTGTGCTCAGCCGTCTCACTTACTCCCTCCCCTATCTCTTGCCCTCGCGTACCGAACTCTCTAAAGTCAACTGCCTCATTCGAAAGATCTACAAAACGGCGCTACAAATCCCTCAGAGCACTACCACTGACAGACTCGAGAAACTGGGCATTTACAATACGGCGGAGGAACTCATTGAAGCCCACCTCATCGGTCAGCTAAATAGGCTCTCATTCACCCCCACCGGTCGCACTCTCCTTGCTACTCTTAAACTTAAAGCCCCGATTCTCTGTGACGACATGCTCCCGATACCACCCGACATTCATGGCTCCCTCACTATCCGCCCTTTACCGCGCA
Source organism: Haemaphysalis longicornis (assembly GCA_013339765.2). Classification (NCBI taxonomy): domain Eukaryota; kingdom Metazoa; phylum Arthropoda; class Arachnida; order Ixodida; family Ixodidae; genus Haemaphysalis; species Haemaphysalis longicornis. The sequence goes on along the minus strand of CM023450.1, from coordinate 128,658,988 downwards.
ATATGCACCCTGTTTTCAATAAGCGGCGTAGGGAACAACGGGCACGAGCGCTTACAGATAAATACCCCGTCCACCCCACTACGGTTTACGTGGACGCAGCTTGCTATCGACGGCAGGACGCATACGATGTCGCACTAATCAGCCATCCCAACACTCCTCCTCTTAACTCCGTAACAGTCCGCACCATCCGACCCGCTGAGGCGGAAGAGGCGGCAATCGCCCTATCCCTTACACATAGGCCGCCCCCTACCACTATCATCTCGGATTCGAATACGGCCATTCGAAATTACGCCATAGGCATGATCTCGCCCCTGGCGCTCAGAATTCTCCTCAAAAAATCCCCCTACCGTACCCATAGAGCTGATCTGGACTCCGGCCCACACGGGCGTGGGGGGAAATGAGGCAGCACATAGGGCCGCTCGAGAGCTCACCGTCCGAGCAAGCCCTAGCCTCGAACCCTTTCACGGAGCCCTATCAGCTCGGGACAGCCTCTTAACCTTCCAAGACATTACGGCACATTTCCACCTCTCACGCCACCAGCTCCCTCCCGCACACCCGGATTTATCCAACAGGGAAGAACGGCTTTGGCGACTGGTGCAAACCCATACCCTCCCGTCGCTACCACCTGCACCGTATTTATCCTTCCGTCTACCCCTCCCCCAACTGCCCGGCCTGCGGAGCAGTGGAAACCCTGGACCATCTCCTTTGGAATTGTCCCCACAACCCCTTTCCCCCTTACCAGACGGTGGGCTCTGGGCTGAGGCGCTGGGCAGCTCCGACCTGTCTACCCAACGGGTGGTCACGGCGAGGGCTGCTGCGGTCACCGGTACGCCGGTCACCACGCCCCCCTAAGGGACAGTGAAGTGAATTTGTCAAGCTCCCTGTCTTGCTTGCACTGCGTAGACTGGCGCAAATTAGCACACTTTTCATCGTTTATCCGGTTGACAAATCGGTAATTATTTTACAAAGCGCGAAAGAAGAAAAACTACCATGAGCGGTTTGCGGCGGCCGCACCAACTAAGCTGTGACGTTGGGAGGAGGGGGCACCGTGATTGGACGATGCACAAGGTTAGCAATCAAACAAGTTTCGGTTTCGGTTTCGGTTCTGTAAAACAATATGTTTGACATCCGATGGCGTCGTTGGATGGGCATTCTCAATATCCCAGTAATAGTAGTACCGCGCTTCTGCCATGTTGTCGGCTGTAAACTGCATAACATAAGCCTCCCAGGACGGCTTGGAATCGTAGCATTCACTAGCCGAGGCCTACGATGTGCATGAACGCCCTCCGCGTCCCCGCAGACGCTCAAATACATGCGCTTTTCCCCCATATTTGGAGCTTGCCTCACTCATGCCTGTATCGTAAAAAGCGTGTTCGCACCAGGCCAAGGGTCTGTTGATTCTGGCCTGTGCCCACTGCCCGCAAGCAGTCGGTGCTTATGGCAACAGCACGCCAACGAGGACTCGCTAGCGCGCCAGTGCCAGCCTGCGCGAGTTCTGTGGACTAGTTCGTGGAGCAATGAACGTTGCGGGCCAAAGAAAAGGTGAACTCAGTATAAAAAACATCGCGAAAAACTAAAAAGTTCACTTATAAAAAAAAAGCATGCACCCGCGGGGATTCGAACTTGTGACAGGCAAAACGTTCGCGATGGCATACATAGCGCTCCAGACCACTCAACCACGCCGCGAGCCATGCTGACCTTGCAAATATAAGGTATATAATGTACACTTTTATATAATGTAAGGTATATAGTTTACACTTTTATTTAGTTTTAGTATTTCAAGCACCTTAGGTGACTTTTTGTTGTATTGCGCTCGTGCAGTAAGCGTCCCCCGAGTTTCCACAATAGCTCACGTCTAGCAATTGCATTTCTTAGGCGGAAAAGCGTTCGCAGATGCGTAGTCGTGCTGCTGACCGCTGTGCTTGTTCGCTCAGCGCAAAAAAGTGCTTCCCGCACCCTAGTTTTACGCTGTACGGTAAAAATATCAGTTGATTTTATTTCCTTAGTACATATATTGACTTCGCTGACTCTTCTCCCCCTTCAAGAGGCCTTATATTTTCCTACTGGCGTACCAGACAGCGAAGCGTCGCATGTGCGCTTGTGCAGCGCTTGTGTGAAGCGACCTTGACTTGGAGCTAGATACAGTGTACAAACTAACGAAGTAAAGAAAGGCACATTCTTCCATTCACAAACGTGTGCTGGCTTAGTTTTCAACTGATCGAGCGAATTGCGACGACCCGTCGGCGGCCGGCGGACTAAACGTTGGGCCGACTGACTCGGTCGCGGAAGGTCGGCGAGCCGTGCAGTAGCGCAGCCAATTGCCAGCTCCTCTCCTGCTGACGTCACACGAAAACGCCACAGAAAATGGGCGAGAGTGCAGGGAGGAGGACAGCATTTTCGAATTGATTTTTCTACTAAGTAAATTCGCGTAAACGCGCTCAGAGTGGTCGAAACAGGGCCTAGGGACTCCGGACTACAATTTGCGCTCGTAATCCCGCATTGTTTACAAATCACTTCAGTGTCCCTTTAAATGCTCAATAAAATGTTTGTCCTCCTCCTCCTCCTGCATTGAAATAAATAGGCTCATCCAGGCAAACAACTCTGTGTTGTTTTCTAAAGAATACCAATTTTGTTTTTCTGCGAATTTACGGAAACTTAATTTTGTTCGAACCAATTCATAACTTTTTTAATGTCGTTTTGAAAAGAGTTTGCTCCGCAACCGACGACGGAGGTTTTAAGAACTAGAACGTCTGCACATTAAAACAACTTGGAGTTTAGTGCGAGTTAGCAAAGATCGGTAACGTAGATGTGGAAAGTATTGGGCCTAGTGTGCTGCCCTGAGACACTCCACACTGTATTTTTTAAGGCCGCTATACTCTCTCTGGAGTTTTACGAGAAAAAACGCCTAAAATTTTAATAAATTGTCCACGAAACCATAAATTAGAAAGTTTTTGTAGCGTAAATTTACGGTTTACTGTATCGAATACTGTCAATGGGTATAAAAATAACACTCAAATGACCTCGTTATTTTCAATACAGGCGTTAATACGGTCCGAAAATTCTTGTAAAAGTGAAATACTGTTCCTGTTCTTGTGAATCTGAACTTTTCACAACGGGATTGCATTACGTAGCGATGGCAAGTACAGTACCTATAGCCACCAAGCGTTCTTATAATTCAAAACAAGCAACGGACTGTTCGTTGCTAAAACAGGCCAGACAAAGGGATGCCGAAAAAACAATGAGCTATAGAAAATCAAGATAGAGCCCTTCCATTACTGTGGAAATGGTAGACCAGCGAATCTGTATTGGTAGATAACAGTACTGAGTTATGTATGGTGACTTACTATATCGATAGAGTAAAGACACATATACATACTTTCATTAGAAATATATCTGAATCAATTCTCATATAATTTGTTTCGATATAGTATCGATACAACAAAAGTCACAGCCGTGTTCTCTAACCATTCATACCCTCTCCGTAGAAGGGCATGTATTGACAGCTGACGGTGATTAGCGTTTACAACTTAGCGTAACGATAGAGCAGCCATAATGGCCAACTGCAGTCTCATTTTTTCCAAGATACATACCGTATTTACTCGATTCTAAGCACCCGCTTTTCTCCACGCTCGCGATGTCCAAAGTGAGGGGGGGGGGTGCTTAGATTCGAAAAACCTAAATTAAGCGATAAAGTGAGCTTGGCACGACACGCAATACGCACGGGAGACAGCAAGTGGACCATTCGTTTAACGGAGTGTCTGCCAATGAATCGTAAGCGACATAGGGGCAGGCCACCGACTCCATAGAAAGATCAACTACGAACACATGCATTCACCTTCCTTTGCTCATGCGAAAGCATTAAATTGTTCATAAAACTAAAAAAACCCGCGTCCGGCGGCGTCCGGCAGCGTCCGGCAGCTGCGTCACTCCTCACGTTTGTCAAGACCTGGTGATGCGGCATTGCTACTCTAGACTGGAGGTGTTCCTAATCTGAAGAGAAGAGGCAGAATGGGGTTAGTGAGAAACGGGACGGCCATCCTTGGGTGCGGGTCCTGATGATGTGCCTTGATGTGCCTGGTTCGGAGAGGGCCATGTTAACTGGCTACACCGCGTTCCATAGCGCGTGCACACTCAGCAGCGTGAGTACAGGCTCTGTAGCAGCGAAACAGCTCCTAAACCTTCCTCTGCCTACGGGGCGTTGCACATCGTCGCAGAGGTGCATCGGCAAACGCACAACGCTCTACCAGGCAGCGGCGCTGACCCGGCGCCAAACCCAAATAATTACTCCGAAACGTTCGATTGGACAATAATGCTTTGGCATTGACCAGTCATAAGGAGTACTTAAGGTCCCTCAGAGCTTTTGTCCGCAGCCACAGCGATGAAGCGATCACTTGGATGCTTATCTGCCGACATCGCCGGGAACTTCATTTTCCGTTAGGGCTACAGTGAAACCGGTTCAACGCGTGCACACGCTCCTATCCTGCTATTTCACTTCTGCCTAACGAGCCTTTCAAGTGTGACCTAAAATCGATTCGAGGTCGCAGAAGTCGACGCAGCATCTCTGTAAGGTAGTTCTCTGACGTGACTTACCACCTAAAAAAAAAAAAAAAAAGGAGAGCTTTGGCACATTTGAAGCCCAACAACCCGAAACAAAACTAATGAGAATGAAAACAGGGAAGAGGTGGGGGGGAAGGGTGAGGTATATAGATTAGTGGGGTAAGCCGAGCGCACCTACAACGTTAGTGGCGCGAGAGAGAGGGATGGGGAGAGGAGGTGAGGTGAGGTTGGTTGGCCACGGCGAACCCGCGGTCCTCGAGCCGGCAGCGGGGCAGGGTACGCGCAATGAATTCCGGTCATCGTGACGCGACCATCAGGCGGCGGGGAGCCAGCAGTCCATCCGTGATACCATTATCGGCGGACACGTAGCGCTAATTGAGCTTTGTGGCGAGGGCACAAATGACCGCGCTGATGATCGATAATCGCGCCCCGGGCTGTCCTGCCTATAAATCACTGCGTCCCGTCCGCCGCTCCACTGGCCGCTCGGACGTCCCCCCTTTTTTCCCCGTGCTTCCGGAAAAGCCTCCTTCTCATTGTGAGGAGGCGGTGTCATTCGTTCCTCGTTGTGTGTGCCTTCTTTTCTCTTCTGCCCCCGTCGTCGGGGCCATGCAGCACGTGACTGCATAATGGTGTGTGTAAGTTCACGGGCGGTCAGGACGCCGTCCGCTGACGTGATTTAGGGAGTGCGCAGAGCGGAGATTTATTTCTTCTGTCTTTGTGTCTTCGCCGTCACAACAACGCCGGCGCGAATCGAGAGAGGAGTCGCTGTATTGAGCGGCTGCGACGTCGTTGCTACCTGCCGCGGTGTACACTTCTCGTCGTGGTTTACAAGGGGGAGAGTGAATACCGAAGCCTTTTTTTTTTTTTTTGCGCTTTTGCGGGCACCCACGGGAGAAGTTCGCTCCTCCGTTCGGTAGTACTGCGAGAAAAGAGCACAGCGGGCTCGCAACTGAAACGTGCAGCTTGCAGCAGCGTCCGAGCCCGTAACGATGTGTTGGTTTTATGACTACGAGTTCTACTACAGTTCCGGTGCGTATGCGTTGAGCGCAAGTGTATCTCTACGAAAAGAGTTACTGGGGAAGAGATGAAAGAGATTCGTGGTTCATGTTACCAGGGCTGCTAAGTTTGCTGTTTCTGACTGCGACTAACGGCAGGAAAGTTGATCAATTTAGATATACGCCACTAAGCTACTTCTTAGGCTCTAGTAACGAAGTTTGCTACTTTGGAAGAGTTTAGGTATTTCTGCGCGATTCCTTGAAATTGCTTGATCTTATATTCAGGTAAATCTCCACTACACACAATGGTCCTGTCTGGTGGCATCCCTACGTCGCTCCGTAGTCTCTAGAAGTAGAAAGTAAGAGCAGCGATGTAAAGTGGAGCGGACGGTTAAAGGAGTGTACTCCCGTGAAAAATATGACATTTTTTTCTGCAGCTCCATTTGCGAGTCGCGAGACCAGAAAAACATGACAACGAAAACAAATTGTGGCGCTATGAAACGCAGCATTAACACAAAAATGAAATAGAGCGTCAGAAAAAGAGGCAAGGTCGAATGTGAGCCAAAGGATGTCGCGAAAAATTCTTTTTTTCCCACTAATTGCTAGCACTGCGGATTGACGTAAAGCCGAAATTAAATTGAGCTACTTGAGAAAGAGATAATTATGGCCTAACCATTGCTACGACGCTTGTCTTGGTTGTGAATTCTTATACTCGGATCAGACAATGAGTAGCTAAATACGTAGGGTTTCTCTATTGTTTTATATTTATTCCTTGTTTTTTTTTTCGTAATGATGCATATTTAGATTATAGTACCTATTAAATATCTACTCTTCACCAACTATGTAATTCTGTGCAGATGCAGGGTGTAGTACACGGTTGGTTCGTTATCACGACCTTTCACTCATGTCCTTTGGAGTGCTTTTCAAGTTTCATCGGTTTTTTTTGTGGGTGGTTTCTTGAGATATAATCGTTTTTTTTTTCGTTAGATAATCTTAATTGTTTTTTATCTTTATCTATTTTTTTATATATTAAGCTTTTATAATTCTCTGCGACCAGTTATGTTCACTTAACGTGTTATAACGATTAATAGTAGTAGTTTTTGGCCGATTATGCATTTTTATGCGAAAGCAGGGCGCTGCACGGTCGGTTCGTCCAACGATTTTGTTATTCATGCTTCTGTTTTTTTTTGGGGGGGGGGGGGCGAGGGGGGGAAGGGGACGGGTATTTTTTTTTTGTCTTTGTCGTGTGAGGGGAGTGTGTAAGATGGTTTTTTTTGTTGTTAGTTCAGTAACAGTATTTGTTAGTTTTCCTTATTTTCATTTTTGTATTTTAATGTCCTTCCATCAATGAGCTTTATCTACACCATTCTAACGATTGAACGTATTAACTTCTGCAATTATGCGTCTTTGTGGAGATTCAGGGATTACATGTATGGTTGGCGCATTTGCACGATTTTTTTATTCCTGCCGCAGTTATTTTTTTTCTGAGATTTTTTTATTCTTGCCTCTGTCATCCACGGCGGTGTATAAGATAGACATTTTTTTTCGATAGCGCGTTTCTATTGTTTTAGTTCTGATTTTTTTAAAACTGTTTTAGAACAATGATCCCCATATATACACTACTATAGCGACTAAATGTGTTAACTTCACCAACTACGTATTTTTATGATGCTACAGGGTGTCGAGGGACCGTCCGCGTGCCCGTGTGCGACAGAATGTGCGATGGCCTAGACTCGTTCACGCAGGCATTTCTATGCGAATTTGCCTCAATCCAAGATGCAACGCCCTCATCAGCAGGCCACATCGGTATTTAAACCCGAGACTTCCCCCGAAGCACCATCAAACCTTAGCGGAGTTCAAGGCTGTTTTATGCTTTTAGCCACTACACTTTCCAGGAGGGAATTAGCAACTGTTTGGGGCGTGGCAAAGTTATTGCTTTCGGTACGGTCCTATTTGAGAGTGTCTCATTACCATCTTTCACCTATAATTCCTTCCTTCCACGAATCAGAAAAGCGGCCGATGTTCGCTGTAACACGGGATGTACTCTTATAAACACATTCGGGTGGTTTCTAGCATTACAATACCCGGAAACCTTTCGTTATGAATTGATAGACCGATTTCACTGTTTTTATTACCACAGCACCACTCTCGACAACCCTTTCGAAGCTAGAAATTTTTGCGCGCATCGGAGACAGGTGTGCAAGGTGACCGAAAGGCGGCGGTCTTTCTTTGGGTACCTAAAGTCGTAAATTTTCGTCTGCTTGTCTGGCTGTCAGTCTGACTCACTGCCTGACCAGCAGGGCGACAAGAGGAGAAATAATGCTTGAGCCCAACACACAAGTATAGGCATGACGGTTCCAAACCACCAGGACTGCTGCAATGTCTCTTACATGTCGACATAATTAGGGCGGAGAAAACCTGAGGCATGTTTCAGGCAAAATGTAAGTACATAGCAGAGGGCACCAGCGTTTTTTTAATTAAGAGTACACGTGGTTTATTCTTTACGATAACCAATAGAAAAATGACGCGTTAATTTGGTGTTTGATTTGATTGATTGATTGTAGGGTTTAACGCGCCGACGCAACGCAGGCGATGAGGCGCGCCGTAGTGGAGGGCTCCGGATTAATTTTGACCACCTGGGGATCTTTATCGTGCGCCGAAATCTCGTACACACGGGCGTTTTTGCTTTTCGCCTCCATCAGAAAAGCGACCGCCGCGGCCGGGAATCGAACCCGCGACCTCGTGCTCAGCAGCACAACGCCTTAGCCACTGAGCCACCGCGGCGGGTTGTTAATTTGGTGTTGAAGAACACAATATTTCGGCTCGGGGCGTTGTAAGCGCTACAAAAACTAAGGGTACCATCAGGTGGGAAAAAAATCGAATTCAATTGAGTGAGCATTCACTGCAGTCGTCGCAGTAGAAGTCTGAGGGGTGGGAGGAGGAGAGATTGGAGGGGGTTACGTTGCAGTGGCGGACAATCCTTCGGCATTTGAAGAAAAGCAAGCAGATAGTCGGCAAATTGTTTTTCCTGTTTTTTTTTTATCACCGAATTATCTCTTTGTTTGTTTCATTCTTCTTCGTGGCTTTTCACATCTGGTTTTTGTGCTTCTGTTTCTTTAATTTCCAGAAGCAGTGGCCGCTCATTCGCTGTCCACACACAGAATTGGCTCCGCTAATGTTCGATTGTAAAAATGCATTGGGATTCAATCTCGGTTGTACCATGTAGAGGAAAGATGGTCCGCTGGCGCAGGGACGAGGAACTGTACACCTACAGGCTACAAACACCTTTGTGTCAAGAACATTTTGAGTATCTCAATCAACATGTTAATGTCACAAGAATGGCACGTAAGGAAGTTCGTAGGCGACAAGAATTTATTTCTACTGAGAAAGCAGACCATAACTGCTGAACTACTTTAAATAAATATTTATTTATTCAATTCAACCGATTCTCCGTAATAATTTACTTACCTAATTATTCTGTGTTAGTGGATGTACAAAAAAATAGAAATGTGAAAACATGAAACCAAAATGAATATAACTGATATACGCAGAAAAATTCATCAAACAAATATTCGTTCACAAGGCTCACCCGCAGTTCAGTGTGGGGGCGTGGACACCAATTATTCGAAGCTCCGCAAGCATGCTTGTCATGTTTTAATCGTACTACCCGTGGGTTTAGCTCCGTCCAAAAAATTGTCCGATCGCATGCACTGGCAAAAAAAAAAAAAAACATTTGAAGGTCATCTAAAGGTTTGCTCTCACTTCCAGAACAGAATAGGAGCGTAACGTTTCTTAGCCCTAAAGCTGCTGACATCTTAAACTTTTGTTTTGCAGTTCCCCAGCACCCCACTTCCTCCACAACCCCGCAAACATCGGTGGCTTGTTTCTACGAATCTTTTGAGGCCTGTATTCGTGACTTCAGGCGTTCAGGTTATAGAAGCGGTAATTGAGATACAGGGGGTTTTACGAGGTAACTAGCTCTTATTTTCACACTCTTCCGGGTCGTGCCCGATACAATGTCGTTCCGCTAAACGTGCGACGAATTCCTACATACCACGTCGGCCACACTTATGAGATTTACTTCATTTTATATGAATGTAATTTATTTTCTTTTAATGACAAATGTCTTTCGCGCCCATATGTATAGCGCTAATTAGGGGGGGGGGGGGTAGGTAACAATGACATAACTGCAAGTTGAGTGTGTAACACACACGTAATGCGTAATTGTGAATTTAAAAAAGATCCACCCTAGATACGAAACTTAATACGGGAATCGGCATCACACATCATCAAAGAGAAAATACTATTCACATGAGAAGCTATCAGCCAAGGCAAGCTGAGTAGCTAAAATTTGCATTAGAACCCGGTATTAGTTGCATGAAATCAAAACAAAGCGTGTCGATAAAGTGAGACAAAAAATGAAGCGCACGGGTAACACTTAGGGATAAACGACTTTAAAGGTGCCATGAAGACAAAATACAAGTTTGTTTCACTGAAATTACTACTTTGTCTAAATAACAAAACAGCAATTTTATTGCAAACTTCAAACAAATAGTGGATATATCGATGAAAAAAGATGAAGCAGTGGTGACTCCCCGTCCACTTCGCGGCGACTTCTCTATGACGTCACAGAACCTTGTTTGTGCGGTTGGCGGGTGCCGGCCAAGCAACGTCCAAGAAACATGACTGGGTAATTGTACTGGAGCCTGTAGTTCCGCTTGATCGCATCACTTTTATAATAAAACGCAGTCAACACACTGATAAAAGTTTTTATTGTTTGCCCGTAATACGTCACTGCAGAGCGATATTTCAACGTTTTGTATGTTACTTGCGTGTTTCTGATTTAAAAAAAAAATTGGCCGCGTATCTGCTCCTTTCGTTGCAAATGTCGACAAAAGACGATAGTCGACTGGTGCCCCTGGCAAGTAAATGCCTCCCTTCTCTTTCCCGCTCAACTCTCATGCTGTTCCTCTCCAGTCTCGTTCCTCCCAAGATAACACGCTAGAGGTTTGCTCAAGTCAATTTGAATTTACCGCGGTCCACTGCTCCAAGTCGAGTGCCTAGATGCCAGCGCTGCCGTACGGCGGAGACGCGCGTGAACCGAGGCAGCCTACTATACAACGTTTATAGAACCACGTTGCCCTACTTCACGAGCGTTCCAAGCGAAACGTGGAACCTATCTAGTGGAACCTTTCGTTGCTGTTGCCGTTTGATTTTTTCAAATGCCGTCAGGTAGCGCGGGCACCAGTAGGCGACGGTTTACTGCAGTTGATGTAGTATTTTATTTGCTATCGCACAACCAAGCATCCGTGATTTTTTTAATAAAGGAACACTGCAAATATCACTTATGTATTGATTTTCTGCCTTATATTTGCGTAATGTCTTGTTCTTGTTCAACAATATTGACATGTATGAACATTGACAACGGACTTCGACGTTTAGATTTGGCTGTGGGTAAATAAGACTATTGCGCACTTTCTGCTTCGCTTTGGCCGGGTGGCTGAATCGAGTCACAGACAGACCGACAGACGGACAGACAGACCAAAATTTCTGCGGTTAAGTAGCCCAAGAAAGACTATCGTCTTTGAAAAGCGCATTTCGGGACTGAAATGAAGTTGACTGAGTTAGCAAAGGCCTGTACTTTCAAATTGAAGTTTGTGGTATTTCGTCATCGTAGCCTTTTTAAAGATTTTCTCAGCGTGTTGTATATTCTGCAAGAACACACACACACAAATATTTAAACGTAAAATTTATAAGTGAAATGTAAGATTAATTTGTGACGGAATGAATCTAGGTCAGAGTAACATTTGTTTAACTCCATAGCATAATCATTTATATCCTACAGGCGGAGGCCGAGTTCGCGAAATGAAGACCCCATGCCGTTCACGTTCGCAGCGTTGTAGTAGTCTACACTGGTGGTTGCGCGGAACACATTCGATGTACACACCACCAACTCGCACGTGTATATAATGTGTATAAGCACACACTTCTGAGCCGATAAAGTTGCTACGGCGAACACATGAAAGCAGCGTTCGCGGGCGACCTTGCGCTATACCAACGGCCTCCCGCGCGCCGACGCTTTTCAGACCACGATTCTGCGTGGACCGACCGGGGGCTCCTTTCATGAATCGACGACGTCCCGTATCGGCTCAAAACCGAGCGCAATTACCCCCACCGCGAGTAGAGAGCCCCGCATAGGCGCAGTCTATCCCAGCCCACTTTCCCGACTCTGAGAAAAATCCCACGTCTAATTGAGGCCTTGAACGATGTTCGCCGCATCATCTATCACCCAATTTGTCACGCGACAAACTATTCCTCCCAGCGAACTGCCTAGCCGAGACGCGCCGCGCTGGTCGCTCAGCGGCGCGGAATGTTTGTTTATCCGGCCGGATTAGCCGCGCGCCAGGGCTGGTGGGGCCCCATATTAGCGATCATTAATCTTTCATGCACACGCTTGCGCAGACACAACAGTGTATACTGTAAGGCGCGTCCTCCGTTGGAAACGAAAACTGATTCGGGCGAGGGAAACCGAACAAGACTTTCGCAACCGCCTACTCGTTGTTCGGCCACCGCCCGGCCGGCCTGGTCAATGGGGGCCGCGCGGAAGTGATCATTTTCTAGTAGGCCGATCCGGGCGACCAGCGCTGTGTGCCCTGTACGCCGCTTCCGCCTTGCCTCGGCCCATTCCCTTTTCTTCCCCTGAGGAGCTAAAGGCAAGGACAGGGAACCATGTTTACGTATAGAATTATATCGCGAGCAACGTATAAAGTTTCCGGTACTTGTTTTTTAAGCGGGTTTCTTTTTTTTTTCAAGAAAGAGGGAGGGGGAGGTATGTTAAAGATTAATGTTGGTCCTTTGACAGCCTAATCTGCATTATTGAGGCAAACCAAAATAAGGGAGAGGAGGGTGGGAGACTTCAAACGCAAAAGGACGGCGGGATAGCCGGCAAAGCGAGACCGCCATCTCCGCTCCATCGCGTGTTCCTCCCTCCGGTCGTATAAATTTGGTTGGGAATAAACGTGGAAGCAAAGCCGCAGAATGGTGCATTTTGAACATGATCGATAGCTTCTTATTTTGTCGAACCCAGCCGCCGCAGTTGACCTAGTGACCACAGGTCACAGGTTTGGTTCCCGCGGTCACGAAGAAGGCGGCGCGTTTGTAAAGACAAACGCCTCCTCAGGCGATCATTTGATCGCCTGTGCGTGCACAAAATTCTTCGTGGGAATTGTAAATGTCGGCACCAGAGTGTCGGAACTGGCGCCGAGTATCGTATTGCAAACACTGTGCGCTCTCGATGCGCGAAACGTTCAATGGAATGCATGTGTATATACTAGGCGTTATTTTTCGAAATGAGACAGATCCAGAAACCGAAACTAAATCGAATAAAACTGCAGCGACAAGAAAAACTCGGCAAATTTCTCCTAAAAAAATGGGTGGCAAGAACTTAGTTTTGATAGCGCCTTGAAAACGTGTACGGAGATCGTACTTCGTATCGAAAACGAGCCAGATCCTGCTGTTTCGCGGATAAAAATGAGCGAAATCCATTTGCCCAATAATGGGAGTTTGCTCTAGGCTTCAGTGTTCTGACTGTTACGCGGGCGTTTTCGGAAATTTCTTTTTTTTTTTTCGCTTTTGGTAGCTGTCTCATTATTAATTTCTGACGGCAGTTAGGAGATCGGCGGAAGATCTGTCCCCAGATGCCAACGACGAAGGAAATCGAAGACGCAGTGAACTAAATGAAACCGAGACCGATATGAAACGAAACAATGATTTCATTTCGTCCCACCGGTCCCTACGAAATAATTCTGGTTATATTTATGTTTTTACTCCCATTTTATTATTTTAATACCTAACTAAATAGCTGCCGCTTACAAGCCCTGCAACCCTTCCCCTTCCTACCCCCCCCCCCCCCCCCCCCCTCTGAGAGTACGAACCACTTCATTGAGGTGAAGAAGAAGATATGAGCAGCCTTCATGTGAAGCGTTTTGGAAATTCATGGCAAAACAATGAAAGGCTTGCTTACTTCGTGATTGCCTTCAGGCGTACCCAAGTAAATTATCCTACGGAAGAATTTGAAAAGATCTGCTAATGGTGCCAAGAGGCCTCACCTGGTCTCCATGCATATTTCTACTGTTCTTAGGGCACTGCTGCATATTTTTAATGCCTCTTTTATTAACTCAATCGCACCATGCTTGAAAGTCTATTTAAATATAGTTTTCATAAGAATGCCGCGTCAACTTGAGTGTTTCAATTCGATATTAGCCAAATCCAAACTTATCAGCACTATATTGCTGAAACGTACGGCATAATTTTCAATTACTTGTGGCCATAAACGTCACCTAGCTGACATAGAATATTATATCATATAATAGCTTTGACAGCGTTCCATTTACGGTCCTGTAACAAACTTCCGCTTGTTTCTCAAATTTACGTTAAGGGCATCTGCCTCACTTCGAAAAAAAAAAAAAAAGGCCTCATATGTCCGCACTCTAGCCTATCTTTCGTGTAGTCTGTTTGGGGCCGTTCTTTTTTCAGCTATGCATGTTAACCAACTGTTCCAGTTTCTTCTGATATCACGCCTTTGCAGCTACGTCAGTGCTGGTTGCAATGCGCACTGAAATAAAGGTCCCGGAGTCTTAAACGTGGTGTTGCACTATCCTCACCCGTCCTATTGCTTGCGGGAAAAAATTATTCCAGAATCTTAAAACGGGCTTTGGAGGCGAAATCAGTATGGCTTAGCCTGGCGATACGGGTCGGAGACTTCTTTGCTGCTGCATCGTGTTTGCATATCTCTCCTCGCTTTCGTCTCTTTTTTTCTATGCTGGTGCGAATTCGATAGACAGGGCGGTGACGCCACGGTTTACCCTGAATCAGAGTTCTGCATGGCTGGGGTGCGCATGTTCTACTCACATGCCGTCACGTTGAGCTAAAGGTACATGCACACTAGCGTCGAACTTGCCGTGCCGCCCTGCCGTCGGCCGCGCTGCGGGTGAAGACTGCGGCGCGACGCCGCCGTCGGCCGTCGGCAGGGCGGCACGGCAAGTTTTACGCTCGTGTGCACGTAGCTTAGCACTCGGTAGAACGACAGAGCCGCACGCAGTAGCAACTCCTGCTCCCTCGCAGATGTGGCTCGGTAGCGATGCACTCGGCCCTTTCTCTGGAAGCCCTGGTTAAATTCCCGTACGAACTAAAATGTGTTTTTACTTACTCCACACAGTGGCGGCCATTTTCGGTGCCGGAAAACAACAGCAACAGCAAAGGCATTTCGCACAGGGGGACACTTAAAGCTTTCGCCTTTTAAAAAAAAAGTTAGGGTAACGAATTAAACAGGCGGACACAGCTGCTGCAAGGTTTCTTAGATCTCCACGCGTCATGGTTCCGACTTCGTGCGTGAAAACCACGGACTCGGGCAGCTTGAAGCTGTTTTAACCTGCGCGACACGACGCGGGAATTGCGGAGCTGCAGCACCCTGAGGCCTACTCGGAGAAAAGGCCCAACCGAAGCGGAAGACACCCGACTGAGAAAGGACTATCGTTGTCACCGAAATATTTTCCTTGGTTTTCCAAATTTGCGTGGAAAAAATGATGCCTGGACGAAGAGGACTAGTGATATAGTGCTGCACATTCACAGCCAAATGCGCAAAAAAAAAAAAAAAAAAGCGGCAGAGGAACTTCAGACGAGCGAGCCCGCGTCGACGGAACGTCGCTCGCTCGGAAAACGAGGAGGCGACCGCAGCGATGATGTGCGGGCGCGACATTCTGGCCGCCCCTCGTCGCCTTCGTCCTCGCGGCATAACCGCGGCCATGAATAAGGCCCCGGGCATAAACTCCACTGCCGGGACCGGGACGGAGTACGCGCGCGGTATTCGTGCGCGGGACAGACGAGGGAACAAGAAGGGGAACAGGGCGCACCCTTTGGGGCCCCCGCCGCTCTCCCCACCCCTGGCTCGTCACTCTTCGTCCCCCGTCCCCTCTCCTCCTCGTCTGATGACCCGGGGCGCCGGAATATGGGCTCAGCCTGGGGATCGCGTAGGGGCGCGCGCTGCGACGCCGGCCGGCGTCGGGAGCGGCGGCATCAAAAAGAAAAAAAATCGGGAGGGTAAGAGGGAGGGAGGTAAAAAAAAAAGTAGAGAAGGCTCTTTCTCTTCCCCTTTCGCGCCTAACGTTCCTCTCCCTCGCTATCACCATCCCTGTCTCCTTCCACCATCATCCCGTCTAGACGTCGGCAGTTCCGTATACTTTCTTTTTTCTCCTCTACCCTTCCAGCGTGCGCGCTTGACTTCGACGGCGCGCATAGCAGAGCAGTACCTCCGGCCGTCCCGGGCGAAGCAGTTCTTCCAGTGGTAAGGAAGCGCTTGGAGGGTGGCGGGGAAGTGGCACGAAGTACTGATGAGTGCTTGGGGAAGGTAGAGAAGAGAGTGGACTATAAAAAAAAAAGCGGATAGTCTGTCTTCGCTTCGCCATTTTTCCAGTTTCGGGGTGTTGCGTACACTGCATATCATCTTTCGCTATTTCTCGCGCGTGGTCGGAAGTCACTGGGGTATTAGAAAACAAGAGTAGTTAAAGAAGCCTAGTAAGGGGGGAAATTGGAGGTGCGAGAGCGGTGAAACAGGGTAGCTGCGTCGAGATTGACGCGTCAGGAGCTATGGAGAGACGGGGCGAGAAAATTGGGAAAATACCGGAAAGGGTGTCTGCCCCGAGCCTCCTTTATTTTCACGTTGAGAGTCACTTTGTCCTTTTACCCTTGCTTTTGCTAGACTTCCTCCATTCTCTGTGCAATCAGGGAGACACGTAATGGAGACTTTGTGTTAATATCGTCGCCACTGCTCGTCCGGTTTGAGTTGAGGTCTCGGCCTGGTCGCGGTTTCCATTTCGCGGGGGCTCCCGGCGAGTCCGAACAGCTGAACACACACGCGCATACAAACGCACACGGGTACCGTCCACACTGTCGCGCGCTCGCAACTAATTTTCTAGGTGGTTATCTTTATTTTGCTCACTTAGCAACCGCTTGTCAACTCGTGACCAGCGTCGGAGGCGATGGCGTACCAAGGAGAATGAAACAGGATCCCAGCACTTCCGTGCATTAGAATGTTGTCGCTCATCGCACCGAAAGGCCTTGGGCTTCCCCGTCGGAACAGTAACCCGGACAAAATGAATAAATGAACAAAAAAAGTATGAACTAAAAGTGAGACCCTCCAAGGCATTCTTGGACTACACCGGGGTTAACGAATAATGGGTAGTGTGTGTTTTGACACGGCGGCCTTGTTCGATTAAAAATCGCAGAAATTCAGAAAATTGTCTATTAATGCGTAGCATTCTTAGCTGCTTGTCCGCAGTGTGAGTTCTTTACAGCTAGATTTGGCTATGAGTAGGGTTGCATTACTATTTTTGCGTTTGCTATCGTATTTTTTTTTCTCTAATGACGTAAACTTGTAGCATTATAGCGATTAAGTGCCTTTACTTCGCCAGCTGTGTATTTTTCCGCAGATCCGAGGTGCGATACAGGGGTCGGTTCGTTTTCGCTATTTTATAGTCGTTTTTGCAACGTTCCCTTCGAGGCTTTCTTAGTTTACTCTGTTTTCTCGAGGAGACGCACGAGATGCATATACGGATTTCGTCAGTTCATTTTTGTAGTTTTTGTTTACTTTCTTAGTTTGGTTTTTCAAAATATGTTCGACCAATTATCTCTGTTTACGCTTATTTAACGATTAAATGTGTTACTTGCGCCAATTCTGCATTTTTGGGTGAATTCAGGGCGTTACACATTTGCCAATTGTCGTTCTTTTTTATTTGTATTTGCAGCGTTCTGTTCCGGATATTTTTCGTATAGTTCTCGTGTTGTTTTTTTTTTGGGGGGGGGGGGGGGATCTGTACAGGGGGCATATTTTTTATTTCCCCAGTTCATTTTTGTGAAACTTGTTATTTTTTATATTTTTCTCTCATTCTGCGGCTTTTCAAATTTCTGTTCGACCAACTGTCTCTATTTACTCTATTATACCTACTAAATGTGTTTGTCCTGTAAATTCTGCATTTTGGGGGAAATGCAGGGCGTTACACGGTTTGCCAATTATCGCTATTTCTTTATTCGCATTGGCAATGTTCTTTACCGGGCCT
This sequence comes from Haemaphysalis longicornis, assembly GCA_013339765.2. NCBI lineage: Eukaryota > Metazoa > Arthropoda > Arachnida > Ixodida > Ixodidae > Haemaphysalis > Haemaphysalis longicornis. The sequence continues at coordinate 128,641,323 of CM023450.1, read as the reverse complement.
TTTTTTTATTTTAGTGCTCTTGTTTTTAGATGTTCAGGGTGCATATTTTTTATTTTGCCAGTTCATTTATGTACTATAGACGTTTTTGTTTTATTCGTCCTGGGTGCTTTCATTTCGTGAGTGGGCTGTGCTAGCGGTCCTACAATTGGCACATTCGACAGGAAGATGAAACTGCGAATACGCAACACAGCTCAGAACATGCTCTGATCTTATCAAGGATTAACGGATAAAAAAGTTTATACATAGCAAGTAGTTTACTAAGCGCACATGTGATCTTTCAGCCGTTTCCTTGTCAATGTACTTCTTGTAACCCCGTTGTTCATTAAGACAACCATTCTATTTTTTTAATTACTCCAACGTTTCGAGTAGCCAGCTCATCTATAGGTTGTCCGTTAACCCCCCAATAAGTCATTTCTCTCTCTCTCTCTCTCCTCTCTTCTCTCTCTCTCTCTCTCTCCTCTCTCTCTCTCTCTCTCTCTCTCTCTCTCTCTCTCTCTCTCTCTCTCTCTCTTCTCTCCTCAACTCTCTTCTATTTTTTGTATTTGGTTTCTCGAAATTCTGTTCGGCTAATTATGTCTGTTTACGCTATTACAACGATTTAACGTGTTACTTCAACCAATTATGCATTTTTTGTGCAATTTCAGCGTGTCACACGGTCCTGGCTGTGGGGGTACTCGGCAAAGAATGCTACGCATTAAGAAAATCCGGGTTGCCCTAAACGTTGGAGCGTCATGGCATTTTTGGCGGCCGGCCGTTCGATGGGGTAATTCCAAATTCTGTCCGATTGGTTTGAATTTAGCAAAGCAGGCGCAAACGCACCTCCCTCTCTCGTTTCTCTCAAAGAAGGTGGACACAGAGTAAGACGTCGGACAGCGCGTCGAAACAGCCACCCGGTGATGACCGCAAAAATAGTTTACCCCAACTTCTAGGATGAATTGCTTGCACTTTTTTCAGGCGCGAATGATTGTGCTTATTTTTTCCTCGCTAGTTTTCTGACAAGCTTCGTCAATCTGGATTTAAAGTTTCGTTCAATAAAAAGACTGCTTTGTCCTGGTAAATCTTATCCCGAACTTAAAAAAAAATATGTGGAATTATAAAGAAAACATATCAGCAGTGGTGATTCCTCGGCCATTTTCAAGTGATTTTCTTATGACGTCACAAAATCTTGTTTGTGCGATTGGTGGCCACCAACTTAAGCCACCGCCAGGAAACAAGACTGCGTGATTGTTCCGTTTGGTCGCCTCACCTGGATGCTAACGTGCAGTTGAAACACTGATAACTGTATTTGAAAAAGTTTATTGGTTCTTATTACGTCACAACTAACCATAATGTTGCGTTGCAGCAAACAATTGACAGGATTTACATACACATGATGTCGGCCATCACAGCACCCAGCGACGCCGTGCACCAAGCACACAGCTCTGTAGTCTATGTCTTCTCTTTGTGACAATATTACGTCTTTGTAGCGTGAAATTCAAAAATGTTTTTCTATTTTTTGTGTTTTTACGGCTGAAAACGTATGTCACGGGGGATTACATCAGATTGAGTTACCAAAGGCTGTTTTCTTCAAATTGAACGATGTTGTATTTTATCTTCATGCCCTCTTTAAAAACATCCGCGACAAGCTTCGGCCCGTGTCGGTGGTGTCCTACGAAACCTGGATACGGCTTCGAGCCGACACCGAGGAGACACTTCAATATATCATTCTACTATAACTACTAGGTGTCAAGCCCGAACTCTATACAGATACACGAACCCCCAATGGCACTCTGGAGGCCCTAACGAATAGCCGTGAACCAAAACAGCGTTCCGTTCAAAGCACTGCAGCCTCAGCCCCGCCCCGGGGTTTCCCTTGGCGTATACACATGCTCCGTGCACGGGGAAGGAGTACGTGCGTCCAGTTTTTGTCGAAACGCCGCTTGGCAGAACGGCTTTCAGTTATATGACGAGTGGCCACTTAGCCAGCCGCACCCACCCAAAAAGTCTGCCCTCGCAGCAGAGACCGAGTGCTGTTCCTTTACACTGCTGCTTGCTTGTGGTCAGTCTAGTCAGGCTCCAAACGAGAAACGAGGCCTATATAGCCGTGCCGTTGCAGTTGGGTCATAGATTGTATACAGTCGATGGCTGGGTGCCGAGCCGTATGTCAATTTAAGGTTCTGGGTGGAGCAGCGTCGTTGACTAAGACCAGCTTTTCTAAGTCAACCCTTCTACAGAGTATCTTTTCTCGAAAGGACGTAGAATGGGACTAGTTGGTGATGTTTCATATTGAATTGCGCTACGTATACAAAGACAAAATGTACGCTAACAGGACTGGGACGAGGCGTTGCTCCTCCTCCCAGTCCTGTTAGCGTCCAATTTATCTTAGTATACGTAGCTCAATTTGATATGGGATCTTTCCTCGGTGAATTAAAAGGGCAATAAGCTCCCGAAGCTGCAGGGAAAGGCCTATAGGCGGTTTGAGAGTGGTAAGCTTAGCACAAAGGTAACGCGAACACGAAATTGCAAGCTTGCAAGCGCATGAGAGAAGAAAACTTAAATGAAAAGAAAAGACAGAAAGGTCGCCCTGAGGGTGCTTTTTGGGGCAGCTACTCTGGGTTAAGACAATTTTTGCATTAACTTTCGTTTTTGATGTGAAATAGTGTCATGGGCGGCTGGTCACCATACTTTTAACGCGAGAGCGGTAGTTTTGTTGTTAATAACGTCATGCGCGGCTAGTCACCGTACTTTTAGTGCGAGAGGTGCACACCGCCTCATTAAATCGCGTCTGTCGTGTGTAGAAGCCAGTAAAAGAGATCATAGCTAAAGAGAGCCGCGCGACCAAGAAAGAGAGTTGTTGCGCAACGTCGTTGTGTCGCAGTGTCAGTCAACACCGTATAGGGGGAAAGAATGCCGCGCGAGCAAGAAAACAAATTGGCGCAGCTTGCCAGTGGTGCAGGGCTGGAGAAACAGCAGAGCTGGCGGCCTCTCTCCCTTCGGCGGAGACCCGGTTGTTGCGCTTCACATGGATTTCCGAAATTGCCGCTGAAAGTTCTCCATGAGCGGCAGGTCCGGATCGTTTCGTACGCAGGCTTTCACATCTTTCCCAAAGTGGACTGCTTTAGCACGCGCCAGAACCGGCAGCAACCGGCTTCGCGAACTCGTCATCTGCGTGAGCTTTTCCGTTTTCCCGCTTGAGGCGCGAATGCACGTGAACTTCGAGAAGAGCACGCGATGGATCACGCCGCGTACGCTGGGCGGAGTGTTCCCGAAGGGCGAGGTGGGTGACGCAGGGCGCTTATTACGAGGCGCACGCTCACGTGCGCTCGGTAGTTTTCATTGGTATTTCTTGCGAGCTCCTCACGTGGCGCAAGCCCACACGCAAGCCTGGACGGTGCCGGGCGCTCCTCACGAAGCTCACGCTCACGTGCGTTAGGTATTTTTCCTTGGTATTTTTTTTTTGTTGCGAACGCGGACGGACCAAGCTCATTACGAGTAAACAGCTCGGTTGTTAAAAGCGCAACTAGGAAACACCTGGGAGCGTCGGTGCGTGGCTTTGCAGGCGAGGGCGTTCCAAGTGCGTCGTCCGCTACCGTGCTTCACACCCACCGCCGCCTCTCTACCCAGCACTGCCACTACTAGGAAACTACCTAAAGCGGTTGCATCAGTGGCCATGCTATGCATAGCGGCTGCTGTATGCACCAATGGAGAGCGCAGTAGCTGCACAGGATGCACAGGGGACGTTAGTATGAGGGGGAGAATAGTGTATTCCCAACCGCGCCAAAAACGGACGTCTGCGTACATTTTGGTTCTCACCACATGACAACTTATGGGCGTGTTTGTGAACGAGCAGCCGAATTGTGTCATTACTGCAGGGCGGGCGAAGCTAGAACACGTACGTTCTTCTGAACAACTTCCGCGAGGGAAGGGAATCACAAGGTGCGTCTACATTTTTGACGGGTGTTCAGACCTTCCGACACAGCGGGCAGCATATATCGTCCGAACTTCTTCTTATTCAAAATTACATTTCCGTGTGGTTTATAGGAGCTGTCCTTAACTTTCCCGCCTTGTTGCGAGCAAGAGATAGAGAGAGAAATCAGTTCCCTTGCGTTCTGTAAAGAAGCATGACAAACGAAGGCGGGCGCAGTGCAAGGAGTGCACGAAATAAAACACGTTCGTTTGTAATTTGCGATTGAGCATACTTCTTAGCTGAATGAAACTTGGAAGGACTAGAGTATTATTCTAGAGGGGCAAACATGGGGCTGTCCATTTCACTCATGCGCCTTGGGCTTGCTACTGAGTGTGTAGCACTCCAACACAAGCCGCTCTACCATGGAGGGCAGCAGTGAGGTACGCATCGAGCCGTGTGACGTCCACGATGAAATATCCACTCCTGCAGAACAGTATGTCAACGGTGAGCGTGCAGTCCCCCCCCCCCCTACCCCTAGAAAACAAAACAAAAAAAAATCATGCATAAAAATGGCTGTAGGAACATAGCCGCCGTGCGTGGCGAGTAGTATACACGACTCCGGAGAGAGGCGGCGGCGTTATAAAGGAGTAAAAGTGGGGCTGTTACCATAATCCCTCCGTAGATGGCCGTGCTTCACTGCGCAGCCCACAATGTGAGAAAGCCAGCTTACAAAAATCAAGGTTACACCGATCTTCCTAAAGTCGGCTTCACCTGTAAACCCAAATGCATTGCTGGTAAGACAATTTTCCGGAGGCAAAATAACGTCAAAATATGGAAGCCATAAGACCTTTTCTTTGTTTTTATGAATTGCTTCATGCCCTGAACACGTCCCCGAGTTTTCGCTTCCACACGGGCGCGAGAACTGGTGGGATATGTCTAATCCCCCGCGGGATTAGACAAATTTACAGCTCCGCTGCAAAAGCCAGCAGCCAGCTCGCTTAAAGCTCCTAGCGCCTGTAGTATATACAATTAAAACTCGACCTAACGAAACCCGATGTTACGAATTTCCCGATTTAACGAACTAATTTGTATTCCCCCGCAGTTGCCTATCTGTCTTAATGCTTTTACGAGCTCGAACTAACGAAATAAATTCAGTGTCATTCTTGATTTAACGAAGTATTTTGAGAAACATACACATTTGAAAAAGTAGTAATATCGCATGTTTTTCGTCAAAACACCACATTATTGCGCCGACTTCAGAAAAAAAAAACACGAGGCGTCTAGTACAGTTAGTTTCCGGCGCACAACAGGTGCCAGCGGATGCTGACGACCCAGAAACTGCTGAAGCTCCTTTGCCCGCTCCAGGCCAGGAGATGGACGTTACTGACTTGCTCAGGCGCTTTGCTGTGGCTCCTCACGAAATGAAGCGAGGACGCGTTGAACGCGCTTTCGTTCTACGAAAAGTCTGTCCGCCCACTGCTAACTTCTTAGCGCGCGCCGGCGAAAATCTCGGGCTTTTTTGCCAGGGAATAAATGCGTTTCCCCCGGATCCCCTGGTGTTTAATTTGTATTGTTTTAATAGCGGACTTTTAACGCATTGCAGAATTACCGGCAGACGAGCGCCACGGCCGCCGCAATTTTGATGTCATGGTGGCTGCCGCGATACGCCCCCCTCGAGACATCGAATTTATGGAGTCAACTGCTTGTAAATTGACAGTCTCGATTTTATGAAGTTCTAGATGTAACGAAATAATTCAGGTTCACGGTGACTTCGTTAGATCGGTTTTTTACAGTAGTATATATGTATATAAAACAGGCAGCGGTAGCTTTTGAGTATCTCTATGGTTAAATCGAATTCGTTACTCTACGGACTTCCGCGACAACACTTCCGTTAAAGTAAATTCTTTACGAATCGCCCTAAGCAGCGTGAAACTTAGGCATACGTTAAGTGAACAGAACAAAGAGATAAGAGGAGAGAGCGCAATGAGACAGAGAGAAATGGATATTTATTCAACGGCAGATTATTCAAGCCGTTTCATTTCAAAGGGAAAGCGAAGCGGACGTGGTGAGACATGCGCTTGTGAGAACCGGAAAACTAGGCAGTCCGGTTACCCTGTTGCCTCACCGCTGCCACGAATCCACTTAGCGCTTACCAGCCAGCATTCATCCGCGTTCAAAACCATCCTTCGCTGCGTGTCGAAGACACTCTTCCTCCGATCGACTCTTCTTCCAAGCCGCAGTCTAATCCACACTTAGTGTACGCATTAGCCCCGTCGTGTCGCTTGTGTTGGAGCTGCCGCCTGTGTTGGCTTTGCAGTTTCCCTGTTTGCTATGCAACATTACGTCCTCACAACTTATGCTGACACTCGCATGGTCCACGCGGTGCGCCTTTCGGCTTTTACCAGACAAATGGCCGCCGCAGTCGGGATCGAACTAGCGTCCTTGGGCTCATGGGCTTAGCAGCACCGCAGGAGAGGGTCGCGTCGCCCCTCAGCACGTTTTTGTTTGTTCTCCATTTTGCTGCTCCAGCAGTCCACCTGTGGAGTCAAATAATCACTGGATTGCCTCCACCAGTCTGCAAAGTTTCGCCGCGAAGGGAATCGAATCCAGTACCACGTTGGGGCCTGACCGGCGGGTGCTTTCGCTGCCATATCATTGCGAGGCGCATGTTTGATCGAGCTCGCGGGCGAAGGGGAGGGAGCGGGTCGCGACGAAGATGCCGACGGTCCCGCGCTTCTCGTGCCTATCGATCCCGGACGGGACCCGCGCTCTCCCCGCCGCTCGCTCCCTGAAGAAGCCGGGCTGTTGGGTTAACCAAGACGGAAGAGAACCGTCCCGTTCCCGGCTGTCCGAGCGCGGTGCGCGCGAGGCACACTGCCGGCTCGTGTCAACGGCCGCTCGCTCACACGCGCCCGCTCTCTCGCTCTCTCTATCTCGTATCGGCGCGGGAAACTCGCATCCAGTCGAGAACGCCGGTGCTGCACTCTGAAAATTTTAAAGGGACCACGAAGGCAAAATCCAAGTTCGTTCAATTTTAAATAGTCTTTGTTAACTCACTCAGCTCCATTCCAGCCCCGGAAGACGTTTTTCAACGACAAAAAAAAAAAACGCAAGAAATATTAAAAAAAAAAAAAACTTTTGAATTTCGCGGTGCTTGCGCAGGTGTGACGTAATATGGGTCAGTAATAAAAACATAGTTATCAGTGTGTTAACAGCATCTCAGCGTAGTAACTTCTTAGGTCGGCAGCCGCCAATCGCACAAAGAAGATTTTGTGACGTCATAGAGAAGTCGCCGAAAAGTGGCTAAAGAATCGCCACTGCTTCATCTGTTCGCCTTAATGTCTCGGTTATTGGTTTGAAGTTCGCGCTAAAATTCGGATCACTGTTATCGGCACAAAGCAGTCCTCTTTAATCAATTAAACTCGCAGATTGTCGTAATGAATCGCTTGCCGAGGACTTCAGTCAAACGACTTGGGACACAGATTGGAAGCACAAGTAATGTACTTTTCAAATAATTTCAGGCATGCGCCTGCGCACGCGCTTACGTCTCGAACGAGTAGATGGTTCATTATCCACCAGTCCACCTGTTCGATACACTCCTCACTAGTAAAAGAAGTTCCGTTGACCCTACTCAGGAGAGAGAGAGAGAGAGAGAGAGAGAGAGAGAGAGAGAGAGAGAGAGAGAGAGAGAGAGAGAGAGAGAGAGAGAGAGAGAGAGAGAGAGAGAGAGAGAGAGAGATCAAACTTTATTCCGCAGCTCAAGTCAGAGCCGCGGAGTTATCAGTCCTCGATCCCACGGTTCTCCGGCGGTGGCGGGCTTGGCGGAGGAGGATCGCGATTCCGATCCACAATCCGCCGAGAGTATAGGACGGTTCTGCTGGCGCGTTCTAAACTTTTTTAAGAGCGTTGTGAGCTTCCATCGTGCTACTTGTTCACACTAACCTGTCTCTCCATGCTCCAATTCTGCGAGCCACGCGCACACGAGTGCTCGGCAATTTCTTGGTTTTTTTTTTTTTTTTAACTGACGGGCGGTCGCCGAAATTTTGGCCAATCTCCCTAAGTGGGTATGCGCGGCTTGACAATCGTGAGCCGGGCACGCTGAGCGGTCGCCACGAGACATGCGCTCACGTGCGCTCGGCATTTTCTTTGTATTTTTAACTACGACCACGCAAAATCACGATTTGCTAAACAGCCTCGCTGCTAATAAGTGCTTGGGTGTCCTCGAACTTTTCTCCCCGTTATATCGCCTTCTTTTGGAACAGTTTTCTTAACCTGGATAGGGTGGGATATTGCAATGAAGGTCGGCGTTGCCCGAAACCGACAGAACCGGCTGGCAGGCACGTTAAATGCCGCTAAATTGAACGCGACAGGCCTTTCAGTCAACCTAAACCCAAAGTTTTGTGTTGCACTGTGCATCAATCAAGTTTCTACCCACAACTATTGGCAGCTGAATAAGAAAAAGAAAAACTGAGCTACGATAGTAACGCCTGAGAGATGGATGCTTGGAAAGCACTAGTCGTTATAGTTAAAGCCCACAGATGGATCGCCAGCGTTTCCTTGGTGGGACTTCGCCCCCTCATTACTCCCCGATCTGTCAGCCGTGGTCGTGAGTGAGGAAGAAATGTTGGCTGGTGCTGTAAAGTGCAACCGCAGCCTCTTCCGTGTTCGCAGCGAGGAGTGACGCCTTCAAGCGCCATGTCGAAGCCTGAATATTTACGCGTGTGCGAGGAACAGGGTACTTTAACGTGACCACGCAAACAAGGGAGAAGGGTTGGTGGAAAATAAACAGGCAGAAGTTGACTGTAACAGGCGTATAGGCTTCCAGTTTGAGTGGTTAGACGCGTCAACAACGCTATAGTTTACAAACGCCCATGATTGATCGGCAGTGAATGATCTTTGATATTTTCACTGTCTGCCGTTGCGAGCAGTTTTTAAAAGGCCTACCGAGTGCTGTGCAGATCCGTGCTCGGTTTGTGACTCGCACCATCGCTTGAACTCTGTCGTGTCCGCCGGCAGTCAGCAATGCATTGGCGCCATAAAACCGCCAGAGACGAAGACATAAGCTCCTTTTGAGTAAAAAAAAAAAACCCTTCTTGTGGCACTCCCAAAGTTATAAATGATTTTTAATTGAACGGCAGTGCAGGGTGCTTCCAGACGCTGAAAAGTAAAGAAAGGAGGAGAGGGAGGAGGTTCAAAGATGAGGGAGAGGAACCTCCCGGTCTCCTCCTTCCCTGAAAGTTATGACATCTGACCAGTACGAACGGCGTAATATTAAAAAAAAAGAAAACTGAGGTCGCGGGTTATGCTGCCATCATCGGCAACTGGTTTTCTAACGTAGGCGAAAAAAAGAAACGCCTGCGTGCAGAGATTTTTGCTCACTTTTGATCCGTCGTTCCCCACTTCGGTGCGCCTCACTTCCGAGGTAGACTTCCAGCGATTAAAACCACAGTGTCAGTCTTTTTTTCTTTTTTCTTCTTTCTTCTTTTTTTTTTTCGTCGACACAGTGAAACATTCACAGCGAGAGGGTGAGCGCCAAATTAGAGAAAAGCTTAGAAAAGAAGAAAGAACGAAGAAAACAGAAAATCAATTAAAAATCGATAACCCTGGCACGCGGTGGGTGCGCGCCACTGAATCCTTCGACTGTTTCATTCATTTCTAGTGTCGTTCAGGGGCATTTCAGAAGGGCTGGTCATCATATGCTGAGAGCAAGCACCCAGGCCTCGTTAACTGTGTTCGCATACGTCTTGCAACAGAACAAGTACTGTCGTTAGTCGTTATTTGATGGCAGGCAAAGTCGGTTGCCACGTCCGTTCCGGGTTCGGTGGAGGCGTGGGGGCAGCGTTTCGGGCTCGTGTGGGCTTGCTCAGAACGAACGCCACGGTGACGTTCTTGCGCTAAAATAAGGCTTATCAAGAGCTCGCCGTTTGGTCATCGTGCCATGACCAGTGTTCGTGGCGCAGCCTTCTATTCTATCGTCTCCACTAAAAGTTATCTTCTCAGAACGCGTACCATGTACATGGTTGCTTCTCCAAATAGAACACTGATCATGGGGGCCGACAGAAAGACGTGCCTAGGCGTTTTGCGTGCGCGTTGATGGACGTTTACTGCGTTGATAGACCTTCACTGCACTTATGTTGCTGCCCTTTTCGGCCCCGAGCGACCTCCTGGCTCTTCCGGGTGGGCAGCCGAAGTGAATGACAAGTTTGAACGGAAAAAAATAGAAGGGAGCAGATAGAGAGATAAGGAAAGGAAGAGGGAAGAAAGGGAGTGAGATGAGATCTGGCTCGAGTTGTCCTCTACACTGCGGCTAGCGCAAGGATGCTGGTGTGCGGATAAAAACGTCCTATATTCTTAATTAAAAAAAAACAGTTGTTGCGATCCATAACAGTGTTTTGCGCGACGTTGCAACGACGGCAAGTAACACCGTCGAAGTAAAAAAATAATAAGCAAGTGCAGTTCACTTCACGTTCAACCCAAAGACAGCTAGTGCTGACGCAGACTTTTTAAACCAATATTGGGCACCGAAGTGGTCGGCTTAGGCTTCAGAGCCGGACAGTGGGTTTCCCTAAATTACTTTAGGTTAGGACGAGAGCACGAACAGCTCTATTGTACGGCAGTTTGTGGCGCAATGCACAGCTTCGTTTGTTCTGTACGTGTCGTCCATTCTACTGTATGCTTCGGGCTTGCACTATTATAATCGCTTGCTAGATCATAGTAAGTGCATCGTCCGTAATTGCGTGCACTCTTGGCTAGCTCTCATTTGCCGAATAGTCCGTTGTAGAAACCAGGATTCGCGTTAGATGCGGGATTTTTGTTTTTTTCGTGCCCATCTGCTCGAGATTTACAACATGAACGTTTATTCCTCCTCCTCATTTGCTGAATAAAAATGTCTTTCGCTCACCAATGAACTACGATTCAAGTTGCGGTTGCAAACGACGATAGTTTCAGCTTCAGACCTTAAACTTGAAAAGTGAGACTCGTCGCGAGCTTCCCGCTCGTTAAACTTTTCTCTTGTCTTTTCTTTTTTCTTGTCTTTTCTCTGTCTTTTCTTGTGAGTAAGAAACGCGCATTTGTTCGATTAATTCATGAAGTAAACGAGTTGAAGTTATACGGAGGAGAGCTTCCCCTTAAGTTGCTAAACGAGATAAGAAAGGCCGCTGTAACCATAAGCATTGTGTTTTTGTTGTCCGAAGCAACAACAACAAAAAACAATAACAAAACAAGCGGTGTTTTTTTTTTCTTAATTTGTTAGCACTGTAGTAGAAGAGGTTATTAACCGCTGTATTACGTTCCCTCGTGGTTAATGTTCCGCCGCGCACGCAAACCACCGATCTATACACGTACAACGGAACACGGGGAGGGATTAATAAACCCTGCTTTTACCACTACCCGTCATTTTCTTTGCCGAGCACGCGTGCACGCCACGAAATGTTGCAGATTAATGGTAACCACCAAAGTTTGCTGCCCTTTTCTTCCTGGGTTATGAATGCTGGTTAAATCACAAGCTGAGCTCAAGAAGCATAGCCCGTGCCGTTTGAAAATACGCGCAACTTCAGCACCGCTGATGGAAGTGTTAATGAAGCGTGTTGTGATGCGGCCATGCTGAAATGTTTCTCGCTTTCCCAAGTGTCCAACAAGAATCTTCGTGACGTCTCTCGCTTGCAAAACAAGTTCTGCCGTTCTTTCGCAACCGCTTCCTGCGCAAAACTTTTGACGAGCCTTAACATTGCCCGCCCTTTAGGCGTGCGCGATACCAAATCTTCGTAACCAGTAGTAAAAGAAACACGAAAAAAAAATGCTACGCAGATGCAAGGGCGTGTCGTCAAAATTGTTAAGCGGAAGCCTTTTTTTACCTCTATAAAACCTAACTATATAAGTTCACCGCTCTCATAATCAATCTCCGAGTCACCGAACCTAGTAAGGAGTTATCCAGGCTGTTAACCATGCCTGGTTGCAAGGTACTGCTTACCGCTGAACTCTTTGTTTTCAATTGTTGAGCGGCATACGCAGTGGGATAAACACTGGGTGGTGGACCGAACATTAGCGTCTATCACTCATCAGTGAAATGAGCGTTCTATACTTTTTTCTGGTAGCTAAATGTCCAGAGAAAACAAAACTATTTTTTTTCCGGTACCAAAGTTTGGAAACACGAGCGGCTATTTCTTGTTTTGTACGCGTGCGGGCGGTTTTTGCAATTCGACGTATTTGCCTCGCACTAGGAGAGCAGGAGTAGAGTTATTTTCTAATGACGATGCTTTGTCTTCCTAGCCCTCGATGGGTGGTTTCCTCGCTCCGAAGAACCGTGGTCATCCGCTGCCTGCCTTGTCCAGAATATACCGGAATAAGCTTGTCGCTGGGGTCTTGACTCGTCAGCAGGACCTCCCATTGGTCTTCGAGTGGTCTTGAGGAGTCTTTGGTTGGTTCTCGCGTTCCGACACCATGGTACATAGTTGTAGCAAAGTTCTAGCAGTACATGCTGTTCATTGCGTAGGGGCTAGAGAGTGAGAGAGAGAGGGATAGAGAGAGAGAATAGTTTTTAATGACACCGTTGAGGTTAGCCTGGCCAAGGCGCCTAGCTTGCTACACCATATGTACGAAAAAAAAAAAAGAAATCGATGAAGTGATGATGACGATGACTATGACGACGATGATGCGCTCATTAATAGAGTCCTATTCAGAGAGTCTGATCCAGTCCTGTGCTTCGCAGGAAAGACAATATAGCTTTTGTCACTTGAGATCCTCACTTAAAGCTAGGCCAAGGACCTAACACGTCTCTTAGAGTTAGTCCTCTAGAAAGTGGAAGGCCCAAGGACACTAAAAGGGACTTCCTATGTGCTGGAATATATCGCATGTATCAACGCGTTTTCATTGAAGTTTTCTCTCTCTCTCTCTCTCTCTCTCTCTCTCTCTCTCTCTCTCTCTCTCTCTCTCTCTCTCCTCTCTCTCTCTCAACGTGTTCTGCAAGCTGGTTTCGGGTTCGCGTTTTCGCCTAATGACTGCTTTTTCTTCTCTGATGAAGTATTTATGGGGTTTGGGCAGTATCTTCTTCCCGTTGTGCAGGGATCTAATATATTCGGATTAATATAACCCAAAGGGTTGCGTAACCGGAGCATGTTCAGAGTTAACCTTTCCCAACCTTCCATTTCCCTACTATTTCCTCTCGCCATCCCATTTAATAAATTATTCTACTAGTAAACACGTCTGGCGTAGACGTTGATTTTTCACTAACTTCACAGCCGTGTGGCTGATTCATTTTTGGAATCGTCTGCAGGCGCCTTGTAAGTGGAGAAAAATTGTGCGCCCATCGCGGCCGTTTAGTTGCCAGTAGCGCGATCCTTTCGCTTAGAAAATACATAGAAACGTTTGCCAATGTAATGTGCCCTGTTTTGAAGGTACATTGCGCAGTGGTCTTCACAGTGAGCGCGTGAGTGTGAGTGGCGTGAGCAGAGTAAAGAAGTCTCACACACTTCATAGGCAACCACGCAGCGGTTTCTGCTTCTAAATCATTTCTATACTTGCTTCTCTTATTATTTGAGTTAATCTCACGAGGGCGCTGCATTAGACCTTCGTAATTTTTTAGTTCATTTTCTGCGGGTTTATTTTGTTTTTGTTTTTACATTTGAGAAACTGCTGCTCTGCAGGCGGGGGTCGCTTTCGGTGCCCAATCTCATCTGTAGCTTTGTTTACATGGCTGCGACGGTTTCCTTTTTTTAGTTAATTGAATGATGACGCTGGACTATTTAGACTTTTGTGAGCTTGTAAGTTACTTTTATGATGTTTTGTTTTTATTCTTTGCTAATCCCGTCAGTGGCTGGATTAGTTGGAACTTTGTGATTTTGTTAATTTTCTGGGGTTTTTTGTCTTTATTGTCCATTATAATCAACCCCGCAGTGTCACGTGGGCCGTTATGACCAGTGTGACGTCAGGACTTGTATGACGTCGCGGCTGTATCAAGTCACGAAACAATCGACCAATCGTTCTCTGTTGCTAAGAGGCCAGACACATTGCGAAATACGGGTGAACCGCTGGACAGATAAAGCGTGCTTCCCATTAAAAATATGAACAGCCCTCATCAGATCTTCACATCTTATTCATTCTCTGCCCCCCCCCCCCCCCTCTTACTCTTATTAGTTGACTCTGTGCACCACATAGCCTGGAATAAAGGTTGGCGGGGGGGGGGGGGGGAGGAGGGGGAGTAAGCATTGTCGAGCAAAGAATGGAAATGCAGACAACTCTGAGGAGTTCCTTTAAAGAAACTCTGTGACGCAATATGGCTTGACAAGGATGGTTCATTCGTTACGAGGCGGGCGTTTTCCCCAAACTAAAATCCTTTTTGTATGCTGCGGTCCGGACACTTTACTGAGATTAACGGCTGTCTTCTCGGTGACCAATTTGGTTAAAACCTGAGCTCCTTTCTTCTTGTTGCTGCTCGTTTGTGTGGCACGTGAGCCATATCTTTTTTTCTCGGGAAATAGAAGCCGTCGTCTCTTGCGCAATAAAACGCCTTTCTCGCACGCAAGCGTACGCGTAGAGTTAGTCAATTTGACGACTACATTTATGCACTGCGTGGGGGTAAGGAACTCGCCGCCGTTGACGCATCGTAACCGTGACGTAAACGCAACACTTACCGCTTATTAAACGCTGTCATTCTCAGACGCCCCTGATGCTCACGAAGTTACAACTGCTGCCCAAAATAAAGCCAGCAACGTGTTTATGTCTGAAGAGGCGAGGAATAGGACTGTTTACGCGACATACGAGGTGGTATTTCGATGCTTAGGCGTGTGGTGGCAGCCTCTGTTTCGCACTACTCAAACGTAAAGTCTGACGCGTGGGCTGCAGAAGGGTCGTATTTAACGCCATGGGACCGAGTGTAGCAGATTGAGATAAAAGCCTGGTATGAAGGCTTAGATAGGCGGCACGGGCAGCCTAGCTATGGTTCTTGGCGTGGAGTTTTGCGAAGTCGAAAGGCGTGAAGTCGCGCATCTTCCTCGTGCTCCGTTTGTGAGTGCGTCCCGGACAGACGGCTACAAAACGTGACTGCCCGATGGTCAGAGAGACGTGGGTATGCGCACCCGTTTACGATGGTCGAGCATCCCGGCGCACCGTCATCGCTAGTTGGAGTTCATTCGCTTTCAGACGGCCCAGCGGAAAGAACCGGAAGACACCCACTTGGGGAAATGGAGCACAGGGGATTGGGAAACTGTCAGAAAAAAAACTTAGGGGCCTTCCACCCTGTGAAGAGCGAAGTCCTGTGAAACTGGCGAACTCTGGTGGGATTTGCTATCTTGGGGTTTAACTATATTGGGGATTTGCTATATTGAATTGTAAGGACATTGGCGCGTTCTCTACGTCACATACTAAGGACACGCACGATTGGCGGTTATATAAAATGGAGTTTTATTATAGCACGGCTACGCCAATCGCAGCGCAGGCTCTAGTGCGCCCCACAGGGGACCGTCGTAGAGCGCGCGGCATTGCGAAATGTCGTGTGGGAGAGAGACGCCGCGCGTGGCGAGGAGGATACACGACTCGGGAAAGAGGGGGCAGTGGAGAAGAGTATAAAATAGGGCTGTAACCATACTCCCTCCGTAGATGATCATGCTTCACTGCGCAACTTACGATGCGTGAAAGCCAGCTCAGAAAGATCAGGCCAGGTTACACCGCCTCCGTTAAACTTGAATTCACAATTAAACACCATTGCATTGCTGGAAAGAGATGGGAAATATAAGCCGTGTTATTTAAAAATTAGGAGGCCCTAGGACCTTGTTTGTTGTTTAGTAATTTTTTTTTCATACGCTGAACACAGGCCACTGAGTAAATTGTTGCCGGCGACGAAAGGCCCTGAGACCCTAGCCATATACAGCGCGCTGTGACAGCCCCGTTGCAGTCTGGGACAAGCCGTCGTTCAATGAACGGCTCGCGCTGCTGTCGGTGCCCTACAATGTTAACCATTCGTGGACTAAAGCGAGTATCCTAAATGAGTCCGTCGCGTTCTTTTCTCTTTTTTTTTTTTTTTTTGCTGCGAAGCAGTATACCTCCAGCCAGCCAAGGAAATTTTCGTGTCCGCGTCAGTAGAAAACTGCCAGGCTACTACTGGCTACACAAAGAAACATCCCGGGCTACTACGGGATACTAGCTACGCCCAGGTTACACAAACTACTGGCAACGCCAGGGATCGAACCTGGACCCGAAGAGAAGCGGAGCGAGAGCCCGTCGTCTTGCCGACTAAGCTACGCCTACACGTGGAGACGGGGAGACAGACGGTGATTTGGATTCAGCGTCTGGCGAGAGGGAGGGCGCGTTTTTGGAGGCGACACATGAGACAAGAGTGAGGAGGAGGCAGTGAGAGAGATGACGCCATAGCTGCACGTGCCGCCCTCCTCCTCACCCTTCGAAAAACGCTCCTCTCCGTTTTCTTTTTCCGACGCCGCTGCGTTCGGGACGCCGCGCCCGCGAATCCCAGGTAACGGCTGGCAGAGTCTCTGGTTTCACTCTTTGTAGAGCCACGTGTTTGAATTCAAGTGACGCCGCATGGGTAATCGTTGCGGGTGTCGGCTACAGCTTCGCAGTTCAACCACCTACACAGCGCGGATTGGAGCCAATTTTTTATCGCCATACCTGTTGGAATGTTACTCGTGGGCGTCTCAATATCATTCCGGCGAAAGGAATCATGCAATATTCTGTTTGGGAGACAAGCAGGGGCGATGAATTTGGCGTTTAAACACGGAAGCGCGTATTCGGAACAGCGGAAAGAAATGAAAGATAAACAAAAATAAGGTTATAGAAGCGGGCTGAATCAGCTCAGTTCAGTCACAGACAAACGAAACGCGATCGCAAAAATATGAGCCATAACACACAGATAGCGCGATTTATTCCCATGGAAGTCAAATTCACGCGTGGCCTAATTACAGTAACAAAGCTGGGAAATATGGCTTTGCCAATATACCAACAGCGGGCCAGTATTGGGCCTCCGCCAACAGTATTTTTCGATTTTGCGTGCTTTGGTTCATATTTACGTGTTCGAATTTGATTTGTTCTTGACTATACAACTCGTTTCGGCACATCAACTACTGTAGCACTGTTTACTGTACCACTCATCCGAATATGGTCAGTACAGTTGGTCTTAACCCTAAAAACAAAACACGACGCTGAGGTTACAGCTGCCGCGAACGTGATAAGCTTGGGTAAAAAAATTGCGAATCATTGCCGGAACTGGTTTCCTTCTTGATTTGAAGAAAATCTTTACGCTTTAACCACGGTCCTTTTAAGATAAACTGGGTAAATTATGTCGACGCATTTAACCAATGCTCTCCTCGTTCGTCGCGCATTTTATTAATTTAGCCTTGCAGATTCCGCGAGTTGTCTAACCCGATATAACTGTTGCTATAAACGTGCTTTCAACAAGCACGCATTTATCGCTCTAAAACGAGCGCTAAAAGCTCGTCTTAAAAACAAAGCAGCGCAACTAAACACAAGCACAGAAGGAAGAAACACCAACACAAGCGAAGTTCAAGTTGCTCAATACCCTACGAGCTCAAACAAGCCTGTTAGCAAGCAGGATTGCGAAAGCCTCCACAGCCTTCATCTTAAGTATAGGGCCCCGTACACTGGCGTCTTTTCTGGTATTCATTCGGCTCACTGGACAGCATATCAAACAATTCGGTACACCCAATGCCTCGTTATGGAATTTCCTTTTTCTGTCCTCTTTCCGAGGCATCTTTCATCAAAGCTGCACCATCCATTATATACATCTCGCCGCTTATTATTCCTTTTTTTCTGTTATAGGGGGGTCTTGATCGAGCGCTGTGCAATTCTGCAACGCAACGGCTGCTTACTGAGTTGCGTTGCTTCAAGCGCCACAACCAGAGTAAACCACTGGTTAGCAGCGTTACGGAGGTACTCTGTAGAAAAAAAAAAAAGATCAGCGAAAGGCGGATGGGAGTATCGCCAGCCGTTCGGAGTGTTTCCGTGTTTGATTTCGAACCATGGCTGGTTACTAGCGTATAGCTGTTAAGCGCGTCACTTTGTAGCAATGCGTTAAACTTTTTTCTGGTGGTTAACGTTATCACTCCACGCAGAGGTGTAAACACTTGCGTCGGATTGATTTCTAGTTGCTTTCGCGAACGGTGCCGCAATTTTTCAGTGGCAGTGCGCAGTGAACGATGCACCCAGTTGCAGGTCTGACAGGCTCTTCTCTGAGAATAACGATGGGAAAGTCCGTCTGTCTTTTATTCCCGACGCCGTTCATTCGTCCATGTGTGCACAAATGATGTCTGCTTACTGGAGACCTTCAAAGTGCAGTTCGGACACCCAATAAACACATTTTTTAAAATTTAGCTCTGACCCCCCTATTGCCACTTTTATTCCGCTGTCTTATCTGTGACGCTCTGTTGGTGTTTTTCTTCTGGCTGTTTAATGGTTTTGCACGTTCTTGTGTGGTTACGTGTGTTCACTCATCTTCATCCTTCGTCATCCCCATGCGGAGTAGAAAGCCAAGCTCACTGCATCGCTAATTTTTTTCTCTCTGTCTATGCATGCATGGATATGTATGTATGTATGTATGTATGTATGTATGTATTATGTATGTATGTATGTATGTATGTATGTATGTATGTATGTATGTATGTATGTATGTATGTAGTTGTAGTATGTATGTATGTATGTATGTATGTATGTATGTCGGTATGTCTGTCTGTATGTATGTATGTATCTAGATGTATGTATGTAGTATGTATGTATGTAGTCTGTCTTTGTATGTATGTAGTATGTATGTATGTATGTATGTATGTTGTATGTATGTATGTATTATGTATGTATGTTGTATGTATGTATGTATGTGCATGACAGCTCCATTAGTGAGTCTGAAATAGCTCGAAATTCTTTACATGTACAGGTGAAGCGTGAAGCGAAGGATGACACCACCATCGCTTCACGCTCTCGTCACTCCCTTTAGCAGCGGACGAATTTTTACCTGCAACAATAGCCAAGAAACTCACTCTTGCTTGTGGAGACACAAGGGTTACATTGTTACCGGGAATATGATAGAGATCGATGAGATAGCGCGTAACTCACAAAAAAAAGTCAGTAAAAATGGTTCGTATCGAACTGCGAATTCTTGAAAGCGATAAGTGATGTAACGGGTTCCTACGAAACTGCGGATCGGGTTTCACGCTTCTAACTGAGGGAACATGCCCACGGCGACTGCTTGTGGAACCGGTGTCGGCGTCAAATGCTGAACTTGTCGCCCAGGTCGTGGCTCTTTTTGTGGCACTACGGATGAAACCATCACCAACGCCCCCCCCACCCCCCCACCCCCTCTTTTTTTTTTCTTAGTCTAGTGTGACCCCTTCAAGGCGATTTTGTCCCATCATGCAACCTGCTCGATGCCGAGAAAAATGGTTATTCGTTAAGAAGCTACTCTTTTTGAGTGGTAGAATCCTTACCTAACCTCAGGGTATCCATGAATCCGTCATGGATTACTGACGTAGCGTGGATGTTCGATTCTTGCCGTGATTGACTTGCTCTGCAGCGCCTTACGGTTTACCGACGGGCACGACAGGGTGTTCGCAGAGCTCCTCCCAAGCGAACAGCCTGTATCGGTGCCGGGCGCCCGGCGGTGGGCTGCTTGTTTCCATTTTACCTGCACGTATCGTGCAGCATAGAGTAAATGGTTAAATAACCATCTTCACCTCTTTTTCTAAAAGTGAGGCTTCTTCTCAGTGACAGTCCTGCAGCAGTGAAGCCAGCTCACAAGGGGATTAGCAGAGGAAAGTGCCCATCTCGATGTGGCATCACATTGCGGTAATAGCCGTGGACGGAGTGTGCCTCCTGCTTTCATCAAATAAACACGGTCCGGTTGGAAAATCTAAGACTATGTCGCGAACGCCGAAAATACAAACACGTTCACATTGTACTATGAACAATGTCCGACAGGCAATTAAAAAATTTCGGCCACCGTCGCAATCGGGATGCGAAGACTAACGAAACAGCGGAGCTGGTGGCCTTCACTAACTTTAACTTGGTTTTTCTTAGGTCTGCCCATGTTATCGGTAGGTCGGACACTGATGCAACCGGACGAGCGCACGCCGCCTCTCTCAACTGGGCGAACACCTGCACGCAAGAGCTTACGTCATCACCAGGCGCATCGGATCCCCAACGCGCGCCTCCCCATGTGGACATCCATTTACTTCAACTCAGCTAAAGTCCAAAGCCAACGCCCGCGCCACCAACCCAAAGGAAAGGCCCTTATTGCAATGATAGTGCAATCGGGAGCAAAGAATTTGGAATCGTTCTCGGATTGAATTGACGTTGCATAAAGAATCGGCGGCTCCGAATACAGACGCGCGACTACCTGGACGTCCGGTGAGTCCGATTGTTTGGATGCTTTAGAATGTGTTGTGCTTGCGGCAAGGTCGTTTTATGCGTGTATTTATGAAGGAATTACAAACAAGTAAAGAGGTTTCTTTCCAATAGTCCGGAACGTCCTCAATGGCGTTTCACTGCGAGCCGCTCACGCACTTCGGTAGTGAAGTATGACAGCGGCTACTTCTTAGACACCAGGAAACTTAAAAATATTATTTCCGAAAAAAAAATTGAAACTTCACTGAAGTACCGCGGCTGAATGGCAGCAATACTTCCTCTTTTGCGCCCTCAGGAATCTCGTGGGCGCCTGCAGGTTTCCCTACGCCGTTTTTTATCGCAGGTGTTGCAACCGGTTGCGTCGCCTAGGTCCGGTGGAACTCCCCTTTATCATTTTTATTTTTAGCTTAACAAACGGGTGAAACTCGCTTACTGATTGCAGATTGGAAATACGCTAACGGATGACGCACGAAAATACCATTGCGTGCGCGCTGAGTGGCGCCACACTTGGGTGACTCCTGCACGTTGCCCATTCAAGTTGCAATTAACTACCAATTTGTGCCGTCGCACCCAACCATGCTCGTTGATCGTCCTTGAACGCGCTCCGTTTCTCCTCCGGACATCGATAGTTTAAGTAGTACACCAACCCTGCCTTAGGCGGTTCGCGAGTCCTCCGGGATATGCTGCCGTGACACAAAGAACGCAGACGCGGAAATACGAACATGAATGCTACAAATGGAAAACTAAATCGTCGATGGGTTTTAGTTAGCGGCACCACTTCGGCGGAATAAGGCATGCCATTCATTACTTGATTCTTACGGAACTAAACCTCGACGAGAAAAACTTTGATATTGATTGATTGATTGATTGATTGATTGATTGATTGATTGATTGATTGATTGATTGATTGATTGATTGATTGATTGATTGATTGATTGAGGGTTTAGCACGCCGACGCAACGCAGGCGATGAGGTGCGCCGTAGTGGAGGGCTCCGGATTAATTTTGTCCACCTGATGATCTTTAGCGTGCGCCGGAATATCGTAGACACTGGCGTTTTTGCTTTTCGGCTCCATCAGAAAAGCGGCCGCCGCGGCCGGGAATTGAAGCCGCGTCATTGGGATCAGCACCAAAACGCAATTTTTTGGTGTCTATTGGCAGACCTCTGAAGAAAGTGGTTATTCCTAACCTTGAGGTATTGAAAAGAGTGCAGTTATAGTACTCAGTGACTGGAGATGAAAAAAATATAAGGACATACACAAACGTACACAATCTAAGAGCTGAAACATAATTGCGCCAGCGCAGACAGACATACAGAGAGAGAGAGAGAGAGAGAGAGAGAGAGACGAGATGAGAGAGAGAGAGAGAGAGAGAGAGAGAGAGAGAGAGAGAGAGAGAGAGAGAGAGAGAATTGTGCAATGTGAAATAGTGGCGTAATAAACATACATACATTCCTACTGAAGGCGCAGATGGGCATAACGTATCATAAAAAAGCGCGTTATGGTAGTGCAAAATGAATATATCAGATACAATAATATTGGTCTATCTATAAATGAGGGAATATGCAAGCCCGGTGCAGGAAGTCGTATAGTTTATACACCTACATAAAGTAGAAGTGTAACCATCGTACATATGCGTACTCTTCAGACACGTATGCACAGCACAGTGAATCTATATACGAGCATAAACACCACCATAAAGTAACAATACGTGTTTATTATGTACGGTCATGGGCAAACGATACGCGAACACGAAAATATGAACGAGGACACACAAATAGACCGATTTCTTTCCACGCGAGTCGAAATGACGCGTGGCTTAGTTACAAAAACAAACTTGTGAAATGTGCTTTTTCCAAACATACCAATGGCGCGACATTGTTGGACCTCACAAACAGTATTTTTTTTTAATTTTGCGTGTTCTTTATATTTTCGTGTTCGCATTGCGTTTGTCCATGAGTGCACTTGCATAATCTTTTAAGATAAAAATGCACGACTACAGCGCACATACATACCTTTATATACATAACGATATGCCCACATAACGGTGCACATGCGTGTACAGTAATTTTCTAAGCTGTGCCAAAAGTCCATAGGCCGCAAAAAAATTCAAAGTACAAGCTTATCTCTCGAGCGAGGCTGAAACGTTTTATGCCGGAAAGCTAAAGAAACCACCGTTCTTTCCTATTGTCGTAAAATTTCTTGGTTACAGTTAAACGTTAAGCTTATGCCTTGAGTTCTTTGTAGCCCAGACACCTTTGGGGTGGCCTAGAAAATTTTGAGACATACTGTGCATCTGTATAAGTTGCTTCATGACCTCAATTGGGAACGGTCGTACATCTTCGCAAATTAAGCATGGCAAGGGTGTCACCTCTGCTTCGTCTTCTCCCCCTCTTATGTGCCAATGGCTGCACATATAGACACAAGAGAAATGAAACTAACAATCACAAAAAATCGGTTATTAGTTTACACCCATTCCCCGTCACTCCAGAATAATAAGAGTGAGAGAAAAATATTTTTATTTCTAAAAAGGAGTGCGTGGCGCTAATTTTTCACAATTGCCAAGCTTTCGTGAAGAAGATGAGTAATGAAATTCTTTTCTTGTTCCAAAAGTACTATTTTAATGAGAAGCTCGCTAATTGTTCTTTGTGACGGCCATTTGACCCTCGACAAAATTAGTCATGGCGTTTCTTTGTTTCTTGACTTGTTGCTCTGAAGTGATTGTGAAAGGAAGAAAAAAAAAACAAGTGCGGAAAGTAGTCTCACTTTAATTTATTTTTAGAAATCGTATTTAGTTTCTTCTGTAATGAAAAAGACTTGCTAGTGACTGCCTCCGCTTTAGTTCAAGTTTCGCGTTCCTTTGTTAGAAAGGAAAATGACCCCAAGAGTCGCGGGAGGTTTGAGAAAAAACAGCAAACAGGGAACAAAGTAATAGGTAAAGCATAAATAACGGAGCTTACAATCGAAAACAGTGATATTTCAGAGTAGGCAGGTAGCTTGAAGTAAAATGTGCAGCTTCCCTTCGACTCAAATTGTTTGCAGTTACCACAAGCGACGACTCGAGACGCATTGGGGACACGTGACATGGACCTTCGTGACCATGCTCCTAGTTATAGGCTTTTGCTTTGCAGTAAAGGGCTGAATACGTAAAGCACAACGTTAGACACGAGGCGGGTACAAAACGTGATGGCGGAGGGGGAGGGGCGCAGGGGGGGGGGGGGGCAATGCTGATAATTTCGCCTCTTCATGCGAGCGGTAGCGCTGTCGCTGCGTTCTTTTAGCGCAAAGGGACCCTGCAGCACTTTTCTCAACTTGTTTCGAAATCTTAAATGCTTGCAGAAGGCTGTCAGTATTTGAAAAGAGATACTTGAAAAAAAGATATTCTACGCCGAGTGGGTCGATATAGTTTAAGGGCGAAGTTGCGGGATTGAATTACCTGAGCTTGGTCGGCCGTGCCGGCAGAAAGAGGGTATACTTTGCGAAGAGACGGTTGGAAAAAACTGAAAAAAATAAAACACCGAAAGAGGTTCACGAAATGACACGGAGAAATGCGGCTTGGGGAAGCATGCTCTGACGGATGACAGCCAACGGTGGCGTGTATCACATTAACAATTATTTCAGTATGCATGCATTTTTTCTACGATTTGGTCATCTACTACGTATATGGAGAAGTCGGGAATAGTTGGGCGTGTGCCACGACCGACGTTTCATCCGGCAATTGACTAAGTAAAAAAAAAATAGTGAGATAACCCACAGGCTCAGTCCTGTAATCCTTTTCTAAACAAAGCACTCGGTTAGCTTCTGGATTGAAATTGAATATTCGACTAGGGCTGCTTTTCAACCCTCCGTTCGACCTTTCGCCAAAAATGTAAAAGGGGCTGATATTTTTAGGAATACGTGCGTATACAACTTATGACAGCGACCGCTAAAAGCCTATGTGCTTGCCAAGCGCTGAGTTTTCGTCGGAAACTATTTCTCACTGCCACACACAAGGAATGGGTACCGTATTTGGAGAGCTTTTTTTTTTTTTTTTGCCAAAGGTTTTTCTTCGTGAACTGGCAACTGTTTATCCCGTTCCTTGTTTTTGTTTGTTTGTTTTTCATCACCGTTGCGCAACTGATGACCCTGGAAAGCGCGCAGTTGGCCTTGCACTTACAGAAATGAAGCGTCCTTCACACGACAGACAAGGTTCTGATGTCGCAGACATGTGGCATACATCTTACCAGGTTTACGCGTTGATACAGAAATATTCTGCAGAAATTTAGAGAATTGTCTACTAATGCGTAGCATTCTTATGCCGCTTGTCCTTAGTGTGAGTTTTTACAGTCAAATTTTTTGGTTTTTCTATATCCTGTCCGACCGACTACCTCGATTTACGCTATTATAACGATTCGAAGTGGAACATTCGCGAAATCTGCATTATTGTGGAAATGCAGGGCGTTACACGGTTCGCCATTTTCCGTATTTCTTTTATATTTTTCTTATTTTTTAGGGCTTCAAAATTTCTTTCTACCAATTATCTTATTTGCCCTAATATAACTATCATAGGTGGAACTTCCGCAGAATCTGCATTACTGTGGAAATGCAGGTCGTTATACGGTTTGCCGTTTTCCGCATTTTTTCATATTTTTGTTATTTATTTTTTCTCACAATTAATTTCAACCAATTATCTCTATTTACGCTATTATAACGACTACAGCAGGTTGAAGTTTTCCGAAATCTGCGTTATTGTGGAAATGCAGGGTGTTACACGGTTCGCCAGTTTCCGTAAATATTTTATATATTTCTTATTTTTTTAGTGTTTCAAAATTCAGTCCGACCAATTATCTCCATTTACGTTATTAGTACGACTACAGGTGAAACTTTCGCGAAGTCTGCATTATTGTTAAAATGGCATGCGTTATGCGTTTTGCCACTTTCCGTAATTTTTTCATATTTTTCTTATTTTTAGTTTTTCGAAATTTCGTCCGACCAATTATCTCCATTTACGTTATTATGACAATTACATTTGGAGCTATCGCGAAATCTTCATTATTGTGGAAATGCGGGCGCTACACGGTTCGCCAGTTTCCGTTATTACTTTATATTTTTCTTATTCTTTTCATTTTTCAAAACTTCGTTTGACCAATTATCTCGACTTACGCCATTATAGCGATTACAGGTGTAACTTCCGCGATATCTGCATTTTGGTGGAAATGCAGGGCGTTACACGGTCCTGGCTGTGGGGGTATTCGGCAAAGAATGCTACGCATTAAAACAAGCAAATTGTTCCAAACAAAGCGAGCTGATTTACTTGTTCGTAACGACTGGGAAAATTGAGAAATGTTTTTACGGCTGCATATGAACCAGAGGGAAGCAACTTCCACAGCTTAAGCTGAGTCGTTCGCTACGCTTATATGCGCAAGTTTTTTTTTTTCTTACACGCATGAATATGGGAAGGCCTCTAACATACGTGTACATGCAGAATTTCGACGCTTGTATCGGGCACCTTGTGCACACGTGAGAAAATTGTAAAACTGAACGTTCTACAGTAACCTTTCTGCTTAAACCCAATGGCCAAAAATTATTCGCAGCCTACAGCGCCTTTCCGTCTGCAGAGGCAGCGCCCCTGCGCTATGCTTACTTTAAGCATGACTTCAAATCAAATTGAATCTTTATTTTACTCTTCAGAGAGAGAGCGAAGAAAAGGGAAAAAGCTAAACATCTGCAGCTTGATGGAGCCCAACTGCGCTTTCCGAAGACCCACAAAACAAGCGAAAATTTGCGGTGACCCTCAGCATACACACAGATTGGTTATTACTGCTGCGTGAGCAATAAAACTGACATACGGCAAAAAAATTTCCGTCGATCTGTCAACAGAGCGAGAGACCGAAGAGCACAAAACAGTAGAGCGGAGAGAGCGCGTGGAGAGAGCTGCGTTTGAGAGAAAAAAGAACTACCTTTGCAGCGGTGTTGGCGGTATCAAAATGACGTCAAGTCGAAGCACGTGCGCACCCCCTGCGCCGTCTCGACGGGTCCCGGGACTCCCTCCACCGCTTGCAGACGCTGTACAACGGAGGGTGCAGCCATTGCAGGGAGGCAAAACAGGAAGCCGAAAAAATGGGTCCGCATCGGGAAGTGCCTGAAGTTCACGAAGAGGAGAGACGAGACGCTCTCACATTCCTAAAGATCCACCAATGGATCATTGATTAATTTTTATTAGTGGGAGTAGCAGTGGCACTGTAGTGGAAGTAGTAGCAGTTGTAGAAGTAGCAATAATCGTAGTGTAGTGGTGGTAGTAGTGTTAACACAAATTTATTGATTTTTAAATAGCACGCAGTGCAACCTGCACACAGGATATCTTCCCGTATCGCAGTGTTTTACGCTTACACAGGGGGCACCCCTGCGTCCGTTCCGACTACGGGACAGCGACACAGTCCGCCAAGAGCTGGAGCAGTATAACGTCGCGAAGAAACGGGGAAATTAAAACAAGAAGCATGAAAGATGTCTGCCGGGAAGGGCAAAGAAGGAAAAAGGATATGGAAGAGCAAAAGGGGATAAAATCCGGAGGAGTGAGCGTACAAAGCAAAGAGCGCGAAGGAATGCAAAGAACATGGGACACAGACGTTGTCTCGTAAATAAAACTACTCGACGGCAGCGTCGTCGTCTTCGGGAGAGGCTTGGCTTGGCTCGATTCCAAGTAGGAGCAACCGGGCGAGAGAGTGAGCCGCCGCCGAGAAACACATGCGGGGAAAGACATCCAGTGAGCAGAACTCTGCGCGATGCACTGCCGCTTCTGGCGGGGAGGGGGCTGCCTCGAAACGGGAACAGAGCGAACTGGCCGCCGATGCCTGCTGCTGCTGTCGTCACTGCGGCTACTCAAGCTACATAGACGGACGAAAAGGAAAATGGGACAACGAGGAGACAACGGGGGCGAGGAGGGTGCAAAATAATCAAGATAAATCCAATGAATAAATGGGGAACGGGGGAAGAAGATTCGAGAAGGAACGAGGGGAGTCGGCGGCGGCGGCGGCGGACGACATTGCGGGCGGGACACGTCTGGCCCGAACCGATTCGTCGTGCCGAGCCGTTTTTCCCGCGGATGCATGCAGATATCTCCCCTTTCTTCTGGCGGGGTCCCGTCTTCTTCTTTCGCTCTCGTTAGGCGGGCTTTGTGGTCAGGCCTGGCTGCCGGCGGCTGTCGGTTGTTCGGGTCAGCCGCAATGGTGGCTGACGCGGCGGCGGCGGCGGCGGCCCCGAGCGGCCTGTGACAGCGACCGTCTCCCAGTCGTTCGCTGACCGAACCGCTAGACCGCTTCGGATTCGATTTGCCACTGACGCGCATTTTCCGGCTGCCAGTCGACTCAGTTACACGCCTGACCGAAGTCCGGAGAGGGACGTCGCACTCGATTACTATAGGTGGATCAAATAGTACGATAACGTAAGATGATTGGGGGCGGGAAGTGATGAGGTGTAAAATTCTGTCCCCTTTTTAGAGGTCACTGCAAAACTTCTTTCAACTGTTTTCTAACTTCAGAAATCTTTTCCGGAAGTAATTAACAATAGCATCCGGTGCTTGAAATGGGGAAATCACAAGGTGCAGCAGCCAAGTATCACTGGTCTGCATCTAACTTAAAAAACTTTATGAAAAGATTTTTTTCTCTTTCCCGATGTTGGGGTTGTTTGCGCACTCATATTACGTCATTCAAGGGATGCCGCCGAAGGAAGCCGGCTATGCCACGCCTTCCTTTTTGAATTGCAACAATAAACGCATTTAAAGCTGCTGCGAAGAGCAAATCACGCAGTGCCGCTTTGTGATTGCGATAGCTGTCGCTCTTGGCAGTGCTTCCATGCATGCAAGGAAGAGGGAAGGCGTTTATCGGCAGTGTTGCAGAATCCCTTTAACTTTTACTTGTTTTCGGCTCGAGTAGAGCGGAAGCAGTGCTAAGTCAGTACCTTTGGTAGATGAGCAGATTCAGAAGGGAGCATGCGTAGCTGGGCGGCATCGCCTTTACCCTCATCAGCGATGAGAAGCTTGAATACATTGCGGAAATGCAAAGAAAATGTGCATCAAATGCACGCAGCGGACAGAACCTGCGTCATCTTCAAGCAAGCAAACGGCTGCTGTTACCGCTTTGGGGATTGATAGGGACGGTGTCACTCCCCAAGCCTTGCAGAGATTTAACAAAACAGCTTTTTAGGCCAACACAAATCCGTCCGGCGGAGCGAAGGCCGGCAGAGACCCTGTGTCCCCTTCGCGAGGCGACGGGAATGATCTTCATGCAGTGGCTTTAGCAAAAAAAAAAAAAAAATGGCAGCATCTCCACTCCTGAGTTGCACCTTGATTATTCCCTACATGAACCTGTAACTCACGGCTCAAATCGAATTTCGCTTGATGGTGGTGCGCGCACGGATGGACGCGGACGGACATTGGGAGGTCCTAAGGTACTCCGCACCGTAACAGGCGAGGGAGTAAGCCGTTTGACTCTCGAGTACTAACTCGGGGTCGTAGCCCAATGGGTAATACGACTGACACTAACTCTGTCTGGTCTACCAGACACAGGCTCGAATCCTGCCAGTGCCTGTGTGATTTTTTGCGATTGTAAATGCTATGCGCACGGACGCGGACGGATATTGTGCGGTCCTAAGGTACTCCGCACCTAATATGGAGCTCACATGAGCGTGTGCCTCGCGGATACCGCCCGGCGTCGTCCAGGCTTGCGCGTGGGCTTACGCCACATGAGGAGCTCCCGCCTCCGTCGTCGCCGTCGTGTAGCGACCGGCGCGCCACTGGTCCGCCGCGCTGAAGATTGATTGATGATTGATTGTAGGGTTTAACGCGCCGACGCAACGCAGGCGATGAGGCGCCCCGTAGTGGAGGGCTCCGGAATTATTTTGACCACCTGGGCATCTTTAACGTGCGCCGAAATCTCGTACACACGGGCATTTTTGCTTTTCGCCTCCTTCAGAAAAGCGACCGCCGCGGCCGGGATTCGAACCCGCGACCTCGTGCTCAGCAGCGCAACGCCTTAGCCATCGAGCCACCGCGGCGGGTCGCGCCGAAGACGATGATGACGAATCTGTCAAGTCATCCCTTCACAATCTACACGTGGAGTCGGCCACCGGACCAGCTGACGAAGAAGTGGAGGTGTACCGAGCGAGGACACGCTACATGAGGATTTGTCCTAGGCGGCTGTGGCGTGGCACTGACAACACGTAAGAAAGTAGTTAAAAACGTACAAAGAAAACGTGAAAAAAGATCCGATTTCCCTTCAAGGGTGAGCGAGATACATAGCCTTCAACGTCTTTGCAGGAGAACCTCGGTACCTCGATGCAACTATTTTGCAATCGTAGCCCGAAATTGGGGGTTCTAATATCCCGTCAATCGGTTCTTGTGTGTCGACGCTTGTCATGAAAAAAAAAACATTCCTCAAATATCTCTCTTTCCCGCCACAAACCGAACGAGAACACTGATCACATACTTTATGAAACGAACAGAGCACTGTTAACCGAGAAAGACCGGCGAGGCCTTCGAGCGGAAACGGCGCACAGATTATATAAGACCGCCATCAATGTCTAAACACAAAAATCAGCGGTAGGCCTACAAAAAGGACCCGAGTGTACAGAAACGCAACGATCGCTGAATAAGTGGACGATCCGCCGCAGGTCCTAGCTGCACTCAGCGGAGGGCGGGGGCACAGACCTAAGGATACTCTTGGCGTGCTCTAACAGCGCCGAGCATCGAACCAAAGAGCAGGGCTAGAGCCGGAAAATTTGGTCGTATTGTCCACAAAAGACTGGCTATTAAGTGGGAAATAACGAGGTACAAGAAATGTAGACACTGCAGGCGACCCGCGACGAATAAGCGGATCTTCGAATGCACCGCAACTAGGACGTTTCGGCACTTACTGGATTGGGCATACCGAGATAACAACGGATGTACTGATAACAGTTCGTATCCTTGTTCGAAGGAACAGATGCAACGCCGTAACAGAAAACAAGCCCCACAAGAACCACGACAAAACCAGTAATATTTCATAATAATAATAATAATCATCATCATCATAATCAGCCTATCTACGCCCACTGCAGGGCAAAGGCCTCTCCCATTATTCCCCAATTATCCCGGTCCTGCGCTAATTGCGACCAATTTATCCCCGCAAACTTCTCGATCTCATCTGCCCATCTAACTCTCTGCCGCCCCCTGCTACGCTTGCCTTCTCTAGGGATCCACTCTGTTACCCTTAATGACCAACGGTTATCTTGCCTTCGCATTACATGCCCTGCCGACGTCCATTCCTTCTTAATTTCTACTAATATGTCCTTAACCCGCGTTTGTTCCCTTACTCACTCAGCTCTCTTCTTGTCCCTTCTTGTCCTCTCTTCTTTTCTCTTCAGTAATATTTACTGGTGCATTTTACATCACTGTTGTGGAACATTTAGAAGCGCAATTTTCCTTGTCTTTTGCGGATGATATGGGGAGGTTCCGAAAAAATTTAGCGCCGTTCCACTCTGTGAAGAAGGATGACCTGCGAAGCTGGACTCATTGCACGGAATGCACGAAACAAAACAAGTTTGTTTGTAATTTGCGATCGATTAGTTAGCACTTAGCCTATTGAAGCTTTGAAGGACTCGAGGTATTGTCTACTGGGCAAACATGGAGCTCTCTGTTTACCTCCCACGACGTAGGCATCTTACTGTCTGCGTAACACACCAACCCAATCCACTCGACCACTGGAGACACCGGAAAGTTCGCATTGGGGCGGTGGACTCACACGTTTAAACCTCCCGCCAGCCAACGGACATGTCATCAGTGAGGGCATGAATCCTATATCTGCGTGTGCACGCCCCTCCCCCCCCCCCTCCTCCACTCCCAACTCGTGCCTGATAAACCGGCAACCAGTTATGTGCGCGTGCTTAGAAGGGAAAGGCGCCACCAAAAGTGTCGCTCTGAAAGCACTTCAAGCTGAACAAGAAATATTGGCTCACGTCGACGTTGCTGTTCATCCGGGAGAGATTCCCAGCTACTCGACGAGCTGGAACTGGTGGTGGAAACGGCGGCTCCAGCGGCTTTCTATTGTTTTCGCACCCGTTCGCGCTTTTGTTCCCGTAGACGCTCCTTCGATTCCCGTTGTTCTTCCTCCGAGCGAACGACACGCATCTGTCCATAGGGAGTTTTTATAAAACCTCGAAGGACTCGAGCTTTATTCTAGTGGACAAACACTGTGGCTGTCTGTTTCCGTCCCGCGTCGTAGGCGTCTCACTGTCTGTGTACCACAACTACCCAAACCCAAACCGCTCGACCATTGAGGACAGCAGCAGGTCGCATTGGGCCGCGAGACTTCCACGTTTAAATTTCCCGCCAGCACAACACGCATTTCATCGGTAGCGGGATAAAGACTAGTTCCGCATGCACGCCCTCCTGCCTCCACCCCAACCAGTGCACGCAAAACCAGCAGCCGGTGATGGGCGCGTGCTTAGGCGTGAAGTACACGGGCGAAAATGCCGTGCGGAAAGCCTTTCATGCTGAAAAAAAAAATTATGGGCTCACGTCGGCGTTCAAAGGTGGCATGTTACACTGGTAACGCCTGCTAAGGCGTTCCCGCTGTTTATCAGCCGATTGCGCGGTTTCTGAAAGAGGCGTCGGTGGTGGCGAGGGGAATAACGGTGTTGAAAAGAGGCGACGGCGGTGGCGGGGAGGAGCGCAGCAGCGGCGCCGAGTAAATCGCCTTCACCGGAATGAAAACAGGGGGTTAGACATATATGCTTCGCAGTAAAAGCGGTCCTTCCGGTTCATTCAATTTAAAGCATCCGCGTGTTTCTTCGTTGTACTGCAATCGAGCTCAGGTGGATAAGCACAAGGGGTATGATAATTTAGGTCTAAGAGGTATGAGTGTTCTGTTTTGATTTCTTGTTTTTGGTTACGATAAAATTCTTTTCGACGAGCTAAATACGCTTAAAAATATGCGACGCCAGCATATCGAGTGCTGAAATTCGTTGTAACGCAAACACTCGAAGGATCGGTATGCATCCAGTGGTCATAGTCGCAGTGTGCTTCGTGCTCGAAAAATCCAGCAGTATTTCCAATGCATCTGCATATATTTCATTCACTTAAACAAATCACAACCTGTTTCGTGAAGCTGCAACAGTACATCTGCGGCTCAAAACTGAGGATTTTAAGGCTCTAATGGGCAGTTTCGCGACCACACTTGACTTTACTAGAAGTCTTTCCCACGCGGAAAAAAAAAAACACAACGAGTAAGTTTCACTACTTCATTCAGAGCGCACCATCCACAATTCTCTCGCGCACTTCTATTGCCCTTTGTTTTGCTGTAGGCAAAGGCGGTGTGGTCTCGGGCGGCATCATTAGTTGCCATTAAAAGGCGCAATGTATCTTTTAAGGGGAACAAATGACATTTAAAATGAACAACGTATTCCTTAAAAGGGACAATGTATCTGCTGCGGAGGTCCTGGAGTGTGGGGCTCGTTGCTTTCTTCGCAGTCCTGGACACGGTCCTTGATCGCGCTTGCAAGACAGCGGACAGGGAAGCACGTGCAGTAGCGAGAAAGCGCGCGGGGGTAGTGAACTCATCACGCTTCCCTTCCTACTCGCGGTTGCAGCCCAGCAGATGCGAACGCATCTCGGCTCACAAAAGAGCGCTCGTGGCCGACACCCTATAGGTGTAAGAATGCCTCAGCATCGCCTTTACACCCCTGCTCTTCTCATCGGCGGATTGAACATTTAGTCGATAGGTCAGAGTCATTTTCGTTTCGGTGAAATTACAAAAGAACAGATTGTATACCATTGGTTGTACAAGAAGGAGTACGTCGTGAAGCGTCCTCTGTGAGGAGGTGTTGACGCTGTTGCTGAACTCCGCTCACGTCGGCGCCTCTGCGGGAGCACTGGCCGTGAACGTAGTTTCCCTTCGACTTGTCTATGGGATGCGGTGGGGACTTTGTAATACAAGTTGCCACTTTCCCCGCAGTCCGTGGTCGCATCGCAGTCGATGAAAGGACGCCGCTTGGGTAGGGAAGAAAGGTAACGGAAGCCGTGACGCCGATAACTTCCTCAATGGGGAGTCCAGTCACGTAATCTCCGCGGCAGTGACGTCACAGCAACGAGTGCACGCTCACAGCGCGAATAGACGGTGCGCTAAACCCGAAGCGCGCATCTGGGCATCGCACGCAGCATCAAACCACAGTCGAGAAGCTCTTCCTATTTCTGGTCTCTGTTGCTACCTACCGCGTGCACGCTCTGTCACCAAGTACGTTTCCAGCGGTTGCGCAAAGATGAGTGCGTCTCACCTCTCCGCGCGAAGCTGTCGGCTGAAAATGTCGCATGAAACTGTCGCACGGTGGGTTCCCATTGGACGCCTTCGCATTTTCAAGGCGAATCTTACGAAATACAGGAAGACTAGTCCGCCATACAAACGACTGAAGAGGGCAGAAGCCACCGACTGGAGACGGCTGTAGACAGGCGCATACCTTGGCTTAAACATACAAAGCAAAATGTACCCGAATCGATATGCAGGGAGAGTGAGAGAGAGAGAGAGAGAGAGTAGATAGAAGAGAGAGAGAGAGCCAGATGAGCTCTAAGCTCAGAGAGAGAGAGAGAGAGAGAGAGAGAGAGAGAGAAAACCTTTAATAAGAGCTGAGACGACACTGTACGTGGTCGGGATCGTCAGTCAGACTCCGTTGGTCGATATGTATACACATGTACATGCTGCAGTGGAAAATCCTTACTTTATCGCACGACATGGGAATGCCAGAACACAACGGCCGTGTACCCAAAATCGTAAACCCCAACCAGGAGCGATGCATGGATGCACTGCAGGCCAGCGACCGCTGCGAGGACTGCACCGGTCTGGTGCGCCGGTCTCCAAGACAATGGGGGCTATGGAGCCCTCGACCAAATGTACCACCCTTGCTGAAACCCATGGGGAGCTGAAGCACTACTGCAGAAAACCCCGGCGGGGTAACGCCGTGTCGTGAAAGGGGGTTAGAATTAAACGTTTTTCCAATCCAGTCCTGTCAAGCAATTTGGGAAGCCTGTTCATGAATCCTAATACATAGAGTGTGCTCACGAAGCCTCCCGAGTTTTTCAATATACTACTCGCTCGCGCTGAGGTTGGTGCGCCCCGGACGGTAAGGGCGACGCGGGTATGCGATGGCAAGTCGTTAGGCCTAACGTCACGCTTTAAGATCTAACGCCGTTAGCCGCTACCCGCTGCTCGACTAGCAATGGAGAGTTACAGCAGAGCGAAGAACCGGTGTCGGTACGGTACCCGGTGCACATGTGCATGCGCACTACCAGTTCTCACCATCTGCCAACGCGCAGTAGTACCGACTGCTTACCGGGTACCGTACCGGGAGCAGTTTTCCGCTCTGCTATAACTCTCTAATGACTGCCCAACTACCTCGCACAACCAAACAACTACAACAGCCTGAGAGTGGCTGGCCCTTGCAGCGAGTCTCCAAGAACGACGGGAACTGGCGGCCCACACCATCACAGCCCTGTACAGTGGCGGCCGTGTTTAATAGTTTCTATCTATCTATCTTACAGCGAGTCTGACGCTCCTTACATGTCGTTAGGCGCATGGCTAGTGTACCGAAAGCTGAGCTTAGACATTGGACGCTTGACTCAACGTCACGCTTTGAGGATCCCAGGTTCCCCCTGCAAGCGGGCAAAGCGGGGAAAATTATGTGGGATCAAAGAGGTGCATTCTGTGTGTGCACCTCTTCGAACTTGTAATCTGGTGCGCCGACAATAAAGCTTAGTAGAGTGTTGCATACCCACCAATCTCACCAATGCGGCCTCGGGGGAAAAAAATGGAGCCCCATTTTATTTTTGTCTGCTAAACCATACCTACGCTTCGTCGCCCGTGACACCAAAGATGCTTTTTGGTTTTTGTGATGTTTTCCAACGCACGTACATTAACAGCAAAGCCCACCATCACTATGAAAGCTACTCACAAGACGCTGCTGCTCCGAAAGCAAAAGAAAACACCCTACCACATCTCTCCCAGCCAATATTCATCGAACTGACCCTCTTGTGACACTCCCTGAACCGCATACCGCATACCACCTTGCATTGAAATTCCCATACCACGCAACAACTCTCCATTCCCCATCCCCGAGCGATGGTAGTTTGAGCAGACCAGCTGGCGGCCCAAAGGTCAAGAACACCTGATCTCACGGGCGCGAGCAGCGGCCGCAGCTGGAGGCTTTCTGTACTGAGAAAATGCCATGCACCCACCTATTTTCGTTTATTTTCTGCGGCTCAAATACACGTTTTTCTCGCTCACTTCCTCCAACGCATGCACCGGCGATGTCAAGGTGCTTGCTCGCGTTATGTGTGCATCTACGTCATTCCTCGCGGAGAAACCTACACCGCAGCAGCTCGCCAACATGCCCCGTCGCGTAATCGGACGCCAAATGAGCCATTCAGGCGCAGTTATAGCTCGCGTTCGATTCGCGAGACCGCTGGCTACACGGTTCTCGAGCTTGCCTTTTGCCTGCCCTGGCAACACGGCCACCCGCAGTCTTTTGATAGCGAGCGGCGTTGCGCAAACGACACGCTATGGACGAAGTTGCGCGCGGAAACGTGTTTCGAATGCGCGTCTCCGTTATCGGGGCAGGAGGGCAGGGAAAGAAGACTCACTTACGCGGCAGCAGCCGCATACAAAGTGATGAAGAGATACAAAGTAGCGAATAAAGCACTCGTGGGTATGAGTATATGGCAATAAGGACCTCTGCTTCCTGAACAGTCCAGAGCTTTGGGGAAAGGAACTGCAGGTGTGGGCGTCGAACGGCGCACAAAAGAGGCAGAGGAAAATGGCTCGACCTTGACCTCCTTGTCTGGGGAGTCGCTGCTGTTCGGCGAGGCACGAATCCCTATCTGGCGGAACGGGGAAAGCCCGCGGTCTTTCCCGACACGAACCCGCGGAGCCCCAACCATGGTGCGGTTTGATATGCATACGCGGTTTGATAGCCCGTACGATACTATGCTTTACGAATGGTTTCAAACCGTGCTAAATGCATTTTTCTTTTCTTTTTCAATCACGCCTTTCCAAATTTCCATGTGCACATGTATACGTAGCCGACCAGACTGTTTGTTCCCTGGTCAACCTTCCCGCCATTTCTGTACTGCCGTTCCCTCCCTTCCTCCTATTTGGACAGTTTGATACAGCGATTTGATGCCAAGTTCGGTTCCATATGCAGTTTGATAACAGATAAAATAGCATAAGCGGATTTTTTTTTCTGTAATTCACCATTAGAAACCGTGAAGGGACTCTGCAACACTTCCGATAAACGCTTTCACTCTTTCCTTCGCGTCTGGAAGCACTGCGAAAGCTCTAGTTGTCGCCAGCCCAGAGCGGCACTGCGTGATTTGCTCGTCGCAGCAGAACTATCCGCATTCCGTTTCTGGTTTGCTTTTTGTTTTGTGACTTCTTTTATAAAGTGGCTATCGAATGCGTTTATTGTTGCAACAACAACAAAA
Source organism: Haemaphysalis longicornis (assembly GCA_013339765.2). Classification (NCBI taxonomy): domain Eukaryota; kingdom Metazoa; phylum Arthropoda; class Arachnida; order Ixodida; family Ixodidae; genus Haemaphysalis; species Haemaphysalis longicornis. The sequence goes on along the minus strand of CM023450.1, from coordinate 128,604,600 downwards.
AGCGGCCAAAAGCCGCTGCGCTGCTGTAATGACGCAATTAGAACGCTCAAAGAACGCCAAGACTCGGGAAAGAGAGAAAAATCTTTTGGCAGCTTTCACAGTTATCTGGTGTGATCTGATAGGCACAGAGTAGTAATTTTTTGCCTGAGGTACTTTATGACCCCCTGGATGTGTTCTGACTACGTTGTAAAGGTGCTGCAGGGTCCCTTTAAAAACGATAACGCTTCGTATTTGCAGCTGTCCCCGTAAAATTCCCAGGCCACGTACTACAATATCTTTTACTGGTGTCTTCTGATGGTTTTATTTGGGAGGGGGGGGAGGGGGAAGTGATGGCTTGGTTCCGTCAGTTCGGATCCTCGCAGGTGAGGCCTAGATGCACGTTCGTTTCCACCGTGAGGGAATTCTATACGGCGCATCAAATGCTGCATAAAACTGTGCAGCAAGGTGCGTGTCAAACCGTGTAATAAACGACGCACCAAACTGTGCACCAAACTGTGAATCCGACCTTTACCAAATCGTGAACGAGTGACGTATAAGGTCTCCCATCAAACCGCGGATCAAATCTTGCATCTGTCCTTGCACAAAGTCCTCTATGAAACTATGTATCAACCAGCGTGGCATGCGGAGTCACGAGTTGCATAAGGTCATAAAGCGTGCTCCAAGGATCGCATCTGACTGAGCATCAAATCTTGTACCCAGACGTGTATAGAATCTTGAATACAGTTAATTATCAAATTGGGTAACGACCGTAACAGGAGACAGCCCCTAGCCAGGCATTCCGACAGGAGGGTCCTAACTTGCCGCAATAACGTCGAGGGCTCATAAATTTAACATACACTGCAAAGGCACCCCAGGGGTGGTGCGTTATGTATTGAGAGGAAATTTTTTCTCGATTTATATGCAGAAAAAAAAACGCCTTTTAGAAGCCCGAAAACCGACTTTACCTTTGTTGAACGTTCTGGCAAATACGTATAGGTTTCGAACAACGCGTGGCCAGTAGAGGGAAGGAAGGAAGGAAGAATGTAGAAGAAAGGCAGGAAAGTTAACCTGGCTAGAGCCTAGTTTGCTATCCTGCACATGGGAAAGGGAAATGGGCAAAAAAAGAGAGAGGAAAAAAAAGAGGAAAAGTTGGACCAGACACGTATGCCCAGCACTGAGGCACTGACAGTGATTGACACTAGAGGCTCTCAGTCTATAGCCTAGTGTTCAAGTTCGTCGCCCGTAGAAAACGTAATAGTTCCTTAGTCGCCTTCTGAGCGGATGACTGAGAAGGCCAGTGGCACAGAATCTTTCCCTCCGGAAAATGGCCGCCGAGAGTCCAGGTTCCTCAGCGCTGACGACAGCTTTTTTCTTTCAGCCGAGTAGCGTGGGCACTCGCATAAAAACGTGGCGTATCGTCTCCGATGTGCCGCACGTTTCTCACTCCGCCCTTGCTGCCATTCCTATTAAGTACGAGTAAGCATTTGTGAATGCCACCCCCAGCCAGAGACGGCAAAGAAGAGTTGCGTCAGACCGTGGGAGGCCTAGTGGAAGGGGACGTTGCAGGTGCGGGTCAAAGGCACAAATGCGTGCGCATGTGAAATCTTCTGAAGACCATTGGGACATAGCTGTTTCCCGGGCAAGAATGCGGAGGACCCTAGCTGCGTCTGTCCTAGACAATGGGATGAGTACAGTTGTCGCTGTTTTGATGCGCCAGCCGGGCGGCAGCGTCCGCACTTTCGTTGCCGACAATGTCGCAGTGGCTAGGAAGCCACTGTAGGGTGACATCATGACCCGCCTGGGTAGCACGGTCGTGTACCATTCTTATTTCTGTCAGGAGCTGTTCGTGAGGTCCCCGGCACAGCGCTGACTGGAGTGACTGAAGTGCAGGCTTCGAATCACAGAAGATAGCCCATCTGCGGCACGAACTTTGCTCGATGGTGTGAAGAGCGCTACGGATGGCCGTAAGTTCTGTAGCCGTGGATGTCGTAAGATTGGCTATTAGAGAAACACGCAATGAAATAGATGATGTGAACAAAAACAGGTCGTACAAAATGGTACTGGCTCTAACAGTGGGAACATCAATGTATGAACTCAAATGGACTGTGCATCACTCCCGATAAACGCTTTCATGCTTTCCTTTGCGACTGGAAGCATTGTGAAAGCTATAGTTGCCATCACCACGGAGTAGCACTGCATGATTTGCTCGTGGCAGCAGATACGCCTTCCCTCTCTGCTTTTCTTTTTGTGGCTTTCCTGTTAAAGTGACTCTCGAATGCGTTCATTGCTGCACCCGAAAGAAAGCCGGCCAATAGCCTCTACACCGCTGTAATGACGTCATTCGAGCGGTCGGACGGGGAAATAAATTTTTTAGCAAGTTTCTAATTTATTTAATGGGTATAAAGCAGTAAATTTTGGTTGAGATAATTCGTGACCTCCGATTATAAGCAGTGGATGTGTTGGTTGAGTATACGTTCCGAAAGCATTCAGGATTTAGAAAAAAAAGTTAGGAAAAGGGTTGCAGAGATTTTTTTAAAATAAACTATGTAAAATTACTGTAGTCAATCGAATGCAGACGACAGCTAAAGAGGGATACAAAATAGAGGTAAATTTTCAACTCGTGCGTTTAGACGACATACCCGTGATTTAAGCTTTTATACACAAGTGGTCGCCAATCAGTTCGGCATATGAGACCCAGTCGAGTGCTTCCGGCGTCCGTTCGTGTAGCGGTGAAGCCGCTCCCTCCTCCCTCGTACAGAGCCATTAACATGTCCCATAACGAGGGTCCCGGACAAGCCCATAGACCGTTCACCCGCGGCTGGCTAAAGGTGTTGGGTCATCGGACCGACCCATCATTCGCGCCGAAAGCGGCGAGGGCCCCGACCCGATACGTCAGGCTGATTGGCCCTGTGCATTCGCAAAGCGAACGGCCGTGATTATGCTGTGTGCTCTCGGCTATAGAGTGAACGCCGGCACCATTTTTTTTTTTACGCGTGCGTGTGCCTGTGTGTGTGCACGCGCGTGTGAAAGGGAGAGAGTGCGTATGCGCGTGCGCGTTTGTGTCCGATTGCTTGAGTGAGTGAGTGAGTGAGTGAGTGAGTGAGTGAGTGAGTTAGTGAGTGAGTGAGTGAGGAGTGAGTGAGTGAGTGGGAGTGAGTGAGTGAGTGAGTGGGCGAGGTGGAGTGAGTGAGTGAGTGAGTGAGTGAGTGAGTGAGTGAGTGAGTGAGTGAGTGAGTGAGTGAGTGAGTGAGTGAGTGAGTGAGTGAGTGAGTGTATACATGTTCACGTGCGCGTATGTTGAATGCGTGTGTTTGTGTGTGAACGCGCGGGATTACGTGTGTGCGTGAACTTTGCACGTTCATGTGCGCTTGCTCACTGACTCACATGAGGCCATTGTTTTTGTGGAGCAGCACCTCCAATTCCGTGCCTCAACAAGCCGTGATTTCTCGTTCTCTCGTTCACAATGGCTTTAACAAAGCCATTGGTTTTACTGTACTCATATCCACAATTTCCTGGAACTGTTTTTCTGTAAGATATTGCGTTACACCTGCATGATATATTTTTTTCAAAGAACTTGGTGCATATGCACTACACTGAGGCAGGAATGCAAATTGCTGGGGCCGCGAGGAGGGAGCGAACGCGTGAGGAGTTTTATACGGCTAAGCTCGTTACTGAGAGAGAACAGCTGACCACGCAAACAGACGCAGTTTAAATGGCCCCGTGCTAAGAAACTTGTGCTTTAAAATGAGGGGAGAAGTAAAAAAAAGGGAAGGTCACGAGAAGCCAGGCCAGTCTGACGATGTGAACGCTATTCACGGGCAGAGAACTGCTTTGAGGAGCCAAAAAGCAGCGCTGTTCAGTCTATGGCCTGCCACGAGTTAGTGCAGTAACTGCATCTGCCTGTATGTTGCGTAAGCTAACCGTCAAAACAACATGCATCCCTCTACGGTACGTTTACGAGGCGTTAATCTTACTGTAAATCAGACATCACTCAAACTTATTCATGCTCGTTATATGACTCGCCCTTACATTGTCGATGCCATCAGGGGAACGTAACGTGCCCAAGGGACAGAGAATGCAAATGATCTTCCAAACCTTATGAATTCAGCAACGTTGCTTCGAATTTCCAAGAGGAGAAGCCACATCCCTGGGTGTGTCGCCTCCCATAAAAAACTGGCTCCTACAGCTAGTTAGTGGGTGCAGGCCGGGAGCAAGAAAACACATACATAAAGGGGGGGGGGGGGGTGCACAAGTGGGCATGAAGAGAATTAGTGTCTTACAAAAAAAATAATAGAGGATAAGCCTCTGATCCTTAAAAACACAAGAAAAACGGAAACATCCCCCCGCGTGCCAGAGCATCCCAAGCGTCATACCGCCGTGCAAATGAGTAGCATTTATTGCAAATGAGAAATGAATTCCGCGCTCCCTCTTCCGTATGGGTGACAACACCTCCGTCGATAAACTGCCGCGGTGGATGAGAGAAAGCTTCTCTTCTCTAGCGGTGCAGAGCGCCTATCCTGGCCGAAACGTCGGCGGTAAATTTTCGCGAGTAGCGGTGGTGCGTCCGTTTACACATTGTCCGGACCACTAGTGCGTCCCGGAAGTAACAGTATTGAGCTCAAGCTCAATGTTACCGCATCAGGCAAGGCAGAAAGGATGGTCGCGTGGGGCGACACGTTCAACGATTGAGTTCGAAGAATATGGCTTTAACATCCCTTTTCAACTTGGGCGCCCGTGCCCGCCGCGGTGGCTCAGTGGCTAAGGCGTTCGCTGCTGAGCCCAAGGACGTGGGTTCGATCCCAGTCGCGGTGGCTGATTTTCTGGTGGAAGCGAAAAGCAAAAACACCCGTGTGTAGAGGTTCTGGTGCAAACTAAGGATCCTCAGGTGGCCAAAAGTAATCTGGAGCCCTCTACCTCGCAGCCCAGGCGTAACTTTGGCGCGCAAAAACCTCAGAATTAGAGTTTGAATTCGAACTTTAGTGTCCTTATGGTTCAAGTTAATTTTTAACTGAGTTTGTAGGACGCAGTTCAATGCGCAGCGAAGCCACCGATATTTTGCGTCGCTATTTGGGCCAGTCTATACCGCATAAGGTTCTCGTGATCTCTACGGGTAGTTAACCTTCCGGCCCTTTGTTCGCTTTTCTCCTCGCCACACTTTTCTCCGCCTCAAAAATCATGCTTGAAATGTTCTTGCCAGCTTCTTGTAGCAGCGGTGGCCCGCGGCTTTCAGAAATGAGAAGATGCTGCCCACTTTTATTTTCTTTGTTATCGGCTCAAAGAAATGTTTTTTTTTTCTTTTCCTCGTTCAGCTTCAAAGACTGCTGGGCCCTCCTTCAAGCATACTCAGGGAGACGGACTTGTTCTTTCACAAAATTGCTAGTAGGAAGCACACTTTTGTCGAGCGCCTTCCCTTCCATGGGCGGAGATAGTAGATAGTACACCGTGTCCCGTGACGGTCGCGTGCCAGGCCCTCGCTAACGAAGCCAGTGCTCTCCCAGCGTCCGAGTGTCCAAGGCGGCGCCCGTCCCCTTCACACGCTTCGGAAATGGCCTCCGCGCCAGTGGGACGGGAACCTGTCCCTTTCACGAGTGCCCCGCTGGCCACGCCGCCCGGTCGGACACGTGCGCACTGGGCGGGGCCAATGCTCTGAAGGCCGCAGCACGTGCCAGGTTGGTTCTATCTGCCAAACGTCGGACACGCCGCTCGCATATCCGGAAACTATCTGGCCTCAGTAGAAAGATTGGATTTGAGAAAAATGCTTCAGTTGGGTTATTTTACTAATCAACTTTGTTGATTTCCTTTCATTCTGCTGTATGCAGCAGCTGTAGGTTATTGTTCAGTGTTGTCGTGCAGTCAGGCTCCTCCGCACCCTTCTCAGTCCGCTGTATGCCGCAGCTGTGCAACCTTACTAAGTAAGTACGACTTGTTACTCGGGTGGTTTTCTTGTATCACTGACTAAGCAAAAAAAAAAAAAATCGTCGTAATAACGCTCCGTTCAGAAAAAAAAAAAAAAAACACGCGTTGCCGATCGTTCAGCTTGAATAAAAAAACGTTTAGCGTCGGTCACTTGGCTTTTTTGCCGGTTTAATGTTGTCCCGTGGATGCCCACCGCGCGACTCCGTCGCGCATTTTTAATGTGAAAGCGTTAAGTGGTCAATTGGGCAGGCACGCTGCCGTCCGGAGTCGGCGTCTGTAATACTGAAACGTCCCCTAAAATAGCCGACGGCGCACAGAGAATGAAAGTAAGTAAATGAGTTTAGAAGAGGATTTGGAAAATGTGGGACCGGGTGGGAATGGAACCCGGTGTCTCCAGAATATGGGTCGAACGCACATCCCGGTTGGCGCCACTTCCCGTCCATGACTCTAGTTGGCTAAAAGATTGACCTAGGGTATGCCTTGTGGCCTTCGATGTAGAAAACGTCGACAACCGGTACACGCAGCTGGACGTACAGGAGCCCCCGAAAGTAAACGGAGCGTGGGTCGGAGATTTTGAGGGGATTTCTCCGCCTTGTGCCCAGCCAGCAACCTCAAAGTGACTTTTCCGGAAAGTCATTCTAAATCAAAATCGGGCCGCACATATTTTATCTATGATGGCAGTCGCATAAAAAAGAAATTATTCTAATTTCACGAATACGGGCTCCGTTTATTTTTTGCGGCACCTGTACATTGAGTTTGACGTTGCCATGCCTTCAGGCTCAACATCAAGGTATTAAATGTTTCTGGCCAGAAATAAAGGCATAACAACATACCCACTCCGGAGAATTGGCCAGTGACGATGACAGCTGCCGTCAGACGCTCACAGCCGATTTATCGGTGTCTACTGGCTGTGAAAACAACATACCCAAAGGACGAAGCACTCTACGGTGTTTAATTGGATATAAACGCTTTCGTATTGATGACTCATGAGAAATGCTTAGGTGTCCTCGAACTCTTTTCAGGTATCCGTCTACCACCATTCGGTATTACATATGTTATTGTTCGTGCCAAAGAGAAATATGATAGTCCAAAGCATCAAATGATTGTGGTTCATGGCTCAGCTTTGGCCAGGCGTCTGACAACGTTATGCAGTCTGACATGCTGACTAGGCACACGTACACACTGAGCTATTCTGTACGTCTGATTTCATTGCCGCATTCTTGTTTGTATCGGTTCGCAAAGCGATAGTACACACATCCCATTTCCTAGCTACGACATCTTTATCCTCCAAATATCATACAAAATGCAGTTTAATAAGCCCAAGTGCAAAAAAAGGCATTCCAAGTTTTTTTTTTTTTTTTGAGAGACATCCATCCGAATGAAAATCGCCAGAAGTTGCACGGTAAAGTTGATTGATTGTAGGGTTTAACGCGCCGACGCAACGCAGGCGATGAGGCGCGCCGTAGTGGAGGGCTCCAGATTAATTTTGACCACCTGGGGATCTTCAACGTGCACCGAAATCTCGTACACACGGGCGTTTTTGCTTTTCGCCTCCATCATGCACGGTAAAATCAGACAACGGTCCCCAAAAAACGCGAGCGTGGACGAGACATGAAGCAATGGTTCAGTGACAAGTTGTTATTGAAATAAAGCCTGCACGTACAACTGGGCTGACTGAGTGGTTTTATGCAATCTGTGTACATTCCACAAGAGGTAACCACCAGAGGTAACCGCAATAGTTTTTAAAGGAACTCAGCAACAGTTCCGATAAACGCTTTCACTACTTTATTCGTGTCTGGGAGCACTGCAAAAGCTATAGTTCTCGTGAGCACGGAACGGCACTGCGTGATGTGCTAGTCGCAGCAGATCCGCCTTCTGTTTCTGCTTTGCTTTTGTGGCTTCCTCTTTAAAGTGGCTATCGAATGCGTTCATTGCTGCAACTGAAGGAAAACCGGCCAATAGGCGCTACACCGCTGTAATGACGTCATTCCAGTGGTCGAAGAACGCCAAGACCGGGAAAAAAAGAGAAATATTTTGAGCAAGTTTCTAAGTTATCTGATGGGCACAGACCGGTCATTTTTTGGCTAAGGTACTTTGGGACCCCCTAATCTACGCGCTGTACGTGTTTGTTTACAGCGTCCTGAAAGCATTTAAGATTGCGAAAACGGTTGAAAAAAGTGTTGCAGGGTCCATTTAAAAAGTCCAGAGAAGTAAAACTGAAGAAATAATGTGTTTCACTTGTACCGAAACCTTTATAAAACAGCAGTGTTTCCGAAACGTGTTCCTATGTGCGCCCTGATATTACTGCCCTTCATCACAGCAAGAACGCTCTTCACCCGTGCACAATTGGCACCAGTGAGTCATCACCACATAACTAGATGGAAAAAGGGGGCACTTTGCCTCAAAGTATCTGTATATGAAATGACTTGTTATATGCCAATGAAGACGTATCATAGACCTCACCAAACCAAATGGCGCAGCTGCTGCTTCTTATTCGAAATATTGCTCGTCATTGTGTTCGTTCTCCAACTGCGCTTATCTTGAATGGGCGTCGAGACGGTGCCTGTCCATGCGTTTTATCAGTATTCCTGTTTCTCGCATCGTCAAGAGATTTGCGTGCAGTACACGTCTTGGGACGCGTAGTATTCTTTTGCAGAGGAAAAACAAAACAAAAGACGGAACATTTCAACCAACTGAAAATACTCACCAAGCTGATATTGTTCGCTTCCGCAAAAGCTTGGTTAGTTTCGCAAAGCGTCCAAGAAGCGCGATGGTTTGCATTTCTTCGAGTGGGCTTGCGTGTGCCTAACGTAGTACTGTCGAAATCGCCACGGTCAGCGTGCGACACATCCGTTCACGTTCGGGACGTATAACCATGATTAATGTGCCTACATGCGCTTACGCCGACGACCGCACAGATTACGTGTGTGGAGTATATCAGCTCGGGCCTCTTCTTCGACATCAATAGGCTGACACTTCTCCTCCCCCTCATATCCCCGCCCCCCTTTTACAAAACACGACGGTGGAACCGCTGCGGAGTGTTTTGTCACGCAACGTCGACACTGCGGCGCGTTCCGGGGCCTTTCAAGTTCCGCGAGAGACGACGAGGCTCGGTATACCCGACGTAGTGCACGTATAACCCCCGTGGGTGCGGCGGCGCGAGCGGCAGCTAAAGATTTATGCGACGCGCCGAGTTTCGAAAGACGTGCTCCGAGGACCAGACGTGTGCGTAGCAGGCGTTTACAGGGCGCGGGAACGGCAGCGATGAAAGGCCGACGTCGTTGCAAATATACCGTTTTCGTGATGAATACGTATAGCGCGAATGAAAGCCACATCGAGCAAAAGGAGCTACAAGTTTCAGAGAAAAATTAAAACAACATTTCCTCGAGGCTGGGCGCAGTGCTCTTCCTCGCATCGCGCTCTCGTAGTCACTTCTGTATACCTCCGTCTCGTCGGCTGCAAGATTGGGCTTTTCTTTATTCTTCTTGCAGGCGTTGCGACGCTCTGTCAAAGCACTACCCGCGACGTGCTGCGGGGAACTTGCTTTGTCTAGTCGTGTGTCTCGATGCTCTCATCCAGTCGGACTCTGTGACGCTGTTAGCGAATCGCGCAACCGTGGAGAAGTCTTGCCGTTTATCTGAATGACCATGTCTGGACTTTTCCGCTTTAGCACGCTTTGCTCTTGTTTTTGATTTTCGCACTTATTTCTTGTGTTGTGTGAAGAACTCCGCCCGTCTAATGAAAACAGATGCGCGGTGCCATGCGCTGGCAGAGTTACCTTTTATAGTAGTAATATTGCAAACGTGCGCCTTCGTTACCAAGAGGCAGCTGACCGATGTATATTTACCTATAATGCTTGCTGTACCTTTGCAGGCTGTTCTTGAAACGAGAGGGTTCATAAAACAATATTATATTATTGCTCTCAAATGTTTAACAAAATGTCTCCACGGACCTCAAAACGACATTGTCTTCTTCTGCAAGCCTTATACAGTACATTCCGAATGTGAAAAACAGCCGGAATTCAGACATCGGGAAATTAGGAATTTCTGCCCGCAGAATTTCGTCTTTTTTCTAAGGCGGCCCAATTTACAGTGAACCGGATGAAAAATTCAGGCGACACTAGAACGTACTACAGTTTGGGAGGCTTTTTAGGTAGTGGTGAGCGCTCCTGCGGAAGCCATGTGGTTGTGGTTTAGAAGTTTTCGCGGGACTTCTGTACTTCTTCTGAGAGATAATAGCCGGGATCCGAAGTCCTTTCAATGTCTTCGTCGCATTTTTTTTTTAAATATTTAAATCTTACCGACCGAAGGCGCACGTGCACCTTCGTTCCAATACTTTCTTGACGGCACGCGAAGGAGCACCACAGGGCTCGGTTATATTCTCTCTACTATTCAACATTGCCTTGAAAGAGTTACCACCGCTGTTGCAGCAAATTCCACGTCTCAGACATCCAATATATGCCAATGACCTTACTATGTTGGTCGCTAAGGGGACCTACGGAGTGAGATCATCGACATATATTGTATGTCTGAGACGTGGAATTTGCTGTAACAGCGGTGGTAAATCTTTCAAGGCAATGTTGAACAGCAGAGTGAATATAACCGAGCCCTGTGGTGTTCCTTCGCGTGCCGCCAAGAAAGTACCAGACCGAAGGTGGGTGCATGTGCACCTTCGGTCGGCAAGACTCAAATGAGGCTACATAGTGACGCACGCGCGCAGACCTTTCAACATTGAAAAATGTGGTTAGTCTGACGGTGTAAGAAAATATTCTTACACCGTAGTTGATCTTGCCTGCGAATTGTTCAGGAATAGACTGTGCCTGAATGATACCGTTACATATCCCGCACATTACATGTGCACCGATTTCTTGGTTTTGTTGGGCACACAGGTAACACAAGGCAGCCAAACCCAAGTTTTGTGTGCAGCATACACAGAGCGTGTGTATGCAGCACACACACTATGCTGTGTGCTAGCGTGTGTTTCGTCCTTTCCTTCTTCGTCCTGTGTTAAAGTTCGTTAGAAGTATGAGTTCATTAGTCAGTAACCAGCTCGTTTAACTCTCCGCTTTAATACACAGAGCTTTTCAGTGCTAAGGAGAAACAGGAATGACTTTAATGACAACACCTTCGCAATCCTTTGAGAAATGTTGTTCTCTTTACTTGATTTAGTACATTGAGGTGTTTAAATACCGGCTCGAATGGCGCTTCCTGCAGCCACTTAAAATCGGCGTGGTGAACTGTTGCTTTCGAGACAATTTTCCGGCAGCGGCGAGCGCAGATGAGATCTGCGCATGCAACAGAATTGTCGTAATGTTTCGATTTCAGACGCCTACGCGCTGTAAGACGAGCTGTCGTGACGAAGAGAAAGAAAAAAATAATAATAAAGAAATAAAAGGAAGCAAGGAAAGGAAAAGAGAAAAACGCGCCTGTTCGCGTTTTCTCCGCCGTTGCGCATACACAATTCGAGACATTTTGTAATGGACTGAGCCGCTTATGGAGGGTGACGCAAGATTTTACACTTCTCCGATCTTTATGCTGCGCCGCCAAGGTCAACATTGGAGCACTTAGTTCCCACGCCCCCTTTCGACATTTTCCTTCTTGTGCGCCTCTGTTCTACTTCTACTTGTTCTTTCTCTCTCTCTCTCTCTCTCTCTCTCTCTCTCTCTCCTCTCTCTCTCTCTCTCTCTTACCGCTCCTCTGCTTTTTTCCCAGCAATAAAAAGCAAGGTGTAATTGAGAGTTTCCTATGTAAGGCGCACACGCGGAAGGGAAGAGGTGCCGCATCCTGAACTCTTCGGTATACTCCAACTACGCGACATTTTCCATGGTATAGTAGGGGACCCGCTTTCTCTAGACCCTAGTTTCGCGAATTTCTCGATTTTACGAATAACGTTCGATTCCCCACCGATTTTAGCACGGTAGCGTTTATTAACGCGAAGGATAACGTGGCGAGGCTAAAGGAAAACCCGGCGGTCCCGTGCACGCAGGTGTTAACTCCTCTGCCGCTACCTCATGTGCATGCTCGGAAAAACCATGTTGGAGAGGGGTTCCAAGTAAGAGGGGAGAAATGGCTGGGTTTATAGAGCTACACTCTCACACCTACCGGCACTGGTCAGTGGGAAAATCGCATCGCAGGAAGCGAAACGCACGTGTAGACACACCGAATGCACGTTACAGGCTACATCTTCGCTGGTTAAGTACATGGGCGCAGTTCTTTTCTTTTTTTATATAACAAAACTGCTAGGTTGTAAACCGGTTGTAATTTTTCGTATTGTTCGTCAGGAGTCGCCGGTGTTCGTCACTTCGCGGCAAAGTATACTTTTTTTTTACTTCTTGTGCTAACTTTTTTTTGTATAGGTAGTTCTGCAAATATTTCGCGAATTATTTCAGCTTCGTACAATATTTTACGCTTCACGGTGACTTCGTAAGACCTCGGGTTTCAGCTACAGTTCTTTAATTTTACTCGCGCTGTATTTAAGCGGTAAGAAAACATCATAAATAAAGGTGTGTAACGGATATTCTGCGTATACCATGCGTAACGGATATCATTTTTGATGCAACGCAGCGGCATAGAAATAGCCTATAAACGTTAATTAAAAATTTTCCGCGTGAAAAAATTCTTGATTCCTGCACGATCCTGTTTTCCCTAATCAGTACCCGCAGTTCACCTGCTCAAAATTTTCGCACTGTCGAAATCCCGAAGCAGAACGCTGCTGAAAACACGGCACCGTCGCTGTTATGAGTTGACAAAGGCCGATGTGGGGTGCAGTTAGATCAAGAATAATTCAGAATCAAGATGGACAAACATGTTTGCTTTCTTGCGAAGGACATAAAGCAAAAAGCTGCCTCTTAATATATGACGAATACCTCAAAAGATTATCTGATGATGTCCGCGGTAGCTTTGGGATTGACGATTGAATGACAATGCCAGCAATTTTGTAGCATCACATGCACGGACGTAGCTTCATCACAGTTACTTCGCATCACCTCTAGGTATATCGTTCCGCCAACCTTTTTGCGTTCACTAATTGTATAGGCTATAGAGCTAATGTTTACTTCCGCGGCCTTTGGCCAAGCTCCACGTTTCTTCGCCGCATGTAAACAACGCCAATGCGCTCCTCGCACATTTTGCTCTCTATCATTGGGCGATTTTTGTGTATTCCCTCTCGATTCGATGTTACTGCATTCGCGGCGTTCTTTTTTTTTTTACCAGAAGTGACCTAGCACGATTCTAGAAATGCGGTGTCGGTATTGTACCTTTTGTTACGACGTCCAAGACCGAACCATGAGTGAAAAAAAAATACCAATTCAAGATGCCCGTGGATAACTATTTCGGAAGCATATTCTTTTGCCTGTATTGACCATCACCCCCATTTCTAATCGAACCATTCCTCCTATTTTTGTACCACAGGTCTCCTTGTTTCTATTAAAATTGCTGCCACGACTAATTTTTCCAGTACACCTTCCTTATCAGCTGCGCGTAATCGTGACGTCACGTGCTATAAATACAAAGTAGCCTGCCACGCTTCCGTCTGCCATTCTGAAACAGCGCGCTCTGTAATGCCGTTACGCCTAGGCGCCGAGTCTTGCACGTCCTCGCTTACAAGCGGCTGGGAACACCCCGTTAATCCTGCAAACAGACCTTTCTCTACCCGGAGCCAATCCGGTCGTTTGCCGTCTGAGAAACCCGTTCCGCCTCTTTATTTTTAGCGTCGCTCTGGACCGACGGAGAAAGCACGACTGAGCTAGAAACGGCACGTCAAAAACACTCTCGAAACATTTCTCAGACGTGTGCAACCTCTGTACGAGTGCGCATCCTTTAAGGCACTTCCCCGAACGAAACTATACGAGTTGAACCGGTAGAGATAGCGACGTTGTGTCACGCAGACGAAAAAACAAAGGCAGCGATAGAGCAAGTTTGTGTGTCACAGATGGATTGTTCGAACGTCACGAAGCGGAGAGCTCGGCATAAATCTTGGGCAGACTGACACCTGCGCAACACGCGCGTATGACGTAAAGAAAAGGGAAAGCCCTGTCAGGGCAGTGAGGCAACTCTCTTTGCATACTACAGGCGATCTGTAAAAGGACGATTGGGTAATAGACATAGCGGCAGGCTGTTTTCTTAGGACTCTCAGTGTACATCAAGCCGGGCGAACCACATTTACGATCCTTCCTATACCCGCTAGACAAAGCAACTACGTTCTTTTTTTTAAAGCACCCAGAAGACTAGGCCTTGATTGTAACTAACTGTTACCTCAGCTGTAATGTAATGCTGATAAGTTCGGAAACTTAGTCGTAGGTCGGTCGCTCGCACGTGATCAGGGCTGTGAAAGTTAGATTTTGTGGGTTTAATGCTCCGAAGCTACAGCTGGGCTAAGATGCGCGCCATAGCCAAGGACTCCGGATTAATTTCGACGACCTGTGGATCTTTAACCTGCACCGAAATCTCGACACAATGGCGTTTTCGCTTTCCGCCTCCTTCTAAAAAGCGGCCACCGCGGCTGGGGTTGAATCCGCGTTATTGGGTTCAGTTCTAAAAAGTCAGCCGGCTGAAAACGGAGAGGCAACAAAATGGCAGCTCCCGTGAGCCGGCAGAATGTAAACAAATGTCACGTGGTTCAAACCGGCTAATGCTTCAAACGTGGTTCAAACCGGCCAGGAGCAGTTCCTCCATGAGTACCACCGGAGAAGAGTGCCGATCCTCCCAAACCTTCACTTAGCGTCTCCAGGCACGAAGAAACAGAGAGCTCGTCCGTCAGTTAGCAGCAGCAGCAAATGCTTCTGACGCGAGGGAAAGTAAGCAAAACCGGCACGCGAGTTCTTGAATAGAGAGACAAAAAGAAGGGGGGACCGATTGGCGCCACTAAACGCTTGGGCGCGCGCCCTCTCCCGGTGGGGCCGCGGCCAATCTGGGCCAGGACGGCTTTAATGACGGCCGCGACCTTTCCCTCCGCACGCGCCAGATCGGACCGATGCCCAAACCGCGGCGACGCGCCGCCGACACTCGACCAGCAAGAGACAAACGTCGGTGAAGCGGGGAAAGCGCGGGAAATACAAGTCGCACAAAAAAGCGCTGTCTGCCGTCCCGCGAGCCGACGACGCTGCAGTCGACACGGTGGTAGCGTCGCTCGATCACCGGACGAGGCGTGGAAGAAAAGGAGCAGCGCTTCTCCACTGCCGGAGAGGCAATGCGGTGCACACAACTCGCCGGGCACTTGGCAAATTGTCAGACTTGTCGTTTGGTGGCACAAAGCGGTATGAGCGAGGAGAAACGCCAACCAGAGGGCTAACTGGACGTGGTGGCTGCGGTGTCGGCTACAGTCTCACTCCGAGAGAATAGCCCAACAAAGCAAGTCAAGGCCACTAGGCGAGGAAAAAAACTAGCGTCCGAACGGTCCTCCGCGAAATCCACACGCAGCAGTTCACCGCCGGCTACGGAGTCGCTTTTGATCGCCTCTGAAGCCCCATTCATCCGACGTTCTCAGACCGGCATGATTCCCGGCCTGAGTACAGCTTACTGTGTTCATAGGTTATGGCGAACTCTCTTGTTAGGCACGTCTACTTTGGGATTGTCCGTACTCTTGTACTCAATAAAACTGTACCATACAAAAATTTGACCTTATTTCGCGCCTTCGACACCTCGGTGTGCTGCCACCGCCGTACGACAGTATTGTACAAAGATGCACCAACAGGCATCTTATCAACTCTTCTTCTCCGTGCTTCATATGATGGTGCTCCTATAGCTCTTTTCGGCGGTAGATTGTTTCAAGTACATTTCGAATACACCCAAATTAACTGTTGGATACCCCCTGAGCCGGCGGGTATTTGAGTGTAACACAAATTATAACCCGTCTACAAACAGCTTCTGCTTGCGCTTGACGTTTGCTGGAGCCGACAAGGAGCGTTCCACAAATCCCTAAATCAAGTTAGTTTATTTTTAACCGGTTTTATCTATTATTCCCTTTTCTTTAAGTACGCGTTACGTTGTAGCGCGAGGCGTTGGAAAACGAGTGTCCCGGTGTTTTAGTACGGTCACTACATGAGACGACGACGACCGGAGACGCCGACAGCACGAGCCCCTAAGAGGCTTCGCCCCTAATTTCTACTCCCTATGTTTTTACCAAAGATCTGTTGTAAGCTAACGGCCCCGTTTTCCGCGTCCCTACGACGCGAAAAGCCGCTCGTCCTCTCAGCACTCCCGCCGGTGTTCTCTGCACGTGCCGTGGCTGACCGCACGTATTCTCCTCTCGCGCTGTATGCGCACACTGTCCCTTCGAAATACGGAGCATCTTATTTGTGATGCGGTCTGTCCCTGGGGCTGACCTTGGGCGATTGTGGAGGAGGGCGGCTAGTACCTCCGCTTCTGTTATTTCAGTATCTAATTCAGCATTAGCTTCCGAACCGAGCCCCACCGCTGTCGCTGTCAGGTTCATGCTACAGTACCAGCCACCCCGCCCTCTTAACTGCATTTTACAATAAAGTCTCTCTCTCTCTCTCTCTCTCTCTCTCTCTCTCTCTCTCTCTCTCTCTCTCTCTCTCTCTCTCTCTCTCTCTCTCTCTCTCTCTCTCTCTCTCTCTCTCTCTCTCTCTCTCTTCGGCCACCTATTCGCCTCCGTCATATATGAGATGGCCTGTATTTCTTCCCGAAAAATGTCTTCTCAGCAATGCGTTCGTTTTTAGAAGTGAGGCGGACTTAAAGTATATCGGTGTAAACTTGGTGTTTGTGAGTTGGCTTTGCCACATTTTTGCGTTTTACAGGGAAGCCTACTAAAAAATAGTCAAGAAATACTACAACATATTCAAAATACTCAGAAACTCTCAGCGAACGGGGCTGTAATAGAGAGGGAGACAGACAGACAGACAGACAGACAGACAGACAGACAGACAGACAGACAAAGAGAGAGGGAGGGAGAGTAAACTTCTGCATTCAGCAGAGTCTTGTAGGAGCGGGGCCCTCATAGAGGTGCTGTAGACTCTCGATAAACGGAACTTCAAGGGACCGAAAAAATTAGTTCCGTTTCACAGGAGTTCCGCTTACTGAGAGACATGCGCAAAGGTGCAAATTTATGTGCGTACACACTCTTAATGGCATTTCATGGAACTCTAAGCACTAGAAGGTGAAGGTAGCCGGTAGTTTTTCAGAAAGCAAGAAAACTACAAGAGGCTTAGGCGGAGCATTCACCGAATTTAGAAGACGGCAACGTCGTAATGAAGCGCGAATAGCACCACGATTGCACGAACGAGGAGGCAGGAGCTGAGCCCCGTAACCTCGGCGTCTTGAATCGAGACCGAACGACTGTAACAAGAACTGCGATGTTGCATTCGTTGAGCTAACACGGCTAACCACTTACGAGACGAGGCTTACGAGGCCAACGAGGCTAAAAAAAAAAAAAAAACACGGAGGAAGAAAAAACAAAAACGAAACAGCCAGAACCGTAAAAAGCTGATTCTCATGCCGAGGGGTATCACAAGAAGTTCCGATTCTAGTTCCGTTTACACGGTGGTGCAGAAATTTTAGTTCCGATTACCGGAAGTTTTTTTTTACGTTATCTGAATACAAAACCAACTAACTTACCGGCTACTGTTCCGTTTAAGCGGCAATTCCGTTTAAGCGATTTCAGTTTATCGAGATTCCACTACATGTGCCGTCCTAACTGCTACCGTTCTCTCAACAAGCAGGAGCTGATGGCAAAGCCTGATCGCTGGACAGCCGTGCCTCCTACTGCTCAGCGGAACCACCGACGGCGATCAGGGCGCTAACGCCAAGCGTGAGCGCTATGCCCGTTGGGGCCCCGAATACCGCGATGCGGAAAACGAAAGACGTCGGTGGAGCTACAGTCCCGCTGAACGCTTTTTCGGTGCGACGGTGCGGTTTAAGACGAGAGTCGGTGGCCTACCTATGCGGCAACGCTTTGTACGATGTGTTGTGACCTTTTGTGGTTCTTCAGGGACCTTAGTCCCGTTACCACGACAACCTACAAACAGCTCCGCTGGTCATTCACCTTCACAGAGTGGAATGAGATGAATTTATTTAGTGCGTAGCCCTTTGGCGGCCGTCTCTGGGCTGAGCCGCGCCACGTCATCGTGACCGAGTGAACGATGGGCAGACGAAGGAGCGAAAGAAAAAGCGCACGATGAGAAGACCAACGAGTGAAAAAAAACAGAGGAGACTGTGGCGAAATTGGGAGGGGAGGGCGGTTCGGGAGCCAGCGCTCTAGTGTGCGGTTGGCGAGGGAAGGGGGCAGTATGCTGTGCCCGCACGAGGCGCTCGATGGCGCGACGCTTGGCGAAAACGTGAGGGAGGCGTGCGCGTGTCTATGATGTGCGTTCGCTTAAGACGCAGTTCGCGACCCTTCCTGAAACGCACTTCGCGCCGCCGGCGCAGATGCTCATCATCGCTGCCGTCGAGAGAAACCACGAATGAGTGCTGCCTCAGCGCACTGCTGCTGCGCCAAAATATCGCATTAGGGAGTATCGTACTCGCCAGCCATTTTTTTCCCTCTACACTGCCCTGCATACCGATTTTTCTGCAGCCCAGCGTGGGTCAATTTTTCATGCCGGTTTACACATCCCGGAAAACCTCATCCGCATCGCGTTTATTTTGCTCTTCACAACGAAGCGCGAAATAACGGCCACTTAATGATTTTACATTTGTAACTGATTTCTTATCGAAGTGTTCGACTGGTTTAGCGAGCGTTCCGGAAACAGAGTAAAATCAACTGATTTCCCCTCGTTTCTTACACGTGCTGGCCAAGCCTTCTTAGCGGATGCGGCTCACAGAAGAAGCTGCATGCCCGTCCTTTTGTCGAGTCGCCAGCTCGTTGCGACAGGGGAAAGTAATGGTTCCTACGAGTACACTGGCGCGGCAACTGGCACGGGCACGACGTTGTATACGGGATATGGGGGCAGAATTGAAATTTATCGCTTCAGCTTTTACGGGCCAGGAGTCCCATCTTCTTTTTGCGAACGCTTTGTTTGTTGGACACGTTTATTCAGCTTGGATCTTGGCTTGTATTGTTCGGTACAGAGAAAATGGGGGAAAAAGGGAGGTTCAGGGGATAGGCTGAGGGAAGCCAGAGGTCTGAAGAGGACGGAGAATGGAGGCGACGAATGTACGCAACGTATCCTCCATCTTTCACGGCATGCGACCAGTGAAGACAGAGCATTCGCTGTGCGGCGGATGCCCGGATGGCTCTAAGGAAACCTGGAGCTAGAGCATGTCGCATTGATCCTACACACATCAGACACCTATCAGGCTAATGGCTGACACAATTTGGGATATCTGGGATACCGTCTGCGTCTGGGAAACTTTATTGGCCGATAGTACATCATCTTCGTTTCGTAACCGCAAACTAGGCTCTGTTTTTGTGAGCCCGCTCGTACTAATTCTTCTCGTTACTGTTATCGTTATTATCATTCTCCTCCCGAGTCTAGTGCAAAGCAAACCAGGTTTTTAGCACGGCGATGTCGCCCCATCTCTTCCTTGACAAGCTGCGCCATCGCCATTCAATCATAAAGTGAACGTCAGTGCATACACTTACCGCGTGACCTAAATGCCTGCCTGCAAACAATATTCCCCGGGGAAAGCTGCAGCCGAGGAAGTACACAGCTGAGCTTCCGCAGCGCTGCACGCAACTACGTATCAACACTCCCGTCTGGGTCTCCTCTCCTGATGGCAGTAGAGGCGGGCGAAGGAAGAGGGAAGCGCGGGGACGCGTGCACTGCGAGAAGCCAGCTTGAGCTGCGATCGGCGGAAGTCGGACGCCGGCGCATGCGAGACCAGTGGACGAGAACGTCCGCCTCGGCTTCTCGCGTCTACGTCGGCGTTGCACCGGCGAGCTGGCGCCCCCTTCCCTGCCGTCCCCTGTCTGGACCCCTCTTTTGTCCGGCAATACCGGGCCAAAAAGGGTTAGCGTGGCTAGCCCGGAAATTTCTGTCGGCGTGTTGTGACTGGCGGCGTCACCGCCACATAGTACACAACTTTGCCTATTGTTTGCGTCGTTCGTCCTTTTTCTTTTGTCTGCACTTGCGTTGACTTGCGTCGGCTTGCGTTGGCTTGTGTGTGGATGCCACATTGGGATTTAGTTCTTAGGCTATTTTTTGCTGTTTTGTGCGTGTCCTGGCCTTCGTGTATCGTTAGTCCTAGTTTCTCCGCGCGACACCGTGTTGTAACAAGTGAAGCGATTAGTTGTCGGTTCATTTGTCAGCTGACAGAGGCGGAGATGTGGCAGTCTGTGGCCATGCACGTCCTTCACAAAAAGTTGAGGGACAAAAGAAAGCAGGAAAAGAGTGTAAATATGCCCCCAAGTGTTTGTATTTTGTGTGATAATATGTGCCAGGTGCGGTTTTTCAGCTAAGCAAGTTAAGTAAGAAGCAAAAAAAAAAAAAGAACCGGCTAAGTTTCTTGCTGATAGTTGCTCAACAGACGCGTCGATACTAGCCACGCAAAAAGGGTTGCTCGCTCAGCCGCATAAGAAGATTCGCCTCTCGTGCCCATTTGTCTTGTTTCAGATAAAACGGGCATGTATGGTGAGATTACAAGTGAAGTGCAATTTCGCCTAACGAAACATCAGCAGTAAATGACGTTCCATTTGTCAGAATTTCCGCCTAAGGAGTTGTCTCCGAGGTCTGTCTTTACCACCCTCGCGTGCAGCATCTCTCTGTCCGAAAATTTCGAGAAAGCATCGGGGTTCAGCACCACCCAATTGTTCAAAATGCAACAAACGCCTTCTTAAAAAAAAACATCTCGTTTGTAATGTAGTAGGCTTCACTATAATTTTCACGGACGGGGATTATTATTAGCTCCAAGGCGGCATGTCTTATATGACAGGGACATTAAAGAGGGAGTTACAACCATTCGCAAATTATTGGGGTTTACCGCCCCTAAGTTGCACCTTGGCTATGACGCGCGCGGAAGTGGAGGTCTCCGGATTAATTTTGATGACAACCGGGAATCTTAAACGTGCACCGACATCTCCACACACGGGAATTTTTTTTTCCTCCATCAGAAAAACGGCCACCGCGGTTAGGATCGAACCAAGGTCCTTGGGCTGAGCAGCTGAACGCCATAGCCACTGAGCCACCGCGGCGGGTACAACTATTCGCTGTGACCACACTATTCCCGTTGTATGCAGTGTACTAGACAGAGCCATTGCATCTGCGAGGCGTCGAGAAACCAACGCGGTTCTCAAACAGTGATTAAAAGGCATTTCGTACGCGCCAGGGTTAAGTGAAGTTGTAATGGCTACGTAATGTAAAAACAGGCCACAGGTGGGCGTCAACTTTCGAAGCACAGTCATTCACTTCCTGATACAGGTCACCAAGAATCTGCTACGCTGCCCAGTTCATACCCAGGGCGTCTTGGAGGCCGTCAGGCGGCGAATGCTTTCACTGCTACGTATTCTCAGGACACAACTCTGTGAACTTGCAAGAATATGTCTCCGAAATATGTTGATGTAGCAACTGGGGCGGCAGCTTGCAGTTTTCGAGCTTGTCTGCTTTCGGAGACAGTTACTTATCAGCCGAAATCCGCCAGTTTTATTATAAGTTAAAAACACAATATCATGTGGAGTTTTAAAAGTGGCGCTGTTGGAGGTTGGAGGGGATTTGAGTCCTCAACAGCGTAGAAACTAAAGAGACCATTTAAACCCGTTCTACATGGTGCGAATTCGCTTGTAAATTCGCACCATGTAGAACAGGCTTTACACTGCTGAATTTTGCACTTTTAAATGTTAAGGCTGTGATGAAGTTTTCCAGAAACTTACGAGAGTAAGCCAAGGTAGGCTTTAGTCATTTAAGGAATCTAAAGCCCTTGGACACAAAGCTTTGCCCCACGCAAACTGAATCAAAGTCAAAGTCACAAGCCAACGATTACGCAACGAACCCAGGAAATGCTGAGCGACCAGTTGCAGTGTTTGGTTCTATTAGGAGATTTGATTCGGGTCACTCAGCATTTCTTGGGTTCGTTGCGGAGTCGTTGGCTTTGGACGCACGTCTTTGATTCAGTTTGCATGGGAGTCTTTAAGAAAGGGGCTTTCATTTTTCTTCTCATGAGGACATATAGGAAATCTGAGAGGACGCGAATCATGTTTTCCAAACGTTTTGAATTTTCATCATAATCAACTAGTCGGCTTCCCTGAAGCAGGTTTCAGGCGCTCACGCATGAATCAGTGAAACATAGAAAGCTTCGCTTTAAAGAAACTGAGAATCCTGGATTCGGCTGTGCTAGCGTCGGGTCTGTCTTCTTTTATTCGATGTAGAGGAGATATCATCAATTTGGTGCCGCTTTCATTTGCCTATGCCGGTGCATTTTCGCACTGAAGAGGCAAGCGACTAGGCTTGCGCCAGGATGAAGAGAAAATTTCGGTTCCTTGAGTCGTCTGCTCGGTTCTAAAAATATGGCGCCCAAGATGACCTCGCTTATGGATGGTCGGCTCATTGCAGCGTTAATAAACGAAGCCTCTCAGAGCAATACCATTCAAGTCTTTGCACTGTCTTTTATGTCGTCTTCCGTGTGGGCTGTATCGATCACAGTCTACTTTACTTCGGAGATTGTGGTTGGGCACAGTGGCCTTCATGAAAGCCTACTCCTTCCTCAACGGGATGGCCAGTAGTGTCCACTGCGACGCCTGCGAGATTGAAGAGACAATCGAATATCTTCTTTGTCGTTGCCCCCAGTATTCATCGGAAAGACGTGTTGCCGAGCTCATACGATTGGACAATCAACCATTCACAGTAGAGACTATTCTAGGACATCGACCCCTACAATCGACTTCCCAGAAGGCAACAAAAGCCCTTCTATGCTTCATGAAATGCACAGGCTTAGCTGAAAGGTCGCGGATTCGATTCCCGGCCGCGGCGACCGCTTTTCTGAAGGAAGCGAAAAGCAAAAACGCCCGTGTGTGCGAGATTTCGGCGCATGTTAAAGATCCCCAGGGGGTCAAAATTAATCCGGAGCCCTCCACTACGGCGCGCCTCATCGCCTGCGTTGCGTCGGTGCGTTAAACCCTACAATCAATCAAATCAAGGCTTAGCTGAAAGACTAAAGTGCCCACAAAGGGACTACAGTGTGCGCGCGGCCCCGCTCCTTTCCCTTCTTCTCGCCTGCCCTCTCTTTCATACCCTGTACACCCCTTCCCCAGTGTCGAGTAGCAATCCGGGCTCTACGCCTGGATGACCTCTCGGCCTTTCCGTTTGCTCTTCTCCTCCCCCTCCTTCTTTGTAGCGCTATATATAACTCGTGTCGTTCGTACGTGTTCCCTCTCATTTACGAAATCCCGCTTTCTGGGGTTAACTTTTATAAAAGCTGGGTCGACTTCGGATAAGCTCTGTACGAATTGAACGCGTGCAGCATCGAACCTCCGACAGCTGTGCAAAGTATCTTTTCTTCCCCTTCGACTGCGTGGGAAGTTGTAATTCTCAGACAGCATCTCCGTCGTAACCTCGCTGGCGTCTCTTCGGAGCCGTCAGGCTAGCCAAGATTCGATTTCGTTTCTAAACCGGGGTGGATTGAACGTATGGAACTTACAATTCTTGCGACGCTTCCCACGCATGTCCGGTTGACCTTGCTTCAGAAGGCCAAGCAGACTATCTTTATCTGACATTGATCTGACCGTCCGTCTTGGACGTAAACGTATGCGCATATATACAAGCGAATAATGACAGCTTACTTTGCTGCTCGTAGTTGGCTATGGTTAGCCCAGCCGTGGCTTGTTGTTCCTTTTTGTGCTGATCTCTTGCTGGGCTGTTGTCAAGGATTTTTTTGTCTCAGACCTTAAAGCGGACTCGTAGGCATAAATATATGTGTATGTAGTTAAATAATTGGTGGGAGACATACAGCGATTCAGAGATCGTTCGAACGAACGTAAGCTCTGGCAAACGCTCCTTCATTATTCTCCGCAGACTTCGACTTTCTCATCAACTTATCTACCATTGTTCGTTAATTTTTACTAACTGTACGCGTTGTGTGCTACCGTCATGTGTGGATTTAATGTATTTGCACAACCAAGGTGTCTGCCGTGCATCATGAATGACATCTGCACGGAATTATAGGAACCTGTTTCGGTAGTTCAAGCGCGGAGCCAGTTGTCGCGTCCCTTATGGAATCGCGTTGTCTATTGCGTTACCTTGTCTGTGGGTTACCCGTTGCGTTGACCGGTGCGTTAATTTACGGGGCCGTTAGTACTAAGCCTTACAGATTCTCTCCTCCCATCGGGCATTATGGAGAAAAATGTTGCCTTGTCCTATAGGACCGGGCACGACGTCAGTAAAGACCCGGCCGGAGCATATACCACCAACAGCTGCGCTGAAAAAAATACGCGGAAGTAACTCAGCTTTTTGTATTGTTACGGGGAAGGAATAAACAAGATGACGTCTAGTGTATTTGTCGATAATCGAGCAGCTCTCACCAGACGGTAGCTCACGATTCGCAGCCGGAAACGGAACCTCGGCTTCCTTTTCGTTTCCTCCGACATCGCCAGACATGATGGCCAATCGGCTTGATTCGCCACAGTACACTGCTTACGTGCTACACCGGCCCTAATCACGTGATCAGTCAGATTACTGACGTTACCTACGAGATCTGCCCTGCTGCCCCTTCCGCTTCGTCCCATCAACCGAAAACTGTCGTTGTGAACGTGACTCGCCTGAAGCCCTACCATACCGCCAGCCTATCTCGTACTTCCTAGAAAGCACCGGGTCGGTGCTTTTGCAGCCGGGAGACGCAATTTCAAACAATTCACTGCACAGCGCTCCACGTGACGTGTGTTCCCGTGATACAGAATGTTAATTAAACGTGGCCATAGACTGCGCCCCGAACCTAAAGCGACCTAAAACATACCAAATCACCATTTATAACAAAAAAAAAAAAACGTCAAGAATTGAGTTCTGTAGTTATAACAAAAGGAGCAATTAAGATGAGAGAAAAAAAAATTGCAGTCGATTGGCCATCATGTCTGGCGATGTTGGAGGAAACGAAGGGGAAGACCAGGCTCGGTGCTTGGCTGAGAATCGTGAGCTATCGTCTGGCTAGAGCTTCTCGATTCTCGCCAAATACACGACACTTCATCTTGCTTGTTTCACCCCCGTAACAGTAGTAACTCAATAAAGGCGTCAGCTGCTTGCGCCGCCAACACGTACAACTCGATGCTGTTCATCCCGTAACGTTTTAAAAACAAATTTTGCACACGCACCGCCACTCATCTTCATTCAAGGAAGGGGAAGATAATATGTCGACGCACTACGAATATTTCGATTTTGCACCGCGCATCACCGCTAACTCCTTTGCATGACGCATCGGACAGCAAGCCGTATGAAACACTGTATACTTTAAGGGGAAATGCTGCGAATAGAAACTCTAAACGGTGTAAATACGGCCGCTTTGCCGTTTTGTGTGCTTCGGGACATCATACGCTGAGCAACACTAAACACAACGAAATCACGCGGCCACGTAACTCAGCGAGAAGTGGGGCTCACGAATTTTCACATCTTTAAAATACATCATCTGCCGCCGACGTTTCTTCGTTTACTATCAGTCATTGTCTGTCTACAGTTGTTTCTGCTGTATTTATCCCAAATGAATGGCGAAGTACGAAGACCAATGCCGTGGCCGCAGTTGCGGCTAAGCTTTGCCCAGGAAATCAAAAAAAGCAATATAATGCAGGATTGAAGAAAAGGGGACTCGAAATGGCTTCAAAAACCTCGTGCTCGCCAAAACGAACACTGTTCAGGCATGAACAGTGGTGAGCCAAAATGTCCAACAACTTTGGTATTTCATGGAGAGCGAAGGTGAGAATAAAAAGAAGAATTTCGCTGAATGAATGAATAAATTAAGGAAACTAAAATATTAAAAGAGAAACATGAAAATGGGAAAGAAATGAACACATAAAAAAACTGAGAGGCAAGGGCCTGTAAGAAAATGAGAAGAGGGACAGAAAAGGAGGGAAGTCATAAGGGGAAAAAAGTGCAAAAAACAGGAGGACAGGTGAAAAACAGTCAAGAAAGAAACAAACAGCAAATACAGACAGAAACCAAATAGAAAAAAATAAAGCAAGAAAGACAGGTCAGAAACAAGAAGGGGAAGAGGACGAACCAAAAGAAGGTGAAAAGAGAGCACACGAATTTAGGAAAGATGCAGAAAGAAAGCAAAGGGGGATCAAAATAAGGGAAAAGAGGATAAATTATGGTAGCAGGGAAAAAGACGTAAAGAAAGAAAGGTGAATAATGAAAAAAGCAAGAAGGAAAATGTCCCAATCGAAGAGAACGAACCCGAAAGATTGCCGCTCGAACTAAATACAGAAACTTCCCCTCCCTGCGCTTTCCAATCCCTCTTTCCATTGAGACGGGAGCTGGATCGCCACTCATGCATCAAAGGGCGCAGAAGCAGGAGCGCAACAGTGTGTCACCCGCACTTTCCGCAGGGGCCCTTCTCTCGAAATGTATCTCTTTAACAGCTCGATAACGCCCTTGCCTCCTCCTGTAATTCTGCCTTCCGCTTTTTGTCTTTTTCTTTCACTTCAAGCTAGCCCTCCTCGCTTGGTCGTTGGATTGGCGCCTCTAAATGAGGACCACTTTGTCCCGCCATGCGTGATCCCCGCGGTTTTTTATGTATCGCCTTCCACTTTTTCACTTCGTAGTACCTCGGACGCTTGAATTAATTGAGCTGTACGGCGCTATACGTTCTCCAACACTTTGTGTCTCGCCATATACTTTCTGTATACTCTTCGCGCCTATTTTTAAAGAGAGCCGGAAACAACAGCCCTTGTCAAAATATATATATTGCCTTAAAAAGCAGAAGAAAAACGTATACACTTCACTTCGAAAATAATTGTTTATTGTTCGATGTTTCAAGGCAAAATTCCGGTGGCTCCGATGCGTATTTATAACATCGTAGACAATGTTACGCGCATCGTCCAAGGATTTATTTATGTTCTGTGCCTATATTTTTATAGAAAACGGCAATAAACGCTGTACAACTCCTTTTTTTTTTTTGGAACGTGTGTTTTTGTTCCAACGGGGAAACAAATTATTCCGAACAGATTGTTACAAACAAAGCCACAAATAATTTAAGAAAGTGAAATGAGTGATTCCCTCAAACTTAAAAACAGCTCTTTGCTCGGGTTCGGTTTTTACAAATAGAGTGGGTCTCCGGGTGAAATTGGCTGGCCTTGTAAATATCACAAAACCGGTTATGTACCTTAGGTGTTACGACATTCGTGCCGCCAAGGTTCGCACTCAACCGCAAGCTATGGCTGTATTGCATAAACATTGGTGCTCCGAATTACAGTATGTAGTCCGGGTTGTTAAAGATGAGCGGCAGGTTTATTTTTCTGTGCAATGTCATTCAACAAAAAACTGCGGCAGCGACTATTGCTAAACAAAGGAACAGAAACGGTGCCGCGTTCATTTATTGGAGAGACTAACCTCCACTCTGTTTCACTTTGTTTACCATCATGCCCGTGTTATGGCGAGTGCTAACGAAGAACCGTAAGCAATGCTTGTGTGACTTGAATACCCCTCCACACGATAGGGGCTAATCATTATATAGTAAAATCAAGCCCCGCCACTCGGGCCGAGGGCAACTATTCCAAATTTATAGCAGAATCACAAAATTGATTTTACACCTTAGACATCAAACAAGCCGAATCACGCAATTTGTGTTCTACGGGCGATGAACTTAAACACCCGACTGAAAGACTCCAGTGACAGTAACTGAACTTGAACGTTTTCGTGCTTCATCACTGAGCGTACCTGTCTTCTCCAACTTTTATTCGTTCTTTGCTTTCTCTTTCTTGCCTATTTTTCCTTTCCCACGTACAGGTAAGGAAACTACGCTCGAGCCAGGTTAACTTTCGTACTTTTCTTTTATATCCTTCCTTCCTTCGGTTTCGAATGAATCCTGGATTTTGAGCTCGGTAATTCACGACGATGCAAAGGAGCACATCGGGCTCGCGCCGGTTGTAAAGCGATCCATGAGCATTGGCCAGATGTGGGCTCGCTAGCTTAGTACCTAGCTTTGCTATCTGGCTCTTCTCCTTACGGAGATAATCAACCGGTTCGCACGTACACAAACAGGCGAAGAATCTGTACTGAAGAACAGTCCATGGGATCTCCACTGATAGTAGGATTGAACGCCACTAGTTCACATCGTGACCGCTCACTGCCACAAGCCATCTCGTCACGTTGTAGACGGGGGGATATGAGACAATTGAGTATTTCATTTGCGGAACACTCCGACGAGGTTTACGTTGAAATTGTATCATTGGATTTCTTTCTGGTTTATAGGAAGTCCTCATCACGCACTCCTTGACGCCGTTGGCTTTGCCTCACTGTGACTCTACTTGAGGTGAAGCACCCTCTACAGGATTCAACGTGAAGGTTTCTTCATCTTTTTTTTTTTTTTTGACTAACGCGAAACCCGGTTAGTATCTTGCCCACACTGTGGCTGTAAGACACGGCAGCTGTAACCCTTACGTCTTCTCTTAAATAACTTCGAGCAGTTTTCGTACGGTAGCCACACCAACTCCGTATTTGCCGTTGCCATAGGAAGCAACAAAGCTCGATGTTAACAAGGCTTCTTGTGCTTAACCAGCTCGAAATTTTGCTAGTGAATAACAGTACTCTCGTGTAGCAGTTAGAGAGTACCGCGGAGAAAAAACAACAAATAAAGTCTTTTCCTCCTTGTGGTTCCAGGATGTATGACGAACGTTATATATCTACGCAAACGATGCACGTTTTCGTCGTTGAGAACCGAGATGTTCACCTAAGTTCGTATTTGAATTTTGGGAGGATTTTCGCGTCGTAATAAAAAACGTGTGAGAGTTGCAACTTCCTTTTGGAAAGATTTTTTTTTCTGCAATTTTGTATTCGGTAGTATAGTCTTGTCACTGCCTATTGCAGGAAGGATAAAAAGCTGCATACTTCGTTGTTTGGGACAAAATTGCAGGTGCCGGGCATCCTTGACAAACAAAAAATGCAAAAGTGCGCAAGTTTTACGTACTGGTGAATATATATTTTTCCTACGCGACGTGTATTAACTGCCATTAAGTTGCTTTTATTGCGCTAGCGCCGAAAACTATAAATATTTTGAAGCACGCAGCGAGGGCTTCTCGAGGTGGAAGGTTTGGAGGAGGAGATTGGAAAAGAGAGACACGAATCATCCAACCAACGAAGCAGAAATAAAACAGCTGTTGACAAGGATAAGGTACTTAAATACAAAGATACACGCACGCACGCACGCAAGAATACCGCACAACAACCCTAAGAAAGAAGCCACTAATACGCGTTTACCTCAAGGACAACAAACTTGGTTCAGCAACACGACCTCCTCTTTCAAAAAAGGTATGGAAAGGAATCACAGAACCGCGAAGTATGAAAGATTGTCGCGTGAGAGATGAATCTTCACTCCTCACAATCGCGTGTCCTCCTGTACTTCACGGGTGGATCATGCGCTCTCAGGCAGCCATTCGCCAAATCTTCCCTTTCTCTCTTTTACTCTGGATCTACGTGCTGTACCGCCATTTTCTTGTACAGACTGCTCCAGATTCACCAGGTTACTTAGTCAAACTTACCTTCCAATGACCCCTTTTTCTTGACGACGCACTCCGCCATGGTTCAGAGTCGTTTTTAAGCATTAAGCAACGTGGTGGAATGTCGGCTTTTTCACAAGCGAGCATTGCATTTCAACCCGTTCCCAACTATCCCGAGAGTCAGAATGAAGTACAGGACTCCCGCTCTTCATTAAGGATGCAGACGTTCTGTCCCACTCATCGTGAAGGATAGGAACAGTTGACACTCATGACAGATCCTGAAAATGACACTTTATCATGCTCCTCTCCAACACGGGGAGCAGCACGACGGACGATGATGTTCTATTCCTTCCTCCACCACTGTGAAGAATCGTAGGATAAGCAAGATCGTGATCTCGCTCTCAAATAGTGACGTTCCGTTTCTCGCTAACGTGAGAAACGATGAAAAGGTCCAAGATAACAATATCGTTCTCTTCGCGGGATAGTCCCGCATACGTGGTGCTGTGCGGACGGGGACACATCAAATCTTCGACGAGGGGCCCAGTAATTCTCCGAGCATTAAACGTGTCCTCCCTCCCTGGCATCTCAGTTTGAAACGGGTCGCTCCCTTTCCCTCCTGAATGCGCTCTATGAAAGATAGCAATGAGTCGTTATTGCTATACGAGGAGCCGCATTGCCCAATACTGCAACTATGAATCAGGGGGACTCAGAAGAGAGGAAGGACCCAAGACAGGGCGCAGCAACATTATGCCAGCTCGTGCGTTCATTCCCACTAACCCTGGGCGACGCAGCAACTCGTTGCAGCAAGCCGTGACGCCATCAAATGCAGCGGCCGTGGACACAAGCTGTCAACGGGCGATGTGTCTTGTACTTACGCCCCTGTGCTTGAAAGGCTCCGATGCGGCCAGCCTGGTCAACGGTGGAGGGGCTTCTGAAAAGAAAGAAGGATTCGTTCGAAACTAGCTGCTTGTCCTCCGCCGAAAGGTGGGGAGGGGATTGAAGAGGGGGTCGTGTCGCCATAGAATAAAAATCTTTCCCAATGACGACCCTAATAAAACGGCCAGTGCTTCTCCGCCTCGCCGGGAAGACGTCGCGGGTGCATTTACTTAATGCTCGCTACCGCCGAGTCGTCTGCAGCGCGAGACCAGACGACGACGTTTTTCGTTTCTTGGTTTCTTTTGTTTTTGTTTTTTTTTTGCCTTTTTTAAACGCTTGTCCTTCCATACCCTTTCCATCCCCCGACAGTGCCGCTGAAAATGTCGCGCACATATATTGTCCTTGCAGTCCTCGGCGAGTGGCAGCATACCATACTGAGTTTCGTCGTCTGCTGGCGAACGATCACACGCGATTCCCACCCCGGCCGTCCTGAGGGCAGTAGCTCTACACTTTTATGGCTCGTCTTCTTCGATCTGCGCCTTTCGTTCGTTTTGCTCACTTGAAACCCCCGCCGCGTCTTGCCGAGCAGAGCTCGCCCTCCGAGGAAGCGTCTGCCGACGCAATGTCGAACCGGCTGAAGAAGAATCAGTGGGTCTGTCTATAGTTCAATGTCTCTTTTGCTTGTCTTCGAAACCAGCCGTCGTGAGAGCAAACGAGGCCTGGTGGCTGGACTGTAATGTTGAGAGACAGGATGGAAAGAAAATGAAGTGCGGCCGGGTGCGAAAACAGTCTGTCGTCTGTCTCTTAATTTAATTTTACGCGTGTTAAGTACACACACACACACACACACACACACACACACACACACACACACACACACACACACACACACACACACACACACACACACACACACACACACACACACACACACACACACACACACACACACGCACGCACGCACGCACGCACGCACGCACGCACGCACGCACACGCACACCGGCAAGTCGTATGAGTAAAAAAGAAAGAGACACGTCGAAAAAAGAAAACGTTTAACGTTTCGGCCGAGGGACCGGCCTTCGACAGAATATATATATATATATATATTTATATATATATATATATATATATATATATATATATTATATATATATATATATATATATATTATATATATATATATATATATATATAGTATAAGTAAAGAGTCGGAGATACAGAGCAAGAACAATAATAAAGAAGCTTTACTCACGAAGCGGCAACGGGACTTGCCTTCATCACAGTACAGTTACATGATTTTGCTGTCACAAACATTTGGAACACATTTCTCATATAGCTTTGCTGAAAACTGTGATAAGGAGCGGAAGATGTTTCGGAAACGGAGAGTATGCATGCAGTCGGGCTATGCCCTTTTTTTTTGTTGTTGTTGTTGTACCATGGGATGTCTGGTGCTCTTGTTGAAATTTTAGTCGTCAATTTGCTTCCGTTCTTTTTGTATAAGAGGCGTGATTACCTTTTAGCACGCCTTTGCGTTGTTGTCCGATCAGCTTCTTCCTAAAAGGAAAAAGAAGACAGTGAAGATGCGAATAAAAAATGTGGAGAGATACACGGGTTCGTGAAAATGAAAAAGAAAAGCGGGGGCGGGGGTTTAGCGTCTTCTTTCACCCTTCTTCCGAAGGTAGTACGTTTCTCGTTGTCTGGCCGTTCTTCCTCAGAATTAACCCCACACTTTTCTTGTGAAGTGTTAAGCTACCTTAGCTATTATTTCATACTTACGTATATCGTTCACAAGCCTTGCGTAGTTCCCCCTGTCCTTTTGTTCGCAGTTCTTTCATGAACGGATTAATTTCGATTGAGTCAAACTCATCTTCGTAATCTTTAAAAGTATACGTACGGAAGCTTGTTTTATTCAGAACCGATATTCATTTGAGGGCAAACATTTATGACGTATATATAAAAATTTTGGCTTGCTCCAAAAGTTTTGTGCAGTGGGCTACCTATGATTACTACCAGCCACAAATGTGGCACAAAAAGATGTGCCGAGAGCCCATTAACTAAAAGGGTACCGATGCATTTTTAATTTAAAATTTGATAGTTTTTGCACCAAATCAATGAAGTTATAAGGTGGGCCGGATGTCAAGGGCTCCTGAGTAATTTTGACCACCAGGGAATCTTCAACATGCGCGAAAAATTCGAAACACGGGCGTTTTCGTTTCTCGCCTACAGAAGAGCGGGCGGTGCGGCCGGGGTTGAACGCGAGTGCTTGGGATCAGTAGCTCAGCACCTTAGCCTGTTCCACCGTGGTGGGTTACCTAATGAAATTCTTGTTATTATCTACGTGCTAGTTAAATACCGTTTCATGCGGTAGAGGCATTGCTAGCTGCATGACTTCTGTGCTCATTTTGCTTGTTGCTTTGCTTTTTTGAATGAAGATGGGCCTTGCCAACTTCTAAGCTTTCTGCCAGAGATTCGCTCCTTCTTGGGTGACGTTAGCATTAATTATGTTCCTCATCCTGATGAATCGTCCATGACCGGGCTCCTTGTCGGAAGTCAAGCGGTATTCCTTCACATCTTCATTTGTGAACTGGGACATCATGCGGAACTCCTTGAGACTCTGCCCAGAGACGTGCACACATCAGCGCTGAGTTTGTCACTTTAAGCTTCACTACATACCCCAGATCCGTTTCCTTCATTGAGAACTTGGTAAATTTTCCTGAATAAAAAGTTTTACTACTACTGGTACTAGTTAACGACGTAAGCCAAATGGCAAAATGTAAGTTGGCAGACTTCCTCAGCATTAGCGGATGGGTGTGCGCTTGACCAGCGACTTTAGGATATAGCAGAAAAATCAAATGACGTTCCAACAGTTTTTGCAGTCAGGGCTGGACAGGAAGCTTGTCTATGCAACGGACGCCTGCTAACCGTTTTGAAAGTGCACCGTAAAGAGTTTCTAAAGTCTCGCTCTAACGCACACCATCACCATTACTATCTCCCCCCCCCCGTTTTCTAGCACGTGTTCTCCACAAAAAGTATAAACATAAATGCAGCCAGAGCGCGAAATAAAAGCGAACAAGCCGGAAGTCAGAAATAAGTAATGTTCTTCAACACAGAAGCAACATTTGACGAGCTCAATACACAAGAAAAACTCGTCCTCCGCGTATTCTTTGCTGTTCCCTTCTGCACTGATTTTAAGCTTTTCAAACCCTTTCGGTTCGGCCATTCAAGACCTTCAGGGAGAACAAGCAAGAACAGGGAAGTGTGTCCGCACCCCTTTCCCTCTACCTCTGACATCTTCCTTCGTAAGGATGAAGGAGCTCGGAGTTGAGTATTGTGCCAGTCAGACCAGCTAAAAAGAAGACTTGAGCAAAGAACGAAAGACTTTAGCAGCGAGCTGGTCGCCGAGAACCGACATCCGTCACACAAGAAGTTTCCCCGCCATTTTGAGCGTGCACGTACAGCGTTTTCAAGCCGATGCACGCACTCACTTTCTTGTCTTTTCTTTCCTTGCCTCGGAAACTACCACTCCCACGGCATGTTTGCTTTTGCTCGCGCGTTATTGTCGGGGACCAAGAGTTTCGTAATAGAGAGCCGAGCATGAGAAGACGCGGGGAGCGTAGGCGTAGGACGAGAGTACCGACAAGCGGTGACGCATCGCTGCCCTCGAACCATTACAGCCTTCTATTCTGGCAGACCCCGCACGCGACGGGACCGTCGTTTGTAGAAGTCGCAGCCGACAGCGTTCACGACCGTACTTGCAAACGTGCTGGTTCATTTATGTATTATTGATCATAACTTCTAGTATTGATCATTACCCTGTTATTTTGTTCATTTTTTAAACAGAAAATCTAGACCGGCCGCGGAAGCCGTCTTTAATCGCGAGAATCTTGTATCGGCATCGTGTGAGCTTTGCCTGAAACTTTTTTGGCAGCCGGATCCTTGACCCGTTGCACACTCTTGGTGCCTGGTCAATGCCCCGTCGATGGCGAAGTTCAATATAAACTGAAACAGTGGGAGCTATCAATATGCCCAATACAGCAGTGTAGTATTGAGTTTGTCAATAATTGCAAATGGGGTCAGGGCTTCCACACACCATGAAGCACACACACGGAAGTGCTCACCCGGACATGCTTCAACGAACAAACAAATAAAACAAACAAACGAATGAGACATGATGCCATTATTTAAAAGTTGGAGGCGTAGACCCAAGAATGGAGACTGCAAAACCAGCGTTGAAAAAGGCCCGAGATTTTTAAAGTTGACAGCTAGATACTTAAGCAGCCCGGGCATTCCTTTTTGTTATAGAAAGGCACCTCTCTACTTCGACGCTTATGCTACACAGTAAGTGAAAAAGCATTCTTCTTTTCTGTTAATAGAATTGCTTGGAGAAGGCATCACACAGCTTGCTTGCTTGCTTGCTTACTTGAGTGAGTGAGTGAGTGAGTGAGTGAGTGAGTGAGTGAGTGAGTGAGTGAGTGAGTGAGTGAGTGAGTGAGTGAGTGAGTGAGTGAGTGAGTGAGTGAGTGAGTGAGTGAGTGAGTGAGTGAGTGAGTGAGTGAGTGAGTGAGTGAGTGAGTGAGTGAGTGAGTGAGTGAGTGAGTGAGTGAGTGAGTGAGTGAGTGAGTGAGTGAGTGAGTGAGTGAGTGAGTGAGTGAGTGAGTGGTCTGCTTAACATTGAGGTGAGGACGTGTGCCCTTGTGTACGAGTTGTCGACGCACATCAGACCCCCTGGCGTCTTCACTAATCCGTAGCACCTCTTACAGCCTAGTTATCACCTTGGAGCATAAAGTGCCAATTCATATTCCAAGTGGTTATTCGTAATATAAAAAAACACCGGGGACACCCAAGCACTTACGAGTTGTGCATTCTAAACATTCACCACTCATAAGTGCAACTGGACGTTGGACTGAGTGCTCCTTCCAGTTTTGCGAAGCTAGTAATTGTGGCTGTTGCGGCGGCGGGTGAAGTACGTGGGGCGCGTGCTTGATATGACGTCGCTGCCTCCGAGCACCGCACTCACAGTCATGTTTGCACTCACCGATCTCCACGCGGCTCTGTGCAAGCCCAGGCGTTGTCTAGCAGCATTGTCCTTTTTTTGTTTTATTTTTATTATTTGAAGCTCGTGCTATGGAATACTTCGAAAACGCGTGGGAGCTTTTTTTTCAGCTTACAAAGCCGTCTCCCACTCTGAAGCACGCTTTTTCGCCTAGTTGTCCATTGAATTATGTCGCGTTAAAAACGGAGACTGCTCAACGGGAGTAGGCTTTGCCGCACTGACACTCAATGTGCAGCGGTGCACGCTTTACAGTGTAAACGACGACCTTGCATGGACTTCGCTTGCTGGGAGCGCCCATCGATGGAATAACGATTACGGTGCGCCGAAACAGTCTGCTTCCTCACCTGTGGATGCGCTTGCGGTCGTGCGTGCAATAGAGTTGCGTAATAACAGGTTTCGTTACGCACGAATGTTACTCCGGACCTAATTGAACCAGCCCTGTAACGCGTCCTGTGTTGAAGCGGTCGCACGGACCATCGTTGAGCAAAGACACGGGAGATAGCTAAACCGGTTATGCGATCCCATTCGAAAGGAGTGCCACGGGGCAGGGCTGGTGTGAAGGGCGCCGTAGTCGGGAGTCCGAAAGACGGGTGATGAGGATGGCGGTGGTGGTATAGAACACCGGCGACTCGCAAATCGCAGAAATGGAGAACTACTGCCTGCGCCTCCACATCCCGGTTGAAACTTTTTTCCCCGTTCTGATTTCTTTCGTCGGTGGTGGTGCTCTCGACGTAGCTGTTTCTCTTTCTTTTTTTCCGAGCACTTTTGTCCATTAGGAGATTGAACGTTCGTGGAGCTGTGGTGCTACCCGTAGAGCTTATTAGTGCGGTTTAGGCGAATCCGCTGCCGCTGTTCTTTTACGTTTCATAACGAGATGGTTTTTTCAGTGGTTGCTGTCAGCAGCAAGGGATGCAGTATGGTTGGATGGGCAATCGCTGAACGCGGGGCTGATCTGTGCCCGTCACTGGGAGAAGGTAGTGAAGGAGCACGAGAAGGGGAAGGAGCGAAAGGATGCGTTCGCGACTCTGTCACTCTATCTCCAGATAACTCTGAATGTTGGAGGGTAGGCAGCGGCAGACGTTTTCTTGTCGGCAAGAAGGTTATGGACGACGGAACGTCACTCCAGTGATAATCTGTTAGGTTGCTTGGCGCACGCACGAAACGATGACATGTGGAGTAGAAAAAGGACTCTGGAGGACAAGGTCCGCCTATAGTGCTGTCGTAATCACCGGCCACACATAGACATTTCATTCGTCTCCGTATGTCGTGAGGTCCGGTAAGGCAAAACCTGCCATCGGACCTCAGGATGTTTGAGTTTGTTCTCAACATTTTCTTTGCTAGTTAAGCCCTCTTGTAAGTGCGGGCCAATGTCGGGTATGCTGTTATGTAATGAGGTGAAGGATGAGGCCATAAATGTCTTGTAGTACGAAATTTCTGTTCCTAATATGGGACAGCGGACATTGCTTAATAAATATTTCTAAATCGGCCGAATGACAGTTTAGGAGAGATGATTTCTTGGCGTACGTTAGTGAGTACCCATAGAAAAATCATTTTCTAGATCCAGGAGAACATCACATTATATGGGTAACAACAAAATCACCCTTGAAGAAGCGCTATTAAAATAGTAAGTCGAAGCATAAACTGCGTGCTTCTCTCAAGCTCTGTTGCGCTGCCTGTCAACATTGCATCACTTGAAAAAACCGTTGCATGAAACCCGTATTCTTAATAACACCTGAACTGCATTCAGAAAAGTGTCGAAAAACGCGTGCAGTCCTTAAATTAGATGGCCATGAATTGCCTTAGCCAAGTGTTACTGCTCGATACACATTAAGTCTCGTTCAAAATATTTTTCGTTCTTTCCAGCGTTCTTCACGGTCCGGTCATTTTTTTTTGCCTGTCTGACGTCACATAAGCAATACCGCCGCTATTGGCCCGCTTCATTTCATTTGTAGCAACGAAATTATTCGGTATCTGTTTTAAAGAAAATACCAACGAAAGCAAAACGGTGACAAAAAAAAAACGGAAAAGAAGGTACCTGCTATGGCAAGCAGTTCAGCGGGCTTAATTCTGTGCTGGCGATAACTATAACTCTGGCAGTGCTTCCAGGCACGCGTGTGAGAGTAGTAAAGCGCTTATCAGCCTACTCTACAGGGGCCCCTTAATCTGCACACTGTTATGCGACGCGGTCGGCTAAGTATGCCCTGTGTTCTCTCCCTTGCAGGACTGACGGTGAACGGCCACGTGCTGCTGGACTTCCACCAGAACCCCGAGCGGCCCACGCACCGGCTGCGCGTGGTGTCGGCGTCGCTGTGGCTCTACGTCAGGGCCAGGGGCGGCAGCCACGGGGCGGCCGCCCACAGGGCCCACGGAAACCGCACGGCCACCCTGTACGTATTCCGGGTGGCCGAGACCAACAGCAGCAGCAGCTCGCCGCTGGCCGGCGGCATGGACCTGCTGGCCGCGCTCGAGGTGGACGTCGGCATGGGCACCAGCGGCTGGAGGCGCGTAGACCTGCGGCCGGCCGTCCAGCACTGGTTCGCACAGACGTCGGCGCACGGGGGACACAAGAAGAAGCTCACGCTACTGGTCGACTGCGTGGGCTGCGGGCCGGCCGGCATTCAGGTACTAGTCGCGGACGCCTTTGACTGTGTCCGCATTCGTGTGGTGTGTACTTGGCACTGAGCGAAGAACTTGTGCAGACACATCTTCATCATTTTTCTGTAGGAATAGCGTTCGATCGATCGATCGTTCGATTGATTGATTGATTGATTGATTGATTGATTGATTGATTGATTGATTGATTGATTGATTGATTGATTGATTGATTGATTGATTGATTGATTGATTGATTGATTCGATTGCTGATTGATTGATTGATTGATTGATTGATTGATTGATTGATTGATTGATTGATTGATTGATTGATTGGCCAGGGGGGGCTTTCGCTATTCAGCCACAACTCGTCGACATCTAAACAGCCAGCTTGTTGTTTCTGCATGGCGGAGGTAGCTCTGCACCCCCCTCCCCCTTCTTTGTGAGGCGGTGTAGAAGGCAAGTCCCTCTCCCTTGGCGGTGCAGGTGGCGCAGTTCGAGCGTCGCCAGCGCCGGCGGCCCTTCCTGGCCGTGGCCACCGAGGCGCTGACGTCGCGGCGGCGCGGCCGGCGCTTCACCATCACGTGCGGCGAGGGCGTGACGCAGTGCTGCAAGCAGTCGCTGTACGTGAGCTTCGAGGACCTCGGCTGGGACGACTGGATCATCGCGCCCAAGG
The DNA here is from genome assembly GCA_013339765.2 of Haemaphysalis longicornis. Classification (NCBI taxonomy): domain Eukaryota; kingdom Metazoa; phylum Arthropoda; class Arachnida; order Ixodida; family Ixodidae; genus Haemaphysalis; species Haemaphysalis longicornis. The sequence goes on along the minus strand of CM023450.1, from coordinate 128,565,985 downwards.
GCTACTTCGCCAACTACTGCATGGGCGACTGCGCGGGCCGCCACCAGACGCCCGACCTGCTGCGCTACTTCCACGCGCACGTGCTCGAGGAGTACCGCGTGCGAAACCCGTACGCCTCCATCGCGCCCTGCTGCGCGCCCACCAAGCTGTCGGCCATGTCGCTCATCTACTTCGACCGAGACCACAACATCATCAAGTCCGACCTGCCCAAGATGATCGTCGACGAGTGCGGCTGCACGTAGCGCTCGCGGCCCTAGGACTCCAAGCAATTGCGTCAACGCCACCCCTCACTCGATAGCGCCGCCCGGTTTCTGTGATACGCTGCCGCCGCGGGGCGCCGCCCTTCTTCTAGTCAACCGCGCTGCTGCCGCCGCCGCTGCTGCCCGGTGGTGCTCTCTATGCGCGGACGGTGCTGCGCGTCTCCTCCTCCTCCGCGTCCCGGTGGTCTGTCCTGACAGGCGACCACCCGGCCGTGTCCACTGGACGGACAAGACACGCGTCTTCACGCAGGCCGGCGACGACGGGACCTTCCCTACCTTGCGTCGCGGTGCGTGCGTAGTGGGCTGGCTGCGTGGGGCTGGCCGTGTTGGTCTGCAACTCTTACACGGGGAGCACGATGCTGTCCCCCGACCCGAAGGTTGTGCTGTCGTACATGGGCCCCCCCGTGTATGTTGGTGTGTGTGTGCGTGTGCGTGAGTGTTGTTCCTGTCTTCACACCGCCGAAGTGTCGGTCTCGTTTTTTGATAGAACATGCTAGAAATGGCTGGAAAAAGGAAGGGCAGCACGGGAGACCGATAATCAGGGTACTTGCAGTAGTCGTCCGCGCTGATCTAAACGGTGGCCGTGCAAAGGAATACCGCCGGTATCCTCCTCCGTGGACGGCCGTCGAAGCAGTGCGCACGTTCACGTTGTCCGCCTGTTTCCTATACCGAGCGGCGTGGCGCCTTAATGAGGTTCCAGCGAGTCGTTTAATTACCGCATGGGAACAAATTATGCTCCCTCTTAGCGCATTTTCTCGAGAATGCTAGACAAGCACGTTCAGCAAGTAGATTCTCCTTAGGCTTTTCCCACTGCGCTGTCTATTGAGAGTGATCACGGCTGTGGTGAACGTGTTTTGTTCTTGTCACCATGCCAGAACATTCATCCTAATCCTTGCCTAATTCCCCCAGGATTTTACGTCGAATTCTCCAAACAAATCAAAACCGGATATGCTGCTAGTGTCGTCCGCACACTCGCTACTCCATCCCTCACTCTGTCCTGCCAGCGGTACATTCAGCGCACAGAGCAGCTACCTAGGGCGCCGCGTGCACGTACCAAGCAGGGCTGTGTGTCTAGGCTCTTCGTACATTCGTTCCAAGCGGTGCTTTTCTTGCCAAACGCAGAGTGGTTGTGAGTTCTGTGTCTACCGCAACGTATCCTCCCGGCCATTCGGTTCGTAATGCTCTCTCTGCGGGCCGTTGTGTATCAATCACTGTCTCTTATAAGAGCCCGCGACGACGCAGGCCACACTTCATCGCAACTCTCTAAGTGCCGCTTTAACGTTGTATCGTGGCTCGGCCCGGTGAGAGGTACTCAACAACAGAACAGATTCCTGAGCACATTTCGCGTAGATTTCGTTCTCTTTGTCATTGGCGCTTATACACAGCGTGAAGTGTGTGCAGTTTTCGTCACTCGCTGATCGGAGATTGCATTTGTTCAACAAGTGAATAGACTAGCCAGTGATTATCCTCTCTTTTTTTACGCGGACCACCGATTAAAAGGAGACTTCGCAGGACAGAGATACAAGCCTAATTTTAGGTCGGAGGTACGATCTCGGTCGATGTCCGCTGATGCAACGCTTCTACATCTCTCCTGGCATTTTATAGGAAGAAGTTCAACATGGTACACATCCATTTGTGCAATGCAGACGCGCTCGCCTAAACCTACAAATATAAGGGGTTTACGCCAGTGAATTTCATCGAAGGAAGAAAAGAAAAAGTCTGAGGGCACCTGAACGCTTCTCGTGGGTTGTGGGAGCAAAAACATGAATGTCCAGTTGAACATCGGAGTCTCTTTGCCCCCGCCTCGCGTTGTCGAAGAACTTCGCAATCTTTCCGGTGGAAATGATTAGCCTCGCAATCCGCCTTGACGCTTTCCAATGGCTTCGATCTGCATCACACGCGTTGCGCTGCTGCTCGTTCCTACCTCCGTGTAATGGTACAGCTGACGCCAAAGGTGAATTTCACCGTCTGTCTGTTCCGTCGCTTGGCTGCGTTGTCCCGCTTCCTTTTTTTCTTCTCGGTGCACTGCCGTGTTTGAGTTCGTGCTTTGGAACGCTTCGAGCTATGGAACGCTTCCCAAGAAGTCGTGTCTCGGCTTTTTCGCTCAAGGGGCCATTTATGCTTCCGCATTAGAAAAAATCACGGAGCAGAACCGCATCCATCGAGCTTGTGCTGATTACTGAGAGTTTTCAAATGAGGCAGTGACACTTTTCGGTAAATGTTTCACCTCAATGGCAAAGTGAGGTCGCAAGAGCAGGGGAGTAAGCCAAGTCGCGGTGAGCGCGCTTCAGCGCTTTGTGTCGTTGTATTAATCTCTTGCTTTGTGCGTGTACTACGCTTGACAGTAGAAACAGGGACCGAGCGGGCGTCTTTCTCTGGCCGAGCCGTTAGCCGAGCTAGCCGAGCTGAACCGTTAGTCAAGCCAAGCCGTTTCTGCTAATGCCCGCGCTGTTAACCATTCACCCTTACCGTATTTGCCCGCCCGGAAAAGCGAATGCTGAGTCCTACGAGGCAAGATTATAGCCTGCAAACGCACCTTATACAGTGCTAATCGCCGCTGATTTAGTAATTTATATCGGTTGGGTGCACGTAGGTGGGTGCAATACGTTAAACATAAGCGTCCAGAATGGCTGGTCTAAACGGGACCCGTGTTCTGCTTTTTTTTTTTTTTTTTTTTGCGTGTGGGCCTGGGATGTGGTAAAGAGGTGAAAAAACAAGTGCCATATCTTAGAGAGAGGAAGTAGTCAAGCGCTGCTGAGTCTCGCCGGAGGGGAGGGCGACGGAGGTGACGTTTAGTATGGCGTCTTGTTCACCAGAGTAAGTTAATTAGACCTTTCGCCACCGTCAGGAGCGATTAAAAGGTTATATGCATTTGTTCATTATGCGCGCTTATAGATTTAAAAAAGCGCTTTGGAGTGGCTGCAAGGTAAATATGCGTGTAAAAAGAGATGACCGCATAAAACGCGATCCTTAAATATATCAAAGGAGAACACTGAAATGTAGACACCCGTTACACAAATACAAACAAAAATCATGGCTCTAGTGAGGCGGTTTTAAGAGCACGAGTATTAAAAATGTCCATCACTTGTTGCAGCATAGGCTTAACTCGGTTAACCTTATGCTGCTAAGTTAACTCACTCAGTTAACATTTTACCCTCGATGAATTTGGAGGCTAGGCAGGAGCGTCTTGACAAAGTATTCAAATAATTACGAAAGTAACAGCCCTAGGAGTCGGTGACTGTTTAGTCTCTTGGTGCCTACGAAAAAAAGACAACCACTGCCGCATTGCTTTTACCAGTTTCCGATATTTAAAAAAAAAAGCCGCCGATTCTCAAAGGACTTTGCTAGTTTCTACAGATCAAAGTACCACCTTCACTGACTGGATAACAAACTTCTTTAGTACGGCTCGTTGACAACGTCGTCATTCAAACTTCTGGCTCTCCCTGCTCGCTCGCTCGCAATTTTTGTTTCAACGCGTGGCCCTCCAGTCGTTTTTTTTTTCTTTTTTTTTTTCACAGTGACGGTGACAGACATATTCGCTGAAGGCTTAAAAGAATCGACGTTTCTTTTTATTATTAAAGGGACCGTTCAAGTAGCAGCAGCGCCAGCCTGCCCCTCGGCCGCTTGCTCGGGGCTTGAAGCGTGAAACGAGAAATGTTACGTGTTAGGTACAATACGGACGGATCGTGAGATATTGAAATAATTCGCACAACTAATCCAGAAGGAAAAATAATACGTACAAGTAGTAATCGAGCGCCATTTAGAGCCGCTGTATGAATGCTTTTTTTTTTGTCGAAATTTAAAAGTGAGAAGAGAAGGAAGAAGGCGGATGATGGTAAGGAGAAAATTTCAACACGCGGAAATTGCCGCCTCGGTCGTTAGCAGTTGGAAAGTGCATATTGATGCGAACGGCTTCGCGTCTTAGCGGGCCGCCTCCTTTCGAAATCTCCTTCTGTGGAGAGTTCGGTTGGCCCATCCCCTGTTTGCGCGACCGCGACGGGCGACTGACCGCTTCGAGAATGGCTTCGCGCTCCTCCTTTTTATACCTTGAAAACCCCGTCGGGCAATGCCAACGCAGTGCGGCGTTGCGCGTGCAGGAGGAGACGAAGGAAGCCGTTGCGGGGCACCCATTAAGATAAGAGCTTGTTTTGACGGGCAGTTCGGGAGCACCGCCGACCGAAGAGAGGCACCGAGAGGGAGGCCAAACCTCTTCAGCGCAGCGCGAGTCGGCACCGCGAACAGGGGTCCTCGTCCCGTGTCGCGGAAGACCGGAACGATGACGGCGAGTTACATCTCTCTCTCTTCTCTCGTGTCTCTCACTCTCTCTCTCTATTTCTCTCTCTGGCTAAGAGAATCTGTCGAAATAGCTCTCTTTGTCGTTGTTTACTCCTCATCAGAATTTATATACATGTAGAGCCATGGACAGTCTGAACCGAAACAACAAAATGGCGGCTGGGAGATTCTTTCTTCAGAGATTGGGTGAGAAAAAAACGAGAGAGAACGGGAACAAAATAAATGCCTTTCCGTAAATATACTTCCTTCAGTGGTACTGAGGGGCACTTTTTTGTTTTTGATCTTTTCATTTTTCTCGGCCAATTACTAAATAAAGTATCGCTAGGTCGCCGTCTCCTCGTTTCAGCTCGTGCTGTTCATGACTGTAGGTTACTTTCTTTCTCTTTCCTTCTTCGGTTCCCTATTCGTTCCGCTTGCATTTGTCTGGCAAGCGCCGCGCTTGCAGAAAGGCGAAGTGGATTGGAATAGATGCCACTGGCCGTAAGCCGAGCTAGTGCCGACTGCTGGTAGGGAGAAATTAAAAAAAAAAAAAAAAAAACAAGAAGCGAACATTCGTATTGGTCCTCGGACGTTGATATTTCGCCGTTTCCATCTTTCATACGCAAAACTCGCGGCGCGCGTTGACAACTGGGAGCGGAAAACTCGAACGTCGCGAGCTGCGCGGTTGTGAAGAAATTGTGAATGCATACGTGATCTCTTCTCTCCTTCTCTCTCTCGCCTCACTCCGTTTCCTGATTGTGTTAGCTGATGTCAAGTTTGTTTTCCCACTATTTTTTGTTTGTATGTTCAGGTTTATGTGGGCGTATTGCAAACTAGTCGCAGTTTTTTTTTTTTTTTTCATTTGCGAAAAATGCTCAGCAATTTTTTTTCTTCTTTTCGTTTCCGTCGCAGCATGCAACGCGGAACAGTGCCAGAAGTAGAAACCATTTTTCTCCCGAGTGTCATTTTCCCCTTTCCTTTCTTCTCCTATGCGTGCCACGTCGAGTGAAACGGGATGTGAAAAATGTATCTCCGTCAGATTTGGGAGCATTCTGCAAAAGTGAGAGGGGGGAGGCCGGAGTGGGTGATACTACCGAAAACCATTGGGGAGACAGCTCGCAAACGTTTGCCGACGCATCTGAACCTAGTGGTCGCGCTTCAAGGGCATTGCTTGCACTTTATCTTAATTTACGATATCACTGCGGTCTCGATTTGAGTCTCCAACGCACGGTTAGTTGCGTAACCTTTTAAAACTTTAAATAATAGGCAAACTTGAAGGAGTATGGTTGAGCATTTCATAACAAATCTGCCGCATTTGGTGAACAATTGTTTGACAATGACGAGGAAAATAAAAAGAGTTGTAAATTTCTTCCAAAGCGCCTCAATAAAGGGAGTTTAAAACATGAGTTACGTCGGACGACGCGCTACTCACAACTAGCATTTATTTGAAAGAAGAGAAACTTGGCAGTAAAGCTTACTCAATGTCCTCGACATAAGCGTAAAAATGACAAAACAAAAAACACATGCCGAAAAAAAAAAGACCATTCGCCAATGTTGGCTGAGAAAGTATGCAAAGATTTTATGAGCGCCCTATCGTATAATTCGTTATTCGTACTTGTACATAATCGTGTCACGGCGGCCAGTGTGAGGCAACCTCTAGCGCTTTTAATGCTGTACATATATATTTCCCTCCCCTTTTTCCCACCTGCCTTCCTCTGCCTATGCTCCTCCCCCCCCCTCTCCCAACCTTTTTCCCCCAAGTGAAGGATAGTAAATTAGGTTCTAACCTGCTTTATATCCTTGCGTTTCTCGTTCCTCATGTCTTACTCCCATAGAAACGAGTTGTAGAAACGTGTTTCTGTTCGGTGCTCAGTGCGGGAGGATATTATTTTTTAATCACTTATCCAGAAGGTATCGGGCTCCAACCAAAAACTTTCCCAACCTATGCACGTACGTGCACCCCAAATTCGCCTTTTCACAACCCACCCCTGCTCCTAGCGTCCGCCCCTGTGACGTAGTGGATAAGGCGTCGTGCTGTTGACGCGAGACCGTGGAATCGTTCCCCGCCCACGGATGCTATAGTTTCTGTTCAGGTAAAATACAAAATGATCTCGCAGCCTGCGTGTGTGCTTGGCCTCAAAAAAAAAAGAAAAGAAAAAGAATCCTTAGAATACCTCCAAAGGCGATTCCAGATGTACGTGCAAAACGAACGCTCTGTCCACAACCTTACGTCACTCTAAGTGATCTCTCTCTGTCTTTCAACTCTTTTCCCAAGCGAAAACATGCGACCGGCCCGGGCTAGGCACTCGGAGATAAACAGAGGATACATGCAGCAAAAGTTGTCTCCCAGAGTGGCACACTTCACACGTGTAGAGAAAGCTAAATATCGTAAGCGCTTTTTAGCTTCTCAGTAAAGAGGAGAGAGAGGGGGGGGGGGAGGAAGAAGAGGACACAGGGAGATCTATGGTGTGAACTGGTGAGGTCAGTCCTGGTGGCGGCAGGGCTTGTTGCGCCAGATGGGGATGACTACAGGGATGTGAAGTGAGTGTTAAGGCATTGCACGAGGACAGCAGCGAGAGGGCATAAAAAAAGAAACGTTGAATATGAGGCGCAAGGGAATTCTGTAAGCAAATTTTGGATAGAAACAAATTTTGAAAACGAAACTGTAGGGGTAAACACTGAATTAAAATACAAAGAAAGGGAAGAACACCAAACAAAAAAAAATGAACGTCACCGTGCGAACGAGCGTATATCTTGATTCACTTGCACTGTTTAACATCAAAAAGATAGCAGGCAGTCGGAGTATACAGGATTTGGCCACGTCAGTTGAACCCGGAATCGAGCCCCAGCCAGTTCGCCGCACGCAGCGGGGTCTCTGGCCAGCTTGGAGAAAGTGCGCGGTGCTGTCAACCTCATCCACGTCGATAGTTGGCCGCCATCCGATCGAAAGGGGTGTCTCTCGACCTCTTCCGTCGTCCAGCGCGGGACAGCCGCCTCTCCGTCGGATATAGTATAGGGCCGAGGTTCTCGCGTTGGCCATCGTGGCGGGAACTGGACGCACTGTGCTGCACAAAGGAAGAAGGATTGTTTCCGGAGCAGGAACAGCCGAACACTTTCGAGGATGCCTCAACACCTATCATCCCTCCTTCTCACTACCTGCATAGACAGCTGTCTTGCCCTTTTGTTGTCCCTCTCCTTTCCCGCCACTGCCGCCCTCTGGTGTGCGGCCAATAAAAAGGGCGCAGAACCTAAGTAAACGCAACAAAGAATGCGTTGAGAAGCAAGCAAAGTAACAAAGAGGTCATCCTCTCAGTCGTAGAAAAAGAGGAAAGCGAGGAGGACTTCTCAAGTTAGATGCTCTCTGAAGACGCTATCTATTAAATGTATAAATCGCTGGCGAGGGTTAATAGGAAAGCACAGTGTCATTGAAGCACGTCGAAACACACGTGGTCGCGCAGAGCCACCGTTTTTCACCAATGGAGGTGATGCGGCGCACTCACGTCCGCGTCTTTCCTTGCCAACACCCTCCACAACGCCCTCCTCTTGTATTTCTTCTGCGCTTTGCTCCCTCTCACGATAGCGCTCAATCCTTAGCTCACACGCAAGCTCGAAACACGGACGCACACATTGCGTAAGCTCCGAAAACGAGACCGTGATTGATGCGACTTCGGCGCTTCACTGTCTGTGCGTCCGCTTCCTCAGTTTCCCCAGAAACCAACAGGAACTGCCGCCGCGCATCTGCCGCACACAACGACGCTGCTGCTTTCTCTATGCCGCTCGTTCAATTCATTTCGTAGGGTGACCTTCCTAGACCCTCATTCTTCGCTTCACCCTTCTCCACCTCCACTGTTCCTCTCTCATATTTCTTTCCACGCCGCTTGATTCGTATCACGGTTGTTTCAGTCGAGATTAGAAGCGGAGGCGGCCGTCTTTAAATGGCATTTTGCTTACTAGCAAGCCGGCATGATAAAAAAACGAGTCATGAAAGATATATATATATATATATATATATATATATATATATATATATATATATATATATATATATATATATATATATATATATATATATCAAGGATGCAGTCCTTATTGCCAGTGCTATTCGGCTACTTGAAGGTGCTTTATAGCGCCGAATGAGGTGATTGTCATATTTGTTTGATTCAGGAATAAAGAAATCAAAGTCGAGAAAGAATCCGCCGTGATCAAAAGCGGGATATATATATCCACCATATGGAGAGAGAAAGGAGAGCGAGGGTATTCTTATGTTTGAAACAGTAGGCGCGCGAGACTCAGCCGTCGCGATGCGAGTGCATACTACCACTGGCTGATAGAACCCGCTGTACGGCCGTCGCGTAAAAACGGCGGGGCCGCTTTCCCCTCCCCGCTCGTCCGCGCCGTCCCTCGCTCGCGCGACGCGTCGTTGTCGCGGCGGCGGCGCCGGCGCCGTGACAAACGGCCCGCACCGCGATCCCGGGTCGGGACCGTAGGGAGAGGGCGACGCAAGGGCCGAAGGAAAAGGAGGGACAGCGCGGGCCGTCGGCGTAGACGCGGCGTCCCGTCCGTCTCGTACGGGCGCGAGCTCCCTCCTCCGCGGGATGTTGCGGAGGGGAGGCGATGTTCGGTTCGGGTTATCAAAACAGGGACTGTGGTTGCGGGAAAGAAAGGGAAAAGGGGGGGGGGGGGGGCGTTATAAAGGCGGGATTTATTTAGCGCATTCTGAGAGCCGCAGTGTCTGTCCGTCGTGGGATGAAAGGTGGCCAGTGGGCAGAGGAGGTGTTGGGGATAACAGAATGAGCTAGCGTGGAGAGTGAAGTGAAGCTAAGAAGAATGTCTCGATATGGCTGTTATCCACCGGAGCAAAAATTTATTTCTCTACGCTCGTGCGTTGTTTTGTTGTCTTTTATTCGCACGCTGTCACGGGCAGTTTTGGGTTTTACGAGAAGTTTAGCTGTCCCAGACTGAATATTTCGCGCGTCTCTTCGTGTCGCACGCAATCGTTACGTGGGGAAAGTGCACTTAAAGGTAGGCCGGGTAATTTTATGAGCATAGTATAGCAGCAGATTTTTTTTTTTAAATACGTAACGATTTAGACAGAGGAATTTGTTCTCCTTCTTCTTTGGTATTTCAGATGAATAAGAAATGAGACGACAATCCTCCTTGCTAATTTATCAAAGCTTTTCGTTAAACGCGACTTCGCCACCTTACTACAACATTCACAGTCACCAGGTGGAACCGCACCGTACAGGTGCAACAGAAAATGTGCGAATTGCTGCCTCTCTTGTTTTCTTTTTCTTTTTATTCGCAGAGCCCTTATTATCTTAGCCCATGGCCTTAAGAAATAAATTGGCTTCTCAGAAACATTCCGTGACCTGGCGTACTCGGGTCGGCATAGCGTTTCAGTGTTCACCGTGCACACACAAGTGTCAAGCTCAAGGACAGTAGGTGGTTTTTCCAGTACTTGGTATTCTTCTTCGGCAGTGTTTATACTAGCTCGGAAATCATAAAGCAGTTTCGACATGACGACGGCGTTTCACTCACTGTCAGAATTCAAGCGAGGGGGCCGCGCGTCATCGGCTGTAGCAAAGCTCGCAGAGAGGGAGTACAGGGAAACATAGCACTGCACGTAAATATCCTCCCCGTGCATGTGAAGAAGGGATTCGTGTTGGTCGACGCTCCTTAAAAAACCGCGGTGTGCATATGTGATATACGACTGCGAAGGTGTGTTCCTTGATGTGGCAATAAGAAAAGAAGCGCTGTATCTACTGTCGTTATTCCATTCCTCCACGACCTTTCTAATGCTAGATAAGAATGAAAGCTTCAGATTGTTCGCTAGATAACTTGTATTTTCTTTCTTGGGCTAGCGACGCGTAATTTGAGTTACTGTTTACCTGTTTTCTTGTTTTCTGTTTTCTTGCGCCTGAATTTTCACGTCCTGCATTTAGCGGGTGCTTCACTATGACATTCGAAGCATTGAGGCATAGCCGGTGCAAAGGGAAATTGGTTACGTCGAGAGGTTCATGAAATGGCGTTCGTCTTCAGCAGACAGGCGCGATTGCATTCAGGTGCTTAACCTGAGAAAGAAATAGATGCGAAAACAAGCAACTCTGAGCTGAGTCCAAAACAGCGTCACATTATTTAGCAGCGAAGCGGGTTGGGGGGCGTCGTTTGCTGGAGACGGCGGGCTTATCTTATCTTCGCTGCTACGGCGAGTAAGTCTGCAGCTAATTCGACAAAAAAAACCTGAAAGCCTCGGTGTAACAACATGCAACACAGCCATTCACTGAGAGGGAAAGAGCGTGCACTGTCGATGTTGAAAGGTAGCGTTGTTTCTTCTGTTCAGCTATGGTTCTTTTTTAACAGCGGAGCTGTTAGCCTTTTTGTCCGTCTGCTGTCGGTCGTGCGTCACGCAGGAGTGGAAGCAGGTTCCCAGATCCACCGATAGCAGGCGCAGTGGTCTCGCATCGCCAGATTCCTCTCCCTCCCGCTAGAGGAGAGATTGGAGAGGGAGATTCTGGCCGCTGACGTTTAGCTGCCGATTTCTTTGCGTGAACCGTGGGATTTGCGCGGCGACGGCGCTGCCACACTCGGGATAGCGCCCGCTTACGTTCGAGTCGACACAAAAGAATCACAGCTCGGCTCATTCAGCACATTTCACACTGGGTGGGACTTGGATTATTTTTTTTTTCCTTCCTGCCCTAAAATCATTCTTTCGTTCTTAAAAAAACGATATATTATTTATGATGTGCAGAGTTGCTTTAACAGGTGTTACGGGATTTTTCTCGTATTAGTGGCATTGTAATGGGTGATTATGGCGGTAACGACGCAACCAAAAAAGAATGCTGACTGCCGTATGAACTTTCGTATTATTAGTTTGAGCTTTTCGTGTGTTGTTTGAGATAAGTCAATTAGATAAGTGTGTTTTTCTATCGTCGTAAGAAGGCTGTTTCGGGAAAAGAAAAAAACATTCTCGGCGGCGCACAAATTGCTGATGAAGAAAGACGCACTACGGAACCTCCGGTAACATCCAGCTTCTCTCTGCACTTCAACTTGCTGCCCGTTTGCTAGTTTGTTTTGTTCCTTTTCACTAATTTTTTCCTTCAAAAGTCTTCTGAGCATGAGGAACTGGCTCACAAAGCACCTTCGTTCCTTCTGTAGGAATCAGCGACAGAATAGGCAACTTCAATTTGTATTAAATATCAAAGCGCGCAATCCTTAAATGGTAGGGAAGCATCAAAGGGTAACTCATTTGGCAACGATCCGATTTCGGCCGCATAAGAAGTCACCAGGTAACAACGGCGACTATTCATAGACCATAATCACAATAACCCCGACTTAACGTGGCTGTTATTTTCTATTGAGAGGCAACCAATTTCCCGCGACTGATCGACTTGTTGTTCAAAAATACGGATCGTGCCCCAACGCGAGCTTTTTCCATAGCAAAACCGGCGACTGAATGATTAATTGTGGTTCACAATTTTACAACTTCAAAAGGCGGCATAAATACGTGACAAAAAATTTAAATCGTTACAATGTAGCGAAATCCTACCGGCCACGATCGTCTTCCTGATAGCGCGAAGCTCCAAGCGGGTGAGGCATAGTGAGCGTGGAAGGGCACCGGACAAAAAGGCAGCACAGCGAAAGAGGCGAAGGGGGCGGAGACATGCATTGGCATCGCCTTGCAATCGGGTCACGTTCGATCGCGAGGTACGGGCATACATACTACCAGCCCGGGGAGAAAACCCCGAGACAAGGCTGCTGTGTTTCCCAACCGCTCAATACTAGGCTTTCCCGAGAGACGTTTCAATGCACGCACCGTATACGTCGTTGTCGTCGTTTCCTTGCAGTTTCCCTTAGCGATTTATATACGGCTAAATTTGCTTAGGATTCTCCTCGTTCATTCATTAACCTTAAATTTTTTTTTCCAAGTTCGCCTGTGGTCTAACACCAAACAATTGATGTACTTTCCCCGCTGATCCGAACCTACGAGCACTTGCCTTTGTATATGCGTCAGAAAGGCAAAGAAAGAAGCCCGCAAGAAACTGCTTCAAAAATAGGCGCTTCGAAAGTTATAGTTGATACACTGGATGTCGACGGACCATCTTGTTGTCTTTGCGTATACTCAACTGTTAATTTGCACCACCACCACTCCCGTAATTCCTCCGCCCACCCCCTTTGCCCCTCGTTTTCGTCTCGCTCGGCCAAGAAACTCAGCGATGTTGCGATCATTGCTAATTTTATGCGTCATTTCCCTGCATGCCGCATCGATCGACGTGAAAGCCGCCTCCCACATACACGATGGCCCTGATATGTCGTCGTCGGGGAAAACTGAGCCGCTCAAGGTCGGAAACTGGAACCCCCCGTTGGGATTCTCTGTTATAGTCAACAGTCGACGTCCAGTCCATTTGCCGTGTTGGTAGGGGTGTTTCTTTTTGTTCGTTTTTTTTTATTTCAGCCCTTAAAGATAGGACGCAGAAGATTGCGGAAATTCATCTCATGAAATAAGAAAAGAGCAATAAAAAAACGAGTCATTCAATTGCGTTCACACTGGGCCGTCCATCCCTTGGTTCGTGTACAGCGCCACTTACAATTCGGGCTAACTTTGGATGACTCAGCAATGATGTGAAGTGTAACTGTGAGCGCACTGCTTGGATATAAACTTGGTGTTCTCTGAGCTATTTTATCAGTTCAAGTTCGAGAGAAGGTAAACAAGAATTTTTTTTTACTTCCCTGGTTTCCTTCTCTGTCTCTGTCTCCCAGGTTTTTGCAGACAGTTCATATGCACATGTAGGATAGCAAACTAGGCCACAGCCTGGTTGGCATTCCCGCCTTTCCTTTTCCTTTGTTCCTTCCTTCCTTCATATGCACATCGTCGCCATCACTATCGAGGTGACTACCTCCCAAGCAGAAGATCGGACGGGTCAAATTGAGCTCTTCTTTAACACGAAAGTTCTTTATTCCGGGATACACGAACATTTCAGTGACGTCATATCCGTCACGGAAATGACTCCAGTACAGCGGCCTGTACAGCGGCCTGCAAGCGGCCTGTAAAGGGTGCACCCCTGCACATTGGGTCTTCTTGCTGGGAAGCAACCTTTAGTACAGAGGAGTGCGTTACACTTCGGGTTGTTCGTTTTCGGGTTTTATATTTTAACACGACAGTGTTTTATGCCGGGATACACCAAGATTCCACTGACGTCATATCCGTTGCGGAAATGACGCCAGTACACCTTTGCCGAAGCGACCCGCCAGCAGGACGTGGCTTAGCCAGGCAAACCCACAAGACAGCCCCCGACCCGCAAATCATGCTCAGCTGCAGATTTCGCTGCACATTTCACTTTCGTGTTTTATCGATTCCTATGACAGAGGAATCAACCACAATTTTTTTTATTATTATTCGCAAGTTCCCTCGTACTCTCGTTGTAACGTTGGCGCAGTAGCGGTTTTCGTCGGTGTGACGCGGCAAGTATAAGCCCCTTGGGGGAAGCGGAAGTGCTTGTAATGTGTTACATTTTCTTCTTGATTTTACGGCGTGACGTCAATACACTTCTCGGATTAGGTGGAAAGCCATTTATCAATCGGGTCGCGTAAATCACACAATATAACTTGTTTGTTTGTTTGATTGATTGATTGTGGGGTTTAACGCGCCGACGCAAAGCAGGCGATGAGGCGCGCCGTAGTGGAGGGCTCCGATTAATTTTGACCACCTGGGGATCTTTATCGTGCGCCGAAATCTCGTACACACGGGCGTTTTTGCTTTCGCCTCCATCATAAAAGCCGGCCGCCGCGGCCGGGAATCGAACCCGCGACCTCGTGCTCAGCAGTGCAACGCTTAGCCACTGAGCCACCGCGGCGGTTGTTTGTTTGTTTGTTTGCTGGAACTAAAGAGTTTCACGAGCTCGAATTTCTATGTCTCGCCGTTTCAAAAGTGATGTATCTTGAAGCTTAAGGGCTGTTTGAGAGAGAGAGAGAGAGAGAGAGAGAGAGAGAGAGAGAGAGAGAGAGAGAGAGAGAGAGAGAGAGAGAGATAGAGAGAGAGAGAGAGGATAGAGAAGCTCTATAGATGAGAGAGAGAGAGATGAGCTCCAATTCCGAACCGATGTTCACAATTGTTCTGTAGCTTGAGAAAACTGACACCAAAGAATTTCCCCATAAAATAAAACATTTATTTTGTTTATTCAATGACTAGTTAATTTCATGAAGGAACAATTGTGCGATTGGTTTTATTCTGTACTGAAGTAAATTAAAGTTCATATTTTTGCTTCCTAATCCATAACGGGCTAAAACGTGTAAAAGGATCGACATTTGGGCAAGTTGATATTGATTAAGCATCTTGAAAGGCAGCGTAATAGACACAACACGAGATAAAGAAGACGACAGGACGATCTTCTTTCTTTCGTGTTGTGTCTTCTACGCTGCCTTTCAAGACGCCCCGCGCGAGCGTGGCGTGTGACAGCATGGCACAGAAACCGTGTATGAAGCAGGAAAATCTACTTTCTGGGTGCTTATCGCCGATTCTGTAGCACAGACACCGTTGTCTTGGCATTTGACAGTGAAGACAACTCGCTGTAATGTGTGCATCACCGTTGCTCTAACTCAGAAACCGTCGCGTTGGAGGGGAAGCCGACTTGTCCGTTACGCATTGTCCAAGCTATAAACGCTCGCCGGTCAGCGTATGGCCTTGAGGCACGCAAATTACGAAGCCCGGTGATCCCTAGATTCATGAAGTAAGCTTTACTATGGTAAATGCTACTCGCGAATGAGGCGCTTCATGAACCCATCAACACTGAGCGGAAGGCAGAACGCCACGTGACGGCGCTGTTCTGATCACCACAGTCCGGGGATTTTACGACCACTGCCAAACATACAGTTATGCCGGTCGGCGATTGCGAGTGCAGAAAGGTGTACTAACGTATAAACTGCGTCATTTTTAGCTTGTGTACTACTCAGCAGGGTCGAGGCTGTTTGCACTCCGAGCACACAAGAAGGTCGAAAGCAACAATCTGCTTTTTACAACAAACTTCAGAGCTTCTGGCGATTTTGCTACCACTCGTGTTTGCTACGTTTGTTTTCAAGGCGAGAGCGTTAGGAGCAAATTATGTTTACCTGTGGTGAGTACCATAGCTAAGCTGTGTGCTTTCGTATGCTAACTTGGTAGCCTGCGTCCTCAAGCTTTAAACATTCCAGTCTTACTCTTGAGGCATGCTTCATAGATCTTGGGGAGCATCCAAAGAAATTGGCGCGTTCGGCACCTCCGACTGCATGTTTTTGTGCTCAAATAGAACAGGAATGTGTCCTTCTCGATGAATAAGAAGAAATCCCGGTGCAGAAAAAAAAAACGAATAAACGGACATGCACAGAATAGGACACTTGATGTCAACCTTCATCGCTGCTCTCGGTATGTCGTGAGAGTTCCAGACTCCGCCTCTTTTGCTCGCCATCGTTGTTTTACCAGCATTGTCGTTCCCGCTCGTCTCTTTTAAATCGACACATACTCAAAGGTATATCCCACGATCAGCTGACCGACTTTCAGTGCCCTCGCTCTCAGCTTGCACGCCCGCCACCGCTGACGGTGAAGGGCTCCACGTGTTCTGCCTTCGCAGCTTTTCGTGTGCGGACGGCGCATATTTAGGAGTTCTCACAACAGACGGTGCGGCGTTTTCCCAGTGAAGCATGTGCGTAGCGTACATGTGTGTGTGTGTGTGTATCTGCTCGTCTTCGTATACGTGTGGTAACTTCCTGCGGACGACCGGTCTGTCCTCCACCTTTTTCGCTGCAACCGCGTCGTGTTTCTTAGCCGTTTCTTCGTCGGATGTCGTTGGTCTTGCGGTTAAAGGATGCTCCTAAACACTCGGCCTCCGGTGCTTGCGTGTGTGCGTGCGTGCGTGAGAATCGTGTGGCGGGAAATGTGAAAATATACAAAAATGGGTGACCGGAAAACAAAAAAAAAAAAAGTGCTGCGTTTATACGGTATTCTCCCGACACTGCACTGGGTGTGTTCGCGAGTTGTCCGCGTTGTGTTCGCGTGTGTGTGAGCGTGCCTGCGCGCTGTCGGCACTTGGACACGAGAACAAAGTAGCGAGGAAACGAAATAGCGTTTGTGGTGGTGGCTCCGGTTGTCACGTGCTTCAGACTGCGAACTTCTTCTCTGACATAAGGTTGTGTGTGTGCGCGCCTTCGGCGATACTCGGTGTGCACGTGTGGTTCGCTCGCACAGCTTTGCTCGACGAGACGGCATCTGTGATGTTCGACGGCCTCTGGTGGCAGTACAGACAAGCTGTGATTAAGGGCCTCGACGACGATGGTGATTTCGTGTTTTGCGGGTGTTCGACGAGTTGTTCCTCTTCCCGCTTTGTCAGGCGTCGATACGGAGGAGAATGAACGCTCCTTATTAGTGGCCCTGGAACGGGAGGTGGAGTCAAAGGAGTGCAACTAACAACGCGGGAAAAACAAAAATCGAACTGAAAGAGATGAAGAAGAAACTCAAAGACGACAAGTCAAGTTACCGCGTGGCATAGCTGTGATTCAAGGACCTCAATAACGATCGTCAGTGTGCGTGTGTGAGTGTGCATGAGCTTGAGCGCTTGTGTTGTGTGGCGGGTTTGGTGAAGTGCGAAATCTCTCAGCGAAGAGAAAGACAGAAAAAAAAAGTGAAGGGCCAGTGGTGTTATGCGCGTCATGGAATGTATAAGGGTCGTCGTCCCTGTTTTGCTGCTTGCGAGCGAAGCTTTTGAACAGTCAAAATAGCGAACAAATTTTGCGTGTTCTTGTTTCGTGTCTGTAGTTGTAAAAAGACAAGGTGCGAAGCGTAAAGACATTCCTTCTTTTTTTTTCTGAGTGTTATTCCAAAACGAAACTTTAAGACAAGGTACAGCGAAGAGTCAGGCGTTGGTGCAAAACAACGCATTCAGGTATTATTTCCCCTGTGTCTCTCTCTATTTTTTATTCGATTGGAAGCTCATAATTGCGGCAAATTTTCTGAGATATCGCCATAGTCATGACGCGAACATTACACTAAATATTACAAGGACGCGGACAAAGCTAGTTTGTTGTCACCGATAAGAAAAAAGTCAATGTTTTCTTATCACAACACATGCTATCGTGCTCAAAGACGACATTATGTGTTACAATAAATGTAATGACACCCGCAGCTTCGCAATCTCGCGTAGGTAGTAGCGCAACTCGAATAGCATTCAGCTTCAGCTGCTTTCAATGCGAACTCCTTTCGCATTTTATATGAATTTTGCTTTACACTGAAATGAAAAGACCGATGTAAGAAAATGTTCCAAGCGCAATTTTTCCCCGGCGATTGCGAAAGAGAACCACGATAATGGGACGTGAGAAGATTTTTTTTTTCCGAAAGTTGAACGATGTCGCTCCGCTCGTCTGCATTTGAAGGTCATTTTCCCTCTGCACGACGCCCCGTGAACATCTCTCTCAATCTCAGTGCTGTATAGGTAAATGTTGAATTAAAAAAAACGCGCTTACATGATAAAAGGTTGTATTAAGCGATCTGGCTATCCTGAGCAAGGTGCAGTTAAAGACTGCGTACCACCCATTCAAAGGTATGCGCTGGACACGAAGTTTTTAATATTATTATTATTATTATCACGCAGTGCGTTATTCTTCGCCAGGTACTGCCAGAAAAACAGCCAGTATTATTGTTCCACAAACACTGCCAACATTTACTAGGGTGTGTGTTGGTTGTAATGAAAACTAAGCGTCAAGAAGTATTGAACAAGTCGCGTAGATATATTCCTCCGGAGTTCTTAGGCCTACTAGGCGTTCAATGTCGGATACAATGTAAGAACGCAGTCAAGTGCATCTTGGGCGCCCTCATTTATCAGTCTCCGGCCTTCTGCAAATTGCACCAGGGTGCCATGTGGCGCTAGATTTCCTAGTGTACTTCTATGAGAGACTCAATCCGAAGGCAGTCCTCGGGCTGCCTTCAGTAGTGGTAAATCGAGGACGCCCCTTGTTACTCATTCCATTAGGAAGTCCGCTATGACGTCAGCTCAGCGGCCGTACGGTGCGCTTCTTTTTTTTTTTTTTTTTCAAACCTCCAACCCGTGCTATACCGCCGCACCCTAATTACAAGTCCCCATTTCAAGGAGCCATGAACACATAATACAAGTTTGGTTCGTTAGAAAGACTCCTTTCTCCCAATAGCAATGATATCAACTTTGTCGCAAACTTCGAAAAAATAACGGATATATTAAAGAAAACATGCGAAGTAGTGGCGGCTCCGTAGCCGCTTTCCGGAAACTCTTCTACGACGTCACAGAATTTTGTCCCTGCGATGATTGGCAGCCGTCGAGCCAAACCATCGCGAAGACTGAATGATTGAAGAGGGACTTCATGTTCCCTTCGGTCACATCACTTGAGTGCTCACGTGCAATTAACACACGGAAAATTGCTTTCAATGCTGGCCAAAATGACGTCACTTAATCCCATTAGACGTCACTATAGCGCGAAATTTAAAAGCTTTTCTATACCTCTTGCGTTTTTTCAGCTAAAAAAACGTATTTTGTGGATGGAATGGAGCTGAAGGAAATACTGAAGCCTAGTTCTTTCAAATTAATGAAAGTTATATTTTGTCTTCATGGTCCCTTTATAAACCGCACGTGTAAAGCACCCAAGGATGCTGAACGCGCTCAAATGCCAGGAATAGTGTCTGCACCGGAGAAAAACAGGATCCGTACCGGGAGCATTTTTCCAAACGCTTCACTGCACAGAGCACCCACGTGACATGCCTGTTCGCGCGATGCAGAACGGTAATTAAATGTCGTCATTGGCTGCGCCCCAAACCCAAAGCGACTTAAAACATACCAAATCACTATTATTAACAAAAACAACGCGAAGATTTGTGTTTAGAAAAAAAATTTAGAAAGAAAAGTTAAGAATTAAAAAAAAATCTGAGAGAGACCTGCGGGGGTTTGAACCCAAGCCGTCAGGGCCAGTATTCAGTACACTACATGGCCACAGAGCCCGAGCGGTTGGCTCCTTTTAGCAGGCGCTCAAAAGAAAAGCGCGCAGTGACGTCACACATGTCACGTGGGTGCTCTGTGCAGCAAAGCGTTTGGAAACACGCTACCGGGGTATTTTGTGAGGCACGGATTTGCGACTGCTCGGCGTGAGAGGGACTTCGGTTGCATTTTTTTCCCTTATACAGAACTTACACGCCTAGGAAAATGATAAAAATGCAGGGAAGGTGTCAACTATCTGAAATCTATCAGCACCGCTGCTGCTACGATGCAGTCAGCAGCGGATGGGAAGCATAATACTAAAACGGCTGGTTTGCTCGCCAACAAAATGTACGCTCTCAGCAAAAAAAAAAGAAAAAAAAAGAAAACGAAACTGGAACACGTTTCCTTTTCGGAAGCCGTGAATTAGAAAATCGCAAAATTTTAGTTGTGCAGATGCTGGAAGCTAAACTAGACATGCCCGTAGCTTAAAGAGGGCACGGCTATTTCATTGAGTACGGAGTGAAGCTACCTTTACGCAAATGTTCCGAAGAACCACAAGCGCCGCTGCGTTCCTTGGCGCGAGAGTTTGAAGGGGAGGGAAGTTTCCCGACAGTCAGAAACGTCTGACATTGCGCGCCTTCCGAGTTAGGGTGGAGTGGTGGAGGGGGGAATGGAGGAAGAAATATGGCTCCTATAAGTGTACAAGAATAGCCCGAACGCCTCCGTGCGGGCGTTAGCTGCTGTAATCAAAAGCAACGAAATCACTGAACCTGAAATAAAATGGTCGACATTTAGCCACACGTAAGAACTGAATTTTGAAGCTGTTTATCTACCCTTTCTAACAAAAACAGAATGCAATATCATCAGAATCCTTTTTTTTCTCATAACGATAATTCAAGAACGACGCATCCGGACAACATAAGCGAAAACTATAAATCTTTAGAAATATTTCAAGTTTTCGAATTTTTGGTGCAACAACTCTAAGAATTTAGACCAGCTATGTACGCGCTTGCAACTGCTTCGCCGCTTTTTTTGCATCTAACGAAAAGCTGCGCTAGCTAATGGACGATATCAGCAGGTGCCGCTTGTGTCGCCTGTCGTGACGTCAGAAACTGTTCTCATGGCCTGGCTTTGTTTCGTCAAGCGCCACACTGAGACAATTTTCCGTCGGTATAATATTTCGCACAGTTTCAGCGAGTCCGCAGAGACGAAATTGATCAACATCGTCCCGCCCTGCGGGAATAACCCGTGGCCAGGTGTGTTTTTTCCAGTGGGCCACGCGAGCCAGATATACTGCTGCCTGTGTTCTCTGTAATAGCCGTACCTCTCGCCGCACTTGATGTGCCCGCTGGCTGCCGTTTAGTCTTATTTGAGGATCTGAACGACCGTGGAAGTACAAAGACATAATAACGATAGAAACGAGATATAAACTAGAGAGTGTAAAAGACGCATATAAGTGAGAACGAGCGAGAGATAGAAAGAGAGAGAGAGAGATGGTGCTATGTGACTTTTTAGGGTATGACACGACCACTGTTCGAGACCAGTGTGACGGAGGTTATTTAAATATGTTTCAGTGCCATATGCTGTTTTGTGCGAACGGCGAAATAAAATCGGGGAAATACGCCGAAAAAAAAAAAGACTACGGCCTCTGTCTTCTTTCCTCCTCCCTTTCATTTGCACGATCCTTGCGAACACTTACCCTGGTATTCTGAATCCTTCCTCAACTCAAGCCTCCAGAGGAGGGGATCCTTGAAATCGATTTCCCCATGCATAAGCATTTCGGAATCCTGCCCTCAGCGGAGTGGAGGGAACTGGAATGGAGGAGAGACGGCTTTTAGTCCTCAGTGGGCATTAAAGACCACAGCTTGCTCCATGGACACTCCTCCTCACTAATGGCCAATTACTTCAGCCATAAGCAAAGATGCATGCGAACTTTCTTTCCAGATCTCTAACGAAACACCGAGCCTCATTCCACAGGTCACATTCCAAACCGTCACCCAGCCTTATCCACCTCAAAACAAGATTTCCAGACTCCTCACCAGAAGCTTAAAAAAATCACGCCATATCCACG
The DNA here is from genome assembly GCA_013339765.2 of Haemaphysalis longicornis. NCBI lineage: Eukaryota > Metazoa > Arthropoda > Arachnida > Ixodida > Ixodidae > Haemaphysalis > Haemaphysalis longicornis. Next base: position 128,544,419 of record CM023450.1, on the reverse strand, counting down.
GAATGAATGATGATAAGTGGGGCGAAGCTCGAGAGGGGGAGATCATCGGTAACCGTAACTCTCCCGTGAAAGTTCGCCCATTACATCATTAAGAAAGACGTAAGACTGTGTGCGTACATTGTACAAATCAACTTTTATTTTCGGAGTCAATGCTCCCAGGCCCAGACCTGGTGAAAGACCCCGCGCCATCGAGGACTACCCCGCACCTCCACCACAATTGGTCACGTAGGATGGGACACAACGGTAAAGAAAGAACTTTTATTTAGGGCGAACTTGTGCCCGAACAAGACGAGAGGAAACGAGCAAAGGTCCTTGCGTCTCGTTCGATCTCCGAGAACGACTGCCTGCGTTCGTGGCGTGATCTCTTGCGTGATCTCCCCCTCGCAGTGCACGTGCGCTCGCGCCTCCGTTGGCGAACACAGACAAGCTCGCGCTCCCGGTGCCGAGTTTGCGCTGCCGGTTGCAGCCGGTTCTTGCGCGTGCAACGCGGCCCACTTTGCGACATCTCCGAAAGCATGCGGCGGTCACGTACCACGAGACACAAGGGATGGACAGACCCATGGCTTTAGGAGCTTCGCCCCTAAAAAATGGCTGCGGCTAAGCTCAGCTAACCTTGGATATGAAAAGCAGACGCTTGGCTTAGTCTAAGTCTTGCTTTCGCTTAGTTAACCTTTGATGTAGCTGTATTTCCGACCATGGCTCAAAGCCGTACGGTCCCGTGCAACGTTCGCAGAAGGAGGCCCGGCCTCGCTTTCATTCACGGCGAACAAGGCGCTCCTCTTCGCCGGGCGCAAGACGAGTCACGTAGCCCGAGACGACCCAGTGGCGCATGAGTAGGAGTCTGCAGGATTGGTGGGCCCGGCTGACCATCAGCTGAGCGGCCGCGAGTGCCGCTGCTCAGATGATCAGTTGAGCAGAACGAGTGAAACCGGAGCCTTGTGCGCAGCGCCGAAAGTGGGCCCGGCGAGTCACGTGATGCCCTGCAAAGGGGGTGTGTCTCAGGGGGTGTGTCTGCGGTCAAAAGGTGAACTTGCGCATCCACGGTGAAACCACTGGACGACAGTAGTAAAGATTTGCTTTAAAGGGACCCTGCAACACTTTCGACAAGCGATTTCACTCTTTCCTTCGCGTCTGGAACCACTGCGAAAGCTGTAGTTATCGCCACCACGGAGCGGCACGTCGCACCAGATGCGCCTTCCATTTCTGTTTTGTTTACGTGGCTTTTTTTTTTTTTAAGTTGCTATCAAGAAGCGTTCATTGTTGCAACTGAAGGAAAACCGGCCAACAGCCGCTACATGGCCTTAGTGACGTAATTCGAGCCGTCGAAGAACGTCAAGACCGGGAAAGAGGGAAAAATCTCTTGAGCGTGTTTACAAGTTATCTGATGGGCATAGAGCAGTAATGTTTGGCTGAGGTACTTTGCGAACCCCATAATCTAAGTACTGGGTGTGTTGGGTGACTAAGTTCTGGAAGCATTTAAGATTTCAAAAAAAGTTGAAAAAAGTGTTGCAAGGTCCCTTTAAAAGAAATCGTACTCAAGAGACTTCAAACAAGAAAATTTCCTCGCCAAAGTTGGCTACATTCAATGCACCCCACTCAATTTCCTGCCACATGTAAATACTACCCTGACCCACGTACCTTAATTCACATGATAATGGGGTACGCTTATAACACAGCCTGCCCACCTTTATCCACACCCCTTCCCTCCGACTTCGATGCTCGAAAACAGCTGGTCTCCAGGACTGAGACAGCACGGTCGTCACATGGTCCCTTAGAATAAGCGGCCACTTCGACATCACCAGGCTCAATTTAGAGTATTTTTCAGCAGCAACAATAACAGCAATCCTGCGCATGACGAAATGTGGCCATTTGCCAAAAACAAATTCGCTTAGCAAATAGTGCGTAAGCAATGTTTGGCTGCCATCTGATTTTCACGATTTATCGTTAATTTCCGGCACTTAGGAGACGAGTCCCAAGGAAATGGACAGAATTTTTCGCATAGTGACAACAACAATGCTGCTATTCTCAGCTGCCTTCAGTGCTAGTTCATAAGCGCCCCGGAGCACGAGTTCAGGAGCCATAAAGTCATAAATTATGTGTATGTTGTTTAAGACAACGTTACGTTTGTGTGCACATAAAAAGAACTCATTTTTACGCTAAAACAAAACGCCTGTGAGGTGTACCGATTTCTCATATGCATTCATCACTTTAAAAAATTCTTGAAGCACTGAAGTCCGCTTACGTGCTTTGAAGGCGAAATCACTGTTTTTTTACTGGCCACACTCGCCAAAGATTCCTTACTGCTACACTGCGTGTGTGTGTGATGCTAGTTCTATGAAGCTACCGTAACAGGCGTTCGTAGCTTCTCCGCACGGAATTCCGAGTGGTCAGGGATCTGGTAAGCAGTAAAGACATACGAATGAAAGCGAAAGAGATGCAAACACGATGCAACAGTTTCCTGAATCAGCCTTGAGGGGCACGCATTCGTTTCGCGCTGGGCCACAGCTTTTAAGCGAAGCTTATGTGGCTAAGGATCCAAGTACTTTTCATTTCAGCGAAGAAAAACTCCTCAGGTTGCAGGTGGCTTTGAAGCGCAAGGCGTTGGAAAACGGACGTACGGTGTGTGCGCTGTTGCGAACGGGGGTAGCGGGGTCCGAGTGGACCGTGGTTGGTGTCGTGCCGGTGCAGTCATGAGGACGAAGTTGAAGGAGAAGAAAATTCTATTTACAAGTATTTACACCTCGATCCCAGATTCCCAGAGAACAGGCGTCATTGTGGACACACCGGGTCGTCGAACGTCGATGAGGAAAAGCACCCGGCCGACAGCAGGCTTTGGTGCTCGACCCGAAAAATATCAAAGACGGGTTTCACAACAGCGCTATCAACACGCAGTCACCCCCCCCCCCCCCCCCAAGTCGCATGTCGTTCAAAACGTGATTTGGACCTCAAGTTTGTACGCCTTGGATATGTTTCTTGAGTAGATTAGTTACCACTAGGCCCTGTTTGCTAGATCAAATCATGACTTAGACTTCAAGCTTATACGTCTGATCACTTGGCTATGCATTTTAAATAGATTAATTATCAAAAGGTTGCATTTTCAATATCAATAGAGCCGCAATAAAAGTGTGTGCGCGTATATCTGTCTTTCTTAGGGATTACCGCCGTCGACGCTCAAAAAGAAATGAAATTTGCTGACGCATTTCATTTAAATTCTGTGTCATGTCTATTTTATACGCTAATAAGCTTCGCTGGTCATCTACCTTCACAAGGTGGAATGGATCATGATTATGTATTGTCCGGTGCGCGGCACGTCGATTTTTCCCGCCCTTCGATGTATACAATGCTGATTTGTGGCACCCTCGAGACATATGGAGTTTTCGCTATAATATACGCGCTGTGTGTGCTGGTTTAATCGTACTATCTCCCAAGTTTACTCTGACGTCACTTGTCCACCACCCGTCAGTTACATCAAATTATTCACGACGGCGGCAGAATGATGATGATTAGAATGATGGTGCTGATCACGATGATGATCCATACAACTGGGTTGAACTGGTTGGGCGGTTTCTTGGTGGTCTAGCTACTCGAGTCACTGATGAACGAAAATAAGACTGCTGCCGGTGCAAGCACGTTGAGAAATCTACCAGTATACCCCCCCCCCCCTCACTCTCACCATTTTTTTGTTTCATCGGCTTGCCGCTGGCTTCATTCAGCACACTTATTCCGACCTAATTCAATAAAACTGGTAGCGCTAAAATCAATTCGTCTGCAGTACTCTAAAACGTGGCGCGAGTCGCTTTGCGCTATACGCGTTTCGCATACCCTGCATTGTACCTTCTGCGAGTCCAGTCCTAACTTTAACTTCTAACCTTCCGTATGGATCATAACTAAGAGATCCTTTTAGCCCTCAGTCCAGCTTCCAGTTTTGTAAGATAGAATAAGGAGTTGATTGACTGATTGTGAGGTTGAACGAGGTTTAACCTGGGCGATGAGGCGCGCCGTAGTGGACGGGCTCCGGGTTTATTTTGACCACCTGGGGTCCTGTAACGTTCCCCGAAATCTCGACACACGGCCATTTTCGCTTTTCACCTCCATCGGAAAAGCAGCCACCGCGGCGTGGATCGAACCCGCGTCCTTGGGCTCAGCAGCCAAACGCCATATCCACTGAGCCACTGCGGCGGGTAGAATGAGGAGTGAAACTGAGTGAGAAGATTCGGCTCAAGCGTTGCTACAGTATTCCGGATTATTAACGTGACGTAACACTCCGAGCGGGACGCGCATTTTCAGCTTAGCGTACCGACGCTGGGATATTCCGTTCCGAGATACGTACAAGCTAAGCACTTTTGGTGCGATGCAGAGCACTAATTAAACGTGTCTGCATGCCCCGCCCGCCCTGAGAACCAACTCAAAAGATACAACACCGCTTTTATTTACAAAAAGAATGTGTAGAATTGAGCCAAGACAACATTTTACAGTAAAAAAAAAAGAAATCACAGTTCTTGCAAAAAAAAAAAAATTGGCTGTGGCTTAACTCAGTCATGCCTGGGTGTGCGAGCGAGAGGTAACGTTAATGTTATTGTTTAGCTTGGTTCTCTGTACGCTTACGACGCTTCTCGAGGCGCGCGGTTCGTTCTTCCTCCGTCTCATCGGCTCGCTGCCTCCTCTTGGTTTCGTTCCGACGACGGCGAAGCCTGGCTTCTTTCAGTCTCTCCGAATCACTTTCCATGTCGGACGACGAATCCCACCGAGCCACCCCTTCTATAACACGTGTTTTTTTTTTTTTTTTTTTTTTTGCGTGGCGAGCGGCGCTGCCAGCTGCGGAGGCTAGTGAATCGCTAGGTTCCCTAGCCGCCGCAGGTTTCCTGAACCGCTCACTCACGGGGTGGCCACACCGGCCACAACGAAACGGCGAGAATACGGCCATTGTAGCTGTCGCTGCAAAAATTGCGCTGTTTGGGCGCGAGCTTGGACCGTTCGTGCCCAAACCCGTGGTTCTACCCATTATGTTACTGAGGCTTTTTTTATTGCCGGATTTCAGAACGGCGGGGCACTTTTAGCAGTTGCTAAAAACCATAGAAGGAGCGTTCGAAGTGAACCAGGAGGTGGAGCTGGCTGCGTACAGGAAGTGGCGGGCTTGTGCCCACAAGGGCACAGAATCTCACGCCGACCCCACATCTGATGTGTGAGGGGCACCCGACGCCCCGCCTTGCTTGTGCGGCGTCACAACCTGGTCATCTGCTCTCAGCCAATCAGGGCTCGCTCGAAATGGACACTTTGATACGGACGTGAAGAGAAACAAAACTAAGAATCCCGCCCCTGGACGGAAATAGGCGGCGTTCGTACTCAAATTGTGCCATCTCTGATAGCAGAGACCCCAGGCGAGAAGTCGGCGGTACTGCTGCTGTTAAACAGAACAGTCCCATGGCGCGGAACTTGTTGTTTGTTGTTGTCGTGGTTTGAGGGAAAAGGAAAGGAAGTGGAGTGGGGATATTTTGAGCTCGACAGGGAGCTCACCTGCGTACAACCCAGTGCGGGGCAGGGGGAGTATAGGGGAGTGAAATGATAGAGCAGAACTTGGCGGAAGTTTGTCCGTGAAGCCGAACGCTCAGGCTTGACCTGACGAAAAGGGCCCGCGAAGCCAGCCGCAGCCAGGTGATCCCGGACTAGTAATCCCCTCCACCGGACGGGTACCCTAACAGCAGCACTTGTTTTAGAGGCGCAAACCCTTAGGGGCTGGGGTTGTTGACGTCTCCTGTCAGGACTGAGGCTTGGGCATGTTGGTTCATGACCACCAGAGAAATAATCAGAGAAAACCACCACAGAAATAATTAAAGCTGCCGAAATCGCCCGCCTAAAAGATAAATGCGTAAGCATGCCCTCTCTGACCCTCTCCCGAAAAGAATTAGATTTTTTGACCCCAGGTTAGTGCAGCACGTGTTTTTGTGGCGCAGAGCGAGTGGTGATGTGTGACGAGCAATGGTGATAAGAGACACTATCGTGTTAGTCTTGCTTTTCCTTGTATTTTTAACCGTGGTGGTATATATGTGCCCGAGCGGTAAAGAATAAACTGTTGTAAGTCAGCGCTGTGCGTGTCGTCTCCTTCTTCTCGTGTCTGTCAAATTTGCGCTGTTCCCCTCCTTCAAGCCTCCTGTCGTTGTCGTCGCCATAATCGTTGTCTTGTGTAGTCACGGTACTAAAACACCGGGAGACTCGTTTACGCCTCGCGATAGAGAGCTTCGTGCTTCAAAGACACGAGACTTTTGCATCAAAACTGTGTACCTCTACCTCTAAACGATTTGATCTCCGTCGGCAAAAACGCCATGGCGCCAAGAATACACTTGTACACTACATGCTTCGCCCCTCCCCAGGTTTCACGTTAGTGGAGATGGCCCGGAATTGTTTTAGGGGCGAAGCTCCTTAGGGCGTGGGTCTGTCCATCCTCGACGTATGTATGTAGCCACCTCTAGTTTAGTTCTTGGATTGTTTACTAGATGGCGTGGGCTACCTTTCAGTTTAGTTCTTGGATTGTTTACTAGATGGCGGTTTTGTACTTGTATATGATGAAAAGATAGCAGCTTGGATTGTTTACTCGATGGGCGTGGCTTACCTCTGTTTAGTTCTTGGATTGTTTACTAGATGGCGGGGAGCGTTGTAATAAAATCCGTTCGCTGTTGACGCGCGCTCGGAGTCGCCCGATGGATAAGGCTGCAGATGTGCGAGCCCGCGAGGCAGAAGCGCTCCGTGAAGCTGCGCGACGCCGCCGCCAAGATCCTGCCGTACGAGAGCGGGAGGCCGAAGCGTGTCGTCTGGCTGCGCGACGACTCCGCCAAGATCCCAGCGTTCGAGAACAAGAGGCCCAATCGTCACGGCAACGGCGCGAGGACCCTGCCGTACGCGAAGCGGCACGGCTGCGGCGCGAAGAGGATCTCCAAAACGTCAGAGAACGGGAAGCGGCGAGAAAGCGCGCGTATCGGCAGGCAGACCCGATGCAGTGAGAGCTCGTGAGGCGTCTGCAAAACGCATCAGGCGAGCTCAGCCCCAAGGGTGCCGACGCGCGGTTTAAGCGAGACTTTCTAGACGTTACGTTCGGACACAGATGTAGTGGGCGAACTTTCACTGAAGAGTCACGGTTTTACCGATGATTTCCCCTCAGGAGCTTCGCCCACTCATCATCATTCACCCCGTGGATATGCTGTGAATTTTTTCCTCATTAACGATTTCATTCATTCATTCATTCATTCATTCATTCATTCATTCATTCATTCAGTCGCGTCATTCATTATTCATGTCATATCCAATTTTCATTCATTCCAATATACCTATAAGTTTAGTTCGTACGCAATGACAATCTTCATTATTTTGACCTCCGAGTTGTCCACATATTGCTGCCGCAACGGGCCGCTTTAAAGCAAAAACCCACAGGCATTAGACCTCGCTGCGCCATCGGGCGATGACAGCCTGCAATCAGTTTCAATGCGCTCGTGCTGAAGGTACCAAGATAGCGGCACGTGCCCTCACGTGGGGATTGACCGATGCTTTATAGAACAGGTAATCAAAGCAATTATATCTATCAATCAACCATTTTCAATCTGCAGCCTAAAACCACTCAACCCTCTATATTGTGCAAAGCCGTACAATGTTGCGGAAATATTCTTTGCTAGAGTCCTGCAGAGCGTTTCGTACTTGAGGCAGATACGGAAAATCCCTTTACTGCGACGTGCGGCTGGCGGCAGGTACAGAGTTCAGACGTAGAGGTGGCTAGGAGCACGAAATTGTCCGACATTCCTGCTTAGTAACACGCTAAATCTGTCCAATTTCTTTAATTAATAAATGTGAGAAGAAACGACACTCGACGCGCACCCCCGCCATCTACTGGCTGCCACGGATGCGCTGTGTACCCTCGTAATACCAAAATGTGTCCCTCGAGGGCCCACATAGAACTCCGAAAACAAATTCTACGCATCAGGACACAAACAGCATTGTCTCTGCTGGACGACGTTGGCTGACTTCCGATTATTTTGTATCGTGTCAGTTTTATTGTATTGTATTATTTATTATTTATTGTATCGTATTGTGTATTATTGTATTGTATTGTATTATTGTATTATTTTGTATTTTGTATCTGCACATTCGTTGAAGTCGGCTGCTGTAGGGGACGAGCGTTTGAAGGGCGAACGCGGGTTGTTACCACACCTCTTAATAAACTGACTGTGGGTGGGGAAATCCAAAAATAAAAGGAGAGAAAGAGGGGTAAGAAGAAATGCGCGAGCCACGGAAGGAAACGGAAGCAAGAACTGTCTCCTGTCAAAGAAAGAAATCACCCAGTCCTTATTGCATTTAGAGGCTTGCGCCGACTGCTCGTACAGGTCCCGTTTTGGAACCAAGAGGAGATGGCGCTCTTGAGCACGCATGCCCCTATTAGGCGTGCAGTTCTTGGCGCAATGTCGGGCCCCCACCCACGCGTCCCAAGAAGGAAGCGCGCTGACGAAGGTATGTTCGCGTTCTCAATAAAACGTGTTCAAGCGCGTTATATCCACTGTACGCAATACTACACGAACAAAATACGAGGAAAAAAGTTTCAGCACTTGGGAAGTATATGCTAAGGCGCTGCCGTAAATAGCATGCTCGCGTTTTCTCTTTTCTTTTTTTTTGTTGGTGGTGGTGGGGGTGGTAGGGGGGGGAGTAGGAGGGACATGGTTTGCCCATCTGGGGTACGCGTTAAAAGCTAGTTTTTTGTCAGTTGCTTGTTCTTTGCTGGAAAGGTCACGCTTTTAAAGCGTGCGAGGGTTTTTACAGCCGCCCGCGTAAGAAAAACCATCTAACCGAGACGGAATTTTGGTTCAGAACTGAGGCCCACGGGTCTTAAAACTTGATTCCGCCTTCTTGGGAAATACCAGTGAGCAGTGTAAATATAATTGATTAAATTAAGTCAAGTATCAATATGTGTACAGCTGCTAAACAATAGCAATGTGCGCCGAAACAAAAAAGTAAACACTCAATGCGCTATCAACAAAGAAAACCGACTAAATAAAAGCTGTACCCCTGAATGATTGCAGGGATCACAATGCCACGAATGCCGAAACAAGGCAAACGAACTAGCCGTAAATCGTCTGCGTGGCTTGTCTGCTGTTTGGCCCGTCCGCAGGCTCAACTGGTATTTTAAACGGGGCAGTAGTAGGCCTACTCACAGCATCGAAAACACTACTTGCTGACTGTTGCGTAAAACAACTGATCCAAGTAATATCTCTAGACTTCAAACTGATCTTGATTCATATTGACACATGAAACGGACTAGAACAAGATGTTATTCATTATTTATTTATTTATTTATTCACTTATTTTTTATTTATTTATTTATTATTTATTTATTTATTTATTTATTTATTATTTATTTATTTATTTATTTACTTCAAAATGACGTTGATTCAACACGTGAAACTGACTAGCACTAGGTGGAAGTCTGAACACACAAACACGCTTACTTTGTCAAAGGCCTGCCTTAACCCAAGTTACATGCTCAAATGCAGTGTTTTTCTGCTAACATTGCCATTTCCCGTTGAAGTGGCACTCCGTGAGCGTTATATATAGTACGAGCTATTTGATTTATCTTGCCGCAACTTTGGCTCACTCCAAAATTTTTTAGCCATAATCCTAAGCCTTAAGGCTGTAAAACACCCTGGTGGCCTTTGTTTGAATACCCGCCCCCCTCTTTCCCGCTCTCTTTCGCGAACGCCCGTTATGTAACATGACGAGCCCGTGTGAGTGGTGAGTGGCCCAGTACCAAAAATCGTTGTTGCCCGAAAGCCACAGCTCCACAGCACGTCACGAGTCATGGACGCGGAGCGAGGTGAAATACTCTCGCTTTCCAACCTACCGGGACAAATACCTTGCAAAAAAAAAAAAATCATGAGCCATTTCATTCTGTCAAGGTTCATGACCAGACAAGATTTTTAGCACCCGACATAGGTAGTAGCAAATTTTATTTCTCTCCAGCGTTGACGGCGGTCATTCTCAAGAAAGACACGTACAGGCGATTCAAAAGTTAAACGGAGCACGCGAGCGGTGGCCGAAGCGGACGAAAGTGCACGTCAGCGCAGTCTGTAGTAGATGCTCCGCAGATCGCGCCGGCAGATTCGGCTGATCCAACTCGAAGTTCTGACGCTCGCCTAATCGCCTGCTCAAGAAAATCCGCGCATATACCATCACTGCTTGGCAGGGGCACGTGCAACGCTTTATGAGACGTTTTCTGCCCGCGCCACGAAAAAAATTGGTCTTGGTCGACATGCGCCTTCCGCTTCGCAGAGAATGGAACCATCTTCAGTCTGTGTGAGGGCCAGCGTTCACGATTCCCTCGGTGGCTACGCCATTAGGGACGAACGCTCGTAGATCAATTTGACAGCTGGGGGCGAAAATGTATGCTTGTATCAAGAAAACACACACGCACACAAAGCAAATAATTACATGCATGCATGCATTGGCAGCACTGCTTTTGCAATGCAAATAGGAGATACGTGTAATTGAATAAGAGAGCTTATTGAAGAGCAGTTACTTCCGCAACAACTGGTGTTATTACACGGGAGACACAAACTCATACCTGTGCTACAAGAGTGTTTGAACGGACATTTGAGTCGAATGGTGTTCGCAATTTCAAATGCCATTCGAACTGGAGGGAGTTCAGCCGGTCTACACGACAATTCTCGAAAGGCAGTTGAAATTTTCCGCGTTTACCCGCCATGTTTTGGTGCCGCCACTGCTGCGCCCAGTTTCGTTCCCATAAAATCACACAAAAAAATTAATTTTAGAGTTACAATGGGAAAAAAACAAAATTATTAGTGATAAAATTTATTATAACCTACAAACACGAGCAAAACACGCGCAACGTGGGCAGTCATTTTTTTTCTTGCACCAAGCTACTGTGTAATCGTAGACCAAGCGATAATAAACAAAAGCAAGATGAAAGTGATTAAGAGCGAGCTCTATAAAAACCAAGTTTTATTTACGGCATGCAGAAACTGCGTGTGCAAGAACAAGCGTTCGCGTTTCAAAGGCCTTTGAGATTCCCAAAGGTCGGAACAGCATTTCAAGCAAACGCCTCTAAAAAACACCGTGTGGCAGCTCAAAGGTGGCATTTGGGTCAAACGACATTCCGTTCAAAGGCCTTCGAAACGCTCGTGTAGCACGGCTATTAGACCAATTATCTTATAGAAAAGAAGGGTGTCCCTGCTTAAGATATACGCGATGGTTTAAATTTTTTAGACATTCAGGGAGAAGTGAACCACCGGTGGCGACAATCAAAACAAATAGTTGCAACCGGTTCTTTTCATTTGCTGAAAGAACAGGTTAACCACCGGTAAGTTCCAACTCACGTCCATCACACCGGCCAGGCACGATGCAGACTCGCTTGCATACGGCACGTGTTCCCCTGGTGAACCCGGTGGTAGCAGCGCGGCTTCCCTCGACCCGGCGTCAAGGCGAGTGTCACAAATGGAGATGGGCCAGCGTGATGTGCCCACGCATCCCCGCTATCGGCGGCTCGTATGCCCATAGATCGCGCGTGAATGCAGTTTTGCCCGGTTCGGCCAGCGCTGGCGTGCTCCGTTTAAACTTTGATCGGCTGCACATACGCGTGCAGACATTTATGTAGAATCTCCTTGGAGAAGTAACAGCTGCATCGCCATCGACCGCCCTAAGCCTGGTGACGCATTATTTCCAAACGCTTCACTGCACAGAGCACCCACGTGACATGTCTGTTCGCGCGATGCAGAACGGCAATTAAACGTCGTCATTGGCTGCGCCCCAAACCTAAAGCGACCTAAAACATACCAAATCACTATTATTAACAATAACAACACATAGATTTGTGTTTGCAAAAAAAATTAAATTTAGAGAAAAAAAATGTAAGCAATGAAAAAAAAAAAAACTGAGATAGACCTGCTGCGGCCCGGACCCAAGCCGTCAGCGCCAGTACACAGTACTCTAATCGATGCCATAGAAACCGAATGGTGGGCTCCTTTTAGCAGGCGCTCAAAAGCAGGCGCGCGCAGTGACATCACGCATGTCACGTGGGAGCTCTTTGCAGCGAAGCGTTTGGAAACACGAGGTCTGGTGCGGACAGCCATTGTCTTAACGAACTGAGGTGAATCTCCCTTGGCTGGAATCATCGTGATGTCTTGTGCTTCACGAGAACGCGCATTGCATCTTCCTCGTCACTTGCTTCCCGCTCGACGCTCCATTAAACGCAGACCTCGGTGGCCGCTTCTCTCCCCCCCCCCCCCCCCCCCTTTTGATGCTTGAGTCTGATTCCTGAGGGCCGACGAATCGCACAATTTATTTTTCTGAGTATTTTTCTGGGGGTGTTATACGCCGCCGGTAAACAAGAACGCAGTGTCCAGAGTGCCGTCCGACGGCACTCTACCTGATCGCTGCAGGCATGGCTAGAGTGCCGTCCGACGACATTCGAATATTTAAGACTAGGTTAGCACCTAAACGTCCGTCGTTGTAGTGTAGAGGATCGTCCTAGCTTGTTGGTCCTAAGGACGGTGGTTCGCGACCGTTTGTTGTTTTGTTTTTTCTTCTTCTTTAAATTGAACTATATTTTTTATGGCTTAGGTTGGTTTTAGTGTTTTAAATGATTTCTTTGTGTGCGTTAGGCCATGTTATGTTATGTTTAGGGTAAATTACGTAGCTTTACGTTATCTAGAGCAATGTAGTGCCAAACATGGCAATATTGTTACAAAACACCGGTGGACGTCGATATAGTGGAGTGCTTATAATACCGTCGGACGGCACTCTAGACACGGCCAAACAAGAAAAAAAAGGAAGAGCGCATGCGCCCAGAACAATCCGTTGCTCATTATTCTGCATTCATAAACAGACATTCTTCGTATTTTCGTTTTTACATTTCAATAACCCGATGCGATGTGTACATACCACGAACGCAATGAGATTGAAAGCAGAAGGGTGCAGCGCTCTTGAAATTTCTGGGGGTGTTCTGACACCGACCCCCCCCCCCCCCCCCCCCCGGCTATACCCCTGCTATTAATTGTAACTAATCCACCCCAAATACATATTTAAGGCAGTAGACGCATATGCTTGAGATCCAAATCAATTTTTTGAACTTGCAAAGGATGCCTTTTATTAACTAATCTACTCTACATGCATATACAAGCGATGTGATGTATAAGCTTGATGTGCAATGCACGTTTTGAACGGTATGCGTCTTTGGTGTTGGCGGCGTGCTAATAGCGCGCACCCCGGGATGTTTAGTTTCCAGTGCCTCGCGATATATAACGCTTCGCACTTCAAATACACGTAAAGCCTGGGAAGTTTTTGTTTGCAGACACGGAACTTCAGCCATATAAGCTTCGCTAAAAAATAAACTATGCAAAGGTGGCAGCAATCTTTACCACCCAAGGACTCAGATCGATGTGTGCCGTGCATGGCTTTCAGTAAAAGCGACGCAAGAGTAAACGAAGTGCTCATGAAGCGGGCATTTAATGAGGCAGCATTCGTTGCGCCCAACTGGGAATCAAAGGTATCACCGTCTTCTAGAGCACTTGATAAGGACCGGAGCTCCCACGAATCCCAATACTTCTCGTTTGGCAAGCGAACAACGCACTTATATGACCGCTACGCTGCTGAACGCCACATTTACGTCTATCCGGTCTTCCGCTTTTCTTCGGATCGCCTCTACAAGGGTTTCCACGAAATTGGCGTGACCAGAGCTTTTTGTCCGCTTCTTGACTGTGCCCTAAAAGCCAAATGTGAAGTCGATTTGTGTTGAGTCATGAGCGAATGACTTCGCCACCAATTAAGAGGTTTGTAGTTCTCGACGCCCCACCCTTCACACAGTCCTTGTTGAGTGGCGGTGGAGGGGGGGAGGTGGAGGGGGGGGGGGGGGTGAAGGAGGAATGATGCGCACATCGACTATCGATTGTCGCCGTAGCGAGGAACCGACAGAGCGGAGTACGTTTCAACACAGCTAAAGGTCTCCTGCGACGCACACGCTCTGCTTAGCGGGAATCATCAGTAATATAGAGAGCAATCTTTTATACGCCGGCCAAACGATGCACACGTGCCGCGGGCCGCGGCTGTCGTAACCGAGAGTGCGGGTGTTGGACGCGGATGTTGCGAGCTTCTTTTAGGTGGGCTCGGTCAGCCAATCTAACCCAACTAACCGCCCATCTGTTAACGTCGGTTAGAGACCGTCTCGGAGTAGGACATTGGCACAAACGTGTCAAAACAAGCGGTTGCGAATCACTTTGACGACAGTCGCCGCGTAAACGTTCTCGAGCGTGCCTTTGGCGTCACGGACAGATTGCCAGCAAGGCTCGACAAACCCTCAACATTACGTTATACGATTGAAAGAGGCTACGATATGACGCAGGTTAAGCGCATTGGCAGTTTATATCCATGTCCATGTAGCCGACTGGCGTACAAGCTATATGAGTTGGGGATGGAATTACGGGCGTAACCTTGTGGCGAATAGGGCGATGAAACAGCTGCTATGAACTGGAGCCCGGCTGCCAAATGCTGGAAGCATTAAAAAGAAGGTTTATTTGTGTTGCCCTCCGGTTTCAACGTAAACAGGCAAGGGATATTTACAGTGTTCTCCCCCTACCCCCTCTCCACCCAACAAGGACTGTGTGAAGGGTGGGGCATTGAGAAGCACAAACCTTGTAATCGGTGGCGAAGTCATTCGCTCATGACATCAACACAAATCGACTCGACATTAAACTATTAGGGCACAGCCAAGGAACGGACAAAAACCGCTGGTCACACTAATTTCCCGGAAACCCTTGTAGAGGCGATCCGAGGAAACGCGGAAGACCGGATAGACGTAAATGTGGCGTTCAGAAGTACAGCGGTATATATTATAGTGTTCCTTTATTGAGAAAATTCCTGGATGCTTGGTTTTTCGATAGCAAATGATATTCTACATCTACTGCAGAAAACCTCCGCCTGCTGTTGCCCGCGCCACCTCCTGGCGGCATAGAGAAATCACGCGGCAACAGCAACGAAAGGTTCCACTAGCTAGGTTCCACGTTCTGCTTGGAACGCACGTGGAGCACGGAAACGCGGTTCTATAAACCTTGAAGTCGGCCGCCTCGATTCACGCGCGTCTCCGCCGTACTGCAGCGCTGGCATCGAGGAACCCGGCTTCTAGCACATCACCATGGCATGATATTCCGCAAAGGGTATAACTTCTGTGAATTTAGGAGCACGGGAGTCGTATACGTAAGCACTACTGGGCGTGATACAGACGTCTGCGTGACATACAAATGTACGCGAGTGCCTTATAGCTGAAGGCCAAGAAAATGGTGGTTTAGTAGGACTATAGGAAGGACGTCAATCCGGCTACGATAAAGGCCCCGCAAGTTCATCAAAGCATGCCGAAACCCAGAATCGCACGTGTTAACGCGCCTGACGCAGCGTCGTCATATATTGTCGCGTGGCCAAGGACGACGCTGGCTTCTTGAAGGAGTAAAGTTGATTTGAGCGAACTTGCGCTCCGCAAAGAACTTGAGCAATACACAAAAGTCGAGAAGAAGTCGAAGTGACGTGCACAGATGAACTTCGGCGAAATGAAGGCCGCGGCGTTTGCTCTCATGAATTTATCGGTTGTGCTCTCGTTACCAGAAACATCAGTTAAGATCGAGAACATTTTCGAATAAAGAACAGACTAGGATAGTGCCCGCAAAGCAAGACTAGCGATGCGGCATACAAAAGACAACATATCTTATTCATTTTATATCGAAATATTTAGCGGAGGCGTAAATTCTGGTTAATGCAATACTTGGTCCTAATTGTTCCCACTAGATGGCAGCGTCAACGTAATGTTTTCTATTATTTAAGCTCTACAGCAGAAGTATACGGCTCTTTTAAAAGAAAATTATTGTATTGTGAGAGTTCAATCTAAAACGTCCAAGATTTAAGATAGGGGGATAGATCATTCTTTGGCTCTTATAGTACCCCGTTATGTCTTGATATATAACCAAAGGACACGCAGTCTCTAACCTACACCCTCGTGTCGCCTGGCGGGATAGATCTCGGGCGATGTCGTGGGCGGCAGTGTTGCCCTGGAGGGTTGAGTGGGCTGGCGTCCAAACAATCCACTTTTCTTTCGGGTGGGAGAACTACTGGAACATCACTCTGTATCGTTCGGTTGGCAGAGTATGTTAATCTGTATTGTGTTTGTTTTTCCGATGGCCGAGCTGACGTGGGTGCGAGAGGCGTAAGGAGAAACCACGGAGGCTTCTTTGTTGTTCGCCGCGCTTTTGTGTTCACCCGACGAGCGGGCCCGCAGACGATGCATGGGCCCCGTTTACATTGAACCGACGAGGGCGCGTTGAGTCGAAATAAACAGGTTTTGAAACTCAACCCCCCCCCCCCCCCTTCCCATGTATAAGCTATATACATGGTGTTTCATGGAATACTTTAATTCATTTTTAAAACTAGGCTTGTGGAGGTAAAATTGTTTTTCTTGCGTGAAGTGATCAGAGGCCGTGGCGGGCGCAATAAAACGACTTTCAACTGCTATTTAGAGTAACAATTAACTAGTGATTGTTAATTAACTTTTTTTATCATTGCAGTAAGACGTATGATCGAAATGTGGAAATTTTGGAGGATCATCAGCCAACCCAATATTAGGCATTAGGTTTGCGAAAATGTAATTGCCTGCAGACCTCATGGCTGAGCACTTCAGTCCTCCAGATGCGCGCGTCCGGAGGTCTGAAGCACCCATCCCAGCACGCACGCACGCACGTGCGCGCATCCGCGTGCGTGTGCGTGTGTGCGTGTGTGCGTGTGTTTGTGTGTGTGTGTGTGTGTGTGTGTTTTAACGGACGCACGCACAAAAGCTTGTGCTTTTACACTGATATTTAGCTACGGATATTTATCACTGATGTATACTGATATATAACTCTGATCATTGATATATAACATTGATATACAGTTAAACCTGGATGTAACGAACCTCTGTTAAACGAATTCCTGGATTTAACGAAGTTTTTCTATTTCCCATTGCCAGCACCATTGAAGCCCATGTGTTCGCGACCTCTATATACCAAAGGTGTTGCGACGGCTAACCTTGATGTATCGAATTCGCTACGCCGATTATCCCTTGTTTTTTGCACTTTTTCTAAAAAATCGGCTGGAGGAATGCACTAATTTGGCGAACTTCGCCCGCACCGTAAAGTACCGTGCGTTTCCAGTGTCAGTTCGGTGTTGATTAGGTGCTACCTATGCCTGCCCTGTCGGCTTGTAGTCGTGAGTCTCCACTGCTATCTGTGGTGTCGGTTCGTCGGTGGTTAGGTCTGCTGCCAGAAAACGAAAACTTTTGTATTTTCAAGGCAAGCTCGCAATTTTAAATGTCGTCCCCGCCAGCGAGAACGAAGAACGTCGCTGTTCAGTACAGTATCCCAGCTAGCTCCTTCTCAGAAATTTTGATTGCGGCTAAGCTTAGTACCAAGTTCGCGAAAAGGCACCCTTTAAGCATAAGTTTGGTCCTTGAAATGGGTTAAGATACCGAAAAGTGTAAAAGGGCAAGAGTTATACTTAGGTTACTATTGTTAATACGGGGGTAAGTGACATTCCTTCTTTGCAGTGCAGTGTAGTGACTAAGCTCGTGGGAAAGCTGCAGGCGCAAGTCACACAGTTTTTTTTTTTTTTTCTATGAAATAAATCCCTGAAGGGCGAGTTCACCATCACTCATGTCTAGCATTTTTGTTTCGTTTCTGCTTCATTCACGCGAGTATTAACTTAAAACCTTCATGTAATTAAAACCTGTATGTAATGAAAAATTGCGAATTTCGTCAACTTCGTTATGTCCAGGCTTGACTGTATACCGCTGCCTATACCAAACTGGATCAGCAGAGCGTTCCCACACTATAGCAGAACTGCCTGGAACGGAGTACAATGCACTCAGTGACTGCGTTTTCGCATCCCCTAAGAGGAAGCGCGCTGCATATAAATATTTCGCATTTCGGTTAGAGTAAGTGACGTTCGTTAGAAAAGCTCTTTTACGTTTCCTTTCGTTTCCGCATTTAACGTCTCTGTTCGCCACTAGGCGGCCTCGGCGTAACCAGCATACTTAATAGACGAACTGTTCTCTCAAGCATTTCTAGAAGTTATTCTAAGAGCGATGGTTCTCCTTCCGGATTGGTTTTCTGCTGAAATCTTCAGCGATAGTTTTCTGGTGAAAAAAAAAAAAAAATCCTGGTCGGTCGGTGCGTGCGCGTTTTGTTATATCTTTCTCGTCGCTGACCGCTTCGGCGATCGGCAATAAAACTGCCCCGGTGAATTCTGACAATCGAAGCCCAGCAGCAGACGTCGCAATCTCCTAAGCGGGTTTAGTGACTGCAAAACAACGTGCACAAACAGGCACGCGCGGTCTGTAAGCTAACGCGTGGCTCGCTGGTCCATTCTTGAGAGGTAAAGTGCGCACCCTCCTCCTCCAGAGAGCGCCCGTCGTCTGGAAGGCCAGACGGTGTGTCGCAAATACGCGACGGAGTGGCATCACTGAGCGGGGCAATGCTACCGTGAACCTCTGACCGGCTAAGCAGCGTCGACGGCGCATGCATGCGTGCTGTTAGAGAACGTCCGTCTCTCCGACTTGACAGACGACTTCCATCCACCTCGACTTAACGGGCGCGCGTTCGCCGGGACATGTGTCTGGTATATGGTTGCGTCAGTTTAGCGGGAATTGCAGATTCGTTCGATGCTGCGCGGCCAAAACAGTGTCGACGGTTAGCGGCGTCCGGTTATTTCGCAAACGCGCGAGGAGCTCCCGGATAACCGACGGGGTCAACACAGCCCGGAGTGTTTACGGCCTCCCGGGCTGCCGCGGGAGAGGCACGGTATGGACCAACGGCGGAAAGTGGACTTGGGGGGCGTGCTTCGATGAACTGGGTGGACAGGGAAGGTAAGGCGGACAAACAAAAACAAAATGGAGAACAGGGGAAAGGGTAGTAATTTATGCGCTTCAAACGGGGACGGCGATTGTCTCGAAGTGGTGGGTGTCTAGAATTCATATCAGGCAGTGTTTTCTCAATAGAAGGTTAACTGGGATAGTTATGGACGTCGAAGAACTTGGGAACGAAGAAAGTTCGCTGTCGCGGAGGGCCTGCTGATCCCTTAGATGGCAACTGCCGAGAGCACTGTCTTTCTCTGCTGGAATATGTCTGCTGCGCGCGAAGAAGCGGAACAACAACAAATGCCCGCAGAAAGGAAAAAGAGAAAGTCACGTTCACCCAGCCTGGTCACTCGTATATAAAGTTACGCCCGTACATTTTTGCGCGCAGACGGAGAGTACGAAATAGCGCCTAAAACAATCGCTCGCGCGCGGCGAATAGATGGTGTACGTGGCTGGAGATAATTCAATCTTCGGAGTACTAGTTTATCCCCGAACCCTCCGCAATCCTTCGACTGTTGTTGTTTGTTTGCTTCTCCGCTTTTCTTTCTTTTCCGTTTTGCGCGAGCGGTCAAAACCGTTTCGTATTTCAAATACAGGAGACGCTTGATGCCAGCCACGAGTGCTTTACTCAAGAGTGCCCCAAAGGGTGCCTTCCTTCCCCGTGCCAGTCGGCGAAGACAACGTTCTTGACCTCACCAGTTATGCTTGCGCGTTTCTAGCATTCATTCGCGTGTATACGTTAATGTTCGCCGCGTGTCTGTTTCTGTCGCGCTTTTATTTCCATGCGGGCTTATTCTTGTAAGGAAGCATTACGTGCGTGGTTGTCAATAATTCGATCCCGGTTTTTGTCTGCACTACCCGCACTTGCTCAGTGGTTGACAGGTGGTTCTATTCATCCCGTGGAGGTCACGGGTTTGGTGACCAGCGACTGTTTTTTTTCTGGTAGATTGGGAAAATAAAAAACAACATCGGCGTATACGAGCTTTTGGCGGGAGTTAGAAATCTCTGGTGGTCTAGATTGCTAAATAGCTTGCCTCCTTATAATGCAGCAGCAGCATCGGCCCATAACACCGAAGTTTTTGTTCGTTCCATCTTTGCCTCTGCATCTCACGCCTCCTACATTTTAATCCCATTATGCACATAGTACGAACATGTTAGGTTTTATTATCTTTTTCGCGCAGTGCTTAACTCCCTGTCTGAACCTTTTCTCCTTCCTATGCTAGGATTTTTTGTTCAGACTCGATCCTTAAATTGCGTTTTTTTTTTTAAGCGGAAGCTTTTTTAGAAGGACCGCTGCCGTCCTGCCAAAAAACTCATGCATTTCCCCATAGACCGGTTGGTCGACCGAAAAGCTCTGATAAGATCTCTGGACACACGGCGCGTGCGTGGAACCGGGCTTCTGTTGTGCCAAAACGGAGCGAAAATAGCAAAAAAAGGACCACTTCCAGATAATTCAACACACGCATCGATCATGAAGAAGAAGTACAATAGTAAAAACCTTTATCTCATAAACCACGCATCGGTATACATTTAGACCACTCGTTGATGCGCTTACTTAGTGCGCTAAAAATCGTCGCATGGATTCGCGCGTCTTTGAATGTCCGACGACCGATTGAAAGCACTTTTACCGAAGTTTTTGACGCACTTTTGATGCATTTTTGATGTTAGGAAGCTTTCGCGCTTCTATAAACTTTCTTTTAAAAAGAATGGTAATTTCTCTTAATGCGTAGAATTCTTTGCCTAGTACGTACCCCCCCCCCCCCCCCCCCCCCCCCCGCCAAGACCGTGTAACGCCCTGCATTTTCACAGAAATGCAAATTTGGTGGAAGTAGCACATTTAATCGCTATAATAGCGGAAATGGCGATAATTGGCCGGAATGAATTTTGAAAACGCAAGAAATAAAAACGTACAAAAATCCAATTTTAACAAAAATGATCTGACAAAATAAAAAAAATATGCACCTTAAACACCTTTCCCCTCCCTACACCAGAGAATAACAAAAAAAAATCCGCAATAGACCGTTCGAAATACGAATAAAAAATAGCGTAAATGGACCAACTCTGCAGTACGCCTTGCATCTTCTGAAACAAAAAAAAACATTATCAGCGAAGTAAAGCACTCACTAGCTATAATGGTATAAATTTAGATCATTGGCGAGGAGAAACAAAAGAAAAACTTAAAAGAATTAAGTAATCAAACCTCTTCGCTACTCATGGCCGGTGATGAGCGTGACGACGTTACGAAGTACCGACCAGCATGGTTGCTAAGTCCATTTGCCAAGGTTTTTGAAATTGCGTTGTTCAAACATTTATCGTTCTTATCGTTCTTAACGTCAAATAACAGATGTTCAGAATTAATTTCTATAAGGCTGATCGGTTTGAAACCAATTTGATAACGTTTCGTTGAGTACACTAGCTATCACGAATCGCGGGCCATGTTGATGTGGTGCACATTGATCTGTCAAAAGATCTTTGACTTCATAATCTTCTAATTAAAAGCTGACTACGATATGGTGTTAAAGTGGACACTTTGTATATTCATTCGTGACTATCTAAATAGCTGGCCAAACTTAGCACGCGTAGCTGGCATATTGTCTAAACCACTCACGTCCAAAACAGACGTCCCCCAAAGATCCATCTTGGGTGCACTTTTGTTCAGTGTTCTTATAAACGACCTCTCTTTTTTCTTTTAGTAATAGTCAAATATATTCCTGTTTACGGATGACATAATCCTGCTTCGAAAAGCTGTAACACGTGATGACTGTGCCCTTTTACAGTCCGATATTTCCAGTGTGAGTAACTGGTAACTGGTAACTGCTAACATCATCATCATCAGCAGCAGCAGCACCAGCAGCAGCAGCCGCCTACTCAGGTCCACTCCCTCCTAAAAATATTTACTGAGATTTAATAAACTCCTCATAGAGATTTCTCAAAAGAATCCCATAAACTTTTTGTTAACATTTTATAGAATATTTCTATTGAGTTTCCATTACAAATTGGCCACCGCGTTTTAATTAAAAGTACATAGCGCCAAGTCAATAGACTTCACCGGCTCGGAATGCAGTTTCTTATGAGTTTCTTGTGGGCTTTTTTATAAAACATTTTCAATAAGCTTTCTATACAATTCTTTCTGCGGACAGTCGTAACAGTCTGTTGCATGTGGGGCAGGTTTGAATGGAGTTTCTGAGGGTTTTTTTTTATTAAACTTATCTCAATTAGTTTTCTATAAAATTTTTATTGGGTATAGTCGTAACATACTGCTGCGTGTGAATAAAGTTTGAACTGAATTTTTGATGAGTTTTTGTTAATTTTTCTTTAATTAGCTATCTTAAAATTATTGAGTATGGTGTTAAGATCCTCTTGCGCAAAAGTCTGGTTTGATAAAGTTTCTGATGGGTTTTGATTAGATTTATCTCAAGTAGATCTCCATAAAATTCTTTTTGTGCATAGTCATAACATCCTCTTGCATATGACCTAAGTTTGAATAGAGTTTCTGATGAGCTTATATTAAATTTACCTCAATTATCTTTCTGTAAACTTCTTACTGAGTATACCCCTATTATCCTGCTCCCCGTGAGTCATGTTTTCTGGCAAGTTTAAACAGCGGGGCTTTTTAGGCGCTCTCACTGTCCGGCAGTGATGTCCGTCACCCCAGGCGCCACCGCTCCCTGGTGCTCCCAAGACTAAGTGCGAGACGACCATCGCGCAATCTCGGTTCATGCAGCGGGGCACACGGCGCAGTAGTCCCCCGCATATATGCACCGATAAACTACCAGACCTCCGTTGGTGGGCTATAGTAACTCAATACAGAGTCTATTGAAACTCAACATAATGAAGTCAATAAGATGCTTGCTGCGTGTTCGTAATAACACATTTATTGCCTCTCTAATGACAACAGTCCACAAATTAGGAGTTCGATCGACCCTATAGAAAGGCAATACAGAATCTGTTCAGACTCAATATATTGAAGGCAATAAGATGCTTGTTGCATTTTTGCAATAAAAAGTTCATTGATTTTATATTGGCCGTAGGATTTAAGATGGGAGTTTTGATTCACTCTATACCACCGCTATATGAAGTGTATTAAAACTCAGTGTCTTGAAGGCCATAAATGTTGATCGAGTTTGTGCAATAAAAATCCTGTTGACTTTCTAACGAGCACAGTCTATAAGCAACGAGTTTTAATCGACTTTTTATTGACTCTATATAAACACAATAAGGGGCCTATTAAAAATCAACGTCAATTTTCATGAGGGCAACTGCATTACGAAGGCCTCTCCCCATGACTTCCAATCACTCCTGTCCTGTGCCGCTCGAGTCCACTGTTGGCCACCGAATTCAGCTCGTTTCATCCCTCCGCCGTGTTATTGGCGTTCGCCTTCAGTCAAGATCCGTCTCTTTGTATCCACTCCGTTACCCTAATTGTCCACCGGTTGTCGGTTCGTCTCGCTACATCGTCAGCCCAAGTTCATTTCTTTTTCTTTACTTGGACTATGATATAATCTCGTCGAGTTTGTTCACTGATCCAAGATTGCTCGTTTCCTGTCCCCAAGTATTACCCCTATCATTATTCTTTCCATAGCCCGTTGAGCGGATATAAGTTTGTTTGCCCGTTGTTTACTACGGCGCCAAGTTTCCGCTCCGTGTGGCCTCACCGGCAGTATGCACTTGTTTTTTGTTGTTGTTGTTGCTGTTGTTGTTGTTGTTTGCGTGAGAAAGGTGGCTCACTTTTTATTATTTTGGAGTGCTTATCGAGGACTCTCCAGCCTACACCTATTCTGCACCGGATGTCTCTCTCGTGGTTGATGTCAGTCCTAACCATCTGTCTTAGGTAGTCATCGTCGTTTACTTCTTCTAGCGTTTCGTTTTCTAAACTGACGAGGGCCGCTTCCCGGCATGCTTATTTCTCATTAGTTTATATTTAGTCATATTCATTTTTAGCTTCACGGCCGCGCTTTCCGATTATAGTAGCTCAAGCATTTTTTTTTTTTGCGGTTGTTCTGCATTCTCACTCAGCAAGACTATGTCGTCTGCAAACCTCAGATGACGACATTATTCTCCGTTCATCCTTAATCCTGTATTTTCCCTGTCAATGCTTTCGGAGTACCCCTCCAGACATGCTGTGAACAGTTTCGGCGAGGTGGTATCTCCCCATCTTACTCCCTTTCGGATCGGAAATTTATCGCTTGCTTGTGAAGTTTTATCCTGCCCGTACATCCCTTGTATATGTCTAGAATTCTTATGTAGGTTATTCTATTCTTTGGTCTTTTAATGCTTGTATGTGCTGCTGCGGTGTGTACGGAGTCAAACGCTTTCTCATAGTCTATAAATTGGCATGTATAATGGGTTTAGGTATTCTGCGGATTTCTTCTATTGCTTGATTGACAACATGATGTGATCCTGTGGTTGAGTTCCCCTTTCCTAAACTCAGCATGCTCTCGGGTTGTTGATAATCCAGGCTGTCACCTAGCGGCCTAAATATAACTTTGTAAACAGCTTGTAAACAACACTGAGAGTAGGTGATGAGGTTTGTAATTATTAAGGCCTTTGGTATGTCCGTTTTTTTAAGTCAGAATAATGTTTGCGTTTTTCTATGCTATGCGCACTTCTTGAGTCTTCAAGCATTCCGAAATAGTACAGCAAGTCTTCCAGTACATCTATCCTCCTCCTACACAAAGATCTGCAGCTTTTCCTCTGCACCTGCAGATTTTGCTCTGTTCACGCCTTTCAGAGCCTTTTCAACTTCCTCTTTAGTTACTAGTGGGACATCGCAAGTTAAGCTTGTTCTCTCAGCAGTTTCCCCTGGTGTAACGTAGCTGGCATACAGTCTTGTGTAGAATCGTTCTGCTACCTTTATTAGAGAGTTTAGCTGACCGTTTCTGACGGTCCCGCTCCGCTCCGATAGCAAGCGGGAGCGCCATTCCGCATGCTTGGTGCGATAGGGCGCTAGCGGCGATACCGGAGCGGGGCCCTGCTCCGCTAGCCAGGGGCCTCTTAGCGGGACCGTCGTGGTAGCTTACGCTACCGCGCGGAATTCCAACAAGCCGCCCCCCGCGAGAGAAGTGCGCTACGGCGAACTTTATTTCTTCAGCTGAACACGAGCGACGAAGCCGCGAAGAGCGCTTCCGAATATGACAAAGGTGCCACACATCTCAACGAGCTTTAGAATGAAAGCTGAAAAACGTCGACCTGAAGCGCGAGCCACTTCTATGCAGCGCCTAGCAAAGACAGCCTTGTCTTGGCATTGCAACGTTGAAACCGCTTCTTTAAATTATTTAGGGACCATTTATACCGTGTCAGCGACTACATTGTATTAAAAAGGTGAAATAAGGCACTAAACACGCTATTTTATTTTATTTGAGCGACCGAATTCCAATTCGTGTCTTTACTTTCGAAGGAGTTTGGTTTACACACGCAGACGGGAACGACCAGTGACGCGAATGATTTTCCGTCGAGGGAGATACAGTTATTCACTTAGCTCAAAGCCTTTCTGCTGTTGACGCTCCGGTTATGCTGAGCATAGCGGACCGTCAAAAATGGTCACCTAAAAGTTATGCGTAATGTTACCCTGCTCCTCTCTGAGTGCGTACATCCTGTCTTTGCTGATGGCGAGCTTTCTCTTAGTTGCTTTCAAGCTTCCTCCTATTTGCAGAGTTTCCTCGATCACTGCCGTGTTATATAACCGAATATCGTTTGTTCTGTACTTCTGTTAATCATTTTCGAAAACTCGGGTAATTCAATCCGATTCGCCGTACTTGACGATTTCATGTTCTTACGTTTGGCAAGTAGTACCTTCGTTTCTTAGTTTTCCAGTTTCTTCCCTACATGTTGTTTCTCCCACAGCTGCTGCAGATTCTGTGATTCAAGACGTTAGGCTGTCATTTATCATGTCTACACTGACCTCGTTATGCTGTTCTAGAAGCGCGAATTTGTTTTGAGGAGTGTTTTTAAACTTCTTCGTCCTGGCTCTGACTGACTCCGTGCGGGGTCTGTTATCTTTCAAGAGTTTCTTTCTTTCTCTTTTGAAGTTCAGCCTTAGCCTGCATCTAACCATCCTGTGATCGCTGCTCCTAATCTTCTTAGCACCTCTACGTCCTGCACGATACTGGGGTTGTCATTTAAAATGAAGCCAATTTCGTTTTTTGTTGTACCATCGGAACTTTTCCGTGTCCATTTGCCATTCTTTCATTTTGTAGAAAAATGTGTCCATCGACCACAGGCTATTTCTGTCTGCAAATCCTACCAGCGTATCTCGTCGACTGTTCCGATTGTCTATTCCGAAGTTCCCCACTGGCCTTTCTCCCATTTGCATCTTACCGACTTTTGCGTTAACGCCTCCCATCACAATCGTGAGCGGTGTTGTTCCCTTCTTCACTGCTGATTCCACGTCCTCGTAGAAAATGTCAATGGCTTCATCACCGTAGTTAGTTGTTGGCGCATAGGCCTGTACTATCTTTAACCTGTATCCTTTGGTTATCTTGATCACAACGGCTGCGACTCTTTCGTTAATGCTGGGAATATCTTCTACGTTGCCTGCTGATTCTTCATGGATTAAGAATACCACTGCGTGTTCTTTCTTCTCTTTTATTCCTCTGTAGCAGAAAATATGCCCGTAGACAGCCCCATGAATACTTCTCCGATCCTTCTAACTTCGCTTAACCCTATCATATCCCACCTATTGTTCGAGAGCTCCTCTAGTAGTACAGCTAAGCTTCCCTCGCTAGACAGGGTGCGTGCGTTGAACGTTGCCAGAGTCAAGTTGCAATCGCGGGCTGTCCGGACCCAGAGATCCGTAGCACCCTCTGCTGTATCGCTGGCGTGACCGCCGCCTTGGTCGGGTGCCCTACAGCTGCTGGGGACTGAGGGCCGAAGTTTGCTTCGGCAACTCATAGGAGGTGTCGGCCAACCACTACACTAGGGTGGCCAAATCCTTTTCTGGTGAGGGAGTGCTGTTTGTGTACTAAAACACATGTAATTAGTTTAAGCAGGAAATGCATAAGTTTGTTATACGATTACACGTTAGATCATTGCGTCGTGAGAAGAGCTAATGGGTGTCGTGACCTAGGAATTTTTATCGATGCTGCGCTACGCTTTCATGAGCATGTTGAATTGGTTGTTAAAAAAGCATACGGACAGTTAGGAGTACTATCCCGCATCACGCGTCCTTTCCATAATGTATCGTGTTTTAAACGGTTGTTTGTATCCTTAGTTATTCCGAAACTTCATTTTGGGTCTGTTGTAAGGAACAACTTGAATGCAACCCCGGCTGCGAAGTTTGAAGATGTTTAACGACGTTTTGTAAGAATTGTTTATAATAGGCAGTTTGATCGAAGAGTGCATTACCAGTACGAAAAAAAATGTTGGAGAAATTGCACTTAGTTCCACTGTCCAAGAGGAGGACGGGTGCCGATTTTGTATGTCTGCTTCAATGTTCACATAATGTATCTGACTAAGACAGTTTGACATCGTCAATACAACTGCGGGTACCATAAGCCATTTCGAGAATTCAATGTGTTAAGAATAAACCAAGTTTGTTCTGTACAGCGAGTATGTAATTTGTATAACGGTGTGAGGTCAAATGACGTGGACATTTTTAACAAGTCTGTCGGCATTTAAACTGGATCTTGCGAAGTTTAGTGTCTCATGTACTGGAATTCTCGTTTCCTCTCTTTTGAATGGTATCTTTTTTTTTTAATTGTATTTCTTTTCTCTGTTTTGTGCGCCGCCGTCTAAGGCCACGCGCTGTTGGTGGGCACGTACAAACAAAGACGAATGATGAATGAATGAATGAATGAATGAATGAATGAATGAATGAATGATTTGGCTCTATAAGAACTCACACTGTAGAAAGCGGCATAAGAATGCTACGCATTAGTAGACAATTCTCTGAACTTTGCAGATTTTTTTCCTGTCAGAGATGCACACTCGTGGTTTGTGTACAATTTTCCAGATTTTTTATTATCTGTAAGACTTCGATTCCTCTACGGATTCCTGACATTTTTGTAAAGCACAGTCGTTTGGGCGAGAAGATACGCCGGCACATCAGGAATAGACACACCCATGGTCATGTCTCCGGTTCTGCGGTAGTAGATGTTTGCTGTCAGATGATTGACACGTGATGGGACGTGGGAACAGAAGCGGCAACGCGTAAGAGCAAAGACGCACTTAACAGAGTGATGAAGCGCTTCGTGAATGCGCTTCTTCTCCGACTCTCCTTACCTAGCCCGGTAAGGGTACCTACCCTCTTGGCGGCTTCACCACGCTTGTATCAGGTATCGACGTTTGGGGATAAAAATGGACCATTAAGAAACGATACAAGTTAGTTCATGCAAAAGACTGCTTCCTCCCAATAACAATAATGCCAACTTTAACGAACTCTTCCAACAACTAAGCTAGATTTTAGGAAAGAACGACGAATCCGTGGCGACCCGCCAGTCACGTTCTCACCGAGCGGTTATTACGTCACACGGACTTTTTTGTACGACCGGTGGCTGCGGACCGAAGCTACCGCCAAGATACATAACTGCGGGATTGCAAGGGCGCCTCCGGTTCCGTTTTATCGTATCATTTCAGTTCCTTCCAATGCACAGTTAACGTGCCGAAAAAGGTTTTTAGTATTTCCCTTTTTTTCCGTCATTGCTGACGTCATGCGGCGTATACATAGCTTCTCAGTATTTCCTACCTTAAAAACGCCTTTTGGCGCTTTAATTGATTTGACTGAACAATTGACGACAGTTTTATGCAAGGCTAAGTTCGCCTCAGCAAACAACACTTACTTACTTGTTTACTTACGTATTTACTTACGTGCTCACCCACTTACTTATTTACGACTTACTTCACTTTAATTAATTTTACTTTACGTTACTTTACTTTATTTTTTTCGAAAGACTAGACTTTTAAATTAAACAAATTTATATTTTGCCTTCAGGGCCCCTTCTAGTAGCCCAGAAATTTTTAGACGTAATCGCAATATAGAAGGAAACAGCAAGTTCAATTGTGATGGGAGCTCTCTAGTTAACTCTCTCGAAATACAATTTTTTCGGTGTAGTCAAACAAAGATATTTGACTGCTCCGATGAGGGTTTATTCCTCATCTTCCTCGGAGCTCTTAAGTCTGCTTACGCGCGTTGAAAGCAAAAGCCTAGCGTACTATTGTGACGGGTAATGTTTATAAACACGTTTACCTCTCTCAACAGCAGCCACGCTATTTTACCGCCCTTTATTCATGTTAATCCCTTTTAATTTATCTTAACCCCAGCTTGCTAATCCCTACTATCAATCGCTAATCAATCGTTAATCAACTTTGGTAGACATTAATTAACTTTAGTAGCCGTAGAAATTTTCTACGAGGGCGTGGAATCAGCAATATAGAAGGAAACAGCACAGTTCGCAATTGTGATGGGAGACTTAAACGCAAATGGAAGAAAGGTCAGCGGAAAACTGGAATAGACAATCGCAACAGTCGGGGAGATGCACTGGTGAGATTTGCGGAGAGAAATAACCTGCGGTTGATAAACACATTCTTTTACAAACAAAGGAATAGGAAATGGACATGAAGTGCCGATGGTAGAACGAAAAACGAAATTGACTTCATTTTAAGTGACAACCCAGGTATTGTGCAGGACGTTGAGGTGCTAAGTAAGATTCGGAGCAGCGATAATAGGATGGTTAGATGCAAGGTAAGGCTGAATCTCAAAAGAGAAAGAAGGAAGCTCGTGAAAAGTAAGAAACCACGCCTGGAGTCAGTCAGAGCAACGACGGAGGATTTTAAAATAACGCTTCAAAACAAATTCGCGCTTCTAGAAGAGCACAACGAGGTCAGTGTAGACAGGCTAAATGACAACCTAACATCGGCAATCCCAGAATCTGCAACAGCTGTGGGAGAAAACACACGTAGGAAGCAAATTGGAAAACCAACTAAGAAAACGAAGGAACTAATTGCGGAACGTAAGAACATGAAAGTGTCAAGTACGGTGGATCAAGTTGAGTTATCAGAGCTGTCCAAATTGATTAACAGAACAGAAGTAAAACAAACGGCATTCGTGCACATAACAGGGCAGTGATCGAGGAAAAGTTGCACATAGGAGGAAGTATGAAAGCAACTAAGAGGAAGCTAGCCATCGGCAAAGACAGAATTTACGCTGTCAGAGACGAGAGGGGTATACATAACGCACAACATGGACGAGATAATAAAGGTAGCAGAACGATTCTACACCAGACTCTTCGACAGCGACGTTAGGTGAGGGGAGACTACTGAGAGTAGAAGCTTAACTTGCGATGTCCTCCTAGTTACTAAAGAGGAAGTAGCAAAGGCTCTCTTGTGCATTAACAGAGGAAAAGCTGCAGGTGACGACAGTGTACCATGGATCTTTTGAAGGAGGGGGGAGGTATTGTGCTGAACAAGCTTGCTGCAACATGGCTGGAATGCTTAAGGACTCAAAAAGTGTCCGTAGCCTCGAAGAACGCCAATATTATTCTGATTTATAAAAAGGGAGATACCAAGGTCCTTAAGAATTACTGACCCATTAGCCTACTCTCAGTTGTTCACAAACTGTTTACCAAAGTTATAGTTAGCCGCATAGGTGACAGCCTGAATTCACAACAACCCAGAGTGCAGGCTGGGTTTAAGATATAGAACTCAACCATGCATCACATCCATGTTGTCATTCGAGTAATTGAAAAATCCGCGGAATACACAAAAGCTCTTTACATGGCAATTATAGACTATGAGAAAGCGTTTGACTCAGTACACACCGAAGGCGTGCTAAGCATTAAAATACCAAAGAAAGAAGAAACCTACATTACACTTCTAGACGATATATACAAGGGATGTACGGGCAGGATAACACTTTACAAGCAAAGCGATAAATTTCCAGTCTGAATGGACGTAGAACTGGGAGATACCGTCTCGCCAAAACTGTTCACAGAATGTCTGGAGGGGGTGCTCAGAAAGCTTGACTGAAAACACAGGAATAAGGAATAATGGAGAATACTTGAGTCACCTGAGTGAGGCTGCAGAACACCTGCAAAAAATGCTTGAGGAACTACAATCAGAAAGCGCGGCCGTAAGGCTAAAAATAAATATGAGCATGCCTAAAGTAATGAGGAATAAGCATGCCGAAAGCGTCCTCTTCAGCTTAGGAAACGAAATGATAGAAGTAGTAAAAGGAAATAACTACCTCGGACAGATGGTTAGTGCTGACCCTAACCACGAGAGAGATATCCGGCGCAGAATAGGTATGGGCTAGGGAGCACTCGGCAAGCACTCCCAAATAATTAAAAGTAAGCTACCTCTATCACCCAAACGAAAAATATACTACCAGTGCATACTGCTGGTGATGACATGCGGAGCTGAAACTTGGCGCCTTACTAAACAACTGGAAAGCAAACCTATATCGGCTCAACGGGCCAAGGAACGAATAATGATAGGAGTAGCACTTAGGGACAGGAAACGAGCTTCCCAGAGCCTACACAGGACAGGCTGGTTGGGGTTGAAAGAGCATGTCAAAGCGCTCTCGCCAAGCAAAAGGCTGAATACATTCGCATTCATCAAGCATTTCTGATGAACCAGGCCACCATGCAGGCCACAATAGAGTCGGTACGAGCTGAATTGCGCAAAACCATCGCGAAGCTGGCGACAGCCTTTGGCGTATCGGTAGCTTCTCAAGCAATATCACAACCCATGTTTGATTGAACGCATGACCTAAACCAAAGCCAGAACACGCTATGCGTGTGGGGCAGTGGAACTGCAGGGGATACAAGCGCAAGCGAAACGCCCTAATGATATCTTCAATCACAAATGAGAGCTCCCGACATAAGTTCCATGCAAGAAGAGGGACAGAAGTTAAATTGCCCTGCAATAAAGGTCTTCAGGGTTCTAAACCATCCCCAACAGCCATTCTCACTCAACGGAATCTTACGGCAGAGCTTATACAGCTCGATATGAACTTGAGGTCCCACGCGATCTGGTTAGGATGTTTCCCCGCCGCAAGACAGATGCCGGCTATTTAATTCTAAATATCTACAGCAGCCCGCGAGCCCATCACAGGTTCGGCTCTCTTTCTGTAGCAGTTAAAAGGAAAGGAAACAGCCACCCAATAATCGTAGTGGGTGACCTCAATGCCTCCCTTACTGCCCGGGGATACCCGTACACTACATAGAAGAGCAGACTGTTGTGGAAACAAATTTAAAAGTGCAGCCTCACTACAGGGTCCGACCCATACACGGCCACTAAAATAGGCACTAGTGTTCAGCGTGACACCACACCAGATCTCGCAATCCCAGCCAGGATCCCGCAAGCACACTGGGTATGCATAGAGCACACTTTAGACAGCGATCACTTCAGCATTCAGACCGAGATTACTACCGCGCAGCAACTAATAACACCACCCAGACATATATACATTACAGACTGGGATCAATCCCGCAAAATTAGAACACAGCTAACTAATTGTGATGTGCCCACAACAGGAAACATAGAGGCTTGGACTCAAAAGATTATCCAAGACACCCATGCAGCCAGCAACACAGTGAACCC
Organism: Haemaphysalis longicornis; assembly: GCA_013339765.2. Taxonomy (NCBI): domain Eukaryota; kingdom Metazoa; phylum Arthropoda; class Arachnida; order Ixodida; family Ixodidae; genus Haemaphysalis; species Haemaphysalis longicornis. The sequence goes on along the minus strand of CM023450.1, from coordinate 128,511,970 downwards.
AGAAATACCACCCTGCCGGGTTGATTCACGACTCCAGCACCTCTGGCAAGCCTACCGCAGCATGCAAAAACGGTGGAGGCGAAACAAGCACAATAGAACCCTACGCCGAAATATTGCGGATTTAGAAATCACGATACAGCACTACACGAAACAACGAGCTCAGGGGCAGTGGCATGACATCTGTGATAAACTGAAGTGGCACTGAGTGTGCAGAAAACATGGGCTCTCGTTCGACCCCTTCTTAATACCCTATAAAACAAGACAGATCAATTTCATCACATCCAGAAGTTCATTTACAAAACTCGACGCTCCGTGCCAAATCTCATTAATCAGCTTCGTAAAATTTATATTCCGGAGTGCGAAAAAACAACTATCCCGGTCTATCGCGGCCGAAATTTCTAGATGAAGACATTTCCGAGGCAGAAGTTAGGAATGCTACATACAAAACGTCAGACCTGGCTCAGCGCCGGACCCGGGTTCCATCACTTACAAGATGCTCCGCAATCTGGATGATTCATCTATCTTTAACAGCTTACTGCAATTACTATCGGCGTAAGGGCGAACTACCGAAAGAATTGAAGCCAGCAAAAATCTCTTTTATCCTTTATACCAATTCCACTAACATCCTCTGTTGGCAAAGTGATCAAGCATATCATATTGGCTCGCATTACTCATCATATTAACCAAACCAATGCGCTGCCGTATGAAATGGTAGGGTTTCGCCATAAACTGTCTGCTCAAGATACCTTGCTGCAGTTATCGAACGAGGTCATCCAGCCGACTAGCAACGTAGACGCTACAACACTGCTGGCCCTAAACCTAAAAAAGGCCTTCAACAAACGGACACATCTTGCTAACCTTACGGGCCTGGCGTCTATTATTCCTGGACATAGGACGTATAACTACTACACTACGGATTGGTCACAATTTGGATGTTCCATTTAATCCCGCAAACAGAGGCACTCCTTAAGAAGCAGTCATATCGCCTTTCGTGTTCAATCTGGCTCTCCTTCCACTAGCACACGAATTGAAACAAATCCCAAATCTCCGTTTTAGTCTGTGTGCTTACGACATCACCCTCTGGGTCGCGGGGGGTAGCGACGCACATATTGAAAGCACCCCTCTGACTGGCACAGACGTGGTCTCAACACAGGCTAATAAGGTAGCTCTCATGTGCTTTTCCCACAAAATCAGAGCTTATTCTCATCCTTCCCCCAAAAGGACAGCCTCTGCAACATCTAAGTTCAAAATTCTGGTACAGGGTCACCCCGTACCTCAGGTCCCGAAACTGAAGGTATTAGGCCTCATTATCCAACAGAATCGAACCAATTCGGAACTCGTAAGGCAAGTCAGTTCCAAAGCAGACCAGCTGATAGCACTCATTAGAAGGGTGTCCAATCGAAACAGAGGTCTGGACGAGAAAGGCAGACTCAGCCTCATACAGGCATTTTTCATCAGTAGGCTCCTTTATACCTTGCCCTATGTTCACGCAAGAAAAATGGAGCTCACTAAAATCAATTGATTCATTCCAAAAGCATATAGGGCAGCGCTGCAGCTACCTCAGCATGCTTCAACTGCCCGGCTTAATAATCTTGGGTTCTACAATACTGCATAATGGTTGCAAGCTGGGCTAGTTGGAAAGACATTTTTTGTGCTGCTGAGCACGAGGTCGCGGGTTCGATTCCCGGCCGCGGCGGCCGCTTTTCTCATGGAGGCGAAAAGCAAAAACGCCGTATGTACGTACCGCGCGTGCCACAGATGTTGGGGGAGAGGGCGCGCTATCACGGCGAGAGGAGAGGGGGTGAGCGGAGGAGAGACGCAGCTGTGCGGACGCGGACGACAACGACGCAGGAAGGACAGGGCCGCCGGCAAGAGATGCTCCTCTCAGCGTCGCATCTAAAAAACGGCCGCGACCATCGCTTATATGACACATAAGAGCATCGAAGCGCTACGGATGATAACCACGGCGCGTACCGATGTCGCTGATTCACTCATTCGTCAAGCTCAACGTCAATCAGCGCTGTAATGAACAAAAGAGTCACTTTCTTTGTTATTTTTCTCTTGAGTTCGATCACGTGACCTGGCAGCTTACGAGGACGAGTGTGGACAAATGCCATGCATTGGGTTCTCTTTCTCATGGAGAGTCAGTAGTATTAACTCTCTGTCATGGAGACGCTTGTACTGCCCCCTTATGCTGCGGTTACGCCAAACAAATAATTTTTATTTTATTGCCAAACAAAAAAATGGAAACAAAAAAAAAACGCTGGAAAATGCTGCACGTTATTTTCTGCACCATTATCGTTGACTTGGAACAGTCGAAACTATTATTGTTTCGTAGAAAACATGCTTTAAACCGCGCGTCAATGCGAAAACTTGCATCCTTGCTGCCAAATTCACGGACATTTTGCGGCGCCGAAGGTCGGAGAAGAAATTTTTTGCCTTATTTCGCGGCAAAAGCAGCCGCCATTTTCAAGCTGTTAAGTACCATTACGTCACTTTACGCAGGCTGAAGTTGCCAGTGCGTTGACGTAATCGTTACCTCCAACTGTTTAAATTACGTCACGCCTTCTCAGCCAATCACAAAGAGGGCGCGTATTACAAGCAGTATTGTTGTTGGACAGGAAAGACAGGCACTACGTTGTCTAAGTCCTGTGCATTTAGTCTAGTTTTTTCATTGCCGGCAAGAATTATGCGCTTTCACTAACGAGAAATAAGGCAAACTTTAGAACTGGTCTGCTCGTAAACGTCAGAAGAATGGCTAAGGCACACACACAACCACTTGTCAAAGGGGAATCACGTGACCGAAACTGAAAGCCAGTCAGAAAAGACTTCCGGCAAATTCCCAGTTTCCTGGAATTTGTGCATTCGGGAATAGGGCCCCAAGAGCGAAAGTTCCCCTCGCTCTCTCTAGCCGCACAACCAGCCGACAGCGGCAAGCGCAGCGCCCCTGCTTGGCCGCGCGCCTGCTCCGGCCGCGGTAGCCATGGCCTAGAAAATTTTGACGAAGACTGTACATCCGCTGCACTTAGTACAATGTGAAGAAAGACGGGATGATGGGGGACCCTTTAACCAGCCCAGCTTGCAACCCTTCTGCAGTCCATTTAATTTCAGTGGCTCTTTTCAGTGTTTAAACTTTAAAGAAACTAACCCAGCAACGTTGGCATCACTCATCACCATTTCAGCGGTACGGACTCGGACAGCATCATGGCATCTGAGGCATGGAACCTTCCCGGAAGGGATTCAAGTCCTGTGCGATTCGCTTCATCCTTCATCCAGTCATACAAAGCGGTTCTGCAAACTCCTGCGGAGTGAGTGGGGTCGACCGGAGCGGTTTTACCGTGACTGCCTTTGGACCCAGTGCGGCCTAGTACCCTGCGAAGTCACGTCTCCACGCCTACCGTGACTGGATTCGGGTAGCCAATCAGCACACGTAAGTCTTCCGAAGAGGAAGAAAGCCGTTCCGGCCACAAGGACGTGCAGGGTTCCTGGGCGATGCGCACCCGCCGGAGGTTCACCAGAAGGTGCTCCAGCTAGGACCGAAGTTCTGCTTCCAGCCACATCGACGCCCGGTTGAAAAGGTAGCTCTCGCTAGAGGTGTGAGTGCACGAGTTCCGGACAATGAGAGATATAGGTGCATCAGTGACTGCATGGAGGCCGTCGGGCGAGAGGTAAAACCTGTTAAGCGTTCGCCAATGTCTTCCCTAGTCGACCACCTCGTAAGGAATGAGCTGCGTGTGCTTGAGTCGTACAAGGAGGGTTCCTTTATTGTACTGCCGGAAGCTCTTATTGACCATATAGCCTTGGTAGTAGTTGTTGAGAATCAACCATCCCAGCGCTGTAACCACTGTTGCGCCTGGGCTATCTCACCGCAGCCACCACTGTTCGGACTGGCCACCCGAGCTCAGTCACCGTTATTGTGACGTTGCCTTGCTCCGTCCGCTATCGACGCGGCGCAGAGCAGAGCGATAAGTTCTCGAGCAGACGAAGAGTTGAAGCAACATTTATATACAGTATGTACAAGGGCAACAAAAGCGTTACATGGCTCGCACAGAGGCGACAGCACGTCTCCACTCGGTGCCTCCGAAAAGTGCCGCGCTCGTTGTGCTTCCGGGCGGGTTTTATACCTCCGGGAGTCCGTTGCAGCCGCGAGCGGCTTGAATCGCTCCAATCACGCAGGGCTCTCGTTGGCCGAAACTTGAATCCGACGAATGGAGGCGAAGCGATTGCGTCAGCCAAAGCCGCCGCCTACAGGCATGTAGCTGCGTGTCGGCCGCGGGCCGTTCATCCGAGGCATGATTCGGCCCAGCCGTTGAGAAGGGGAAGGGAGAGGCGACTCTGCAGAGGCTGCAAGTTCGGGCACGCCTGCCGCGGCAGTATTGGCCGAGGCGCGAATCGGCCCCCCACTGTCGGCGCGTCCGCCCGGTGCAGCGAATTTGGGCTGGGTGCTCTGGCACAACACAGCAGAGAACATCTTTAAGAAAGCGGGTGTCAACTTGATGGCAAGAAAAATTAGAATTTAGAAATTTATTTCAGACAACCAGGAAAAATACAAGTTGTCTGGGGAGACCGGCGTAAAGGATAAGCGTAATGGTCATGAATTTGGGCAAGTTAAAAGGTTAAAAAGGTCAACTAAGCTTCATCTTGACGTTTTCTACACAGCCAAAACCCAATAAGCCAGGAATCCCGTTTAGAATAATTGTTACAGAGCGACACACGTGGCAGTACTGTGTATCGGGTTTTTTACAAAAGTGCTATCTACTTTGCACGTTAATGCTCACTTCCTGTCCCTAATTCCGAAGCCGTTAGCGAAGTTCTTGGAAACGCATGGCCTTTCTCACTGCTCTGCTATTAGCATTGATGTGAAAGATTGTGTTCTACTCGCTTCCCCATGCTATCTTTTGCCGGCTGTGAAGGAGTGCATTACGATTGATAACGAGCGAAATAGGGCACACCTGTTCCCGGATTCATGGAACTTTTGACTCTTCATTTAAACTCTGGTTATTTGCCGGTACGGTGTAGTGTACACGCAGAAGTCGGGCGTCTGTATCGGCTCGCGAGTGGCTCCATTTCCAAGTGCCATTTTTCTCGCCAAAGTTTGATCGCTCTCTTGAGAGGGACCTGACGGTATGCCGCTGAAGTGGTTCGTTACGTGGACGACTACCTGGTTATTGTTTTAGGAATCTTCCAGTCTAAGAGCGACTGTAGATATCTCAAAAATATTTAACCCAAAGGAGCTTAGGACTCAATTTCACGATTGAGGCAACGAAACAGAAGGCATCCAGTTATCTGGATTTGTATCTTCGGGTTGAAAAGGAGCATGCCTGCTGGATGTTTGCGCCAAGATCTGTCAAGCCTTTGATCAGCTACTCATCGGGCCATACTAAGCTTGATAAGAATGCCATTGCCTTATCGTGTTTTCGCCGGCGGTTTCGAAGTCGTACCAGCACTTGTGACCAACAGTTTCAATTACAAGTTAAAAGTTAGGGAAGGCAAGATTTCCACAGGACCTCTTGTCGTGGACATGTGAAAAACTTCTGAAATCCTAAAAACAAATCCGGCTGTCGAGATGTTACAGAGGAAGCGAAAAAAGAAAGCGATAACAAACGTCCTCCTCACTCTCTTTAGCAGCACACCAGCTGGCACCGGCGACCGCAGCGCCCCTCCTTAGCCGCCCGCCTGCTCCGGCCACGGGAGCCGTGGCCTAGATAATTTTGACAAAGACTGAACCGTCGCAAACAGCTGAAAAATGTTTCCAGCTTTGTTTATTCTTCGCAAATATCTATCTTGGTTTTAGATAGCACATACTAGTAACATAAAAGGACACAGAACGACATACATTTACACATACGTGATTAACACATCATCATCATCATCAGCAGCAGCAGCATCAGCATCAGCCCACTCGAGCCCTCTGCAGGGCGAAAGCCTCTCCCGTTGACTCCCACAGCTACTGTCCTGCACTGCTCGAGTACCCTGTTGACCACCGAATTTCCATATTTCACGCCTCCACCGGATTTAATGGCCTTCCCCTTCTTCTAGACCCAACTCTTGGCACCCACTGTGTTACCCTGGTGGATCCACCGGTTGCCGGCTCGCCTCACTCCATGGCCAGCCCAAGTACAGTTTTTTATTTACTTGAACTATGATTATGATGATGGTGATGATATCATCTACTCGAATTTGTTCCCTGATCCGTTAAGGTCGTTTCCTGTACGTGACTGTTACTCCTACAGCGTTACAGCGTACAGCGTTACAGTGTTACAGCGACGTTAGACAGAAGGAAACTGCTGAGAGTACAAGCTTAATTTACGTTGTACCACTCACTAGTTACTTAAGAGGCAGTAGGAAAGGCTCTCAAGGACATGATGATGATGATAAATAAATCTTTATTTGTCAAGCTGGTGCAGATGTTAGGGCACCCGCCCGGTGGGGGACTTCCCTATTCCGGGATACCCCGAGCTCGGCTGGCGGTCCAGGCCCTCTTCACCAGTTTACGCTGGATCCCAAGGTCCGGGCTCGTCAGGCGGTTCGCCCACTGCTTGTAGAAGGGGAGGTTATTGGGGCAAGGCCTGGGGTCTTCTGGCACTCCCAAATCTGGTGGTACAGTGTACCGGGCGTTGGACAGAAATTGCAGGTAGACGGGTATTGGGTGGGGTAAATCGCATGGAGTAGGGTTCTGTGGGGGTACGTATTTGTCTGTAGTCTTCGAAGGGTGGTGGCTTCTGCTCTTGTTAACTGGGAATGCGGAGTCGGGAAGGTTCTTCGGCCTTGACGGTAGTAAATGAGAATGTCAGCATATCTGACAAGCGGTTCTGTTTGGGGGGCCGCAAGCGGTGTTTGTCCTCTATGAGTAATGTCCGGTGTATAAGCCGCGCGGGCAGCGGTCGGAGCCCGCCTCATTACCTTCGAGAGATCGTGACCAGGTAATCCAGATGAGCCGCGTTTCAGGTATGTGGGCAGTATTCTTAAGAATTTGCATAGTGCCTTAGTTTTGCTGATGCGGCCTCGTTGGTAACTGCGGCACGCCGCCTGCGAAATCCGTCAAAATTTTAATTGCATCTTTTCCCGTCGTGATGGCCAGGGCAATAGCGGCTTCTCGGCAGCTTCCGTTGATGTGTGAGGACTGGTGACCGGGCGAGTGGTACATTGCACTGCTGCATTGGTGCACGCACGACGTGGGCTGGCTTGTTTCTGTATGGAGACGCGTCCGTTATACCTTGTTGTTGATTGTTCGCCACCGTATTTATTATTCATGGCTCGTACCTTGCTATGCGTCGAGCTTTGTGTGTAGTGGGTGCATGTTCTTAGGGATGGGGCTACCCTGCATGCTTGTCTGAGTTGGAGTGGAACCCCGCTCCTTATGGTCTTGCAGTGGCGGTATGGCATATCCCAGCCGTCGCAGTGTAGCTCGTCCCGTTGGTGTTAGGCGTAAGCGTTCCAGTTGAGAGCTATGATGCGCCTCCTGTATTTCCTCCCATGTGTTATGTAGTCCAAGATGCAATAATCTCTTCGTCGATGTTTTTTGGTGCAGTCCTAAAGCTGTCTTATATGCTTGACGAATGATGACATTGAGCCTGGATTTTTCGGATGTTTTCAGGGCCAAATAAGGGGTTCCGTAAGCTACCCGGCTTATGAGTATGGCTTGAACAATGCGCACTGTGTCTGACTCTTTCAAGCCAAATCGGCGGTTTGACACGCGTCTTAGAGGCGGATTAGCTGACTGAGTGTCTGCTGAAGCGGTGCAACTGTATGAAGGCCTGATCCATTTTTTGGTAGTGTAATACCTAGGATGCGTAGTTTAGATACATTTGCACTTTCTGTTCGTTGATGGTAAGCTCCGGGTCGGGAATGCTGCGCTTTCGTTGTTGCGCCGTCCCGATGCAGAGAGTGAGGAGAGCCGACTTCTCCGGAGCACATTCGAGCCCTTTATCGTGAAGGTAACGTTGGGCTTCGTCTATGGCTGCTTGCAGAGGATCTTGTTGTTCCCCTATTGATCCTGTTGGTGTCCACAGGGTGAGATCGTCCGCATAGAGAGCATGTCTAAGATGCGGATATCTTCCCAGTAGGGGAGGAAGGTCCTTCAAAGTAATATTGAATAAGAGCGGGGAGATAACTGAGCCTTGGGGAGTGCCTCGGAAAATTGTATTGAATTTTGTTGAGCGGAGGTGTCCGATGCCAACTGTTGCCGTACGGTCGGTTAGAAAGGCTGCGACGTAGTCGTACATGCGCTGTCCACAGTCAATGGAGGCTAGACCTTGGAGGATGGCTTATGACTGGTGTTATCAAACGCGCCCTTGATGTCCAGGGTTAAAATGCATCTCTTGTGGGTATTGGTGAGGCGATCAATTATCTCTTCTTTCAGTTGCAGCAGGACATCTTGCGTGGATAAGTGTGGCCGAAATCCGTACATAGTGTCTGGGAAGTGTCCACCATCTTCGATATAAGGAGAAAGGCGATTGTGCACCATGTGTTCCAGTAGATTTCCTACACATGATGTGAGGGAGATGGGCCGTAGGTTGCCGGCAGCGAGCGGTTTTCCAGGTTTAGGTATTAGTGTGATGTCTGCATGCTTCCATGAAGAATGGAGCTTGCCGGTCGTCCATTGTTCGTTGATGTAATTTAGAAGAATTTCTAATGCTTCTGTATCCAGATTCCGGAGTAATTTGCTGGGATTTTTGCCATTGCGTGGCGTTGTATTTCGGGTTAGATGGTGCGCTGCTGACTTTATTTCGACGAGGCTTAAAGGGGGTCCATTTCTGGGTTAGGAGCGCCCGTGTACGGTGCCGTAGGGAGCGGTGCGGTTTTGCTTGTATCCTCCCACGGTTTCTTCAATTCCTCGATGAGGTCTTCGTCTGTGCCTTGCAAGTTATGTATCAATATTTTGAGTTGATGTGTTGTTGCCATTTTACTCTCTCTGTTTCCCATTAAAGACCGAAGTAGGTGCCACGTACGACGAGTGCCGAGTGTACCTTGTAGTGTTGTGCAGAATTGGGACCAATTTTGCTGGCTGAGCTGCTTTGCATATAAAGCTGCTTCTTTCGTTAGCTGAGCTATACGGACCCGAATCTTCCTGTTGGTTCTACGTTTTTTCCACCGTTTGGTTAGTCCTCTTCGGGCTTCCCAAAGGTGTAGCAAGTGCGTGTCTACAGCCGGGAATCTTCGGTCAGCGTAATTTCCTTCGTATGTTTTTGGGCGGCTGCAAGCATTTGTGCTGTCCATTCTTCTATTGCTTGGATGGGGCAGGCTGGTGCCGTTTCGCGGAATTTTTGCCAATCTGTGATGCGAGCTGTGCCTATTTTATGAAAAGAGGAAAATCTGCAGGCAACAATGGCAAAACCGTAGATTTCTTGAAGGAGGGAGGGAATATAGTACTGGAAAAGCTTGCTCACTGTTTACAGAATGCGAATGCTTAAGGACTAAAAAAGTGCCTTTAGCCTGGAAAAACGCCAAACTAATTCTGATTCATAAAAAGGAAGATACCAAGGACCCAAAGAATTACAGACCCACCAGCCCAATATCTGTTGTTTACAAGCTTTTTACCAAAGTTAGAGTCAGCCGCATTGGAGACAGCCTGGATTCCCAACAACCCAGGGAGCAGGCTGGGTTTGGGAAAAGGTACTCAACCATTTATCACATCTATGTTGTCAATCAAGTTATAGAAAAGTCCGCAGAATACCTTAAACCCCTTTACATGGCATTTATAGACTATGAGAAAGCGTTTGACTCAGTACAAACCACAGCCATGCTAAAAGCATTAAAAGACCGAGGAATAGACGAGACCAACATAAGACTTCCGGACGACATATATAAGGGATGCACGGGATTACGAGAAGGATAACCCTTCACAAGCAATGCGATGAATTCCCCATCCAAATGAAGCAAGACAGGGAGACACTATTTCGCCAAAACTGTTCACAGCATGTCTGGAGGGGGTATACAGAGAGATTGATTGAGAAAACACAGCATCAAGGATAAACGAAGAATACTTGAGTCATTTGAGGTTTTCAGACGACATGGTATTGTTGAGTGAGACTACAGAACACAAAAAAAATGCTTGAGGAACTGCAACCAAAAAGCATGGCCGTGGTATAAAAAGAAATACGAATAAATCTCAAGTAATAAGGAATAAGCATGCCGTGAGCGCCCTCTTCAGTTTAAGAGATGAAGCGCTAGAAGAAGTATTCAAGACTATAATTACATCGGACAGATGGTTAGTGCTGACCCCAACCACGAAAGATAAATCCGGCGTAGAATAGGTATGGTCTGGGCAGCACTCGGCAAACATTCTCAAACCATGAAAAGTAATCTATCTACCTCCGTCACTCGAAAGAAAAATATACAACCAGTGCATACTGCAGGTGATGACATACGGAGCTGAAACTTGGCGACTTACTTAATAACTAGAAAACAAACTTAGATCCGCCCAATGGGACATGGAACCACAAATGATTAAGCACATACGTTACATGATTAAAAACATACGTGTTTAATCATAGAACTGGAGTAGGGATAAAGAAACGCAGAAAAAATGACCCTCCCTTAATTCCTAAAGAAAGTTGAGAAAAGCACAAAGGCTTTCTGATATCAGAAGTGCGTCAAAGGTGCGACAAAGCCTCCGCTAAAACTGCGTCCAACCACGGCTGAAAGTGCGTCCAATCGATCGTCAAACCTCCAAAGACCCGAATCGCAAACGAAGAACGAACCCATGCGACGTTATTTCGACCGCGCACTAAGTAAACGCATCTACGAACTCTCTAAAGTTATACCGATACATGGTTTATGAGATATACGTATACGCTATTGTACCCTTTCTTCATGATCGGTGCGTGCCTTGTCTCATCTACGCAGAACGGTTCCTTTTTCGCGATTTTCAAGTAACCGTTTTGACACAATGCAAGCCCCGTTTCACGCATGCGTCGTGTGTCCAGAGATCTTATTAGAGCTTTTTGTCCGAACAACAGGGGGTATTAGAGCTTTTGTCCGTACAATTAAAGTTTTTTTGTCTACGGGGAAACAGGACGCTTTTTATCGGGACGCCATCGGCCCCACTAAAAAAGCTTTCGCTTTAAAAAATTGGTTGGCGATTACGACTCCCTAATGCGAAATTTGAGCGCAGCTGTTTAGCTGTTCCGACTTTGCAAAATATGTTGAGGCGAAGAATTCCAGACAGACATTTATGCATGGGCGCAAAGGTAAGCCTCTGTGTCGGCGTCGCGAACTGTAGAGTATTCGCGGCCACGGCGCATAGCTGCTGCTTCGGTGGCGCGCCCCTCGGGATTCTGGCCTCGGCGGCGCTGAGCCCCTGCTCGGGAAGTTCGTTTAGCTGCAGCGGCCAACGAAGCAGTTGCTTTGTCTCAGAAAGTGATCACGTCATCGGCGAATGATAATCTGGCACTTTATCGTAGTGGGTCGCCGCCGCGGAGCATGTTTCGCGCGGCACTTCGCTTTCCTCCTCACACTTTCGCCATACTCTCCTCCTTCGCTCTCCTGCTCTCTTTTCGGTGTCCTCCTTGTTTTCTTGGTTTCAACGAGGGACGACGGCGACGGGCGCCACGAAACCACAGGAATGCCCGCTTAAAACTCTACGGGTCGCGATTATTTAATTGTACACTCACATGCATTCGAATTCTTTCGGCCCATCTTGGTAGGAATGAGAGCAGAGACAACCATAACAACAAAAAACAAATAGTCGTATTTAGGCCCTTCTCAAGACAAGAAATATTCGGGATAGAGTGTAAAAAGGGTTAGTGCCCTCCGCAACACGAGGAAAGTTCGGGATGATGGGGTGTTAAACTACGATCAAGGACTTTTCCGGGTGCCCTCCATTGTGCGCAAAGTGCGCCAAATAACCGGAACCCGACCTCTAGCACTTTAAAACAACATAAAACTTCACTACGCACAAAAAAGGGAGATAGCGACTTTCACATAAATTTAGGAAACAAGCCCTGAAGTCATCGCAGAACGTTGAACTGTCCACTTGCAAAGGGATACGGCGAAAGCACCTCCGAAAAGAAATGAACACTAGAGCAGCAGTGACTCATTGGTGGCGAAACCTACTGCAACACAACCATCGTCTACTCTGTCTCCCGTAGGGAGTCTGTCCCTTTCCTACTACCATCTACCTCGTGGTGTGGGCGTGCCACTGCTCCACATCTCTAGCCCCCAAATCTTAACCCTTCTCCCACTGAGTGGGAGGGCCTCCTGACCAGATTATTTTGGGAGCACGGGCCAGGACTGTAGCCAAGGCCCAGGGGAACCTGGACTGTGGCCAACGTACCCGCCCTACCAAGTTTAATCACCAGCGTTTGCACCAATAAACGTCTCTCTAAATTCTCACTTCTCTTCGTGCAACCCGCGGTTGAAGAAACTGACATTTTTCGGTTAAAATCGAATTAGGAAAAATGAATTCGGCGCACTTTTTTAAATGTATTTATCGGTTTAAATCCAAAAGCAAGCTAGAGCAAATGTGGCTCACGGCGATCGTTGCGTGGCGTTAAAGAAACGGTAATGACTTTATGTTTTAACTGAACGGTCGCACTCCTTAAAGCTGCTTTGTCTTTCGTTAAACAGCAATCAGTGCTTTGTTTAGAAACAGATGATCAAAGCTGGCATTCCTCTTCGTTTTTTGAGGGACGCAAAAGATCCCGCCACACATCGCGAAGAGAAGTCTTTCAACCATGCTTTCAATGTCAATCAGGGAGGTTCTGCCGCCTAGGAGGAGCAGTAGAAACTACTTGGGCGATTTCCAGCACCGTGGCTTGCTGCCGGTGGCGGCGTATACAGCCGTCTATTCCAGTAAACTCGGAATTTCGCCGCAAGTTGTGGTTTATAAACAAACAGAGACTGTAAAAAAAGTGGTTCAGTAACCTCCTAATTACCTCGACAAAGTCATGTAACAGTACCTACGACTATGAAGGACATAGGGCCGATATAGAAACCGAAAGAAATCCTACCAGCCATAGCGCTGGTGTTTAAGCGGCAAAGTTCCTGCTGTTTTGAATCGCAGGTTCCGAGCAGGAGTTTTCGCATACATTTATTTTACGTTTACATGGCCTCTCCTTCTTGCTTGTTGCAGAAAAGCACTTACACAAGCTCCATTAATATTCCCAATTCATACCGCGCTTCATCCTTCCTATTTCGTGACGTCACTAATCGTAGCGCGAAAATACGAATAGGCGGAGCGACACCTGTTTTCCCGCTTCTGGCATTTTCAACGTTAATAAGCAACTGGTGCTACTTCGAGTGACATATCTGTATTCACGCCACTCCAATATAACAATACAGACCAACTTGCTTTGGCGTTTTAGTATCCAGTGGTGCGCGTGCTCGGGAACCTGCTCTAGTACAAGATTGTCGCGGAGCACGGGCGTAAACCAGAGGAATCCCCAAGTCTGTACACACCGTCAACCCTTTCATTTGCACCACTCGGGATGATGGAGTAGTTTACGCGGCGTGTGTTCGAGAAGGCGTTTGGCAACGATTGTGCCGTGTGACGCCCTTAGTGTATAAATTCAAAATAAATTCCTGGCCGCAGCAGCATTGGCGCTCCGCATCCCATGACGTGATCACCTCACATTTTAAAGCGCAGCTTTTGATGGCCAGGGTTCCGTGCATTTTTCCTGTGCGCCAGCAAAAACGCCCTGAGGCAAAACCAATTTTTCGTGAACGCTCACAAGTAAACTGCGTGATATTTCTGATTGATTGATTATTGGGTTTAATGCGCCGACGCTTCACAGGCGATCAGGCGCGCCGGAGCGGAGGGCTCCGGATTAATTTTGACCACCTGGGGATCTTTAACGTGCGCCGAAATCTCGAACACACGGGCATTTTTTTGCTTTTCGCCTCCACCAGAAAAGCGGCCGCCAGGGGTCGAGAATCGAACCCGCGTACTTGTGCTCAGCGCACAACCCATTCATTCCTATTTTTAAAGCTTTTCCAAATAAGAATTCATATACCAATTAACCGCTAAGGACGATTTCTATTCATTTGGTCCGAGTTTAATTTGACCTCGCATAGGTTCACACAAATGAGTTAGCATACCTTAGTTTGAAATTTTGCTGCTTCCAGATTCGGATCCTGGGCCTGTTACTCAGGGGAGACGGAAAAGCCTCGGCCGCCGTCACCAAGATCAAGCCCTCGACTGAACAAATCGCAAGCATGATACGTAGAGTTGCGAACCGCAACCGCGGTCTGAAAGAAGAAGACGCACTGCGGCTAGTGCAGGCGTTCGTTGTGTCCCCGCGTAACCCTACCTCCGCCCGTACCTCCGGCTAACGAAGGCGGACAGAGGAAGCGCTGGGACACGGCGATGCGTAAAGCCACCAAGATAGCCATGGGTCTGCCAATGTACTCGTCAACGAAAAGATTGATGGGAAATGGGCACCCTCACACCACGACGAACTCATCGAAGCACACTTGTCCAACCAGAGAGTTCGTCTGAGAAGGACAGAAGACGGAAGAGCCGTCCTACACAAGATATATGGCAGGTTGAACCACAGACGGAAGAGGCACCTACTCCCTCAGTGATGGCGAGACTCCATCACAACCAAACCGTTACCGCGCAACTGGACAGTGGAACGGCACGAAGGCAGGCGGACGGCGCGGGCCAAAGCCTAGGCCCGGAAGCTGGTGGAGGACCCCCCGGTCCGGTACGTGACGCCTCACTCCCAAAATACGGAACAAAGGCCGTGGTGGGCCGTAACGGACATCCACGAGCTGAAGAGCCTGCGCGTCGGTGATAGACTTACGGACCCGACCGTGGCAGAAGAGGGGTAGCCATTAGCGCTGGCCCTAGCCATGCGGAGGTCAGCAGCGGTGGTTACCGACTCCAAGAAAGCGTACGCAAGCTATCGGAAGGGGATCGTCTCCTCTGCGGCAGCAACTATACTCGAGAGACATCCCACAACACCGGGGACGAGTCACCGAGCCGTGTGGGTCCCGGCTCACCTCGGCTCGTGAACGCAACGTCACCGCCGACCACTATGCCCGAGAACTAGCCATCCGTTCCGAGGAAGAGCAACCACCCCCGTCACGAGTTATAAGGAGATCGTCCGCTTATACAAAGAAAGTAGAAACGAGGCTTCCGAAGCCACACAAGCAACTAGCAGACGGCAGCAGATATATTGCGCCGCTTACAGGCAGGGTCGCTCGCACACCCGGCGCTTCTGCACAAAATGTACCCTGCAGAACACGACAACACATGTCTGTTCTGCCGGGGGAGACGGCACTCTCGCGCACATTATTGGGGAGTGCAAAATAACTCAAGACACCCCCCCTACACCCTACCCCCTCCCCCAATTCCAACAACCCGCTCGAGCGATGGGGAGACCTTGCTGTCCAGCTCTGACCTCGCCATTCAGCAACAGCTGTGGCTCGAGGAGAAGAATTACTGGACACATATGGGTCCGCGAATAGGGAACCACCCCATCTAGTGCCTGCGCGCACCATTCTTTATTTGAAGCTCTCCAGTTAAAGTGTGTTCACCTCACTCAGATTTCGTCCTGCGACTATTTGCGGTCTTTTTGCTTTCACACCTGCGGGACAGCCGTTTTTCTCTGAGCGGTGATGGACGGGGAATCACCCGGAGGAACCGTTCAACGTCGATCCAGCGGCGGGCGCCGCCTCCAGGAAGCGCGCCAGCCTACCATCCGACACGGACACCAAGCTGTACTCAGCGCCTAGTGACGGTGATTGAGACGATGGCTTCCAACTCTACCTGAGAAAAAGGGGGAAAAGGAGGCTCCTCGCGGCCTCTTTGCGGTAGAGAACCTCGACGGTGAGGCCCATGGCTAGACGCCTTGTGCACACGATACTGTTCGTGCCGGAGGCCCAGACAGACAGCTTGAGGATGCTCAACAAGCAAGCGGTCTCCGCGTTCCTCGAGGCCACTGTGCCTGGAGAAGTCAAGGACGTAAAGAATAATTCCCGAAGAAGCATCCTGGCTATCGACGTGGAGCATCGAAGTGCACTGGAGGTTTTGAGGACGATCACGTCATTACAGAACATAAAAGTGCGGGCCCATGACACACCGTATGGAGACACCACGGTAGGCGTCATCTACGACGTCGATGAATCCATCCCTGAGAACGGCTTGCCTATACTAATCAAGCCTGCGGATTAAGGTATTGTCATCAGACAAGTGAGCCGCATTGGCACGTCCAGATGCGTGAAGATAATTTTCAAGAGCGGCAGCCTTCCCGCCCATGTTAAGGTGGGTCATTTCCGTCAGCCTGTGCGACCTTATGTGCCCAAACTCCTTTAGTGCCAGAAGTGCTTAAAGATTGGCCACGTAGCTGCAGTCTGCGGGAGCGCCACTGTATGCCTCAAATGTGCTGGCCCCCACAAGGCTAGCGACTGCAGTGAAGGTACCCTTAAGTGCGCCAACTGTGAGGGCCCTCACGATGCCTCATCGAAGAAGTGCCCACGTATGAAGAGGGACGTCGCTGTCTTGAAGCAAATGGGGAGGGACCACTCCACGCATAAGGAGGCTGCCGCGACGGTACGACAGCGGTGCCGCCACCGGCCTCGACGCCTGAGGTCTTCACGGAAACCTGGTCATTCTCCAAACAAAGCCTTTACGCAAGCAGCTCCTCCACCAGTGCAACTACTACCACCACCGCTACCCCCGCGGCCGCCGCCGCCCCTGGCCCAGCAGGATTCGCCGAGCAGCCTTCGCAACCAGGTACAACAGCTCTTGTCGGATGACTCGTGGCCCCCACTGCCACCGATTGTACCACCGACTAAGCCCCAACTCTCGGTGCTGAAGAAACCCATGCGATCTCCCGCCCCGACTACAGGCCCAGATCGGCAGGTCGTAGCGGTCCTGAAGACCCTTATGAATGCCATCCGCACTTCGCTCACTAGCATAAACTCCCCATCTGCGCTGAGTGCACTGCAGGTGCTGGAGGCCCTGGATCCAGTGGGGTAATGAGCAAATCTGTTTCACCATCAGGAAAGGCGACCTCACATTCACACTTGTGGATGCGTATATACACCCGGCCTCTGGCTTTAATCGCAAGAGGAATGCAGGACATCTCAAGTGCAACAGCTGGTCCGTGGGTTATTAGGGGTGATTTTAATTCACACCACTTGCTGTGGGGAAGCTCAAGCACTAACAGCAAATGCCGGACTCTGGTGTCCTTTGCATCAGACTACGGCCAATTGTTACTGAACGATAGAAGTCCCACTTTTCTACGCGGTACAAACTACGGTAGTTGCTTGGACCTAACGTTTGTGTCTCGATGCTTGTCCGGACATACACAATTGTTTGCAAACATAGAAACTCATGAAAGTGACCACACTTCAACCTATCTAAAGATTAATGGACTACGAAGTCGCATCGATCCTAACGTCATTCGGTTGACCGATTGGTCACAATTTAAATCCCAAATGGAAGATTTTTGTGGGAGTAATGAGTCTGGAGATGTGGAGTCTGCTATTGGACGCATGCTGGCTACTTGCAAACGTTCCTTCCGGTTTTCCCCGAAAATCACAGAGTTCGACATTGAGCTGAAACGCCTCAGAGCTATCCGTTGGCGCGCCTAACGAAGGTACAGACGTACGAAGTCTATTCAAGACTTGAGAGATGCCAGGAGGACACAGAAGATTCAACGCCGCATTATACAAGTGCAAATACAACGTTGGAAGTCCTTTTGTGAATAGTTCGACCCTCGAAAGCCCTTGTCTGGAATATGGAGGACTGCGCGAGGGCTAATGACCCCCGTGCAACAGCGCTCCCCATTTGAGGTTTTGGCTCTTCACCGGAAGCGCGGAGAGCTCGAAGTAGCAGAGCAGTTCTGCGTTCGGATCGCCAGTGGAACAGGCCCTTCCGGCTCATCGCTTGCCGCTGGCATTCCCGCATCGCGGGGTCCTCGGATGGACGCTAGAAGAACTAGAGGCGGCAGTGGCTCTGTGCAAGCGGCAGTCATCACCTGGGCCCGATGGAATCACCTATACCGCTCTCTGTCCCCTTGGAAACGACGTTCGGCACGCCCTTTTGAGATATTTCAATTAACTATGGCGTGACGGCATAGTTCTTGAAAAATGGAGGTCTAGCCGCCTTGTTCCTCTCCTGAAACCTGGAAAATCTCTGCTGGACCTTGCGGCATACCGACCCACAGCACTTGCCAGCTGCGCTGGAAAGCTTATGGAACGAGTTATCCTGGAATGTCTGGAGTGTTTCCTCCACTACAACGTCTACCCTGCACTCATGGCTGGTTTCCGTCGTGGCCGTTCGTCCATCGATTTTGTCATTTACCTGGTAACTTTTGTGCAGCAGCAGAGACGCGCCAAGCGCATATGTGCTGCGCTGTTCCTGGAACTAATCCACCCTACCGTAACGAATTTGCGCCTGCTCAGTCGGGCCCCGGTACCCGCCGCCGTTAGCGGACGGTACCCGCTATGCTAAAACTCTCTATTCCCCACTCCTCTTCAACGTCGCACTTCTCGGGTTACCACCAGCTCTCGACCCATTTCTCACAGTCCACCACGCACTCTACGCCGATGACCTCAACCACCTGGGCTACCGGCGGATCAGTGGGCAATCAAGAAGACTCACCCCAACAAGCAACAAGGCAGGGTATCCAATAAGCATATTGGATTTATTTTGGAATATTCATATTTGGCGATATTTTCGCTACACTATAACGGCTCTGGCGTGAGAACTCTATTATAAAGTAATTGTATCGCTATTATGACCTTCAATTTGCAGCAAAAAGCTTTAATTTGAACAAAAAAGAGTTGGAACGCGAAAATTTGATCCTGTGTTTTCCATATTTCCAACTTTTGTAGAAGCCAATGTTATCTGTATTTTTCTTGCCCGTTCAGTGGAAGAGACAAGAGTCTTGCATAGTTTTTTTTTTCTTCCAAGAAAAGCCTATGTTATGATATTCAATAGCTGAAGAAGCATTTAGGAACATCAACGCCTAAAGAGTGCACCACATGTGGTGGTCTGTATTAATACGATAGCCACGGAAAATAATAGATGTACCATAGAACGAACCACTGGGTGAGTAAGCTACGCTGTGATGACTGCGTTTGAACGTCCTCGTTATGAACAAATATACTGCGCAGTTTATTCGTATTTCAGCCCGCGCCTAGCCAACCTGATAACTACCTGATCGTATTTCACAGCAGCAGGAAATCCGCTCACTTACTCTGTTTTTAAAATGCAGTCATCAATGCAGTAACTACGGCTTAGTACCCCCGCAAAAAGAGAGGAGAATCAGCGAGGAAATGCTGAAGCCAGAGTACGCGAGAATCCCTGAAAGTCTACCAAGCTGGACGAATCTCGGCCATTGCTTTTCGCATTCTTACCCAGTTGACGATGGACGTCACTCCCGACATCCACATCGTGCGGACGCCGGCCCACACGGCTCCTGGTAACCATTGCAGGCGGCCCACGCCTCTGCCTGTTGTTACGAGTCGGCACGAGGTACTTCGGCGTTGCTCTGTGCACGCATGGTAGCCGGCAAGTTTTGCGCAATGCGGAGAAAGTTTCGATCTTGGGCGGCGAAGCCAGAGTATCAAACATCTTTCAACAAGCCAGAGACGCGATCCTGGGGGACGATGAGTCACGGGCACAGTACTGCGTCTTCGAACAGTCGGTGGCCGCGTGCTGGACTTTCCCTTCCCGCCCTTCCCCCGGCACAGAGTGCACCGGCCTCTATCACAGAACCTGTGGAGGGTGGTTTGTGTGTTTGTACTTTTGGTGCCTGTGCGCACACACGGAACACTGTTTTGACCATCGCATCGGCCTTTTTTTTTCCGATTAGGGCATTACGCCCTTGGTCACCGCGGAGGACGTTTTCTCTGTCCGTTGGAATTGTCATGCTATAAGCACGCCATTTGCGCTGCTTCTTATACACAATCATACATCGTTATAATGAAGATAGAGGGGGTCCGTAATTATTTCGTTATATCAATTCGAACAGTTCTCAGTGTATCACAGTTGAGTGCACAACTATAGGCATGCAAAGAAGGAAAACCGCCGCGCCGGCCCACTGTACCGCTGCGCGACCATTCATGCGACGGAAATTGAATAGAAGAAATATTTTGCTGGCTCAATGCGCACACTGCCTGTTTTATTGTCCTCCTGACATTGCTGAAAAAAAAAGTCCTGTGATGCCCCTTGTTTTCGGACATCTCAAGCGAAAACTTCCTCCTTGCAGCGGGTGTGGGCACGTTCGTCACATGGAGGTTCGTCATAGGCCGGTTCGTAAAAGGCCGTGTGGTCGCACAGAATCATTCCGTCGTAGGCCAGTTTGTCACTGAGGAAAGCGCCTCATAGGGGCGGACAAACATTGTTTGCAGTTTTCTTCAATTGTATAAGCGGTGATGAGGCATCCCTTATTGTTCCTTGTATATGCCGTGTAATGGTTGCCGCGTATTGGATTGGACTGGAGTAAACTTTGTTTGTGCCTGCAGATCGGCGTTTTTGTGCGCCGTGACGCGGGCTCGGTGTCGTCATAGCGGTTAGCCGTTACTCGTCCGAGCCATCCGCTCGCCACTGCAGGCTCGCGAGTCTCGTGCCTTTCGAGCGCCCCTCAGGACCTGCTGGACGGCCCAGAGTTGATGTTCGCGGTCGTAGCTCTTTGCGGTTTCTTCCAGCCGCGGCGGGATGGTTCTCGATGCTGCGAGTTTGTAATTATAACCATTTTGCAGCCTCCGTAATTAAATAATTAGATACAACACGTCTAATAAACCCCAAATGCATGGGAACGGAATAGCCTATGATTACACGGGAAAAGAACATTTGCGTTCATATTTTTACTATTCAAAAGGGAACTTCCTGGCGGCTATGCCTGAAGAAAGCAAACGAGGCGCGAAAGAAAGAATTTATGCTCGAACAACGTCACTATCTATGTCCACTCTGAGTGGCATTCAATGCTGGAGACCCGAAAGGGAAATAAAGAACATTTTGTGTGTAATCACGTGACGCTCTCGGCCTTTCCAAGCAGCACTGAGTGTTCAAATTTTTCGTGCCATATCTTTCTGTCCTGGTGTGGGCCTCAAAGCAACGCTCAAGGACGACAAGCCCAACCAATTACGGGCCCTCCTGCACAATCACTCAACCGACACACTTTTGACGAACCTCGGGGCAAAATTCTTCCCGCCCGGTCCGCAGACTACAATGGATAGCCGAACTCCGCGATGGATCAAGACATCCTCATCTCAGAGGTACGAGCAGCACTGTCCCGCATGCCGAAAAAGACCGCGCCAGGCCCTGATGGAATTTCCAACAAGCTATAGCCAACCTCGATGACGACTCTCTTGTGTCCCTCGCCGCGTGCCTCAATAGAGTGTGGCGAGAGGGCAAGACCCCTGCAGAATGGAAGCTCGCCCTCATTCCCAAACCGAACAAGACCCCTAGACAATCTAGAACAAGACAACCTACGACATATATCGCTAACGTCCTGCGTCGGTAAAGTCATGGAGCATATCGTCCTCGCTCGCCTCCAGCGTCACCTAGACAATCGGGACCTCATACCAGCCTCTATGTTTGGATCCAGGCCCCACCTCTCCACCCAGGACATTGTCCTTCAGATTAAAGAACAGGTCATGACCCTGGCTACTTGACACTCCCCCACGGCAATGCTAGCATTGCACTTCAAGGGGGCCTTTGACAATGTGTCCCATTCAGTCATTTTGGCCCACCTGCGAGAGCTGCATTGCGGGGGACGCACGCACGCTTACGTGCGAGACTTCCTCACTAACAGGCAAGCGGTGAAGCAAAGCCAAACCTCATCAACCTGGCGAGCAGAGGCGCTCCACAAGGAGCAGTACTCTCTCCAACACTATTTAATATCGCCCTAATAAAACTGCCACAACGCCTAACAGCTCTTCCGACCACCAAGCATGGGCTTTATGCCAACGATGTGACAGTTTGGACGGGAACAGGCTCGTGGGGGGGACATAGAAGCTCGCCTTCAAGAAGCAGCCGATGTGGTCACTGAGTACGCCAAATACTGCGGACTGTCGTGCGCCCTGCAAAAGTCTGAGCTCCTCGTGGTCCAACCAGGAAGACCCAAGCGGGACCCACCTCCACCCGTCAAAATACACCTCGAGGGTCACACTATCTGCCCCACTCCTCAAATGAAGATACTTGGGATGGTCTTCCAGCAAGATAAACAGAACTCCATCCTCATAACTCGGCTGAAGCACACTGCGGACCGGGTGTCCCATATGCTGCACCGAATCATCACGAAGAGGTGCGGCTTCGGGGAGAATGCGATGCTACGTCTCGTGCACGCCTTTATTATTTCCCACATCACTCACGCAGTCCCATATGCTCTCCTCAACAAGCACGAAGAAGAAAGCGTCAATAAAATATTCCGAAGATCATACAAGCAAGCACTGTGCCTTCCCGCAAACACATCCACCTTGCTACTCTTTCAACTCGGTATCCCCATTACATCGTCTGAACTAGTTGAAGGACATCTCTTTACAACAATACCGGACGGCTTTCGCTCACCAACGCGTGCCGCCAGGTCCTCTCAGGACTGGGAATAACTACACCGGGCTACAACGGCCCACTTCTAGAGCCCCTCCCTGTCCCCCGACCTACTCAAGAACTCATTAACGTACAACCCTTGCCGCGTAATATGCACCCTAACACCACAGTGGACGGCGTAAGGCTCGCGCGGAGGCCATCTCAGGACAGTACAGTCAAGATGCTGACGCGGTCTTCACAGGACGCGGCAGCATACCCCTCCTATCCAGCGTTCGCCTTGGCAGTAAACCCCGCCCAAGGAGGACAGGCTATCACTGCCTCTGTCAAAACAATATCACCAGCTGAAGCTGAAGAGGCGGCAATCGCACTTGCCATCTCCTCTACCTAGGCTACTACTGTAGTGTCGGTCAGCCAACAGGCCTTCCGGCACTTCCAGGACGGAACGGTTCACGCTGCGGCCCGCGCAATGCTACTCCACCCGCCGCAGCGACAGATCCAGATTGTATGGACTCCAGCCCATCTGGGAGTGAGAGGGAACGAGACGGCCCATGACCTTGCGCGAGAAATGGCACGCCACACGAGGAGTAAAGACGCCGCCTTAGAGAGACTTACTCCCCTGCTGGCATACAGAGAAATGACCCAACATCTACGCCTTGCCCGACGCACCCTTTCCCCACCCAACCGACACCTATCTATCGAGCAGGCACACCACTACCGTGCCTTGCAAACAAACACCTTTCCCCACCCAAAAAGAGTCTGCCACTACTCCGAAAAAATTATGACCCCTAGGTCCTTTGAGCAGAACTGCAATCTTTCCACATGGTTGGTGGATACCCCTCCCACCCTCTCCCCAAGCCGAATCCTTACTACTCTCCCGAGGTATGGAGGCGCGCCCTATCCAGCTCATGCCTGTCCGACCAGCTTCGGCTGGTGGAGCGGGCTGTAGCGGCTGGCAAGGCATATTGGGTCCTGTACTAAGGACTTCACCTCCTGAAGGGTCCACGCAACTTTTTTACACGATAAAGATGTTTATCCCCACCGCAACAATGAAACGGTGGGCGCGGGCTCTTCTTCGGGGCCTCTCTTCCAAGATGCTTTCTTTTTGTGCTACCGTATTTACACGATTGTAAGTCGACTCGAATGTAAGTCGGCTCCCCGAAATCGTAAGGCAATAAAAGTTTAAGAGAAAGGTTAGTCGCAATAGAAGAGAAGTCAGCGCAAATTTTACCGCGGCTTCCACGATTGGAATAGCAGCCCTTACTTTAACTATCGACACTCCCGTGAGTGTAGTCAGGAGGCAGTGGTGTGGTGCCTGAAGTAGAAGTTAAAAGAAAAGGAATAGTATTTTGAAGAAGTGTGCGGATTAGCAGGAATGCTATGAGCAGAGACGCCGAGTAAATACAAACTTGCAACCCCGCGGCACTTCGCTTTCCTCCTCACACTTTCGCCCTTCTCTCCATCCTCCGCTTTCCTCCTCGCTCTCTTTTGGTGTCCTCTTCGTTTTCTCGGTGACCATCGAGGAACGACGGGCGAGGAACTACGCAAAACCACACGAGCCGCCGCTTAAAGGAGCCATGAAGAGAAAACAAAAAGTTTGTGTTATTCGAAAGATTAGGTGTTTCATAGTACCAAAGCGCTTTCCCGGAAGCAAATGATGCTTTATTCACTGAGAAATAAGGCAATTTAAGCCAAAATTTTAAATCTCCCGCTAAATTGCACAATTTTCGTGACGTGAACAATGGCGTCATACGAGCCGTTCCATGAAACAGATACTTAGTATGTCGACTCCATATAGCACCATATAGCACCCTATCAGACACGGAACCGGAACTCGTGCGAAACCGAGACGGCAGCCATTTTAAAAATACTAGTAAAACCTAGTACAACCCGCAGCCCTAGTCATAGGAATCGCCTGATCCGAGAACAAACTCTCGCCTGAGGAGCCGGGCTTGCATTTAACAACCTCACAACCGCTCGAACGCTCAATGCTTCTAGGTGCACGAGCGGCAGGAGTTGTGGGATACGCGGATGGACCGGAAAGCGACCATTCCGCGATAGCCACCACAGACGAACGCCCAGCCGTCGGCACCGCTGCCTCATCAGCCCCGTCGCGACGGACGAATACATACTGGTACGTATGTGCCGTATTTTTATTACGGTTAATAATAGTTCAATTTCAGTAGCAGTATCGCTTATGCCAGTTGGCCGGTGTCGTGTATGGAAAGCCGTTCGCGCGAGCTCTCTGCTCCGACCAGAAAGATACGAGCGTCAATGCGCGGTGTGTACGGTATTTTTTTTTCCAAGCTCAGAGCGCTTGGACGGCGATGTTGTGACCGAGTGGGGGCACCCGATCCGAGCTCCGTGGCCTCCGACATACGAGTGGTAGCGTGTATGATGCGAGCGGCCAGCCGCTGTTGCAGCCGTGAAGAAGTCCAAAAGCCGTAGGCTAACGTAACTGTTTACTTCATAGCGAGAGGTGAGCCGAAGCCAAAAAAAAAAACAATGCCCCGACGGGCGAGGTTACAATACAGGACTCGAGCAGAGCGACAGCATGGATTCGCTGCTCAAACAGGAATGGGTTACAGCGCTTGGGCGGCTTCTATTTATACCCAAAAGCCGTAACGGTCAAAACGCCAACAAGCGGCAATACGCCACGAACGTCACAGACACACACAACGCTCTTTCCAGAGTTCGTGACAGTCGTTAGCCTCGGCGCACGTTGAGTCCGAGAGAGGGGAGAGAGGAGGACTCCGCTGCGATCGACGGGGCCTCTGTGTCCTTGAAACGCGTTGAGACGTGCCTCGCCGGGCCGGCAACCGTCGAAGTTTGAAACGCGTTGAAAGCGAGGCGTCTGGCCCGGCTTGTCGAAACTTGAATGAACATGCTGGCTCCTGGGTGTAGGCCCGTTCGTCACATGGCGTTTCGTTATAGGCTGATTCGTGATAGGCCGTTTGGTCACATAGGATCATTCGTCATAGGCCGGTTCGTAATAGGCCGTTTGGTCACATAGGATCATTCGTCATAGGCCAGTTTGTCACTTAGGAAAGTTCGTCAGAGGAACGCAAAAACGAAATTCGTGGCTTTTTTTAGACGTAAGTGGTGATGAGGCATGACTGTAACTACTTTGCACACCTTTTCGCAGTGCCGGTCCTCTTAGCGGCCGCCACGGCGACCCTAAATTGCCAGTAAGGCCCGCCCCAAAAAATGTTTGGCTTTCAGGGAACCCGTGCAAGAATTATCCTGGTCCTGCAGTCCATACCTCTCCCACCCGTCCCCCTTGCCTTTCACATGAATGTCACGGTAGCAGGCGCACGCTCGCGTGACTAATTTACAGTGGCCGTAGCACTTCTTTTTCTTCACTTTTTTTTTTTTCATTTTCGTTGCTCCCTCACTGGTAGCCAAGTGCTCACAGCGTGGTCAATTTTGCCCCTTTTCTGGGAAAGGCTTTTTTGTGTGCACATAAGAACTCACTCGAACTGTCCGAAAGGAGGATATGAAAACGTGCAGCCCTGAAGGAGGCATATCCGCTCCCCAAGCAGCTAGCTGAGGGGGCGTCCTTTTGTTTATTTTGCCCGAGAGCTACTGCCAAGAATGGCGGACCGGCGCCCCGCGTAGGCGCAGATGGCTACTGGAGAAAGGTCCATCAAATAATCAGTTGCATCACTTGTATCAAGCCACTAATAAGTGACACGAAATGGCCCATGTGAAATTTCCAAGAACGAGAAGGTCGGTGCTACCACTTTCCTTATTACGGGACCACTTAGAACCAGATGCCAGGCCCGTCTTCCAAGAACTTTGTTGGGCTACGTCCCTGTCTCACTTTTCTGGCTTGGGTTGTTGAACTCGTATCTATAATTTTGTCCGAACAAGTTACCCTACTTGCCCACTCTGGCTTGCATTCTTTGTTGAGTTTTGCTAGATGTACGGCCCAAAGTACAAAAAAACTTACTAAACCTGTGCCTCGCTTCTCTCTTTCGAGTCGAAAAAAAAAAAACAACACGTGGGCATTCATTTTGTGCCCCTGTGACGAACTTTCCTAAGTGACAAACTGGCCTATGACAAATGATCCCATGTGACCAAACGGCCCATTACGAACCGGCCTATGACGAATGATCCTATGTAACCAAACGGCCTATTACGAACCGGCCTATGACGAAACGCCATGTGACGAACGGGCCGTATTCCCTGGCGCCTGACGGCTCAAAGGCGTACGCAGTGGCTTCGCCGCACCGCCGAGGAGTGATGCGGGAAAGTACGGCGGCGCTGGCCGATTCGTAACAGCGAGTTGACGAAGTCGGCGACGAGCGCCAGCATGCCCCAGGAGTGAGCTAACGTAAGGGTCCCTGCCGTAATCACTTCGTCGGAAATGAAGCGAGCACACTCGTACTTCCTTTAGCTCCCTTTCTCCTCCGTTTGCAAGGTCACAAAAACGTAGCCACTTGCTTCGCCGAGGTTCGTCGTTGGGCAGCACATGAAAGGAGATCTCTTCACCGGCGGGGATGTCGCACTTTTTCGACGATTTGCCCGTACAACATGGGCATTTCAAAACGCAGCAACAAAATTTCATTTTAAAGTACTCGAACAAACTGAAGTTTTCAGTGGTTGTAAACTGGAAACAAGCTCGTAACGACAGCAGCAAGCCAACACCATTCCAAAACTTCTGCGACGACTGGCACTATCTCGTCGCTGCTTGCTGTTCGGAACAGCAAGCAGCGACGAGAGTAAGGTACAGTTCCTTACTTCCCTCGTTTCTATTTTTACCTTTGCTGGTTGGCGATATGACGGCCCACCTCCTGTCAAGGGATTAAGATACCAAGCAAGGTCGCGGCTGTACGTGCTGGAACGGTTCGTTGGTCCCGAAGAGCCTCGAACACGAAAATTCGTCTGCGCGACTGCGAGATGACGAGCTCGGCCGGCGGTAGTTTCGTATGCATTGGCGTACACTTTTGAGTGTTTGTTCGGAACTTCAACCGTTTACTCCACCGTTCTTAGTGTCATAAAAGGAATGTGCAGTATGTTTAACGGGCATATAGCTCACTGTGCAAACTGGTAAGCCCTGCCTAGCTTGCGTTTGCTTTTGCCGGTCTCCGCCAATCGTAGAGCATTCTAGTGTGACATCATAGGTTCTGTTGCGGGAAATGAGCTGGTGGGTCGCATGGTCATTCCCTTTTAAATGCAGAACATTTCAGTAACTCACGATGTCACCCGCGTTGACGTCCGTAGTCGTAGTCCGCACCGTCGTTGTCCGCACCCCTCCCCCTACACTATATAAAAAAAATACTATCCGGCGCCTGATTTCGATCCCTCGACCCTGCGGGCTGAACGCAATGTACATGGTGCTCTACCCACTGCGCCACAAAGCCGACACAGAATGGGAGGCTACGAACGCACCTTATATCCTTGATTCATTCAGACTATATAAAAAAAATACTATCCGGCGCCTGGTTTCGATCCCTCGACCCTGCGGGCGGAACGCAATGTACATGGCGCTCTACCCACTGCGCCACAAGCCGACACAGATTGGGAGGCTACGAACGCGCCTTATATCCTTGACTCATTCAAACTACATCAAGAAGCTGCTGATACAACGCATTCACTACCACCAACTCCCCAAACACTAAACGTTAACGCAATACACCCACCCCCTATGCGACGCATTTACTCGAGTCCCCCTCGCGGGAAGATGGGCCCAATTTTTGTAGGTACATGTAGTAGCACTGTGTCGTGGTATGCGTTTAGCAATGTTTGTTCTCCTGAGTAGCATAATAACCCAAGAGATGCCACTTGGTTTGTAACTTCGCGCAGTTCAGTTGGTCCTCGATGAAGTCTTGTCACCATTAAAGGCTCATTAAGCACAAGCTCACAAATTTAAGGACTCATTCAAACCGTAAAAAAAGAAAAGCGGCCTTCCAGAAGCAGACGATGCTTTTCTTTTGCCTCAGTTCAGAACTGGAGTACGCATCAACATGACCATCAGCAATAGTATTTGCTACTAGAGGGAAGAGAGAACGAGGGTCGTCCAACGGCTTTCAGCTGTTTCAGCCCCTACGGCAAGGTGCAGTCACTGTTCTGTGGTGCAGTCATCTACATAGGAGGCATGGAAAACGACCTGCGTGACAATCGAACCATGCAAGGGGGGTCCCATGCTCAGCGGAACTCGGCGCTTTTGTACCGATGGCTGAGGCTTCCCAGGGTTGGACATTCAGTGTTGGGCCATGTGTCGGCGTATGTCGACGCTAATTTCTTCTACCTACATTTCCCTTACGGCCGGAGGCTGTGTATCAGCAAGGGCACGGAATCGTTGCTCGCGAGGGACGCTTCACCGTCTCATGGCGGATCTGCAGGAGGTGTACAACCATCAGCTCCTGAACGACAACCGGCAGCAGCTGGTCGCCAAAACCAGAGCAGAGATGTTTGCCGTCAGGCGCGGCCACGACCGGCTGTGGTACAGAGCCCGAGTTGCGTCGGTCGGCGAGAACGGCGTCCTGGAGGTATTCTACGTGGACTACGGCTTTTCCGAGTATGTGTATCCGGAACAGGTGAGGTCCCTGGAGCCACGCTTCCTAGACCTACCTCCGCAAGCGGTCAAGCCGTGCCTTGTAGATGATCATGGAAGCTGCCTTGGAGACAAGCCCCTGTGGGACGCGGCCTTTACCGCGACCTTCTTAGACTGCGTTCGGGACCGGTGCCTCCTGGTCACGGTTGTCGGAGTATCGGAGGGTGCCATGTATGTTCATCTAGCCTACCTCGAGAACGACATGCTTCGCAGCGTAGGCGATCGCCTGAGAGCCCTGCGCAGATAAGAGGTCCAAGCCAGAGTGTGACATTCTCTACAGCGTCTGCATTCTAATTTATCAATATGGGTCACATTCTAATAAGAAAAAAACGCTTGTGTGAGCAAATTTTCTCGCTTTTCTTTTTTTCTGTTTTTTGCTCTAGTCAAGAATTTACACAGAGATTATCACTAGAAGTCTATTTTGTGCTGTCAAAATACGACAAATGTGCTTGCTCGGTCGATTCAAGGCAGAATGCCTCGCGTTTATGCATTTTTAACCTTCGAAGGTTAAAAATGTATAAACGCGATTTAATAGATCTACTTTTCCTTATTATGTAGCTTATTTGAGCGAAGTTTGTGTTAAAAGTGGTGTCAGTATGGTTCTAGCGAGACAATTTTTCGAATGAACCAAACTTGTGTTTTCTCTCGGCAGCGCCAGACCAGAGCATCTCGAGAGCAATGCAACGTCCAGCAAGATATTATTAGTTGTATAGCACCACCGTGATGATGATGATGATGATTAAAGGCCTCCCCTTTGAATCGGGGTGACGGCGTGCGCCATCTAGCCTATCTTAGTAGTTTGAATTTAAATTTAGTCTCTCAACTCGGATTTCTTTTTAATTCTGCCCTGCCACTCTTCAGCGAGCAGTGCCGCCCGTGGCGAACTGCTCGTCAGTGGAATGCCGGTGGCGGTCAGCGCAGCGTTATTGTGCATGGCTTTCTTTCGTTTTTGATG